>CM020514.1:8990965-10190965 GCA_009823395.1 Thamnaconus septentrionalis | reverse complement strand
TTGATTGAGGCTGTTTGATTCTTTGTTTCATAAAAGAAAAAGGTCAGAGTACGCTGCCTTAGCCTTAATCGACCCGTGTCATAAAACTTGTGATTACACAAAGACATCTGAAGCTGAGAAAAAGGAGAATTGGTTATCTAAATGTCATAACCTCACAAAGGCCTGACTAATAACTCTGAGTAGGTTATTTATTGAACTTCAAAATATTCATTGTACAAGAATAACACATATTTTCATTACAACAGATAAAAACTATTCACATGTGGAACTGTCACAACTTACAAAAGAATACTAGACCGCTCCACACACCTGTCTTCTCCTCCAGCTTCAACCATTTGCACTGTGCTTGGAGGTCAGAGGGTGCTGCTCTGTCCACAGGGATGGCTGAGACTTTTTCACCCCCCTGCTGTGACGCAACTTCAGCACAAGCAGAAATATGACAAACAGCAGGAGCAAGATGATCGATATGAGAATGCCAAGAAAGGTATTGGACTGGCACTGCTGCCCTGCGTTGCCTCCTGGAAAAGGACAGAACACATCAAAATCCTGCACGTTTGGACATGATGGCTGCTAACATTGACACAGGGAAGAAAATCAAGGCGTGTTTACCTTCTGTGTAGATGCTGATGCTGTAATTTCCAGACCTTTCAACGGCAACCTTCCTCCAGCCGTGCGACAGCGAGGGAACCCACTCCTCTACCTCACAGAAGTACAGTCCACTTTTTTCAGGGCCCAGCTTCAGAAGCATGAGATTAAACTGTTCGGGTGAAGGGCGGCTAAATCTAAGCTCATCGTCGCTCCACAACTGCAGAGTGGAGTTCCAGCCGACTTTGAATATGGGCTCTTGTTTGAATTTTGTGTCTTTCTGGAAAAACCACTTCACCTGGAACTCGGAGCCCGCACTGGACTGCCGGGTGATCTGGCAGGGAACGGTGAAATCCTGGGACGCGCTCACGTTCAACTCCACTTCCTCCTGCAAAACGGACAAGTTCTTACCTGCGAAAGAGACAACAAAAGACACTTTGTTAGCTTTAGCCGCTACTTTTGCTCTGCAAGTACGGGGCTCGTGCCTTTTGCCGACACAGCAGCACATTTGTCACAAGGTTGCAGTCATTTTGTTGCGGTTTGTGGCCCAGACAGCACGTACACAAAGCTCCGACACATATCGTACACTTCCTTCACAGATGTGTTGAGAGAGGAACAAAGTGGATGTGTTGCATGACTTGCCATAGAAAAAGTCACTAATGTTCAAAAGCTTGGCGCCACTGACCTATTTCTGTATTGAACTCCATTGTTAGCAGCTTTACGAAATAACATACTGGAATGCTCTAAGAACATTGTGTTGACCACATACGGGATAGCTTTGACAGTTGTTGCCTTGAATGTCTAACTGAATGTGGTTTCAGAGAATCAATCTCAAGTGTGCAATACTCAGCCATTATTACAGCAGCTGAACGCTTTAAAATTGCGATTAAAAAAAGTAAACATTTCTAAAACAAAGCTTTGTTTTATAATCACACTTGATGTGTGTGCTAATCTTGACTGATTTAATTTTCATTGTGTTATCAGCCTGTTTATGGAAATCATTTAGAACCTTTTGTTTTGATTTGTTCATGTATGGAATATTTAAAAAAAATGAGCCGCTTACATGATATGTCAAGAGTAGGTTACAGAAGCCAACGCTTCAGCCTACACCTTTTCGGTCAACATGATTTTGTTATCACTGTATTCTTTATCTGTTTATTTGTATACGTACAATTATGACCGAATAAACTAAACTGAACTGTACTGTTTTTCACATACTCGTAATGATTGCAGAGCATTCAAAATCACTATTTCATAAAACTGGTTATAATGGCGTCCAATGCAGAAATGAAAAACTTTTGAACGGTAGTGTACGTCACTGGTGTAAAGGGTTGAGGTCCTACCTGGAAGTCTTACGGTTAACACGACAGGCCCGGCGCTCTCCGAGGCCTTCTGCTGCCATTGGCCCTCGTTGTCCAGATGGAACTGCTCAATCAGGCACTTGTACGTGCCTCCATCCTCCTCGTGGCTCCTCTGAATGTGCAGGCGGAAGCTGCTCTGAGTGGGTCTGGAGAGACGCAGGCGCCCCTGCAGGCCTTCGAGACCCCGGACTTGCGGGTATTTGAGGAGGCCCGTGTGATCGAGCTTCACCAGGGCCTTGAGGCCTGAAGGGTCGTCCCTGCTGTAGAGCCACGAAACGGCGTAGAAAAGGGACGGAGTGAAAGCACCTGTGATGATGTTGCACTCGAGCTTCACTTCGTCTCCCTCCGAGGCCGCCAACGACCGCTGTGTCAGATTGACCCAAAGGTCGTTGGCTGTGGAAGGAAGGAATCAGAGAAGGATTCACTTTGTGGGCTTCGTCAAAACACACTTTCGATGTTAACAAATCAACAACAGGATTTAAGAATCAATCTTTTAGAGATTAAATGTCCCACATTATGTGGAAATTGAAGTTCTCCATAAATATGAACAATAATGTTATCTGTAAACTATTCAGAAATGAGAAATGCTTTGGAAACACTGGCCTCACTTATCAACCATCCTGTGGTCATAAAAAAAAGGTCAGAGTACGCCACCTTAGCCAGAATTGCCCCGTGTCATAAACCTTGTGATTACACAAAGATGTCTGAAGCTGAGAAAAAGGAGAATTGGTCATAAATGTCACAACCTCATAGAGGCATGACTAATAACTCAAAGTAGGTTATTTATTGAACGTCAAAATATTCACTGTACAAGAATAAGAAATATTTTCATTACAACAGATAAAAACTATTCACATGTAGAACCATTACACTGTTATTGTTTTATTTTAGTGGAGGTTGCAAATTGAGGGCGAAAATAGTTTTCTGAAGATCTGTAGTTGATAATGTAAATTGTCAAAGGAGTTCAAGATAAAAAAGAGGGGGGTGGGGAAATATAGAAAAATTAAACTTAAATTGGTATGAGAAGGGACTGTTATCTGGTTTTTTTCTTGTACAGTGAGCAAAGTCCCATTATTTTTAAGGTTTTACTGACAGTTGTCTGTATTGGAAGTCGGTTACATGTTCTCATCTCTGGTTTTGACTCAATTAGGGCTGCTGTCACCACATCCTGATGTGGGACGTTGCATTATTCTAACTGTTGCACAAATTATGTCTCTCACACACACACACACACACACACACACACACTGTTCAGTGAGGACCCATAACAGTAGAAATTTGCTAATAGTGACAATAAACAAAAAGTTTTCCATTCAAATCCTAAATTCACCCAAACTCACCTGGTTCTGTGAGCGTTAGCTGGATAGCCTGAGCCACTGGTGGCAGTCCATACCACCGACTTTTGGAGACTTGTAGCCACTCCAGCTGGACAGGTGGGGCCTTCCGAGGTCGCCTTGGCGAAGACTCAGCTGGAAGGTGGGGCCTTCCGAGCGCCTCGCGCTGATTCGCTTCCTGTAGCTCGGATCCAGGGTGGCTCCAAACGTCACAAGCCCATCCTGGTCCGTTGTCAGGAGTTTCAGTTTTTCGGCCTGCTGTACGAGGAGCCAAGTCACGGAGTAGCGGGAGGTCGCAGACGGCTCGGAGGTGACGGTGCATCTCATCTCTACGTCGGTGTTAACGTGACGTCTCAGAGACGGATCTGGCCTCAGAGACATCGTGCTAACTGCAGTGGAAGGATTCGATGAGATAAGAAACAAAAGCAAACCGTGGCGCGGAGGAGTTTCAAAGAAGGTTTAGGCCCTACCTGGGTTACGCACAATCACAGCCAGCGAGTTGGATTCCAGCCTCTTGGGCACATTTTTCAGAGACACGACAACATGACACTGGTATCTTCCCGCCTCTCTTTGACTCACGCCATTTATAAGAAGATAATGATAAAGTCCATTTGGGTTTTTCTGCACTCTTAGCTGGTAGCTGTGCTGCTCTCCGGCCCAGCTGATGGAACCGTCAGAGTACATCGTCAAGACGTTGTCCAGGTCCAGGCTGGACCCATCGCGCTGCAGGGTCCATGACAGAGTCATCGGCAGATTCAACCGTCTGACCCGGCACATCAACTCCACACTGTCGCCCATCGTCGCCATGCTGTTTCGACCGCTGAGGCTCAGTGTCACTACGGACTCTGCAATGCAACAAACAAGGGCGTCAGCGGTGTCACAAATGAAACATACACCCTTCGCCACACACACACATTTACATGTAACACATGACATACGTCTCATTGCTTTGTTCAGCTCGGTTACTGCACTGGGGGTGAGGCCTTTGCTGAATTTGACCTTTTTCCAGTGGTTGACTGAGGTCATGTGCAACAGCATGTGCTCTGCGTAACGGTGGATGTGCTGTTGAGATCTGTTAGGTTGGGTTTGGGGAGTCCAATGATCCTGGAAGCCCTGTGTGTGGTCCGTGTGAGTCTGTTTCTATGTGGCGCTGACAGCATGTTGAAGAAGCAGGGGGAACAGCGGAGGAGGATCAGTTGGGCAATGCTTTTGTAAAGTTAGTGGACGATACCACAATCGTGCATGTTTGCCTTTTCGACCAATGAGGCTCAGTGTCACTAAGGACTCTGCAACGCAACAAACAAGTGCGACAGCGGATGGCGAGTCGAAAAATGAGAAGTTAGTGGACGATAACGCAATCATGTGTGTTTACTTGTTGGAAAAACATTGATGTCACTGTTTTTCTGCACGTCTCCTAATGGCAAATGTCGTCATTTATCAGTTCTGACTGAAACAATGAAATTCTCAATTCTGCACTCGCCTAAAAACAAATCAGCAGCCCCATGACCCTGAGTGCAGGAGAAGCCGTGATAGGAAATGTGGGAGATGGATGGATGCAAATGTATGCAGCATTTAGAGTTACTGCTGCGTGTAAACAGAATCTCAAGTCGGAAAGCGTAGAGGTCAATCGCTCAGAGTGGATTTCTTTTCTTTTTTTTTAAATGCTCTGTGGGGTATGCATTTTCTTCTGGGAATATCAAGAATGTGAGTTTTGTATATAAATAGAAGAGCTAAAATCCAATCACATTGGAAACAATCTTGTACAACTGATGATAGTCTACATTTAATTTAATTACGTATCACGTAGCTGCCCGATCCAATCTATTATTATTATTCCCATGATTATCAATACATTAAAAACTTTAAAATAAACTGTATGTTATCCTGAATGCTCTGTATATGGCACACATATTGTAGGATTGACAACCTGAAACCAAAGCAAAGATCCAAGCCACTACTCACCCATTGGCGCCACTGTCACAGTGGCCGTCTGTGAGTGGCTGGTGGTCTTGCTGTTGGTTTTCCACTCGGACACAACGCACTGATAGACGCCCGAGTCCTCCGCCGTCACCTCCTCCAGCTCCAGGGTGAAGGTGTCAGCTGCTGGACGTGCCGCCGACGCGCTGCGTCCAGTCGGAGGCGCCTCCAGCACGCCCTCCTGGTTCAGCGCGACGACGCTGGAGAAGCCGGCCGCGTGGGGCGGCTTGCGCTGCCAGGCGACAGACAGCTGACCCTTGATCCCGCGCACTGTGCAGTTGAGCCTCAGACGATCGCCTTCATTAACACTGACGGCGCTGGCCATTTCCAGTGAGAGGCCGCTCTCTGTTGCAAGAAGGGTGTGAGAGTGTCCGATGGTTTAACATTTACAGGGAGATTAATCTGAGATTAAAAGAACTGGAAATGAGACGGCGGAAACGCCGGCAGCGTCTGCTGACCTGTGGCTGAGATGGTGACCTGCACCGAGTCGGAGTCCTGTGCTTCTCCCTGCTCGAAGGCCCCGCCCTGTCCTTGTTCCTGGGGCCACACCCTGCACACGTACGCGCCCTGGTCCTCCGTTCTGACGGGCTGCATCGTGAGACGATAATTTCTGGCCGCCACCCGGGCTGCCCTGAAGTCCCCGTCTTTTTCGCGCCCGCTGTGCTCAGGCGCCACCGACAGGATCCCCGTGGGGCCGATGCGAGCCAGCTCCACGTCCCCCCTGAGCCAGGCCACGGAGAAGAACCTCTGCTCTTGGTTCTGTGCGTCGATGCTGCAGGTGAGCGACAGCTCCTGGCCCTCCTGCAACGAGCTTGGCTGCACCGACAGCATCGCCGTCACCGCTGATGACGCGGGCCTGACTTCTACGTGAGAAAACATACACATACGCACGCATGCATGCATGCACGCGGCCACACACACACAAAACCATAAGTTCCAGAAAGTCACATCCTGTGCAAGACGAGAAGCGACGAGCATGCAAGGTCATGAGATGAACTGTTTGAGTGACTGCGAGCTGTCTAACCTCTGGCCTTAACAGTCAAGTTACTCCTCGCCGAGTCCTTCTGAGCGATGGAGTACCAGGATCGGTCCGGATCTTGAATCCACTCTTCCGCCCGGCAATAAATCTCGCCTTGGTCCGACACCTCCAGCTTGGCCATTTCGAGCTTGTATGTGGCCTCTCCCACTTTATCCAGCCTTATCAACCCGGCGCTGTGGCGTCCCTCGAACCCACGGCCCGCCGTCAGCGTGAAGTCCCTGTTGAGAGAGACGATGGGCCGGGCGGCGTCCTCGCCGCTTTTGTGAAGATACCAGCCGAGAGACAGATGAGTGTGCTGGAGGGTGTTGCTGGAGGCCTGGCAGGACAGAGTGAGAGCCTCGCCCTCATTGTAGCTCAGCACGGCCGAGGCTGGGGATGAAACACTGAGGGAGTTGTCGATCACTGTGGGGACAACACGAGACGCCAAAGAGGAGCAATTTATTTTGTGTTTTCCCCAGTCACACGCAATTACAAACCCATATAATCAGAACAGAGCAGAGGAGTGCGATGATTACCTTTCACCGCCGTTGTGCTACTGTAGATTCCGTTATAGACACTCTCCGAGTTTAACACCAAACACTCGAACGCCCCCTCGTCGCCCCTCTGCAGCCTCTGAATCTCAAAGACCACCGAGTTGGGGGACGCGTGCGTCAGATTGATGTCGCCGGTCTGCACGCGACTCGAATACATGGCATAGCCAAAATTTTTGTTGCTGGTGCTGATGATGTTGAGGGGGGTCGACGGGTTCGAGGGGGACAAGAAGCAGAACTCAAATTTCTTGGTGGCGCTGTGGCTCGAGAAGCCGCTCACGTTGCAAGTGATGGAGAGCCGGGAGCCCAGCGTGCGGTACAGGGGCCCCCTCTGTGACTCAGTGAGCACTTGGGCGCCTCCTGAGTGGAAAAAAAGACACAGGTGCCAAGCACTTTCAACGTCAGGTGCCAATCATTGTTCTGAAAGTCACGACACTTGAGAATCTGGTTCTTCCTTTACACAAGTGAAACCTGCCTAACCTTTACATTTGCAGTTATTTATTTATTTATTTTAAAAGTTTAGTTAAGTTTTTAAAGAACATGCTTTCAAGTTTACTTTTTATTCAGATTTTTTAAAAGGAAACTAATTTCCAAAACTAATTTTCATTTCTTGTACTGAAATGAGTTGTTATTTGAAAACATCTCAAGTAAAAGATCAAGATCACGGTTAGATATTTCAAACAAAGCATTTGGCTTAGCCCTTACTGCATAACTGTTGTTTGCACACTAAACAAGTTGACATTATTATGTTGATATATATTAAACGTGAACACACAAACAAACATTTTTTGTTCATGTCAACATAAAATAATGTCATACGTTAAAAAAAAGAAAAGAAAAGAAACTTAATAAGATAATGTTCTATCATTTTTCTCTCACAATAAATTCCCAGCAGAATTCCTTGTGCCTAGAAGTGGAAAACTTACCAGAGTGCAGGAAAATCCCCAGACAGAGGAGGAAATAAGGTGTCAGCAGAGAGCAGTCCATCCCGCTGCAGCATCGCCCGTCAAACTCGCTGAACATCTGCCTGTGCGCTTACACCGATATAGAAGTGGTGTGTGCTTCCTGTTGGTAAACTAAGAGGAAGTCTCTAGTTACGAGCCTGGACTATTTCAAGCACGCGTTACAGTCGCAACAAACCTCTGCACGACACAATTAAACATCTCGTTTTTGTCTCTTTTGTTTGTTTCCACTTAGATTTCATTTGTTAAGATCGCATCCCATCTTTTTCCACTCTAAAGTAGCTTCACTCTCCGTCTCGTCTCGTGCTGTCATCATTAGATACGCTTCGTTAATACTGACGTCAATATCCGACCTATTTTTAACGTTAAATATTTCGTCAAAACGCGGCAGATTTGTTCCTTTTTGGTTAAAGTTTAGTGAGGCGTTCAGTCACCCGCCTTCTCGGAATGTTCCGACCGATGACACCTTAGCCCCTGCAGTAAATCACGAGTTTCCCGGAATTTTTGTATCGTTTGTTGGTTAGATTCTTTAAAAAGTAAACTGGGCTGGTTGCGCTCTCTCCTAATTTAAGAATAATCGGTGATTGTCGCATTACCGGAAATGACAAGACACACATTCTTGAGGGATTGGTGTAAATTTAGCGAGAACATAGATAAAAAGAAATGGACTCAGTAGCAGTGCGTTATCGACATGTGGCTTGAACAATTCGTTCTCTGACCGAGAATACAATGTATTATTTTGGTTCGCAGCCCGTTTCCGCGGAACCCAAATTTACGTGTAATCACACGTTTCCGTGTGTTTTCAGACTTACAGTGCCACCCAGTGGAGAATGTGAGAACATGCAGGCCTGCAACTTTAACGTGACTCTCCTTTTACGAGTAGTAAAATTTGAGGGAAGATCTGTGAGAAAAAAAATATCAGTGCAAATTAAGAAAAAAATGTATAAAACGTTAAGCCTGTGACAATACGAAAAGTATATCTTTGAATTCTTCGCCCCCATACAAAAAAAAAAAACAAACCCTGTGAGTTGACAAATAATTTCTGCATCCTTGCAACAACAGCAGGGTGTCAGTATCTCAGAATCTTCATCGTCGCTGCCCAGCTGGAAGCGCATCATTTAAAACTCTTCAGAAGATTTTTGGCTTGTCAAGGGATATTAATACCGTTTTTCTATTCTTTTTAAAGGCCTCATGTACACATCACCCATTTTTGTTTAATTGTATTTCTCTATCTAAAACCTTTGACAATTTTGAACACACAAAATTGCATACAAAGTAAATATAAAAAAGCAATTTTGGCAAGAATAGTGAAAAAATAGCCTCTCTCTCCCTCTCTCTCTCTGTATCTCTCTCTCTCTCTCTCTCTCTCTCTCTCTCTCTCTCTCCCTCTCTTTCTCTGTATCTCTCTCCGTATCTCTCTCTTTCTCTCTCTGTCTCTCTCTCTCTCTCTCTCTCTCTGTATCTCTCTCTCTGTATCTCTCTCTCTCTCTCTGTGTATCTCTCTCTCTCTCTCTCTCTCTCTCTCTCTCTCTCTCTCTCTCTGTATCTCTCTCTCTCTCTGTTCTCTCTCTCTCTCTCTCTCTCTCTCTCTCTCTCTCTCTCTCTCTCTCTCTCTCTCTCTCTCTCTCTCTCTCTCTCTCTGTATCTCTCTCTCTCTCTCTCTCTCTCTTTCTCTCTCTCTCCCTCTCTTTCTCTCTCTCTCTATCTCTCTCTTCTCTCTCTGTATCTCTCTCTCTCTCTCTCTGTCTCTCTCTCTGTATCTCTCTCTCTGTCTCTCTCTCTCTCTCTCTGTATCTCTCTCTTTCTCTCTCTCTCCCTCTCTTTCTCTGTACTCTCTCTCTCTCTCTCTCTCTCTCTCTCTCTCTCTCTCTCTGTATCTCTCTCTCTCTCTCTCTGTTGTCTCTCACCATCTCTTGTAAGTTGTGGTCATGATGTTTTTCACACCTATACGATAGTTTACAATCACAAGATGAACGCATTTCACCAACCCGTCTATAAATTCACTTCAGTGAACACACACACGCACACACGGACTATTCTTATATGTTTTTGTTTGGGAAGATTTCAAACTCTCGGGAGAAAAAGAGAGAGAAAAAAAAAACATTTCTTGCGCACTGGAAAACAAAACACACACGAAGAGGAAGTGTGTCAAACAAGCTTTGCTACATGTGCATGTTCCTCCCAGAACAAGAAAAGGAAGTATGATGGGGGCAGGAAAAGACAAACACATCTTAACGTGACTGTACTGTCGCAAACATAAACCGCAGGGTTGCTCTTTACTGGTGCAACTGCACATCAGAAAGCTGCGCGCTGTTCTCACGGAAACTTCACGTCATTCAATCCTTTTATATATATATATATATATATATATATATAATTCTTTCTGTCTCTCTGAAGACGGTCCGGTGTGAGAAATGAGCGAGTCGCTGGAGAGGACAACCGACTGTCCCCTGCCTCCTGATAACGGAGACGGCAGCCAGGAGGATGTCGCGGAGAGCCTGACCGACCTCGGCCAGCTGTGCTGGAAGGACGGAGGTCTGCCCGCGGAGCTTCAGAGGGGAATGGAGAACCTCCGGGTGAACCGCGAGCTGACCGACGTGGTGCTGAGCGTCCAGGGCTACGACTTCCCCTGCCACCGAGCCGTGCTCGCCGCTGCCAGTCAGTACTTCAGGCAAGTCAGAGTCTTATTGCCCCCCCTCACACACACACACACACACACACACACACACACACACACACACACACACACACACACACACACACAAACTCCTCATGCTGTTGCTTTACTGAGCTGCTGCTGCTGCTGCTGTGCTGCTACGTTCAGGGCGATGTTTTGCAACGGCCTGAGGGAGAGTCACGAGGAGCGGGTGGACTTGAAGGGGGTGGACAGCGAGGTGATGCGAGTGCTCCTGGAGTACACCTACACCAGCCAAGCCCACCTCACACACTCCAACGTCCAGCAGATACTGGAAGCTGCCTGCCAGTTTCAGGTAACCTGTCACCAGCTCAATAGGATGCGATTGGTATTGTTGCGACTACTAAGTGTTCGTCTGTCCAACTTTTGTTCACACTTTCACATTCAGCGCAAATGTGACCACATGGCTGTCATCTCGATTCTTCAGTGGCAAGACAAAGTAAACTACAGTTAAAAAAAAAAATAAAAAAAGTCACGGGGTTCTCACTATTGTCGTTTAAAGAATTTATGCTTATTGATTCTTAATTCTATACAAATAAATTATGTTGTTTTATATTTTGTGTTTTTACATGGTGTGTTTGTACATACCAATGCTTACTTTGGAACAAAAGCACTCTTATTCTACCAGAAAGAATAAATCAATGCAATTGTAGAAAATTACCCACTCGTTCAAAAATCAAGAATTCCAGACTGGAAGTGTCCCTTTTTATGCTCCTGCTGCTCTGCTAATGTGTCTTCACACGGTTGTTTCTCCACTAGCTGGGACTCTTGCAGAGAGCTGAGTGGCCCTGAAGGGGAAGTGAAAGTTGGCCAGTTGTTTACACACTGGATCAGTTTTCCATATTGGCTTAAATTAACTCCACAGCTGCACTGCCATACGAGAAAGCAGATGTTTGTGTTCCTTTATTTGTGTTTACTTTGATTTTGGTGCTTAAAAAGGTAGACAACATTCAAACAGTGTGGCTGGCTGCTACTTCCTCCAACTTGTTTTTGGGGGACTTCCTTGATGTTTCAGTGTACAAAACCGTTCACAAAAATCTTCTAAACCCTTCAATGGCCTCTTCCAAATTGTATGTTTCTGCACTTCTTGACATGTCATTTTTTGCGTTGCAACTCCTTGCGCAACGTAACATCGCTGCCATCTGTCTCGCCGCAGTTCCTACGAGTGGTCGACGCTTGCGCCGGCTTCCTGAGCAAGTCGCTCCACCTGGACAGCTGCATCGGGATCCTGAACCTTGCCGAGAGCCACGTGCTGACCACCCTGAAGACCCACACCGAGGAGTACATCACCTCTCACTTCTCCCAGGTGGCCAAGCAGCAGGACTTCTTGGAGCTGCCGTCCGACTCGCTGGAGACTGTCCTGCAGAGGGACGACCTGGAGGTGAACCGCGAGGAGTGCGTCTTCCAGGCCCTCATGCGTTGGGTCCGGGCAGCCCGGGAAGAACGCCGGCCCTTTCTGGCCAGGCTGCTCTCGCATGTGCGCCTGCCGCTGCTGGAGCCTGCGTTCTTCGTGGAGAAAGTGGAGTCGGATGAACTCATCCGCGGCTGCGCCGAGGCCTTCCCTTTGTTGCAAGAAGTCCGACAGTATCACCTCGCCGGGACAGAGGTCAGTGCGCCGGCGTCTTTCTGGAACATTACACGTGTTAAAAGTCAGGCCTTCATTTTGTATTCCACCAACCTTGGCAGGTGGTGTCGGAGCGAACCAAACCCCGTGTGCGGCACATCTTGTCAGAGGTGTTTCTGATCATCGGCGGCTGCACCAAGGACGAGCACTTCGTGGCCACGGTCACGTGTCTGGACCCTCTCAGGCGCAGCAGGCTTGAGGTGGCCCGGCTGCCTTTCACAGAGATGGAGTACGAATCCCAAAACAAGAAATGGGTGGAATTTGCCTGCGTCACCTTTCGGAATGAAGTGTTTATTTCTGGTGAGCCGAGTTTTCTTTTGAACTTGTTTATCGTACACGAGCCTGACAATTAATTGCTCAAGGAATCGGCGGATGAATTGTTCCTGTCTCGACGTCATTGGAACGTATCGCTGCCTTGTTGAGGTTCACAGTTGAATGATGACGGCAGAAAGACAAATTGACGTTGCAGTTGTCATGGCTTTTGCGTTTGGGGTCTTTCCCAGCAGAGGAACTGAGTCTCGGTCTTGGTTGTCTTATGAGAGTACAGAATTTTCAGGGATTTTTTTTTAACTTTAACCGGAAAGAATATTAGGTAGAAATCTGAAGTTTTCCCACCACGTGTAGCGTGGCAGCTGGCCTGACTCTTTCCCCCTGACTTCCACAGGAGGTAAAGAGACGCAGCATGACGTGTGGAAGTACAACGGCGCTCTGGACAAGTGGATCCAGATTGAGTCTATGACGACCGGTCGCTGGAGACACAAGATGGCCGTCCACGGAGGGAAAGTGTACGCACTGGGGGGATTCGACGGCGTCCAGAGACTGGCCAGCGTCGAGAGCTATGACCCCTTTCACAATCGCTGGAGCCAGGTACACAAGCAAGAGTGTTCAGTCATGTGGCGCATTTGTGGGAAGATCGACCAAAATGGTTTCAAAAAGTAGCAGCTGCTATTTTGATTCCTTTTTCACTGCGAGTGTGACCGCCTCTGCAATGTTGATTTTATTTTATTTTTTTTTAGAAATTGTGACGAGTTTGGGACCTCACAGTCACATGACACTCCAGATGTGGGTCATGTCTGCGATATAGGATAAAATACATTAATTTCCCATTGCTAAAATTGATTTAAAACTATCACTGACATTCTACTTTTAGATTTTGAAAGTAAACAGACAAACAAACAAATGGAAAACTTGTTTTAAGAGTAAAAAGTTTGTTTGAGTCTGCCCTATAAACCTTATGAATTTAGTGTCAGTATTCGTTTACATTTTTTTTATTTATAAAAAAAAAACACCCTTTCCATTATAAATGTCACTGCAGTATTGTATTGATTTTCTTACATAAGCACCACTGAATTATGAAGTTTGTTGTGGCTGCACAGGAAGATGCCAAATAAATAAAATATGTTTGCATCCTCCCTGCAGTCAGGTAGTGGCTTCAGGATGCTACTGACGATGATGTCAACTTAAATTAGTAATGGAGCTAGTCTTGGTCGCTGACAAGCTAGGATTAACCCAATGTAATGTGAGACGGCTGCACTTCTGCTAGTGAAAAGAAATTAAAAACGTCTCCTGGAACGTCTCCTTAAAATCTTGGAGGGCCGTGAGAGTATTGTTAATCACTGTGATATTACTGTGTCTCTTGGGAGATGATTACTCAGACGCTCTATTGACCGTGTGTGCAGGTGACACCTCTTACAGTCGGCGTCAGCTCCTTCGCTGCTGCGAGCTTCGACAGATGGATCTTTGTGATCGGCGGCGGGCCGAATGGGAAGCTGGCGACGGACCAGGTCCAGTGCTGGGAGCCTGGGACAGACTACTGGGAGCTGCGGGCCCCTATTCCTATAGAGACCAAATGCACAAATGCTGTCACATTCAAAGACTGCATCTACATCGTTGGTAAGCTTCCAGATATATGAGGTTTGTGCATGAGAGAAGATTTATGCCCTCCTTTTCCTTAACAGTCACTTTACTGCTTGATGATGATTTTACACACAAATAGGTCATTTTGAAATGTCTGCTTTAATTATATTATACATCAATGAATCGCTAACTTGTAGAGCGTGATATAAAACCAGATTAAATGTAATGGGGAAAGAAGATCTTCCACCTTTTGATTCACTTTGATTCATTCTAAAGAATTTCATCCAATAGTTTTATATTATCAAAAACACTCTGTCACATTCGTCTGCGCGTCCACAACCTCAGCACTGTCCTCTCTTGCCTCCCAGGTGGCGCCATGCACGCCATGTACTGCTACTCGCCTCTGTCAGACTCATGGTCACTGGTCACACGCCTGGGTGAGAGGGCGAGCTGCGCCATCGCCGCCTGTAACAACAAACTCTTCATCACCGGGGGGCGGGACAACAAAAACCAAGTCATCTCCACTGTCATGTGCTGGGACGTCGATCGGGGGGTTTTGACAGAGGAGTGCGCGTTGCCCATGGGAGTGTCGCACCACGGCAGTGTGACGCTGATGAAGTCCTACACACACATTCACAGAATACCACCTGCTTCAGCGAGCCAGTGACACAGTGTCTTTCTTTCGGATGCCATCACAGTTAAGTTTCGAAGAACAAAAAAAAAAAACCTCTTCACCTGAAAATGTTTACTGACTGAAAACCTCTAATTTGTGCCATATTTAAAACAAGTACATTACTTTGTGGGTTTTTTGTTTAAAAAAAAAAATCATTTTCAAACAAAAAGCAACAAGTATTCGGTGCGAATGCGGAACAAGAATGATGTGAAATGTGAATATTGATGTCTAAAAATATGTCTGTTTACATTAAGTGAGACTTTCATTAGGGAACCGACAGGTTTTGTTTTTGTTTTTTTACCCTCAGACCCATCTCACTATATTTATTAACACTATTAATAACCACTTGTTTTAGTGAATACAAAGGACGAGATTTATGAACCAGCTATAATAATTGCCATTTTTTAACCAGCTCTAATACAACTTACAGCCTATTACAATTGTGTTTGAAAGGAGAAATGCAGGTTGCCAAAAAAGACTGAATATACTGACAATGATATCTGTTTATAGGAGATGAATCATAACAGACTATTTTTGTCAGCTAAACTAAGCTAAGTTTGAACTAAGCTTTCGACAAGCAAACTCCCTTTAGCAGCACAGAGAATCAGTCGGGGGGAAAAACAAAACAGCTTTAGGTTTTGTGTTTCCTGAACATTTTGGCCCAATTTCTCTTTCGGATCATCATTCTTTTTAATCAAAGGAAAAAATATACATAGCTACAATAAAAATAAATCTTTAAGTAGTGATTTTGGACAACAGGAAATCACTGGATTTAGACCTCTGATTCCATCAGCCAGCAAAATAAAGACATTGATTTAATTGATAGAGGCAAACGTCTTCCCCAACCTGTTGACCTGGAATGTTGTTTGTGGGCGGAGCCAGAAGGTTCAGAAAGACGTTAACGCTGCAGACACAAATTCCCCAATATTTTTGTACGTGTAAAGGTGTATATTTATGTAACCGTGTTTATCTATATGGACCTGTGATGATTAAAATAAAATATTTCAGAAAGCTTTGAGGAAAAAAAACACAGCGCGGACTTTCGTTCGTCCATTCGGAGGCGGGGAGGGAGAGAGAGAGAGAGAGAGAGAGAAAAAAAAAAAAACAACCGGAAGCTCGCAGATTCCATTCCTGAGTGGGTCAGGCTTTTCCCGTTTACAGACGATCCTCTTTTTTTGTTTCTCCTGGCTTGAAACCTGCCTTAACTTGTCGGGATTAAGTAGGGGGAAAGAAAGTCACTCTAACCTGCCAGTTTAGACTCCATGTGCGAGGGAAGGACTACAGGTAAAACAAGACAACCCGCGACACCTGTTTGGGAAAAAGTGAAAGTAAGAAGACTGATTTCCCACTGCAATGAAATGGGTCGTCGCCGTTTGCTGTCGCGCTTCCTTCTCTGCTTGAGCTGGGGTGAGAAATCTGCACATTTTTACCCTTGTTGTTGTTATAACCTTTTCTTTATTGTTGTTCACTGCTATTTGAGTCGATGTGACGAGAGGCGGAAGTGGCGACGCGTAAATGATTCATCCCAAGTCCAATAGTCCAGAAACGCCTGCGTCTTGAAACCTTTCGTCATGTTCCTCTGTGCAGGAAAATGAACAGTTGTAGAGTTAAGGACGAATGAATAACGTGAAAATTAATCTACTCTACTATTACACTAAGTAATAACACAGGTCAATTAATTTTTAGTGTAACGGTTATGATTTGTGTGATTGGTATAATAATATTTTCTGAAGCTGTTCTTGGCCCCTCCCTACTCTAGCAGATAAAGATACATATAAAAGTGTTAATTTTGATCTGGCCGAACCTTGACTACTGTTTAATAAAGAGATGCAGTATGTGTTATCAACCAAGTAAAAATGACACATTATTATAATTATTGATGAAGGAATCTGCAACTGTATTCTGAATTTTGCATTAAATAAACCTTTACTTTTTATTATTTTTTTAAATTTATTGATTTATTTGCATTCATTACATTTTGAGTGGTCCTCTTGCTCATCTTTATCTGCATTTTCCGCTCTTTCATCCGTGTCCAGTTACCGTCCAGTCTGTGATGTATGAACTCAAAAGCGAGGAGGCCCAGTTGGGGCCAAGCATCCTCACTCAGCCGCCCGATTCGATCCTGTGGAAGCACAATGGCAACAAAGTGGTGGAGTTTACTGGTTCTGAGGAAAGCATGTACGGCTCCTATGAAGGCCGCATCATTCTCAACTGGCACACTGCACAACTGACGATCTCTGACCTCCGCTTGGAGGACAGCGGGACATACGAATATGAAATATTCACGCGAGGAGAAATGCTTATATCCTCTTATGAGTTGGAGGTCATAGGTAAGAGTTTAAGTGTTTGACGTACTGCTTGTATTTTCTGTTCTGCTAAGATTTGCAGCCCGTCAAGCGTTGAGCCTCACTGAGCTGTTGCTCATCCACCAGCAGTCTCTAGCACTGATACGTCTTTTAACATATCACTGATGGCATTGTAATTATTCATCATAATAATGGCAACGTTTGACTTGCTCCTTCATTTTTTTTTGCAGTCGTTTGAAGAAAATAGACATCATATTCCTTAATAAAAGTTCAATAATTTGCTGAACAAATATTTCGTCTCTACACAGAGAAGGTTGCCAAACCTGCCATCACCTGTGAGATAAACAACAGCAGCAGCTCCAGCTTGTCTGCAGTGCTGCTGTGCTCTGTCGATCAGCCTCGCTCGCCGTTAATGTTTGAGTGGAGCTCAGACAGCAGTGTCCAGTCCGGCGAAACTTTAACCATATTTCTGGGGGAGAACTTGACGAGCGGCAATACACTTGTCAAGTGAGCAATCCTGTGAGTCAGGAAACTGCCACCTTCACAGCAAAAGACTGCAACACAGGTAGGATTTCACCAGTGAGTTGCAATATAGGGAGTGCTTCTAACGTCTCATCTCATGTTAAAATGCCCCCTCTGTGTCCACACTCATTAATGTTGTGAACAGAAGTATGTAATGGGGTGTCTCTGTTTCTGTTTCAGATACGGGTTTATCTTCAGGAATGGTTGCTGTCATTGTCCTCATTATTCTGATGGTCTGTGTGGGTTTACTTATGTTATTGTACATGCTAAAAAGAAAAGGTCAGTGTTCATCCTTATCCATCCATTATTAATGTTGCTTAACCAAACAGCTCTTAGTTTGAGGCTATAGTGCACAACACAAAACTTAAGCTCGCTGTTCTTTTCCCTCAGATTTAGCATGTTTCAAAAAAGGACAGCCGCGTGATTTTGAAAACCCACCACCATCTAAAGGTGGGATATTTGTCTCACTAGTCCGTCTTTTGCAGAAAACATATTTTTAGCATTCTGTCACTCTGATTTAGTTTTGCTTAATTGGCTTTAAGAAAAAAATTATTATTATTATTCAATGCTTGACCGGTCCGGTGCTACATTTTCTTTAGTATTCCATTCATTCCATTCAGGGCCACATAAGAAGAGTGCGGAAGAAAACAGAACCCGGGCCATTGACAGAGAAGCCACACTTCCTTCATCTAGGCCACTCGCCCCCTGTCAGGGTAATGATGGCAGGGTTATGATGGCAGCCACACAAAATAAATAAAGACAAACTTGTTCACGAGACACTTTTTTGACACATCACAGTTCTGTCCATCCGTTTCCTATCACCACACCTAAAGGTCCTTGATTTTTTTTCCACCTGTTTCTAAGATTTGCATGAGGAGCCATGTCGGGATGAAGAAAAGAAGTCTCTTCTTACAGGTCAGCCCACAGCAACGTCTCCTCAGCCACAGAATCAACTGGGCGCTGAAAACGGTTAAAGGCTGGTTCAAAGATTCAAATTAACATTTGATCATTAAAACGTTAAAATGTTTCAAAGATTTGCAAAAGTCTCTCTTTGAATTTCATCTAACAGCATATTGTTAAAATTATTATTATTTTTTTTTATCTTGTTTCACAGCACATGATGTGGAGTCACAACAACAGTTTTCTTATTTTCTTTTTTTTTTTAATGCTTTTGGTATGAACTGACCTCTAAACTGAGAAAAATCTGCAGCGCAGTTATCTAAATTCTGCAAATTTTCACCTCCTAGGTACTGTGAGGGAGAAGATAAAGAAGTTTGAGCAGAGGAACAGCGAACAGATTTTCAACACACTCACGCCAAAGAAAACTGGTAATCTCTTAAAGTCTCTGTTGTGAATTATATTCTTCATTTCCAACATTTTTCACACTGTATTTTGCTGCACTTCTTTGTAGGTTTGGAACAGGATAAAGTAGCGCAGGATGGCAATGTGGTAGAAGAGGTAGAGGCCAGCAGTGGTATGAACAATCTTAATAAAGAAGAGAATTCAGGTCATTGCAAGCAAAATGATGAGAACACACAGCCATCAGCTACAACTAAGCAAATAATTTCAGAACCAACCGATTATGGAAAAGATTCAAACTTGCCACTGGCAGAAGCAACTACTAGTGCAGACAATTCTGCTGGTGAAGAATCTGCACCACTGACCCAGAGCACTGCAAATCTCACAGCCCAAGATGCAGACGGTGGACACGACAAAAAACTCAACGCAGAGACACAGCAACCAACAATGAATGAACACAGAGGTTCAGATATATTAGAGGGTGGAAAAGAACAAAAGTTGCCACAGGGAAACTCTGACAATAGTGAAGGTGATCAGCACAAAACTGACGGTGAAAAATCTGCAAGTGAAGATGAAGCAACGCAGAGTGTTCATGTGGTGGAAGACGAAAAAGCCGCAAGTAATCTGGACAATCACAGAGAAAAAGAAGAATTAGATGATTCCAGCCAAAATGATGACACACAGCTACCAACCACTACTAAGCAGTTAGATTCAGAAGTATCAGAAGATGTAAAAGATCCAAACTTGTCAGAGGCAGAACCAGCTAAAATGGAACACAGTCAACAGAAAATTGGCAATGAAGATTCTCCAGATGAAACTGAAGCAAAAAAGAATGACCATGTGTTGGAAGAGGCAGAGGCCAGCAGTGATTTAGACAGTGCCAGTGAAAAAGATAAATTAGGTGATTCCAACCAAAATGATGGTACGGACACACAGCTACCAACCACTACTGAGCAGTTAGATTCAGAAACATCGGTAGGTGTTAAAGATCCGAACTTGTCAGAGGCGGAAGCAGCTAAAATGGAACACAGTCAACAGAAAATTGGCAATGAAGATTCTCCAGATGAAACTGAAGCAAAAAAGAACGACCATGTGTTGGAAAAGGCAAAGGCCAGCAGTGATCTGGACAGTCCTAGTGAAAAAGATAAATTAGGTTATTCCAACCAAAATGATGGTAAGGACACACAGCTACCAACCACTACTGAGAAGATAGGTTCAGCAACATCAGAAAGTGGAAAAGGTCCAAACTTGTCACGGGCAGAACCAGCTAAAATGGAACACAGTCAACAGAAAATTGGCAATGAAGATTCTCTAGATGAAACTGAACCAAAAACGAACGACCATGTGTTGGAAAAGGCAAAGGCCAGCAGTGATCTGGACAGTCCTAGTGAAAAAGATAAATTAGGTGATTCCAACCAAAATGATGATAAGCACACAGCTACAAGCACAGAAAGATGAAGGCCAAAACTGACTCTGTCAAGTCTAGTTTAAGGAGAGAAAAGCCTAATGAATGAGATCACTGTGATAAGAAAGCCCAGTCATCCATCACTTGAATAAAGGCTCTGCTTGAATCAACTTCCAAACAAACAAAACAAGCAACGCATATGACCAGTAGCTCGCGATCAACGTATTGGGCACCCCCTGCCCTAAATGAAGGACTGTAAATATTGGGAATATTGCCATAATTTGTTTTATTTGTTTCACACATCTGAAAATACCATTGATTTTAAAAAAAAAATAATAGTTGTGTGTACTAATCTGTTTATGTTGGTTTCTTCCTTTTGCCATTTTTTAAAAGTTTTTAAATAAAAAAAAAAAAAGAAAAGAAGTAATGAATTATATATTGACCTGTATATGTTTAATGTGCATAAATATGTATATATCTATATTTTTCAAAGGCAACATTGATGCAAATGCAAAAAAAAACAAAACATATGTCGAATTTATTCCAGTTTTGTTTATCAGAAAAATAAAAGTAAAGATGCTTGTTGGCAGAGTGTTCGACTTCTTTTATACAAGCCAAGCAAGAGTCAAGAGTTTGCGATTGAACTGGCTGCTGCACTGAACCAACATAGGCCACATGAACAAGACGATTAATTTTTACGTTTTCAAAAATTCGCACACACTGAACGAAAAGACCGCCAGTTTTTCTTTCAAACATTCCATTCAAACGAGTGGGTGAGGTCCTGGCTATGACATCCACCGCTTGGTGGCAGTGTTTGCAGGGAAAGAATGGGATGATATTGTACCTGCAGCGCAGACAGACGCTCACAATGCACCAGTGACATTTACACGTCTTTTTGCAATATTGAAACCAAAGCAATCATAGCAATATGGCTCAATATGGAATTGGAAGGGGAAAAACTTATATAATAATTAAATACCATCTTCCGTGAAGAAAACGACTCTAGAATTAAAACAGTAAAAGCCAACAAGTATATCCAGCTGTTTACACTGACAGAGACAATGGTCCTTAGATTGTTCCATGCCCAACACTATAGATAAATGTTTTATGTTGATGATATCCTCATCGGAACAAGACAGATGGTTGGAGGAATGAAGCTACCATCTGGGTAGAGACCCCCCACTGAGGTGCTCTACGACTAGAAACTAGAACAAAGTATTTCCAGAGTCAAACACAAAATCAATACATTAGACAAATCATCAACTCACTTTCCTGACCAAAGTCTTTGTCTTTTCTAGACGAAATGGATTTAGTCGTGGTGTCCAACTCATAATTTAATAAAAACGGACAGAAAATGTCAAACTGTTTGAAAATCTCTGTTAATATCCAGAGTTCGTCTCGACGGCGGTATTCTCCATCTCTACAAACTCACAGCGCGTGTTCGAATAGCAACGTAACTTCCAACTTCAAACGTCACTTCCGTTTGCGCGCCAAATCGGAGTTACGTCAGCGCAGTACGTAGCTCGGTCCACAACCCTTTACTACAAGTTTGAAGAGTTTACTTGCTTGACTTTATTGCATTAGAGTCCCATCAGGCGGTCTGTCCGCCGTTGGTCAATGACCCTTGCTGTCCACTTCTCTACTGCATGTCGACGCTTGAGCCGCTCTGCCAGGTGAGACGACGTTTCGATTTTGCACACGCACACCCCCAACACACACGCACACCTGCCTACGCCGACGCTTGCTTGTCAAAACAGGTAATCTTCGCAACAGCCCGCCTTTAGCTGCGGGAAGACGGTTACTCTGAATTCTCTGCGCTGAAGGTACCGGATGAACACCATTTTAACAAGATTTTTTATTTTTGTTTTGTGTGTTTTGTTTTTTAAAGCAACGGAACCTAAACTAAACTTTCGTTTTCGTTTTTACTCCTTTTATTGTTTTTCCCTGGGTTTTATACAAAGCTGCTTCCTCGTCTTACTGTGTTCTCTCGCAGCTGCATTTTTGAAATCAATGTACTTGTCCAAACCATGTCAGTAAACGTTGCATTTTGTATCTGCGAATGACAAAACTTTAACGCGAAAGTTCTAGTGCGAACGATACATTACTATGGCTTCTGTAAAATTGTTTTCTATGACTCTCGAAATAATTTATTGACAGGGAAAGGTGAATTTTAACCTATGTGATAAGATAATTATTAATTGCACTCGCCTTCTCACCCACTGCTGCCATGTTACAGTCTGATTGTGCTGCACCCAAGATTGTTTAGCGACCAGCTCCGGTTCCAGTTGGTCAAGGATAGACCCGGAACAGCCTGCAGACGACACAAGTCAACTTTGGAAGCTGCTGGTAGGTGTTATTTATCTTGGTGTGTCTCAGGTTCACATGATTTTTCTGATTTTTCTAATCGCTCCACAGTTTAAAAACCTTTTTGGCGGGTTAACAATCCACACAGCAATTATAAAAATGATCTTTCAGGCACCATGGTGAGGAAGAAGTTGGTGATGGACGTAGACTGCGGGGTGGACGACGCCCAGGCCATTATGTTGGTATTGGCGGCCCCCAACGTTGACCTATTGGGCATCACCTGCGTGCACGGGAACACCCCCTTGGACAACGTGTGTCGGAACACACTGCGAGTCCTGCAGGCCTGCAACAGACTGGATGTAGGTGCAACAGTGTGTCTGTGTTGAGCAGTCACTGGACTGAGCCCGTCCATCGGAGCTTTTACTGGTGAACACAGCGCTCGTTGCTGCTGCTGGACCCCTAGAAGAATTTTCTCATCATGTGATGTGTCACACTGCTGTTTTTAAAAGTACCCACAGTGAGTTGTTGTACTGCAGGCCCCTGTGACGAAAGGCGGGAACATCAGTTTGTCCCTGGAATGTGACGGATATATTTTATAGCTTTAGCTAAAGGTTGTTGTAGCTTTTTCATTGGAAAAAACACTCAACAAAACAAAGACTCAGGCATGCTCTCTTTCACCCATCTGCTCAGATTCCAGTGTTCCGAGGTGCCGATAAGCCCATCATGGGGAACAGCATCAATGCGGGTTACTTCCATGGTAAGGATGGTCTTGGAGATGCTCCCGATCCCAAAGCTCCAAGTCTGGACATGATTCAGAAGGAGCACGCCGTGGATGCCATCATCCGGATCGTCAATGAGCACCCAGGCCAGGTTGGGAGTTTTTACACAGTGTTTTCTTTCCAATCCTGTTTCAGGTATTTTATTGCAAGCCTTTACTCCTCAGACATCTCTGGTTGCCACTGCCCCACTAACCAACCTGGCTCTTGCTGTGAAAATGGATCCGTCAATACCAAGCAAACTTCATGGGCTTTACATCATGGGAGGCAACACTGAATGTCAGTGAGTCTAATGACCTAAATAACCATAACTGTGTGTGTGATTGTCCGTACAAACTGTTTTATTGATGGGTTAGATTTTTTTTAAAAAAATCATCTATAGCCTTTTTTTCTTGCCATTTCTCTTCTTTCAGCTCGAGGAAACACCACAGTGTGTGGTGAGTTCAACTTTGCAGCTGATCCAGAAGCTGCATACATCGTTCTTAATGAATACATCTGTAACACCTACATGGCCTGCTGGGAGTTTACCTGCCTCAACATGTTGTCCTGGGTACAGTCTTCTCTTAGATTAACTTAGATTTCTTCAACAAAACAAAGGAAAAAATATCACACAAACTCATTGCGGTACTGTACCCTCCCTTTGTCTTCACAGGAGTTTTGTGACGCCTGGTTAGCGCAGCACACAGACAAGGCTCGCTTCATGGAGCGAATCTTTCGCTACAGCATGGAAGCAGCAAAAAGCGAGCGCCACGCCAAAGAGTTTACCGCCGGCTCAGGCTTTGTGTCTTGCGACGCTTACGCTGCAGCAGTTGCCGTTGATGATTCGGTCCTAACAGAATACGACCACTATCCTGTCAGTGTGGAAGTGACCGGCACTCACACCCGAGGCATGATGGTAGTCGACACTGTGGGCTTTCTGAAAAAGGGCCACAAGGTGTTCATCATGAAGAAGGTGTATATAAAGAAGTTTGAGGAGATGATGATGGCTGCTTTACAATAAAATTTCTAAAGCCTCATTGACCACCCAATGAGTTAACCCTTTAAGAGCCATAATTTTTTCAAGAAAATATTCAATTTTGATATCAAGATTTCTAATGGCTGTGACTTGAAATTGCTTAGAGATAAAGCCATACTGTAATTGAGAAAAATCTTCAGTAAACACTAACTTATTGTTTGTTTTTGTGTTATGTCAGATGTCAGGGGTCTGTATGTCAGATCCCTGTCTCCACAATACCCCACAGGCTAATCAAAATGTTTTATCCACTTTTGATAATTTTCCACATATCTCAAACAGACCCAGCCATCATCACTGTAATTTACAGGGTGACCACGAACATCCCTGCTGCCTCCACCAGCACTGGCTGGGCGTTTCCTCCCATAGCTTCTACCACATTGATCACTAACTCACTGCGCCCTCCGTCACCATTAGCGGTGTTTTGAGCACTCCTGCTTCCCCCACCAAGTCCCCTCATCCTCATTTGCCGATTACTCATCCCGGCCACGCTGAGGCGAAGCATGTGCTGCTTGGTGACTGTCGTGGCGCATGGACTCGCTGCCGCTGCGTAAAGACGCACCGGCAGACTCGCTCTCACTGGACGACTGAACATCATTGTCAGAGTGCGAATATTCGTCTTCGTTATCTGAGTCAGACATTACTTGACGAAGTACTTCGTCAACGAACAAACCTCTCGGCAGTGTATTCTCGGCAAAATTCGCTGCCTCTCTCTGCTCCCATTACAACCACTTCCTCGTCTCCTCGGCTGAGGCAGGCTTTCTCTCTATTTATACTCCGAAATCTGAATATAAACACCCCGACAAATGCTACTCAGATTGAAGCCACAGGTGTCTGCCATCTCCTGGTGTAAAGTGGAAACTACTTATAGCACCATATTTGCCGCTATGGCCTGTTTAATTCAGCAATGACGCTTGTCGCAATTTTGCGACCATGGTGCCTAAAGGGTTAATGTTCATGTTTGATGGACAACACAAGTCTGTATTTTCTGCAAAAAAAATTGATTAAAAAAATATAATCTCCATTTCTTAGCATTTTATTTATTTCAATGTTCGTTAAAACACAAATGTTTACACACAATATCTTGAGCAAGCGCCAGGTAAATACTCCTTTCAGCATTTTCTGACCTCGGGTTGGTCCACTTATTTGCCAGGGGACTTCAGTTCTTTCAGACAGTCCATTTTCAAACCCGTTCTTCAGGTGAGGTCATAATGCTACCTCCAGGCAGTTGAGTTCCTTGAATCAGTATGAAGTCAAGAACAATGCTTCGTTTTAGACGCTTCCTCAGTATCCTTTCCTTCCTCTGAACCTCGACCTCGTGTCCAGCTGTCAGGAAAGATCAGACAGGGGTTAATGCTCAGCACCTTAGTTGGAACAATGACCAGGTTAAATTTAGTATTAACTTTCAAAAATAAATAAATAATACACGTTGCAACAATCCCTTAAAAACGTACCATGGACCTCTTGCACTCAAAGAATGACGTCTGCAGAGCTTTGCAGTGTCCCTCCTTTAAACACTCACTGGGCATCTTCCCCTCCTTAGGCAGGAAAAAACATTAAAACAGGCAAAAACGTTGCACAGTAACCTATTTAACAGACCGGAAATGCATTTATTTATTTTTTTAGTGAGGTAACGAGTAAGAGCAGTCGCACATTTTATGCCATTCTAGACGACCGGTGAGGCTAACATTGTAAACACGTTATCATGGACAGTTGTAGGAAATACGCCCCATTGACATTTAAATTGTCAGTGTTAAATATGTTTTGTTTTTTTGTTAAACATGTCCACCCGCTGTTCAGCTACATGCTAACACCATGTTAGCTATCTGAAAAAGAGCTATACTGGCGTGTGTGTCAAGAAACGATATTAACTTACAAAGGGCAGACCAATTAAAGAAACCTGGCGCTTTTTTTTCTTTTTAAATTAATTAACTTTCAGACTTGCTCGCGTACCCAAGCAGACAAGACAGCGTTCGTTCACCTTACCTACCTTCACAACGCAGTCGTGCTGAAGGAGACAAGCCCTAAAGTCCTCCCTAATTCCGGCGCACGCTCTGGTGTCTTCTTCTTTATCTTCGTAATACTTCGGCATTTTCCCACAACTGTCTTCCCAGTGTGAACAGCGTCTGACTTGTTAGATTGAAAAACGTCAATGACAGCGATGTTGTTGATATAAGTTATCAGCCATACTTCCAGAACAGCTTCACGGAAGTACGTCACCGAACTGCTGCATGCTGGGAAGGTACTGACGCGTTTGTGATTTTTAAAGGGCCCAATGTGTAACATTTAAAGGAGTTTTGGGGTGCAACAAATGGGATTAAACATAACATTAGTAATAAATACCTTAAGTTTGAGATAGCAACTGAAAATAACGTCGAGTTTTGAAATGTTCGCATAGAGAGGGAACTACTACTCTACACCTTGCAAAATTGGTTCTGGTCAGGATTTCATGAATTTATCTTGACATGACAGCTCATTTTAAAAAGAAATAGAAGATGAAGTTGTGCATGAGAAGTCATGGGTATACATCACTTACATTCTATTGAACCATGAGAGGTTAATTAATTCCACTTAAAAGGCCTTTAAAATATCAGTTTTACTATTTACCATAATACCATAATAAAAAGCAAGCTACATACCTTTAGCTGAATAGATATTGATTCATTTTCTATAGCCTTTTTTCCTGCACTCATGGCTCACATTGAACCCACCTTTTTGCTATCTGGCGCTAACCACTGCACTACTGTGTTGGCCTGTGTATTTAGTAAGTATTTATTTTATGCTCACTTTTAACTTGTCCTATTACACAATGAAATTAAAGTGCAAAAAATAATTTCACTCACCACGGTTTTAAATCTGTCTTCACATCATGTGTTCTCAAATCTGCCCTGTCACAGCAGATACGGATGGCGTGAGTGAGAAAAAAAATGAAATAAAATGAAGGGAAAAAAATGGCCATGACTTTGCACAATGTTTCTCATTTATTTCAAAGATGTCCATGTAAAATGATGTCAGTATCAGAGACAGGCATACACATGATGAAGGCACATGAAACAATGGGGTGCATGGTTTTGAAGGAGAGGTTTCTCTGTGATGTCTCCTGCCCACTTTAGACATGGCCACAAGACCGTTCATGCTGTTTTCATGCATCTAGCCATCGGTTTAACATGGATGCAGGAGAAGGGAGAGAAGCCAATCCTATTATTAGCAGTATCTGTTGTGGAATAACACTTTGCAGCATCACCATCCTCCCATCAGATAAAGATGACTGGATGATGAGGCTGAGATCAAGCCACTTTTACCAGTTCTAGCATGGATATTTGATGAACGACTCAAAGAGGCTGTCTATGCATTTACAAATGACCATGCTTGTAAACTGGCATGATTAAACCACCTTGTTTTTGTAACAGTTTCACCAAAAGGCACTTTACTAAGCTAGTCATTATACCACTGCAATGTAAAATGGATCAAGTTTCACTCGAAAATAGTTTTTACTCACAAACGTTGGCCACACGGATACAAAACATGTCAAGTGAATTTCAATGAACTATTAAGTGAAGCAAAAGAGAGTGTTGTGAGGGAGGAAAACAGAGATAATGGCCATTGCTATTTTATGTATTTACAGTCAGTGAAAGAACTACACAGCCTTTAGCATATCATCAAATCAACAGAAGGTGCATTCTGAATGATCAGTAGTAAGTATTTTGTCCAATCACAGAACAAGTACTTGATGAAACAAAACAAATTCCATATGTGTGGACTGAGCTCCCAGTAATGGGAATGATGGGAACTTCTGGCCCAAAGATGAAGAGTGAGGTGGCAACAACATAAAAAAAAAGTGAACAAACAGTGCAAATCACGTCCTCTCTGATGGTACTGGTGCAACAACCTGTGGCCTCTTTATCTTGCCAACTTCAACACAACATAACACAAGATATACTTCAAATCCAAACAGGAATTAATCTGCAGGAAAGGTGAGAGGGAACAGATTTGAATTATGTTATTCTGACCCGGACATAAGGCACATTTTCCAATTCTAACCTCAGAATACTGAAACCGAACCGTTCTGTAATTCTCCACTCATTTTTCACGTAGATAAATCGGAAAAGGTTTGGCTGTGACCATTAGCTCAGAGAAAAAAGGTTTCCAGATTGATCCGGGACACTTTCTGCGCTGGCAAAAGAAGTACGCAACTCCAGCAAAGCAACCAAAACGCAAAAAGATAAAAAACAAACGACAAGAAAACAAAAACAACAATGGACAAATAAAACAGACTCTGAACTACCATAAACATCTCTTAATAGAATAAAAATATATTTTACCTCTTGTACAAATTAAAGATTTATTTCAAATAAATTAAGTCACCTTCATAGATCGTCATAGCTGTAACAATAGATCAATGTAACAATATATTCCTTCGGGAAAATCACGCCAAGGCAATGTCTGATTGGGCTTGTTTTTTTCTTCCTAGAAATGGACTCTGAGGTCGTACATATCCTGTCGTACTAGAGGTGAGATAGACGGGTACTAGTTTTCTGGATGGATTGGTCTAGTAACCACTGAATCGTTGTTTATGTCCTGAGGCAATGTTTCAGGACAGGTGGAGTATCTGAGAGCCACTGACAACACTGTGGAGGAGGGGGTTCTTTCGTTTGGGCTAGCGTGGGCCGAGAGCTAAGTCACCTCTGTAGAGAACCAAGAGCATCTGGCCATCAGTGACGACAACATTCTTGATCTTCGTGGGCTCAGCTGAGGCGTTAGTGACAAGTGCAGGGCCTCAGCCCGCCCAAAAGGTGGCAGCATCGAGTAATAGGAGGATTTGGCAGCACCTACACCAGGGGACCAGGTGACCGGTTCTCCACAGACGTGAGGCTGGTTGTCGCTGGATCATTCATCCAGACGTTTTATGGTGATGGTCAAAGCCGCTGAACGAAACAGTCACTTTGAGAGACCGAGGCAGGAGCCAGGAATTTGGCTTCCCGCGCGATCGCCGTCGATCTTTTTTAAAACAGTAGTATTCACATTCTCACCAATGAATTAAGAGCACAAGAGTGAAGGAGAGCGCGGAGAGACTGAAGGGGGACAGAGAGAGGGTTTGGGGGGGATGGACAGATGAGGAGCAGAGTGATAAACGTTAGGAGCAGCGGGGAGAAAGAGGCGGCGATCCTCGGGCGAGCTCGGGCGAGCAACTCTACTGGGCGCTATTCACTGCCGGTTGCTAGGTGCCAGATGCCCTACGTTAGCAGTCTAGGAGATTTTGGTCCCCTTGGGGGATGGTGACGGGGGTGGGGGGGAGGCATGAATCATGTGCGCCCCCCCGCTCCCCTCCCTCCAGCCAACTCAGCCAGCTATCCTCTTTATGTGTATCTGCAGGGAGGAAGCAAAGCATCGCGTGACACTGGTTAGCGGAAACGATCATGTGACCGGGGAGGCAAGAATCAGCCGATCCGTTCCGGTGCACTCACTTCGCTAAGAATGGCCCACACGGCCGAGTCTTTGAGCACCGAGAGCCGGAGCGCCATCACCGGGTTGAAGGAGGGGTCCACGGCCCCTTCAGCCACACCCTTCTCGAAATGACCTGAGCGTTAAAACGCACAGGGAGGGATTAAGAGTGTACTTTCTTGCCCGTGCATTGACTACCAGAGCAGTGCTCGGGCGAATACTGGCAACATTCAGCGTCTTAAGAGAAGAACCCAAATCTAATCGAGCCTCCGCATGTGGCGTTCATTACATTTTCCAGTAAATCAGCTCAAAGAGGGGAATAGGAAATGAAAAAATAAAGTTAAGGGAAGCTAATTTACAAAAATATGACGAGATCCTCGCAGGCGGATCGTAGTTTTCCATGAGAAATTGGAGGGAGACGGCTGCGGCGGCCAGCGTTTCGCCACCTTAGCGTCATTCTTCAACTTGTCGTGCAACTCACGCAGCACGAGGCGACTCAATCCACTCACCGATCCTGTAAAATCGGTCTTCTGTCCGCTTGTACTTCTCTTTGGTCTGCACTGCAGGGCCCTTAAGGTTCAACACAAAAAAAAGGAACTGTTGTTACACGCTCATGTACCAGCAGCGGCGGTGTGTGAGTGTGTGTGTAATCACAATATCACAGCGCATCACGGTGCAACGCCTGTGGCCCGACAAGCAAGTCAGTCACGCTCACATTTCCCTCAATAGTCAATATGCTTCGACCACTCACTGAAACCTAACCAAATCCATTTGCACATCACACCGCAGATGTAGAACACAAGTTCATGAGAGTGTGTGTGTGTGTGTGTGTGTGTGTGTTTTTGTTTGTTTGTGTGTGTCTACCGTGACTGGCAGTATTTCCACTGTGGTGTTTCCGATCTTGTCCCCTGGGTGCTCCTGGTTGCCGCTGCGAAACAAAAACCTGGGAGACGGGGGGAAAAAAAAAAAAAAATACATTGTATTTATTTTAAAGGTTAGTTTCACTTGTAAACAATGTCCAAAAAAAGAACAGTCAAATTAGATTTTCGGTTTTGGTAAGCAAACAGTTTTTACGTCTTTGAATTGGCTCACAATCCTGCTACGGCATCAAGAGTCATTTTTAATTCCAAAAGTCGAACAACAGGAGCCACAATGTCTACACTTGAAAGTGATTTTTCAACATCTGGTTCTTGCCAGGAGCATGACTAGCCTGTTTGTGTGTGTGTGAGTTGGTTGCATCATAAAAAACAGGAGGCCTCCAGTGAATTACGTTTAAGAACCGCTGTATTCAGTGACGGACTCCCAGAGACAGAGGAGGAATCCTGGCCAGAGGCGAGCGGCGACGCTGCCGTGATAAAGTGGAAGTTGCTCCTACTGACCCACTGCTGACGAGATAATCAGCTAATCAGTCTGGCACCAGTGTCTCCGACGGTGTAATGGATGTCATTCAGCGGCCGACGGAACACTTCAGAGTCAGAGAGCGGAGCACAAACGGCTCCTTTTTCTGCCCGCTGCCGACCTGAGAGTTCTTTGTCTGGCACGCAGGTCGGATAATAAACTCCCAGTGACACCGCACTCGTTTCACTGTTGTTTAACAGCAAATACTTGCAATTATTAAATCGAAACGTTGGCGGTGCAGATTACTAAAACACGCACAACCGCAATAACCGATCTCCCGTGGCAGGAAAATAACATTTTGACGCCCCGTGAGTTGCAGTTTCACTGACACAAGCTGCTTAAATTTGCAAACATCAAATCGGTAAAAATAATTTTCGGCTTTCACACAACCGCGTCTCGCTGTACTCGATTAAATCTCCGCATGGCTGAACGCGAACATCCTTTTCAGGTCGGCTCTCATCCAAGGCCGCCACTCTCTCGCTCTCTCTCTGCGCGCTCTCCAACTCCCGCTAGTCTCTGCTGCGGCGGCGGCGGCTCCCCTTGGGAAAGTGGGAGGGCAGCCCGAGAGTGCTTATTTTAAACCCTCATTATCTCACCCTGATCCTCAGAGCCATAAATGCACACTGGCACACGGGAGGCGCGCGCACGCGTGGGAGATGCAGATTTATGTAAAAGCACTGATTAAGTTATCCTGCCCTTATATGGTCACTAAATCCCAAAATGAAAAAAAGAGAAGAAAAAAAAGAAGACAGATGCAGCCTCCTCCTCGTGCCGACGACGTGCCTCTCTATGCTGACTGGCCGGTCGAATTTGAAGAGGATGTAGTCTCCTGCGGTGGGGGTGATGGCCCAGAAGAAGTCCTCTCCCAGGTAGGTCTTCTCCAGAGTGTGGCCCTGGTACACCTGTGTGATAAAAGAAAAACAGCAGAATATATATTGCATTGTCTGTATTTTGTCATTTCCAATCTACCCTCAAAATAAAAAGCGCAGCACTTATTTTATGCGCCGCGCCGACTCCTCACCTTCATTGAAGTGGAAACCTCAGCTGGCGGGTTGACGTGCATCTTGTGCAGCAGCGGCTTCAGGAAGTCCTTGTCCTGCAGGATGCAGAGCCGAGACAAATGGGTCTGCGCAGGAAGTAGCTTGTGCAGTCGCCGAAAATAGATGGCTGCCGAGAGGCGTGGGACTCACTGTGAGCTTTTGGATCTTGCCGGCGAGTGAAGAATGAAGTCCTACGTGCTGGAAGAGGGACGGTCGGAAGCGCACGCGCAGGCTGGACTTCTGCCGCTCGCAGTGTTTCTTTAAAAAAGAAAAAAGAAAGAAAAAAAAAGGGAGGGGGGGAGGGGGGAGTGGCCGAAAGGAATGAATTGGTGAGTCACTCTTTGTTCAGTGGGTGATTGATAGCGATTCAAACGTACCGCGTCTTTCTCAGGATTGCAAACTTTGACCCAGAGAATGTGGTCCAGCAGCCAGTCGATGGGCTTCTCCTTGTAGAACATGAAGATGAACTCCACAATGAGGTTCAAGTCTGGAGCTTGGAACATCTTCCCTGAGGGAACGAGAACATAGTATATCAATCGACAACCAACCAGTGATCTCCTTTTTTTTCCTTTTCCATGTTTTTGGGTTATAAAACACACACACACACGCCCACGCACACATATCACGGCAATGGAGCCATGTACGTGGATGTGTGTGTGTGTGTGTGTGTATCTTTTTTATATTAAATGAGCAGATAAAACTCAAACGCCTACACAGAAAAACAAAACTCTGAAATGAAAATAACTGTAGTCCTTCACCACCTGACAAAAAAAAAAATGCTAACGCAAATTTCCATCCACCACGTTTATATTTAATAATTTAGGTCAATATTTTAATTCAGCGTTTAGACAAAAGTTCTTAACCACGACTTCAGAGGGGCCATTTAGCCAGTCAAGTTATTCCAATCAGCTGATGGTGCTGATCCGACATCGTCGGGAGAAGACTCTTTGAGTATTGATCAGCGGCTTAATGGATCGTACCGATGAAGCCCAGCTGAGAGAACTCCAGGATCATCCAGTCCTCTGAGGAGAGCTGCAGAGCAAAGTTCTTCATGGTGGCAAAGTAGTTGGGCTTGGCCACGATGTCGTCCTCCAGCTGAGAAGGGAGAGTCGAGACGACAAGTAATCGAGAGGGTGTTGGTAAATTCAGCAGGAAGGAGGGAGTTTTCTTCCACGTTTTTTATTTTGAAACCGCACATTTTCGAAAACGCTCTCTGAGGCGGACAGACAGGGTGAGAACTGAGCAGTGAAAGTTTGCGCCGAGTCTTTGGTGTTAGCGTGTCAAAGGCCTGCAATTTGCATCTGCACGACTTTCAAGTAAGCGCAGCCGAATTGGAACGCCGGCTCTTGCCAAGACGAGAGATGAGACTTGCACGTGGCCGGGAGGGATCAGGCTCAGAATGAGTGAAACTGGCGACGGCGGGGCGGAGGACAAAAAAACACTGGTGCAGGCAGTTAGACTCCCGACAGATGCTTTCTTCTTCCACAGACGTACCTGGACGTAATAAACCCCTTTGCTCACAGCGTACATCATGAGGAAGGAATAGTCCAGGTTCTGCTTGGTCCTCCATCTGAACAGCCGAAAAAGAAACGAAAAACACAGTCAAGCCGCCTACATTTTTTACAACAGCGAACAGCAAAGCGGTGCAAGTCAAGTGTTCGCCGGGACACCGGCGGGAGCTCCATTTGAATAATTTATAAAGCAGCGCTGTCACACTAAATGTTGGTTCTGCATGATCTGCCCTTGTTGCAGCTTCACTCAGGGGCTGCTCACGGTGGCTTTCAACAAGGCAGGTGAGTCAAACTGCACAGATTTCAACACACACTCACTCAAATCATCCCACGTACGGAATTGGAAGCTAAACTTAGTTGCATTTTGGACTCCAGTTCATGCTTCTGGTGTTTTGCATGAGATCTTTTCTCCTCTCACGTCCGCTCGTCCCAAAACAAAAAAAAAAACGCTGAACAGGACGTCGACTGATCGGATCAGCCACCGGGGGCATCTGCGCACGCGCTGTATATTTAGAGCCCTGGGGCAGCGAAAAAGAAAAAGCAGCGATCTGAAAGTCTGTACTGTAAGCGGTCGACACAAAGTGCAACACAAACAGATTTCTAATGGAGCCCGCAGTCAGACAGCCGTAAAGACAACTGCAGGGGATTATGGGAGGGAGGGCTCCGCCGAGAGACAGAGGGAGGGGGCGCCGCTGCCGATGACCTTGATGCGACTTTGAGAAATGCCTGTGGAATACCAAGTACCTGGGCTGCCTACCTAAAAGCTCCCTCTTACTCCCCCTCCTCCTCCTCCCCCTCCTTGATCCCGCCCTCACCGTTTTCCCCCTGACTCATCCTTACACCTTTTTTTCTCTCCTGCAGTCCTCAAAATAGCTCCAGTGCATTTAAAGGGTACCATATTTTATATATATATATATATATATATATATATATATATATATATATATATATATATATATATATATATATATATATATATATATATATATACATATACATATACACACATACATATACATATACACACATACATATACACACATATATATATATATATACATATATATATATATATATATATATATATATATATATATATATAAATAAATAGAGGAGCGGATCAGCCGTTTGTGATGTCACAAAGGGCAAAAGGGCTGCCAGGGGTGGACTCGTTGCAGGCGAGTTCACCGACGGGACAGAGACACAATTGATTATGAAAGGACGCTGCTGATGGGGATGTTGCACATTGTAGGACCGTTAACTCTTACAGGGCTTTTGGAATTCTCCATAATGACACCAAGCAACACAACAAAACAAGTTTTGAGTGTGCGAGCGGCTTACTTGACTCTCTCCCGCGAGTCTCCGAAAGTCTCCTTGAGGTTGGCGAGGTCGGGGTAATAGGCGGCCGGCGGTGAGATCACCTCCAGCAGCCCTGAGCTCAGCTCGGTGGAGAACCTGGACGAGAGCGAGTTCACCCGAGTGAGTGAGAGAGCGACGTCACAACAACGCACCCTCGCCATCCTAATAATATTGTAAACTGATTATTGTTATTATTATTATTACTATACATGTATATACTTATATTATTGTTCCAGTGTTGATACGGAAGAATTTTTGCACTATATTATAATTATTGAGACCTTCTAGAGTTGTTTTCTGTTATCTGTGTCTTTCTTTTTTTTCTCTCTTCCTGCAGCCTGCTAGTTTCTTTGACCTTGTATTTAATTTAGTTCATAAGTTTATATTTTTATTTGAGTCTAGGGGTAGGTATATATAAGTTTATAGTTCTTCCTACTCCTTTTCGAACATGAGCAATATTATTCTCTTGTGTATTTCACTGGTGTTTGCTTATTTATTCTTACCTTGCTGGGTTGTTTTTTTTTGTTTTTTGTTTTTTTGTGTGTTTTGGTTTTGTTTCCTTTTATTCCCTTTCCTTCTTCACATGTTCGAAATGAATAAATAAAATCAAAAAGAACAAATCCTTCCGGCAGGTTAAAGCGACTCACTCTTTCTCCAGAACGGCCACCACGCTGTGCACGTAGTCCACGTCAGTCTGAGGGTGGAGCGGGGACAAGTCAACAAGTCAGCATTGCGCGCCACTGTGCGTGACAAACCCGACCGCGGAGGAAGCTCACCTCCCCGACGAAGACGATGATGACGCAGTCGAGCTTCTCCTCCGGCGAGAGCTTGTCTATGAGGGAGCGCAGCGTCTCCGACAGATAGGACTTCACCTTCCTCTTCACCGTGGGGATCCCCATAACCATGGTAACTGAGAGGAAGGGCGAGGGTGACATGAGACCGACAAACGTCAATATCTGGCCAACAGGGCTGAAACCTCATCACCACCACCGCCACCGCCCTGATCTCTGATTATTAGATAAAACTAAGTGCATCATTGCGAAACCGCTAAAGCCGTAAAATGCTTTTTTGCCAAACTGACAGATGGCCTGCGGGAGGCATGTATGGCGGAGGTGGTTTCTTCTGTGCTTCCACCCGAGTGTCAGGCAATTAGAGAAATGCATCTTTTAATAACGGCCTCAGCGAAGGGCTCAGACGCACTTACGGGAAGGGACGGGAGGCCGCTTTCACTTTAGTCACGCGGAGAAACGGCTGACTGTACGATTTCTCGACAATCTGATGGCAGAGTGAAACACGGCGGCTTAGGGCGAACTTCCTGTGTGGGACTCATTCTGTGCAAGAAGGACGCATCGTTTTGTGTCATTCATCATTATCAGCGAGGCACCCTCCCATCTTGGCAGTGTAAAAATAAACTGGAACGGAACCATTTCACTTCCCGAATTCAAACCGTGGTTTCGCCATCAACACATTCTCCAGCTGACTAGAAGAATCTGCTCGCCTTGCTACAAACTATGTGACCTCAATTGTCAAACATAGCTGGCAATTATTAAAGGGATGGTTCAACATTTTTGGCAAATTTGCAAGTTCTACAGCAGTGTTTCTCAAAGTGGGTGGCGTCTGGGGGGGGGGCGAAACACCGGGCGGGAGGGAGACAGGGCGCCCGGGGGAACTAACGTTTTTTTTCACGTCTGAACTTTCTCCACGGAGGAACAATTAACAAAAATTAAAAATTTTCTTCCTCCAAGGTGGGGCGTGACAGAGAAAGTTTGAGAACCACTGCCCTAATGCCATGCAAGTCTATGGGGTCAAAAGTCAACTTTGTCATGGGGCCACTTGCAGGTTCATCGGGATCCCTTAAGACACAGCCACGTCAAATTTGGGGCTTCTGGGCCATGAGGAACCCTGAAACCCTAACCCTAATTCCAGCAGTAACCCTAACCCTAACCCTAATTCCAGCCTTATCGCTAACCCTAATGCCATGCAAGTCTATGGGGTCAAAAGTCAACTTTGTCCTAGAGACATGGGACCACTTGCAGGTTCATCGCGATCCCTCAAGACACAGCCGCGTCAAATATTGGGCTTCTAGCATGAAAAACTTTCTTCCTCCAAGGTGGGATGTGACAGAGTAAGTTTGAGAACCACTGTTCTACAGCAACAAGGCACCACTAAGTAAAAGGGAAGCTACACACTCATATGACCATAGGGATTATGGCAAGAGGTGAATTTGGCAAAAATGTCAAAGGCTGCGTTCAGACCGCAGGCGAATCCGATTCAAATCAGATTCCTTCTCAAATCTGATTTTTATTGACCCATCTGACAGGTTGCTGTAGCAACAATGTCGGAGCGGAGGCGTCGTCCAGCGCGTCATATCATTGCGACAGCGGCACTTGTTGCGATTCATGCCCTGGAGCTTGGCATGAATGGAGCCATCACCCCACACACTGATGAGCCAATGAGTTTCCTCCTCTGTCCAGGAACTGCTGTTTTCTACTGCTTCCGTCTGCTCCATTGGGTCTTACGTCGCATAGAGTGACGTATGGCAGTTTCAAATCTAAATGTGATTTGAAACTACCTCCCTAAGGTGGTTTAAATCCGTTTTGCAAAAATCGGATTTCATGTGATTTGTGTCTGTTCAGACTACAAAAGAGCCATCCGGTTTCAATCTGGATGGGCTGAAAATCGGATTATGGCTGGCAGTCTGAACGTGGCTTAAGTATCCCTTTAGCCAGTCTGTACTTGTACAATTAAACATGAGCTAGAATCATATGAGCGACATACAAGCACAGCAAAACCATTCAAGCCGAAACAAACAAAGAATCCAAGAAAAAACACAGAATCAAATCAATTCTGCCATTCAAATCGGCAGGGACGTCTATTCATCGCCCAAAGGGAGCTGATGATGGTGATGGGACGCACCCGAGGTCAAGAGTAACGGCGCTAAGCTGCAGAGCGGCTGATGAAGTGAGCAGATATCAGCAGCCAGAAAAGGGCCCATTGTGTTCTCCTTATTGCTCCTTATGTGTCAGGCCTGGAGTGGCTGCTGCTGAACAGGCAGTCCTTTCTGTCGGCGTGGAGAGAGAGAGAGATTCGCTGAAACGTACGACCGCCAACCTGAGCTGCTAAAGAAAAAAAATGAATCCTGTAGTTGAGGTTAAATCGCCTCTTTCCACACGCTACGAAACAGGACAGCTTCTTTCTCTGGGAGAGGACGCGGTGAGGGGGTGAGAGAGCAGAGCTCAGCCCAGCTGTGATGTCAGAGTTTAAAAAAAAAAACAAAAAACATAACCCCATGACCCACTGAGCAGATCCATATTCTGGACTACAAAGCAAACACAAGTGAGCGCTCGCTCTATGGAATTCTGCATGCTTATTGCTAGCAAATGAAAACATATAATACATTTTTTTGTTTTTTGTTTTTTAGTGACTTGATCTTTTTCATGGCAGTGGAGCCATTTAAATGTTGCACATTGGACCTTTAAGTGCAGATGAAGTTTTTAGATGAAGTGAGCAACACAAGCAACAGGGACAGCAAAGATCTCAAAGTATAAAGATAGACTACTAGTGCATCTGCTGGTGCTGGTGCTGGTGTATGCATGTCCCTCTGTGCTGCTGTGGGGGCTCAAGAGGCCCCAAACTGCGCCACAAAGCAAAGCAGAGAAACACACACACACACACACACACACACACACACACACACACACATAGCGAGCAGCACAAGCACAGCGCGGCGCTGCGGCCCTCGACAAAAGGCGGCGATCCGCCGCAGTGATGTGTGTGCAGCGTGGAGAATCTGTCCCAGTTTAGTTATATTGTGCTTCTCACCCCGAGCTCCGCGCCCGTGCAGCGACACCCACCGCCGCCGCCGAGGAAAGTAGGTCGAGGATGAAAGGGGAACGTGGGAGGAAGGAGAGGAGACGGGCGGATGGCAGCAGACAGGGAGTGAGTGATAATGCCGGGCAACTGCGGTGATGGACCGCATGCTCGCTGCGCCCCTCTAACAGCAACCCCACCCTCCCCCCAGCATCCCTACTCCTCCCTCGTCAAACAAAAAGGAGAAGTGTCCGCCACTCCGTCCGTTCCTCCTCTGCGACGTCCTTCAATGGAACCGGAGTTGGCGTGCGGAGCTGACGCGCGGCCGCGTTGACGGTATTCAGCAAAATGTCCCCTGATAGTTGATTTGAGAGGACGGCGCTGACGTTCCCGAAGGAAGGCACTGACAGAACTGGATCGCACCTTCAGTCGCCAATCAACAATCACTTGTAAAAAAGTAATATTCATATAATATACAGATATACATAAACACAAATATATATATTTGTGTTTATGTGTGTGTGTGTGTGTGTGTGTATATATATATATGTGTGTATGATTTCATTTAAGAAAATAAAGCCAAATCAGAAGTAGAAAACTTTAGACTGTACATAAGTAAAACTACTTAGATAAATGTATATCTATATCCTTGCAATTTTTTGCTTAATGGAGCTAATCTCAATCTTGGCTTCATTCCAAATAAAACACTTTTAATATTCCCCGTTGATGCACGGCCATCATCTCAAATCACTCACTGCCGCTTTGAATACAGAGAAAGCGACTTTTTTTAACCACTTCTTCTTTTTCACTACTTCCACTGTATCCATGACCCAGTTTGGCTTTTGTCTAAGCTCACATCACCAATCACGCACCACAGACAACGTGACTGCCTGATTTACTTGAGTCACTGTAGCTTCAGGAGCAGCTAACCATACCTAGCCCACCAAGGCCAATACGGCAATACGGTAAATAATGCACTGAACTTTGGCCAACTTCTCCGAGAAGTTTTGCACGGAAGTGTGCGATTCAGAAGGTTGCACTTGTTTGTCTCAAGTTGCTGGTGCTCATTTCAAATCAAGTTTCATCAGCTTTAAAAAAAATAATAATAAAGTAGTTCCGTGTTAGCTTCACAGCCTGAGGGTGCTGAGGAAGAGATCACTGGTGCGAGTGGCACCCTGCGGGACGAACACCTCAAAAGTGATCAGGTCTCGGGTTTTCGTAATAACACAACGTGCGGGGCTTCTGGTCGCTACCCGACCGCCAGACATCTGCACTGCGCCCACTGTTACTATGCAAAGCTCAGCTGTTTTAACAAGCGTCATCGCCTGCAGCTAAGAAAAAAGTAACAGATCCATGTCCCATTTTCTTTCTCTTTTCCTTCAGAGTTGCGCTGCAGCGAGCCAATGGGAGCCCACGGTTAAGACAAAACGCGGGCGCCTCCTTTGAGCATCCAAGAGTGAGTAGTCAGACAGAGGAAAGAGAAGGGGAATCAATGCGAGCGTCTTTCCCTGGACCTCAGGCATTTTGGATGCGTCCTGCTGCTTTATCGGCAAGACTGTGAAGGAAGGCCAAAAACAAAAATCCTGTCAGGGGGGTAAAAATAAAACCTGCTACAGAAACTTGCAGTGGATTTGGAGATGCTGCTGTTATTGGCTGCTTTCCTTGCTTTGCTCCGCTGGGAATAACGTGCACTCCTCAGGCAAAAGAGGCTTCAGTCTTGCGGGACAAGAAGCTACTATTTTCTTTCACCACGTTCCCTTCCTCTAATTGGTCTGCAGCCTCAGCCCCTCCCCTCGGTCATTGTTACTCGGAATGCAGTAGCGTTTCTGTCAGCACCACCCCCCACCCCAAATAAGAATTGCGCCACTAAGTCACTAAGTCACTGCACTTATCATTGTGGCGGTGCCAAGATAAGAAATCCTCTTAGAGAGATGTTGATACAGCCCAGGTCACATGATACACGCAGCTGCTTCTGTGGTTTGACGGGAAGGAGGAAATAAAGGATGTATTCACTTATGTGTAACAAAGTTAAAAAGTTCCAGAATGAGGAAAGAGCGCAACGAGCTGGTAATGACAGGCTGGCTTCTAAGAAGGACTTCTGTGGGCGTCACAGTGTCAGCTATGTCATGAAAACTACCAGTGTGGCCTCACTCTTATTACATATTACCACCGAAAGCAGAGGTGTCAAACTCAAACACACAGCGGGCCAAAATTTCAACCTTGGACATTGTAGCGGGCCAACATTGATATTTACTGCAAAAAAAAGAAATCTTCCACAAGATATAACAGTGAACCTTTTTATGAGGAAGCAAACACGTTTTGCTTCAGCCTGAATATGGAACAAGCAAAGCTTGTAACTATCCAATAAATAACTTAACTTAATGTTGCACACATGCAAAATTAAGTAATAATAATATATCCTTCAATGAACATCCTGTCCGGATTGAGCACAGCATTCTGGGATTTTTAGTATTAGCAGCACATGTGCTGTATAATACCGGCTGGCCAGCTCTAGCCGTGATTTTGTATTGCCTCCCAGGCCAAATATAATTGCACCCGTGGGCCTGAGTTTTACACCTGTGACCTGAAGGCACATCATAAACCCCAGTCCTCATTTTTGTTTAATCCTAGACTCTGTTGGAGCAGCACTGCACAATTTATTCTCCCAGTTTTGATTTTTTTTTTTCTTTGAAAATGCTTCAGAACACCTTCCTGCTGGAACCTTTGTGACGTCACAGTGATGTCATCGAAAACTGAGCGGACTTTGGTGAGTTCACTGATATATATTATGGAGAGAAAACATTCGTAAAAGGAACTTTGCATTAAATGTGGAACCCTTAGCATTTCTGCTCTGCTCAGGCCCCTAACATGGAAGCATCTAAAGGCCTGCAATGTGTTTCGCACAACAAGGATGCTAATGGTGGGAATTATGACACCACTGACATGTCTGGATCCGCACCCAGAACTAAAACTAGCATCTCAATGGAACGAGAGTGATGTCTGGGTGTTGTTCAGACCCTGAGCTGAGGAAAAACTTGTTGCCGAGCCGCCAGCGGCGGTGAACTTGTCAATACCTGACTCGCTCTCTTGCGTAAGGAGGCTCTCTGGGGGATTTACTGCATCTGTGTGGAAGTGTTGCACATAATCTATTAAAAAAAAAAACACACAAACACATAAACACACAAGGGGAAGTAGGGCTATTTTAGAATAGAAAGTGACTCTCACCCCCTGTGCGGCCCAGGCCGACCTGCACGGCGGGTTGCAAGCTGCCCTCATTGTTGAGAAGGTGAGGCAGGTGGTGGTAGATGTTTGGCACCTGGAGAGGTTTCCTGTTTGCGAGCTCCTTCAGCAGTTTCTGCGTCTCGTCTGGGGAGGAGGCACAAAGGGAAAGGGACAGTCAACAAGGAATTGCTTTGACCTGTACAGCGGCGGCAGCATGGCGGGACAGAAATATAAAATATATGCTAACAACATGGCAATATGTTGTACGATGTATCCAAGCTCATAAGACCTCACGTCCCGCTGGCGTTACCTGAGAAGTTGGTCAGGGCATCTTTGCTGCTGTTGGTCTCTGCGATGGCGCGCCTGAACTGCTCGAGGATGGTGTTGAGCTCGGACGAGCGCTGCAGCGTCCTGTGCTCGGCCACGCGGAGGCGCTCTTTCAAGGCATGGAACTCTCTCTGGTACGCTATCAGCTTCTCTGTAACAAAGAGCGGCGGCGACACACGGGATCAAAGTTTGACCTTTTGACCGGCGGACGTTCACCTTTGACCTACGACTGACGACAGTGGCCATCAGTGGATTGCGCTTGACCGGGTTTCCCCGTCTTGGCTTTTCACAATCAAAAACACACAATCAAGGTGAACTGATTAGTTCACCTTGATTGCTGCGTTTCCTTTACAGTTTTTCGCAAAATAAAAACAATATTTCTAAAACTTTGACAAAGTGCGATTGCGATTTGCAGGTGTTTCACTTTAATGATGTGATGGGCATAAGTCGAAATTCTCATAAAATCTCGTCCTGCGAGATTTCCGAGATTTATCGGGTCCCGCGAGATTTCCGAGAATTGCTTTCATTTGTTTACGTTTGTTTGCTGTCAAGAATGGTTGTTACATTTTTTTTGCCTCATTCATTGCCTCGCCTCGCCACAGTACGCCACGCCTCGGTACGATTGTGTTTTCATTGGCTCTGTGATCACGAGACTGTGGGCGAAGTCGACGCGGTAAAGCAGAACAATGTTTTCGTCAGCGTCATTTCTTTGCGACACACAACAGCGCAGCAATGGACAATGTAGAGGTTGTTTTATACCTGCTGCTCGGTCTGTGGTTGCTTTTTAATAAGAAAAAAATGGACGAAAGTCGAAGAATTCAGGAAAGACAGGAAAGACTCTGGGCGGCCAAGCTGAACACACAAGAAAAACATTGGTCCTCGGAGTTTGTCCACAGCAAAAATCGCTCAGCCATCTTCACAAATAAAAACGCACGTCACCTACTAGAACCTTTACAAAAAAGAAATGGCGGTTGGGTTTTCGCACTGTTTTCTGTTGGAATCAGACATTTAACATCTTGCATCATAGCATATTGTGCTATTATATTTGTAACGTTACATTTATATGCTGGAATTATTCTATTGAGTTGAATGTATAAATGTATTAATGTTGCTATATGTAGTGCTTTGGTGTATATTTGCTGATCATGACCAGTGCCTTGGGGGTGTTCAAAACCTTGTGACCAAAGATTGTGTAACTCATAAACAGTGACCTGGGGTGACCAGAGAGTGGTCAGCTGAAGGAACTGCCTTTGCAACCCCCAAGTTTGCAACCCATCCAGTCACAGGGATGGGAACTTGTGACCTGAGCTTGTTTTGCCGCAAAATGGGTTCAACAGGTCACACCAGAAGGAAGGATGGACCATTTGGCTCACGGCCAAATAAGGACTTGCTTCCTCATTCATAAACAATGACATTAACACCCAGCAACCGAAGGGGGAAGAATGGACAGCCAATCAAAGGACGACACTGGAGAAGACACTCAAATTAGGAGTCAGATTGTTTGTCTTTGCATTTAAGGACTTTCTTGGGAGAAAGTTGTCAGTCTGACTCCGGCGACGGCCAGGACTCGACTCCAGAGATCTCTCCATCAGATCTCTGTAACAAATGTCTTGTTCTTCTTTTCACTAAAACTTCATAAGATTTTTAAGATTTTCATAAGATTGTCTTCTTTTCTTCATTAAATGAACACGCGGTTTGGTAGCAGAATATTAGATAAAGGAACCAAACCAACATTTCGCGGAGAGTCGCTCTCACCTTTCGTCATAAAATCTGAGCCAATCAGTGCCCTGCTCGTCGCTACGTCACCACTAAACCTGCTTCGTCTCGCTTGGCCCCTCAACGATAGAGGTACCAAAACAGCACCCCCTACAACCGTGTAGCGGCCAGTACAAACACCCTAACACCGTACCGTGGCGAGGCGAGACGAGGCAATGAAAACACGCCTTATGATGACTGATGTAAAAAATATTCCATCTCCTCCACCGTCCAAACATAAGACGCCATTTTCACTTGAAGTGAACTGGTCACGTGACTCCGTACGTCGCATCCGCTGACGCGTAAATGCGAAAAAGGCTTTACCTCTGTATTGACATGTCTGAAAAACCACCTCACTAGAGCGTAAAAACCTTTTAGCGATATTTTAGAGGTTTTTTCAAAGTTTAGCTGTTTCCATTAGCAGTTTTTTATTGCGATATTTCGGTTTTACGCAATTCTAGGGGTAATGCAAACGCAGCTATTGTTCCCAAGGTGCTCACTCTTGCCATCACATCACATTAAGTTTGGCTTTTTTGTGTGTGTGTTTATTTTTTATTTGTCACCCTTGACCGCGCACACAAGGCAGGTGCTGTCATTTGGCCAGAATCTCACAAGAGAGAAGGGGGAGGGGGCTGGGTTGTCATTTTCAATCCAAGACGGACTTTCATCTATCTGCGCGCCGCTCCTTTGATCGCGGCACACCTGACACGTCGACTTGAAACAACACCTGGAATCTTTACCAGCGTCTGGAAACAAAAGGCCCACAGAGGAGCACGGAGGGCAGAAAGAGGAAGGAGCGGTTTCTATTGGATGTATGTTTTCCCACACCCACAGCTATACCAGGGATTTACGAGTTTGATGTAGTGCCACATTCTGACTGAAAACACAAAGATTTATGCCATCCCATAAATCTCTGTGTTTTCTATAGCAGTGAACGAGCAACAGTGGGATGGACCTTGTAAGAGGTTGTGCAAGACTAGCTTGAGCTGAACAAATTTTTGCCAAACAAGTTCTGCCAGTTTGAATTAAAAAAAAAAAAAAATGTTTCCTTGTGGGTTTCGATTGAAAAAAAAAAATCACAACCAAAATATCTCAAATGAGAGTAGAGAAGGTGTTGGGAGTGTTTTAAGACGGTGATTCTGATTCATAGCCGTCAACGTAGAGGTCATACCTGTGATGTACTTTTTTATGTGAACCAGCCAGGACTAGTTTACTGGTTGTGTTAAGCAGTTGCAGAAGTATCTGGACTTTTGTGCTAAATGCGTGGCTGCAGACGTCGCCGACGTTGCAAACGCGCGAGAAGGGTCGCACGGGTATTGACCAAGAGAACAAGATCTAGGCCGGCGCCGAGGAAACCCTCTCAGGAATAGGACCCTGAACTCACCAGCGGCGCAGCCAATCCGTTGGCTTGTGAAAACCAGCATGGAGCCTCGTGCCCTTGACCCTCCCCTCCCCCCCATCTTGCTGATGCATGTTGCTGACTGCGCGATCAAGTGCTGATGAGGGACTCGTGCGCTTGATGTTTGCACAGTGTGAGAGAGGAACAGCACACACTGTAGCGTGCGAAAAAACATTGGCGGTGCAAGGTTCTACTTCACTGGCGACCGATCGCTGGCCATGTTTGGGTTTCTACGAAGAAAACAAAAAAAAAAGATTCCATTACTGTTCCGCAGGCCTAGCAGGCAGCAGTGAGAAGTGTTGTGACACAGAATTTCTGGACTTCAGTTCTTTTATTCAATATTTCACTGTTTAAAAAAAAGGGTCTATTTTTGCCCATGTTGTTTCTTTGTACAGAAAGTGTTTGATTTCTGCACTACACCAAACAAAAGCAGACAATCCACTTCAAAACTTTTGGGTTTTTTATTTTTGCAGTCCAGCTGCTTCCACACAGATTGTTGTGGGAAAGTGGGCGTAAAAAAAAAAAAGGGTGTGCAACACTAAAGTATAAAGAGGGGTTAGCTCACACACACGCATTGCCTTTGCAGTGAATGCGAAGCTTTCGGCCACAAGCTTGATTTTCCAAATTCACATTTCTTTTTATTTACTGATTAAATTGACATTCGATTTTGCCAACAATCCTGATCAAATATGCCCAACTGTCTAATACCAGCACCCTTCAATTACGACCCATGCTCTATGAACACTCTGCTGAAAAGGTAACAGCTTTAAAAGTTGATTAGTCTTTCATCATTAAGTGTGGCCGCAGATTCCATCCTTGACTGATGAGAATAAAATGCATGCAAAACAGGTCCACATGCATTATGCATGTATTGGGGGACGGGGGGGGCCTCAAGTGGTGCACCTGCTGGCCGGATGGCCCTCCCCACACTGCAGCTGTTATGTGCAGAAGAAACCGTGCGAGTCGGGGCTCCTTGAAGCAGGGCAGATGGTTAAAAAAAAAAAGAAAGAAAGAAAAGAACACAGGAATAACAGGGCAAGAAACAGAAATATACTAAACTGGGCCGTGCTCTCATTTAGAGACACTCTAAACATTAACTTTAGCAGAAAAAAAAATGAACGGCAGAAAAAAAAAACTTTGAAGATGAGCAAGACAAATCAAGCAAAGCCGCAGGTTATCCATCATCACAACGAAGAAGAAAAAACAGACAAATCATAGGAGAGCTAGGAAAACGGAACAAAAAAAGAAGTGCTGCACACGTACGGAGTAGTAGTATTGATTTTGGGCGGTGATCCCTTGAAAGAAAAGTGCAAGTTGATCCCTGAGTGGGCTGGCGCTGCTCTCTGAGCCCAGCGATGTAGTTTGCTGAAAGACAAAACGCTCACCTTCGCTTCTCTCTCCTCTCTCTCTCTCTCTCTCTCTCTGCGTGAGCGGAGTGGACCGGTGTGGATCTCACATGTGATTTTAGCGCTAGGAGAAGGAGCTCCCGTCCACGGCCCCGCATCTGGCAGGGCCGTCAACAAACAATAGCCGGCACTGTCTCGCATCAGAACTGCCGGACAGCTGTTCTTTTGAACGCTTCCTACATCGTGCAAAACAAAGCAACGTGCACTTTCAACTCTTTGGGACAAAGTTTTTTTCTGACATGACGGAATTATGAGTCATTCATTCATTATGACTCAATTACAAAAGAAAAGCGGTTACAGCAAGAACACACCCAGCCTGAATGACAGTGAAGAAGACCTTAATTTTCCAATAAATGAAGGTCTAAAAATTTTTATTAAAAAAGCCTTTGAAACAGACTCAAATGATCACAAAATCAAATAGCAAGACTGAGCTCACAAAAGTAAAAAAACATTTTTTTTTCCTTCTGTTTACAGCCTCCATCAAAATTCTCAGTTTACTCCTCCAGTTCAAACTGATGACGTTGACACAAACAAGGTGACCTCAGGCTGGTGACTGACCATCCAGCTTGGCTTGCTGTTACCAACGTAGGGAAGGTGGAATTGCCCTTTGTGACATCACAAATGGCTGATTTCCAGAACTAATTTTTCAGTACCATCAAAAAAAAACTAGGCATTTTTGAACGATATCTGGATTTTGACATCCGGTGAAAAGCGAAGCACAGAGAATTGCTTTAAGGTCGATCGTGCAGTTTACATAAGCGCTTGCTTGCTCTGTGCTCGTGTTTACACGGCAGTCCTTGTGTACACAGAACGCCGACGATAAAGACGAGCGCCGACGCGGGGGTCACTGAAACTTGCAGGCGCTTCCCGCTCTATGACGCGGCTCTTCCAAGACGGAGCACCGAGTCTGCGAGCGGAAGAGCGTTAATTCAGTCAACACAGGATGCGAGCGGAAGCAACAGCGGGAGAAAACAACCGCTAATTCACCAAATGCTGCAGAGGCCTGCTTTTGTTTTTACTGAGCGTTGTTGACCCATCTGAGAGACGCTTTAGTGGATTGGAAGGAACGGAATTGTTCACCAAAAAAAATTAAAATAAAGATGTGGACCTGTGGGCTTTAGCAGAGGAAGAGGAAGCTATGAAGGGGCACTTTTGAGGCCTTGGAACGTAAGAATCTCATTGATTGTGTCTGATTGGCATCTTGTTCATTTATTTATCCTTGGGACTATCTGTGTCACCTCGGTGGTGATAGGGTTTCCGAATGCATCTCGTTTCTCCAGCTTTATACTTGGTAAGCGGTAAAACTCCAGCTGCCACCACAGCGAAAAGAATGCATCCATATCTGCAAAGGAGACGCGCCATAAAACTCTCAGATGATGACCTTTCTCTCAGTGGAAGAGCCACAGCGGCTGACTGTCTACCAACCTTGAATGCAACCTCGCTCTCTTCTCCAGTCGCTCGAAATGATAAGCTACATTTGCAACCCAGTGTTTGTGTTTAAGATACCTCTCGTTTCTCCATGATCTCTGAAAAAACAAAACATCGCTGCCCCCAAGAACAATACAGTCAACAGAAACCAAGGTGCAAATATTTATAATTTACACACGGATATGAACATTCGGGTTGCTCTGTCTGCATGTAAACACCGTATCGTCAATACAACCCAAAACCAGGACAAAGGTTTCGAAACCCGGGAAACGAAAGCCCCATGCAAATGCAGTCGCCGTGTGTGATACCTCCAGAGCGACTTGTTGACTGAAAGAGGGACAACAAGCTCAATAAACACGTGTGCGGCAGACAAATATTTAGAAACTGAAAACATGGAATGAAAAACCGCACATCAGAAACAACGCAGAGAGAAAAAAATAAGTGTGAACTAAGTTTGCCGCAGCCGAGACTCCAGCAGATTTCGAATTTCAACGCTGTGTTGGAGGCCCGTGGTCTTGTCGGCGGCGCTCTTGTTCCGTCATCTACAACACGCAGCTCACCGCAGGCTCTTCATTTTCTCTTTCAGGTTCAGGCCTTTATTCTCTGCATCCCAGCCACTCAAGGGTTGGGTTTTTTTTTTGTTATTGTCGGGCTTCTCTCCTCCCCTCTCTCGCCCTCAACAGGTTCAATCCACACACAGGATGCAACCAGAAGATGCAAATAAGAAAAAGACAAAACACGGCGCAGACGGATGACACGGGGTCACGCCCCGTTCGGACAAGTACCTTGCTGCCCAGACTCTTTATCGGCCCTGCGGCCACCCTTGCAGCGACTTGGCCTTTTGTGTCTTGATGCGGAGATGGAAGAGAGGCGCGTCCAACGAATGGAGGGAGAGAGAAGGGGAGGCCGACCCGCGCGCGATGGAGGAATGAGGAAGTTGTGTTTCGCTCAAAAGGAAGCGGTTGTGTCTGGTCTTTGTGGGGCTGGGGGGTGGTGAGTTCTCAAACTGCGGCAACATCAGGACATGACAAGGACATACAAACAAGAAGAACGTGTCTGAGAAGAAGGCGGAAACTCACAAAAAATGATAAAAGATTATTGTTTTCTTTCCAGTAATCACAATTAAAACAGTCTTTCTCCTGCTGTTAAATTAATCCTCAGGCGCCATTCAGCCCGGCTCATTTCAGAAGGTCGTCGACGTTGTCGGAGAGATATTAATACACCAGTGTTTTCATTCTCTGCTAATGCAGACTTCAAAGGCTCGTCTGATGTCAGGCGGAGGTGCAGAAACCAACCACTACCGGTGTCAGTTATAGAGGACGTTGTGTTTGCCACAATGTAACACAATAGGCGACTGCTTGTTATGGTTTATATTTATATTTTGTAAGATGAAGATAAAGGGGACTTGATCTTAGGGGATCCTACCTTGCTGAACAATTTGGAAAATGTCAGCGTAAAGATCTGATAGCAAAAGTCATAATGTACTTGACATTGTCACAGTAGTAGTATCAAAAACCTTCTTCTTCTTATCCATTTTTTTTTTTAATTAAATATTATTATTCTTTTTTTTTTTAGTTACAGAGGCTTTTGTTTTTCTTGGAATAATTAATCTCGTGAGGCTGCTCCACCGAAGTCTAGAGTCAAAAGATGTTTGTGGGAATAATATCGGACGTTTAAAACAGCGGAATGTCAGCGTTTCAGATCACGCAGCAAAATCCAATCCCTACCTCAACTCTCAGCATGATTACGTGTATAAATCCTGCAGGTTTTTTATATTTAGGGTGTAATGCCATCGAAACCAGAGCGCAGCCCTCAACTGCAGGGTAGGGCGGAAAATCATACTAAAGCACACATTATGGAGAGAGTCACTCAACACAAGAGTGTTTGAACAGCTGACTGACGCGCGCGGGCGCTCATTCACAGCAGTCAAGCGACCGAGACAAGACGAGCGGTCGAAACGTGACAGAGACGAAGGACCAAAATAAAATAGAAAACTCCATCTGAAATGACGTCTCCGTCCCAAATTGCACCCTCAGCCCCACACAAAGACATCATCGGTGTCCGACTGACTGCTCGTGAATAGACAACGTCGTCTTCAGCGTGACTCAAAGCGTTTTGCTTTTGTATTGGGGTTGGGGGGGTTGAAATTTTTCATTTTTAAAATGACTCAATGCCTGGAGCTAAGTACAACACTGAACTCCCACGCGAGGCAGCATTAAGAAGAGAAGGCAACTACAACTGGGGGTGGGGGAGCTGGGGGGGTAAAGGATGAGGAGGAGACTGGTGTGTATGAGAGAAGAAAGAAAAGCTGCGTTAAAAAATCAAGGAGAAGTAGACGAACACTAACCGAGCAGAAAGTAGCCACTGCGGTGTCGGCTGAGACCAAAGCGGTCTAGCGCAGGTTAAGGCCGCAAGTGAAGGCAATACATTTTCCATCAATTGCACCATTAAGACATCCATTAGGATGTGTGGCAAAACAAAATGACATCATATCAAACCAGCCAAAACACACACAAAAAAACTCTGCAAATATATCACAACGCCAATGAATAAGTTGCCATATATTAATTAGCCACTAGTGTGGTTCTAGCAGTCTGCTGTCCTCAATCTTGCTCCAATACACCTTGCAACATTGGTAACCAACATTATTTCACCCAAAGTCTGTTCAACATTAAAAGCAAAAAGCTCACATGGCAGCGCATGTCTGTGTGATTGATGATGCCATTCAAAAGGCCAATCAGGTAGGCGGAAGCATTGGCCGAGGTTTCATTTGTTTTGTGGCCAAGCGTCTCGACTCTTATTAGATGACAGCGTACCGGGAACTCAAAGGTAAAAAATGCCACCATCTGCTTTATTGTTGTGGCTACAGTATGACAGACCTGTCCAACCTGCAGAGGTGTCAAAAGTACTGATGCAACTTCTTTGCTTGAGTAAAAAGTAAGAAAGTAAAGGTTCTGAAATATACTGAAGTAAACAGTAAAAATGATTATTATCAATTTTTTTTTAATAATCTGGGGTGAACTAACCAGAGGTCTCACATAAGCATCCCTATCACTTTTTAACAGCATTTTGTTTAGCGGCAGCACAACTGTCATCAGTGAAAGTTATGACCAGTAAGCCGATATTGGACTTTTAATTACAATAACCAATGTAATTTTGCGCCATGTTTATTTTTGTCTATACGTAAAACTCAACAGTGACCCCAAAGTCGAGGTACTCTTAAATAGTCTCCCTCCAAAATATGATCCAGTTTTATATTTAACTACACACCAGCAGAGTTCAAGTGGAGCCATTTAAGTGAAGTTCTTTGAACAGAATTTGAGAAGAGTAGAATGTACAGATGTTTGTGTGCATATGTAGGGATTAAAAGTAAAACGTTTTCAGAAATACTCGAGTATAGGTAACTGAAAAATCTACAAAAGTACAGTAAGGGAGTATTTGTACTTGGTTACTCCCCACCTGTACTAAAGTGCTTCAATAGAAGCCGGGCAGCCAGGGACAACATTCCATCATGCCGATAAACCCTCGTTTTAATCATAAAAATTAAACCTTGGTTTGGAATTTAAGTAAGAGTTGCAAATATTTACACCCTGCCGCGAAGTCAGGCCCTTGACCCAACCGGGTTGACCCCGGAAAGTGAACCTGCTTGTTTGCCGGTACACGGGCAAGTGGGTGAGTGTCGTGCTGAATGAACACAACACTGTGTTGCCTTGTGTTCGGGACCGATAGCGGCGAGCCAAATTACTCATGATTGGATTGGGAAGGGAAGAGAACAATGTGGCGGTTGGGAGCTAGCAATGAGCTGTGAAGGGAGATAAGGGGGAGTTCTCGGAGAGGTTTTATTTCTGGGTGAGAGGGAGGTGACTTCAGACATGCAATGCTGTCAAAACTGGGCAAAGAAAAAAAGGAACCCCTGTGAAAATGCCGCACCGGCGTGCTTTAGCTGTCGAACGACTTCAGAATGCAAATGACCACAAATGGTGGTATGCGAGTCGGTGGGAGAAATTACTTAAAGCAGAAGACGCGATGCACCCGGCGAGAAACGCAGCAGCAACCTGCTGTCACACGACAAGCCGAGGGTACCGTGTCCACCACCAGCCTGGCAACCAGGCCCGGGCACACGCACACACAAAAAAAACCCGCCCAGACATGCCGAGAACTCGGACGTTTCTCTCCCTCTAACATATGCGCTGCTGACGGCGAGCGGGAGGAGTGCTCCGGCTGCTTTAGCTTTCGCCTTACCTTTGCCATTTTGCCACGCTGTGTACCAGGACAGGCTGAGGAAGGACGTGAAGAAAATGATCGCGGTGGCCACCGTTCCATTTCTGAGCCTCATCTCATTTCAACGATGCCTCTTCCCTCGGCTGGGTGTCGCGGGAGCTCCGGGCGCTGCCGTTACCTCGCTCGCTCGCTGCCTTCACGGTGCTGCCGCTGCTGCTGGGGCGGGTGTTGGCGCGTCTACATACGTGGGCGTCAGAGGGACGTGGAGGGAGGGAGGAGGGGAAGAAATAAAACTCTATTAAACACGAGGGTAAACAGTAGTGACTCTTGAAGCTGGGAGCGAGCTGCTGGTGCTGGTGGCGGCGGCGGCGGTCGTAGGGGTGTGAGCTCGGACGTCGCAAAAACGGTCTCGCTGCGTCTTTCCTCGTCGTTGTTCGGACTCGGAGGGCTTCTTCTCCGGCTCCCCCCTGAACCATTATACAGCGACCCCGGTCACGAGTCAGCTGCCTCCCGCGGCAAGAGAGCTTCCATGGTGGGGTTAGAAGGGAGGAGGAGACGCGAAGCTAGCGGCCGATGCGTTTCATTATGAGTCCCCCTCGGTTTTACCCCCTCCCTCACACCCACTCCAGCAGTGGCGGATTGCATTTTTTTTTTTTTTTTTGTTTAATGGGGGGCGGGGTACTGAGGGGCAAGGCGTATGTACAGAAGGCATGGGGCCCCTCGTCATCCGCTCTGGTAAAACGAGATAATTTGGTGCCCAATAAAAATAAAATTAAAAAGTCTAATCAAGGGGAGTTTGGTGATGGGCCTCTGTCTTCTGGTACGAAGTTTGAGGATAACACAAAAATCAACATTAGGTCAATTAAAAATTATATTAATGTGTGTGTGTGTGTGTGTGTGTGTGTGTGTGTGTGTGTGTGTGTGTGTGTGTGTGTGTGTGTGTGTGTGTGTGTCCATCCATTTTCATCCATTTTTCCATCCAAACCCGCTTGTTGCTGCAGTCAGGATCACAGGGGTCTGCTGGAGCCTCTCCCAGCTGTCATAGGGTGAAGGCAGGGTGACACCCTGGACAAGTCGTCAGTTTATCGTAGGGCCACATAGAACGATGGTACGATACGATGCGATGGTGGGACAGAGGTATTACAGCAGTGTACACAGTTGTTCACAAGGGGGTTTTTAAAAGATCCTCTACTTTTGTGTTTTAAATGAAAATGTCGTTATCTGTGTAAAAGACTGTTGATAGCCTGTGGAGAAAAAAAAAGCTAGAAACAAAGTGCTGGTATAAAACTGAGTCCCCAAGCCTTAATGACTGAAGACAACAGACATTTAATATAGTAGCATTACTAAAGGAGCCCCCATGATCTTCCCCCCTTTTTTCTTTCTTTTTTTTTTCTTTGTTCTCTGTGTGTGTTTTTGCCTTCACACTTTGTTGTCAATTTGTTTCTCCCTAAATTGAAAATACTAAATAAAAAGTATCAAAAAAAAAAGAAAGAAGAACAACCATTCACTCCCTCTCTCCCACACACACACCTATGGTGAATTTAGAGTTTCCAATTCACCTCACATGCATGTTTTTGGACTGGATACATCAATCCACCAATGTTCCCAGCTCAATGAGACTATCTATTGAATTAGGGAGCTCATAAGAGACCAGCTTATCCTTGACTCCTTGACGTACTTCTCCAGGCACAGAGAGTAAGCATCACACAGGCCTTCGACGTTCCAATTGCTCTGGCAGACCTGAGTGCAAAAGTCTATGGAATAGTCTGCGACGGACCAGCCTCCATGATCTTGATGTAGGGTGTATGTGTCTATGTGTGTGTGTGGGCATACGTGTGCAGATCCACTTGTCAAAAGGCAGCCAATAAAAAAACTGAAAAGGTCACCATCTAGTGGCTGAAATGGCAACTAGCAATGAGAAATAAATGTGTGTATACATTCATTTATTCTTGCAAAGAGCACAGGTATGCAATCAAGTGAAATGTTATGATACATATTTATAAATAAAACAGAATGAACAACATTTTTATCAGTTTGCTGTTTTTGTCTCTGACCATTAACCTCTGCCAAACATAGGGATATTATTACATTCATTAGCAAAACACAAAAAACTAAATGTTTCTGTATGGCAATCGAAGATGAGGTTAAATTGTGATGGCAAGTATTCTGAAAAGATTTTGTAATTCTCTTGACTTTACATATGTAGCAAAAGAGCAGGATGCTATCTCAGAAAGGCGTAGCTTTAAAGTAGTCCTCCAGTGGAATGAGAGACACGCCTCCCACCCAGTCCTGTAGCCAGACCTGGATCAATTCAAGCTTCATGAAGAACCAATTGTGGCCTACAGGCCACTTTGCCATGACAGGATGTCTACAAAAAATAAGAGTACATATAAAGTTAAGTGCGACACATTTATTATTTTTCCACCTTTAATTTCACTGTGGTCAGTGCTTATCCCCACAGCTAAACATTTTATTTAAACCAAGGTACCTTGAGAACATTGCCTCCTTTGCAAAAGCTAGCTCCTCAGGTGACACTTCCACCATCTTGCCTGTAAGTGTGAGTCGTGCACATCTTGGGTCCTCTGGATCATATGCCATTTTCCTTGAAACACAAAAGAAATGTATTACCAAAATACAATATCTAACAATAAAAGGGATATTTTCTTAGAATTTCTGAACTTCTCATTTTCGTAATTCACATTTGGTGAATCAGTGAATATATATATTTAGAGAGCGGGAAGATTAACCCAACCTAAGCAGACTGTGAAGTGTTGTGACTCACCTGCAGAATTCTCCCTCAGCTTCTGAGAATGTGAGTGAAGCATAGGGATTGCTTTTCAGGTCTGACACTGTGTAGTCCATTGGAGTCACATAAAAGTAGATGACTCCTGTGCTGTTGTCCGACGGCCCATCGCTCACTGAGAAGATGTTGCCAAAGGGTAACCCTTTAATCTGTAAGAAAAGTTACCAAGTTTTTTCTTGAGGTCAAACATGTTTTATGAAACATGCAAAAACTGTGTACCTGTGTACTTTTTTCCTATTTATACAGGGTAATGACTTGTCTGTACTAGTTATTATCATAAGTAAGTGGTAAACACCTGGCAGACTCAGGAACCCCCTGTGGCGGGTGACTAAATTTTGTTAAATCACAATTGACAAAGTGCATTTATAGCAGAATCACCACAGGTCACGTGCCCTCTGGTTTTGGCAGCCTTAAAAAATTTTAAAGAATGGGCCCGCTTTCTCCTACATTCAGGCTTGCGGAGGTCTGCTGGAGCCTATTCCCTGCTGTCATAGGGTGAAGGCAGGGTGAAACTTAAGACAAGTTCATCGCATATACAATACAAAGACATATACTGTGCCACTGTGTCGCCTCCACTCTTATAAACTTGAAGGTAAATTGTAAGAAGTACTTGATCAAAAACTAAGAGGTCGATTTTAAAATTGAGATATAATGACATATAATTATTCAAAAACTGCACAATAACACAACAGTAAAAGTTTAGCAAACACAGATGGGTGAAAAACAATTTCTGTTGAATAAAGGTAAGATTTAAAAAAAAAATCAAAGAATCAAATCAAAGAATACACAGTTGAAATAGTTAAAACTACATGTAAGTAGTACTCAAGTCAGCATGACTGTAAGAAAGTAATGCTTGTCACACTTTAAAGGTTGTTGCAATGGTTTTCTGTTCTCCACAAGGTCAAACTGAGGTGGAAGTAGTTTGTGACACAACTCTGAATTAATAATTGATTATCTAAGAAAAAGTATGTTAATTTATCAACTGGCTCAAAAGTTGCGACAAAGGGGTTAGGGTTGGGAAACAAAGTTCAGCCATGCTGAGTTTATATATTTCACGTTAAATCGTCATACCTACTGGTGTTTTCTAGTACGCTTCATTAGAACAGTGAAGAAAGGCCTGCTTTGTTTTTGTCAAGTGCAGTTTATTCCACACCACATAACCCCTATTGTTTGAGCGCACTTACCGTAACGTGTAACCTATATTTGCGTTCCCAAATTTCTGCCAGTGCTCGGGCATTATTACCTTGTCCTGGGTAGAAATGGTCGCCAGGTGTCCCCAGTCACTGTAGTGGGCGATATATCTGGCAGTCCTGGCGGTTTCCTGGTGGGGAGGTGGACCAGGAGTGCCGCCGCCGGCGGTCTTCTTCACCTTATCTAGCCGGTAGGAGAAGAGTCGAGAGGAGAGCTGCGCCACACTGTCGCCCTCAGACTTGACCAGCTCCCCGGGGCTCTCGGCGCTGTCTGCCAGTGCACTGGTGGACGGGTACGCTTGCTTCCACAGCCCGACGCTGTCCGCCAGCAGCGCCGGGGCGTCCTCCTCCGACAGGTCGGCGTCCTCCACCACGTCGGTGGAGGGGACGACCCAGGAGACGGAGCTCCTCAGGGTGTAGCCGTGGCACAGACACAGGACGCACGCAAACACAGTCGCCCGGGCGACATCGTAGCGGGGCCCCATCTCACCGCCGAGCGAGCACGATGGCCGGACGGCATCCACTTCGCTCCTGTTTACAACCTCACGTGTCTGTGTTTTTCGCAACACGAGGGGGCTTTTGCAACAGCGAGAGCGGGACACAGCGACCTCTGCTGACAAACTGGAGGTACTAACTTTATAACCATTATCTGTCGAATCGTGTTTTTGTTTGGACACACCTTCTCATGCAATTTCTTTTACTCCCTAAAGTAATCCAATTACTTCTTTAATTACTGTGTTTCATAAGTAATCAATTACTTATTATTAATTACTTTGGTTAAAAAATATAAAGTAAAAGTTGCTCAGTGCTTTTGGATGAACTTTATTAAAGTGCAAAATTTTGCAATTGCAAATATTGCCTCTGTCCTCCAAACATGAATGAGTGTTTGCTCTCTGAACACAAACTGCACATTTCACAGAACAAACTCACGTACAGCACTTGTGCCTTTTGCACAGCCCATATTGTTAAAATAATCTGCGACACCGTTGTTTTCGCATGTTTTTCTATATTTCAGACTTTTGTGGATAATAAGACATTTTTAGCTTGCAAAATATTTCGGAAAGGTAACGGACTCGTTACTTGATAAAGTAATTATGATGTAATTACCAGTTTTGCCACAGTAATCCCGTTACATTACCCAAACTTTTGACTGGTAGTGTATATATTTTTTGTGATTAACATGATATTCTATATTGTATATACTGTCGATATATAATCAATACTTGAGCTTGGCATGAGGGGAGTAGAGGTATGCAGGAGTAGTTAGGTTGTGGTTATGATTCTAGCCTAGAACGTTCTGTGTGAAGTTTGCTTGTTTCTTGGCTAGGTGGGTTTTCTGGCTTCCTCCCACATCAGGGCATAACCTGTTTTCCCAGAATGCTCTATGCAGGATAAGCAGTGATAGAAGGCATAGATAACTAGATAGAGAGATATACATAATCCGTCAATAAATATTTTTGTTGTAACACCATATTAGGTAACTGTATAGTGAAATTTAAAGAGCAATAAGGATTTTTTTATTTTCATTCAGCAAATTTTATATACAGCACTGATCCTCTCAATTACATAAAGCTTTGTTTAAAATATCCTGAAGTAATTGTGGTAGCGTGACCTTATGACTCCTGCAACACATAATGCGGCCATCTCCATTTGTATTACTTTACAATTTAATAAAATTCAACCAGCAAACAAAATAGCCACATCATCCATAAATCAGAAACTTTCAGACATAACAAAAGTTCACTCAGTCAGTTTGTTTGAGGGAGCTGCATATGCTGTACAACTATGTGTGTATGTGCTTTCTCTCCGCTCAGTCCATGGACTTGTCGCTCCAGGCCCTTGACTTCCTTTTGGCCAGTTCCATCCAGGACGGCTGGCCGCTGTCAGACGTGGACTGGCACGCTGGTGCTATCGTGGGTGACGTTGAGGGCGACGAAGGTGACGGCACATTTTTCCGCATCCATTTGTCATCACAAGGCCTTTCAGGAACTTTCACCGGACTTGACTCTGAAAAGGGAAGACAATAATAAATCTGATGTCACAGCACTTTAGGGGATACTGAATGCAAAGTTCTCTGTGCGTGTGTCGGCAAACCTGCAGGCCTTAGTCCTGGCCTCCTTGGGTCTTTGATTAGTGGAGCAGCTTTTTCTATCACTATGATCTCACCCACTGGCCGCTCTTCCACTTGTGCTTTTGCTGTCTCCACCTGTGGAGATGTGAGAATCAGATCATCTACCTTTGCGAGTTGTGCGCGCAGAAACACAGCCACAGGCTAAATCTAACAATATCATCAACTGTCACCAAATTCTAAAAATAAATGTATCAAAACAGAAAAAAGAGAAATAGTTTTCATCATTTTAGTAGTGCAGTTACTGACCCCTTTGCTTCCAGGAGGGATGTCTGCCCGCTCTGTCTCTCCAGGAAAGCAGCCTTTTCACTCACTAACCCAGTCCAAACCGGACGTCTCCCTGACGGAGACGGGCCCTCTTTTTTCTGCACAGAGACTTGACTTTCGCTCCATACTACCGAGGGAGGAGATGTCCCCAAAGGAACGTCCAAAACTCCAGGTGGAGCTGAAGTCGAGGATTTGTTGCCGGCATGAGCTCGCCAGGCCCAGGGGGGCTCCTGCTGCTCCTGCTGCTGCTGCTGCTGCTGCTGCTGCTGTTGCTGCTGCTGCTGCTGACCCGTTGAAAGGTAAAAGTGTGCGAGGGACTGCGTGACGCTGCCTTGTGCCGGCTGAGACGAGCACTCGGTCTGCACAGAAGAGGCAGACGGGGGCTGGGTTGTCTGCGGGGCTTTGAGGGCGTCGCTCGACGGTTGACTGGCGGCCTCTGGCGATTTCGCCTGCGTCTGCTCCCCAGACTGGCTCATCGTCTGAGGTCGAGCCGCCATCTGCGCGCCCCCGTAGTCTCGGGAGAATCTTCCAGTCAGAAGCTGCTGGAAGCTTCTCGTCTTCTCCATCGCCAGGCTCATCCAGGACATCTCAGACGGGGCAGTCTTGGAGGCGGCCTGCTGCTGCTGCTGCTGCTGCTGCTGCTGCTGCTCCTGGGGGGTTGTGAGGTCACCCTCAGCCTCTTTTGGGCTTGAGGGGACGCTTTGGATTTCTGTTGGCCTGGTTTGTGGTTCACTGGTCAACAGCGCCATAGTCTTGACAGGTGAAGGGAGGCCAGACGAAGCCGGTTCTACGAGAAGGAAGGAAGACAGTTCTGTTAAAGCCAGTCCTATGTGATCAGTCCAGTATTTTTATATCTGGAAAACTGCACCGTGGCTATGTTTAGTCCTGCGGGATGAACAGTCCTGCATTTGAAATGAAGCATCCACATTTTGAAATTAATCGGATTACTCACCCGTCAGTTTAAGGTCTTCGTAGACGGACGGGGTGCCAAAGGTGTTTGTTGGCTGCCTGCTACACACGCTGCCTGCCTCCTGTCTTTTCAGCCTGTCACAACGCTCACCGCACACTACCGGCTTCGGAGTTTGGCCCGACGAGGCGTCGGCCCGCAGTCTGAACGACTGAGTCGTCGAGCGCAGCTTGACACCGAACGCCGACTTCACCTCTTCCTCCCCTGCTTCCCGTGCCTCCATCGCCTCCTCCGCCGCTTCCTGTCTGCCCTCCGCCTCCTCCGCCTTGGCGGTCGCCAGCTCTGTGGTGGTGTCTGTTTGTGGGGGCGCTGGTTCCACTTTTTTACCGTTTTCCCTGCCCTCCCACGGAGGGATCGAGTCCCTGCGGAAGACTCCCACAGAATGAAGACCTCCTCTTGGCTGCAAGCCTTTACGCTCCCCCGTTTCCTTCATGCTGGAGAAGGATTTCTCCCCAATTGCGCTCCGGGCTTCAGTTTGTTCCAGGACTCCCGCAAAGCTTCCAGATCGTGGTCTTTCTGCATCTCTGCTCTTTGCAGGCGTGATGGAGAAGTGGAAGGAGCCTGAACCGGGCCTCTTTATCCCTCTCGCATTTCCCGCCTCCCCCTGACCCTGCTGCTGAACTGGGCTAGATTTCAGTGCTACAGCTGAGGCTGAGGTTGAGGAGGCCTGGCTGGGGGAAACCTCAATCGCACCAGCCTTGTTAATGGTATTTTTCTTACCAGTGGCCACTGTGGGCATCTCAAACTCCGGTTCTTTTCTGTGTTTTAGCTCTGATGGTATAAAGGACGAATGCGGCCGTTCAGCACGGGTGACATCTGCCGCTCGCAGCGTTTTGACTCGGAGTACATGCGAGGGTACAGAGGGTCCTCTCCCTGGGAGAACTTGGTACTGATGGGTTAGTGGTGAGCTGGGTGGTTGGAAGGTTTCCTCCGGTGCGACTGGCACCTCAGGATGCACCTGAGATGCCACGGGACTGACAGTCCCTGGCTGTCCTTTCTCCAACATCACCCCCTCTAGAGCAGAAATCTCCTCCCCTTTCAGTGGCTGCGTGTGGTTGATGTTGTTCTCGGTGTGGCACTCAACGTTGGCCTGTGAACAAAGTCAAAAAAAAATTTAGACTCCTTGTTTTTTTTTACTTAAAAACAATCTTAAAAATCAGCATTTATTCTCACAACAAGTAATCTCTTCTTGGTGCCGGCCCTCTGGTTTCTGGGCTTGACCGACAACCGGTGGTGCGCGGCCGAATTGTCCAGGCAGGAAGTGGACTGGGCTACAGAGCTGAAGTCCAGCGAGTCCTCGGCAGCAGAGGGATTGGGAGGGTTGGAAAGGAGAAGAGTATGTGCTGGAGGTCGGGCCACCAATTTCAAGGATGCCGTTCTGGGTGTGAATGATACAGGATGGGAGAATGGCTGGGGTGTCGCCTGCAAAGAATGGAAAAATGGTTGTGACTGCAAATATGGGACTGGCGTAAATTTACAAAAAAAAAAAGTTTAATCCCTCAGTGAAAAATGAGGATTCCGACCAATTAACAAAAACAAAAATTATTATATTGATCTTTTTACTGTAAAGAAAACCCCCTGAAGTGATACAATAACCAATGCCTGCGGTTTTGTTTTATTGTTTAGAGCTTCTCTGGTTTCTGTCCAATCCAGTTTACCAACGTTGTAATACTCCTTAATCAAAAACTTTACATGAATTCACCTTGGGCAGGGTTCCCTGGCTTGAGACGTCCACTCCGGAGGCTTCGGCAGGGCAGAGAGGAAGATCCTCTCCCACGTAACGGCTTTCCACGTCCTCTGCTCTCCTCATCGGCAGAACCAAAGGCGGCGGCCCCAAATGCATCTTCTGCAGCTGGAGCTTCATCTGCGACAACAAAAAAAGTGCCACCTGTAATAAAACATTTCCAACTCCAAGAAGATTAAAGGCTTTTACCTGCAGGGCTTTTATCTTGCTGTGAACGTTCTCCTGGGATAAAACCCGAGCCGGTTCTGGCTCTGCCTGGTCCAAATCAGCCAGAAAGATGCTGTCGTGGGACAGCGACCGGGATCCCATCGTGCCCTGGGAGCATCTGTAGTGTTACAATAGAGTGTGAATCAGAATCAGGAGTTCATAAAGTTGCAGGGAATTGCGCAATTGTGTTGATCCATACACACACTCACGTCAAATCCTCCTCTGATCCAAGTCCCTCTGCTGCCGTAATGTCACTTGCTGACTGGCTGAGTTTGGCCGTTCCCTCCCCGACTTCTTTTTTACTTCTCCGCGAGATGCGAGTTTTTTTCAGAGACTTGAGCTTGGACTTCTTATGTCCTGGCAAAGATTGCATGGAGATTCAACCTGGTCACAGCAGCTCAAAGGCACACAGCCTTTTTTTTTTTTATTCCCTGCCAACTTTGTCTGATTGCTCTGCCGAATTTATGAAAGTTACTGCTGCAGATTAAAATCTGTCACTGACAATGCAACGTTCTGCTGACAAAAGTGACAGTTTATCTCTAACAAAGGCTGGCCATTGTGCAGGACCGCAGGATAGTAATCTCACCTGAGACGTCGTCGACGTTTTCCTCCGTATCTCCGCAGAAGGACTCCATTGGTCTCAAATCCTGGAAGAAAAGTGTGCAGAGAAAAAAAGAGGAAGAAGATTGAAAAAAGCGACGGTGAATGAACAAAAGTTTCAGACACACACGGTGTTTAAAGGGCCCTTGTCACATGCCTCAGGGCATCTGACACCAGGCTGCTCTCTGTTCTCTCGACACATACACACGCGACGTTCCTGCACAAAGTTGTGACACTTGGACTTGGGGGTCAAAGGTTTATTGCTCTTATAAAGAAACAAGTCTCTACTGTAGCTAGGCGGGCCGAGTTTGGTTCGCTTCTTATCTGCCGAGTGTATCCAAAGAAACTTTGACACGAGGGAGGGAAAAACACATGCTGTGAAGACATAAACACAGTGTGGAAGGGTGCAGAGGACATATTAGAATGTGGCTTTGCCTGACTGTAAAATACCACTCTCAAAACGCTGGTCAGACACTGGCACTTAGTTGATTTGCCACTGGGTCATTACTGCAGACTTTACCGACTCCTCAGACTCTCCCTGTGTAGCCAAGGAGCTCTTGCTGTCAACAAACCAAGACCTGTCTGTGTGCCACTGACATGACATGACATGATACGTATACCGGGATACGCTTGAACATGCAAAGTCCTTACTGCACCTTGTGTCAACCTGTCAATCAAAACATCATATTGTTTTACTTCAAGTATGACCTGGCCTGAATGAAACTAAAGCACTGGATTATAGACTGCATCCACTGTTTTTTTGTGCCTCCAACAGAAACAAGCTATAGCGCCCGAAAGAAACAGGATAATCCAGGCGGATTAGTGAAATTGCCAAAAGATCTATGGAAGATTTCAACAGCACAACAATCCACCAGTTTCACTGCGAACTTCCCTTGAAATGTACTCGCAGCAGCCAGTTCTCCCCTCCGCAACACTCAGGGAACTTACCTTGGGACTGACTAGAGCAGCACTAGCAGCAGCAGCAGCAGCAGCAGCACCACCACCACCACCACCACCACCACCACCTCCTCCTCAGCTCCTCTTTCTCCTCTACGTCCTTCCTCCCTCCAGCCGGCTCGTCTTGCCCTCGGCTGTGCGTCCCAGCCCCGTTGCGTTGAAACCTCAGGCTGGCGTCGTCCTCATCGGAGGGAGATGCGGAGGGAGAGCGGAAGGAGGGGGGAGAGAGAAAGAGAGATGGCAGAGAGAGAGAATGAGAAAACAGGCAGGGGAGGAGGGAGAGTCGGAGAGAGCGTGAGGAGAGGACTCCTCTACATGACGGGGGTAAGCAAGCGCACAAAGAGAAAAGAGGACAGAGGAGAATGAGGGAGGGAGAGAGAGAGAGAGAGAGAGAGAGAGAGAGAGATACTCTATTACATTAGTGGCACACTGTGGCCCTCTGCGCTAAGCTCCTTATAAAACGCTAACCTGATTTTAGGTCCAGAAATGAGAGTAGAGGGAAAAAATAAAGCTCCACTCGGGAAAGAGGACAGGCATGCATGAATTACTGCTGGGATAGGACTGTTTACACATTACACCAGGTTGCTGATGTGTGTCTTAGCCATATGTGTGTGTGTGTGTGCCTGTAGGACGGTGTGTGTGTCTTTGTAAGTTAAAAATTAAAGCCGCAAGCCCCTGGCTTAGCAGTTTTTCACCCTCAGTGGTATCCAGAGTTCAAAAACCAAGTGATACGTGAAAAATGAGTTTAAATCTCTTGTGACGTTCTCTGTATTACTAAAGTGTGACGTGTGAGATCTGGTAGCATCATATGGTGACAAAGTACACTGCAGACATTTATGTTGATATCTGTGTACTGATGTTAAATTGTATCTCCCTGCGATGTCAGAGTGAATATCGAGAGGAACCCCCTAGCAGATGCATGTTCTGGGCTACTGGAGACATGTTGTGATGCAATCTGGCAGCCCCATGAAATGTTTGGCATCAGCATCATTTATAGTGCCTTCATATAAATCGAAACAGACAATTTTTTCAATTTTCATTTCAAGCTCACAGAACCATTTTGATGATACACATTAGGCCTTTCAAAAGACTCCAGTTTTATAAATGCATTGTTACATTAGCACATTTAATCATCACTTGGGGTTTTTTCGTCCAACTGACAAGCAAGGGCTGATTCACCCACGGCTCTTTTGAGGCGCTTCTAAAGATATCAGGCAGGACTCGATTTTTGCGTGTTCTCCAAATTTGCCTCCTGCGGTGTTTCTTGGAAAAGAGACAATGATATCTCCCACACACATTTTTATACTAGCCGTGTTGCAGCAGTGAATTCAATACATACACACTGGGTACATACACGCTGAGACATTATATCTAGGCCACTGGGCTACTGTCAGCGAGAGGGGCGGGCAACAGGAAGGAAAAGGCAAACGTTGTATCCTCATACTTTTGTATGTATGTTTGCGGCTGAATAACTCTTCTCATGAGGCTCCTCATCACACGAATCCTTATCTCTGCCACCAGAATATAAACCCAGCCACTGACATCCGGATTACATGCAACCAAACATAGGCCGCGTGTTAATAGAGGACAGAGACACAGAAGCCAGGGATGTGGCACTGTTACATTCTGCCATTTATGAGTTTATCATTATTCTTATTATCAACACATAAGGAATAATGTGATTATCAGTAATTAATCCAACCTCTTGCAACACTCACAGCATCCCTGCAGTGCAGCATTTCCCTCTGTCATACAAAGTAAGCACTCGACCATATTTATGACTGGCGCTGGTTTATGTGCTTTTCTGATGGATTATAATTTCTTCCTCTCAGACCCCAGATGAGGACTGGGTATATCGAGATTAAGGCCGATAGATAATCCGATCACAGGCACCGTTTGAGCTCATACGGGTGGCTGTTCATTCAGATCATTTCTAATGAGAATTCAATATGACATAGTAGTAAAAGAATTCATGGAGAAAAATAACACTTCCTTGGGACAGGTGACCAATTCTTGTCAATATATGTATATATGAAATAAAGCATATTGGAACTGCTGACAAAAAAAATTAAAACGTCAATGAGCCTTTAATGATGATTAAAAATCTAAATTTTACAATTTAAGTATGACAAGAAAGGCCTTAAAATTAGCTCACAACACAGTTAAGTTATTAACTAAAAAAAAGACAAAATTTAATAATTAAAACAGCATTTTCAGAAAACAGTAAAATAATTTAACAACATCTTCTCACCACTCATGACGCTGTCTGTAAACAATTGGCACAAAGCCGTTTTAAAAGCAAAGATAATTTTGTAAATAGGCAACTCAAAAAGAGTGAAACCCTAAAATGAACAGATAGAAATATAAATATGCCACAAAATAAATGCAGTAAAAAATACAATGTGCAGTTGACTAAAATAAGACTTATAAAAAGCCTAAAAGCATATTGCACAGCATATAAAAAATAATTTATTTTACAGACTGTTCAAGACAAATCCAAAAAGTTCAGGGTCAGTTTTGTGGACACGTGGAGAGAGAAAAATAAAGGCTCAAGAATCTCATGGAGTCTTGGTGTATTCATTGTGAAAGATGTCAACGGTGGTCTCATGGCACTGCCTGAGATCATAGTCACAATATCCAATGGAGAATGTTCCCTAGAAAAGAAAATTAACATGTGTCATCAGATACGTAAATACAGACCATGTTGAGTAAAACCCTAAAATTAATATTTGTTTAGTTCAGTCCTCACCTGGGGCCTTTTGAAGTAATCCAGCCCTCTCCCTATTTTGATGATCCAGCCATTGTCAAACCTAAAAACGAGTATTCCTGCATTACTTTTCCGCATTTCAGTATATATTAACGAATAATCCTTCATGTGTCAGTTGTAGCTGCACCTGATCTCCCTGTCGTGTATCGTGGAAGAGTGCTGCACATCTAGAGTTACTCCCCGAGTGGCCAGACTCCCTTTCAGCTCAGCCAGGGCGCTGCTCTGTTTGCTGCCGTTCGTCTGCAGGATGTGATGAATGGCGGTGAGACAACATGACTAATTAGATGAGACTTAATTTAGGACGCAGTGCAAGCCAGAAAAAGACTCACGTCATCCTGTGTGGTCAGAAGGTGGATCTTTTTCACTTTGCAGGGAGATTTCAACAGCATCTCGCAGAACCGCACAAAGTTGTACAACTGAGGTAGAAGGAGAAAGCGAAAGGTGAGGAATTACAGTAAAGTTTCATTGAGATCTCACAGGTGCACTTATTTATGAGAGAGACGTTTTTACTTGATGGATGTGCCGTATGTATGGATCCTCCACCCAAACCTCAGTGAGCAGGCTGCTGATGTACGGCTTGAACAGAGCCCCGTAGCTGTACCCCGTGGAATTTTCTGCTATTCTGATCTGCTCATGGTATTTCCCATCTGAGAACAGAGGCCAAAATACATGAAAAAGGAGTTATATTTTTTTTAAAATAATTTCATTTAATAATCATAATATAATGTCAAAAGTAAAATAACGTGTGTATAGTTTCATATGTAATGAATGTCTATCTACATCTAAAAGCAATGATGTGCAAATACATTTATCTGTATGACTGTTGATTGCAACTAAATGTAATGGCTGACTGGTTATAACTCACAATGCTTTCGAAAGCACAAATAACCACTCAGTTACAATTATGACATTGCAACTGAGTGGCTATGCATGCCTTTCTTTTCCCTCTTGCTTTTATCCATGAGCCTTGTATCTAATTGTATCAGCTAAGATAGCATGACATAAGGTTTATGTCAAGCTGTGATAGTGTCAACTTAGCAAAGTGAGATGTTCAGAATTTATACTGGACCACAAAAGTTGTTGTATGACTACTTATCTTCTATCTTGTTAGTTCTTATAATACATCCATGCTAGTTATGCTTGAAATAACCTGTTTCTAATGTGAGGTATCTTTGTGACATACCTCTATTATAATCATATACAAACAAGTAAATATACATTACAATATGTTTCAAGGTGTTTATCCGAATGGAGGCTGAAGTTCAGGAAGGTGTTGTGATTTTAGAAGCATACACACAAATTACGACCTGGGAGCTGATCCCCTCCAGATATGAAACCAGTCAAGAATCAACCAATCGCTTGATAGTTTACCTTCTTTAATCTGCTTGACATGAGATTTGATTTGTTCTGCTCTGTCCATGTAGCTCTTTATCTTGTCCCTGTATCGTTCTCTCTTTGAGTCATCTTTTACAACTGTGGGGAGGAGAAAATGATCGAAGTCAATAAACGGCTTTGGCCAACTGTACTTGCACCGTATGTTTGGCTGGAGTAGAGTACCTTTCAAGACATCAATAAGGAGCTGAATGCCCTCCTGGTAGCAGACTAGGGACTCCTGGAAACGGCCGTTCTGATCCAATTCCACCGCTCGTTTCAGGACCGAGATTGCGGACGCTTCTATCCCCGAAACATGAGTCTGGGATGTTGACATGTTGGCTATCCAATGACAAGAACGTCACTAAAATAAGAAAAAGTACCTTCCAAGGCAGCTACATAAGTGTGTCATCAAAACAACTCCTGGCGGAACGGAAGTAATTGCTCCGTGGCAGTTACTAACTACCAGAGACATGTATCTGTCTTGAAAACGCACATATAAAAATATTTACTGTATAAATACACAATGCAAATAATCCATAGTATATTTAATTTTTATATTTAAACACTAACTATGGTAGGTATGATTCAACTGTATTTTCTTTCCATACCGGTGGTATTTCGATGTAACCCCAGAGCACTTCCGGTTGTAGGGACACACATTGCTTAAACTGGTAGATACCCTTGCTAATATGGAAGTCGTATATTATGGTTACTGTTTGAGCTTATAATTTAAACCCTAACGTGTTGATTTTGGTCTCGGTGTTGTCTTTTTTTCCCCTCATAATGGTATTTTTGTTTGATTGATTTTTTTAATTTATTTTTTCAAGCCCAGCACGCCTGTAACCTTGGCGGAGTCGTGTTAGCCTAACACCGTTTCAGGCGTCTCAGCCTCCGACAAGGAGCTGACATTTCACCACAACATAAAAATGTCTGCTTTTCATCGCAGTTTCACCGTGTTGTCGACAAAGGTAGGAAGTTCCATCCGTCGACTTGTATCGTATTGTCAACATGATAGAGTAGGCTATTCGATCGACTAGTATGTTGAGACTATGGGCTGCAATTCGATGAAGAGCTGGATCACTGGCATAACGGTTAATGTGAAACCACGCAAATGTTTGAAATATGTTTGTTCATTTTTTTGTTTGTTTTTTGCCATTTTAATTTCCAGGTTTTATCAAAAGCCACATTTTCTCCTTGTCCCTGGTCAGTGTTGGCAAGAAGCAAATTCACCAAAGCAAGAATTCCACCAGAGGTACGAGTTGTTCATTTGTTTGCTGTTAGGAATATAATATGCACATGCATTACTCTTCGGTTTAAAACGAAGGAAAAACAGTCTCACTTTATCCCTTGTGATTTTAGGTTGGTCTCACATTGTTTATACATAATGTATGACAGTCAGAATAATGCTTCATTTTCTGTTGTGTCACGAGTGTATAAAGTTCTACTGCAGTGATGCAATCTTTTATTCCACGCATCCTCTTGGTGGCTTGAATCTATTTTGTTATGCTCCCCTTTGTCTCATGCCACATCTCTTATGGTCGCAGCATTTTGCAGAAAGAGCTAAAGAGCATGATAAGTATGGAGGTGATCCAGAACAACCCCACAAGCTGCACATAGTGACACGAGTCAAAAGTGCGATGCGGAGACCTTACTGGGAGAAGGACATGTTAAAATACCTCGGGCTTCAGAAGGTGAGGCTCTGCATCAGATTAACATCCACAAAATATTTTGTTTTCTCTATACAATCTATCCCCCAGAATTGTGCAACACTGATGTCTCAAACCTTTCCCATTGTATTCAGGCACACGTTCCTGTGATTCACAAAAACACACCTGCTCTCAACAGCCAACTGAAGTTTGTCAAGCACCTCGTTAGGTAAGACCAGCGGTAACACAGCTGTTTCAGATGAGCAATGACGACGTGAAGAGTGGGGGTCAGTGAGGGCATTTCCCTGTTGATTTAGGATCCAGCCACTGAAGACTCCCCACGGGCTCCCTAGCGAGGAGGAAATGGCCGACACCTTCATCAACAGTAAGGGGGAGTTGATCGTGTGTCGCGTACTCAAACCTGCAGAACCCAAGGCGATAGAATCCTAGCTCCACCGCGTTCACTTCGCATTGCTTGCGAGCTGGAAACTTTGTTCTGCAGACCATACAAACAAGACTGACTGAACCGGACCACGCTGGGAAAATCCTTCACAATCAATGTTTGAATGGCCATTCTCAATTCTAACAGCTTGTTGTGTCATAAGACTTCCAATCCCTTTATTAAAAGATGTTTTGAAATAGCATCATTATTCTTGGAGTGTGAATTGTAGTTGCAAGTTTATAATTATCTCGGTAGTGCTACATGTGTGTGGCCAATACCAAACTTTTGCATGTTTATCCATCATCTGGCCCTCCTGGCTATTTAATGGAAGAAAAAAAAGAAAAGCTTTTACATAAACTGCTTCAACCTCTGCCATTAATGATGCATTGCCATTCTTGACACCCTCAAAAGAAAACCTAAAACCTGAGATGTTGTTTCACCAATCCATCATAATGCCGAACAGATAAAAATCACAACAAGCAATTTCTACCGCCAACTATTTTATTGAGCCATTTTAGTCTTGCTACAAGGATAAGTTGTGTAAAAATGTCCTACGATTTCAAAAAGTGGTAATGGCACTCATGTTATCTTTTTGATACAAGGGCAATGAAATGACAGTACAAACCAAAGGATGTGGATTGAGATGAGACAAGGCATTATGGGAACAAACAAGTGAAAAAAACCCAACTAAAATTCAAGTAAAACAACGAGCGTTTACCGATTCTTTGCTGGTAGAAGTTTGCTGAAAAAACAAATCAAAAAAAAAAAACATGATTTAGAAAGTTGATGTTGATTTTAAATAGATATGTACGATTAAATCGATAAGTCAGGACAAAATGAGGTCTGTATCCCAATTTTTCTTTTAAATGAGGTAGCCCCAGAAAAGGAGACTAGATGGGTGCAGTTTTTCAATCATCTTCAGAATCAGAGTCATAACCGCTCCCTCTGATGGTCTTCTTGTCCACCTTGGTGATCTTGGTGCCCGGCCTCTGGGTTGTTGTTGGAGGCTCCATGGGGTTCCCACTAGATCATGACAAGCGTCGGTTAAAATCAGGTGGAATTTCAACATTGTCGAGACGAGCAGAGCATCGCGCGGGCATCCCACCTGTAGTTGATAATGTTTGCGCAGCCGAGTCTCCATTCAAGCATCTCTGTGGAAAACTCGTCTGTGTTTCCAAGATCGGTGAATCCAACCACGTAGTCCTTTGTTTTTCCATCTAACACCAGAGCCAGTGTGGGAATTACTTTGATGTGCAGCCTCTCTGTCAGAAACGGGGCCTTTTCCACGTTAAGCTTGATGAACTTGGTTTCGACGTGCTTTTTGGCCAGGATGGCCAAGTGTTTGTCAAGGATTTTACATCTGTGTGAAGGGGACAAATGGGAAAAATTGTCAGTAAATACAATTTTAAAGAGCAATTTAAAAAGAAAGAAGCAAACCTATAGAGACATAATAAAAATAGCATAGCAAACAATCGAAAGGTACAACAATCAAAACTAAGCACAACTTTTAAGAATTGCTCAATTTAAAAATCACTAAAACCTCATTAAATGTTCAAGGCAACTTTGCTCCATTTAGTCTATTGGCAAGTATGCTATCTTTGGATTTACCTGAAGGTGGAATTTCTGTAGAAGTGGCAAACAACATTCGTGCTCTCCTTGACCTCGCTGAAAAAGTCTTTCTCACTGGGGATTTCTCTGTACTCCCCATGGCCTTTAGACAACAATTCCTTTGAAAGACAAAGTTTAGGAGAGTATTAGAACAAGATGAATATGCTTACAAAACAGCTCAGATCATTCTCAAAGCACTAAATTTGTACAATCTACTAGTAGAAAATCCAACAATGACCATCTTCATACCTGCTTCTGCTTCTGAGCTTTTTTCAGAGCATCTAATCTCTTCTCCCTCAGTCTTTCGAAGTCATCTTCGTCCATTTCATTCAGTTTACTCAACTTTGCATCCACCTCCTCTTCCACAAGCTTGGCTGACTGCTCCAGCACCTTGGTTATGAGGTCAATCGACTGGTTGTCCATGGCTGCGTCCTCCGAGCAAAACACTGTCTGAAGCTGCGGAGCGGGGAAAAAAGGGTATTTTGATAAGCCAAAAGATAAAAAGACAAGTGATCAAACCTTAACAAACCCTTACATGGAAATAAAGAGGGTTGTTGAAATGATCATTCACAAAGTCATGTGTTTTTTTTCTTTTTTCAAAATGTTACATTTTCTCTTTCAGCAAAAACTGTGACCGAAATGAATAGCTTGGAGCTATCTGCCCAGTCACTACAGTGTACTCTACTGCTTATTCTAGGAGAAAATCAGTCCCATGCTCATTCTCCTTCTGCGGGATTTAATGACAGCCAGTATCCAAAGTGCTGCAACAGCACACCCACCCTTAGTTTTAACTATTCCCTTGTGAATATGCTAAACGGTGCATAATATTGACGTTTTCTTTTTTGTCATAATCCAACATCAAAGCAGTGGTGATTCTGCACTCCACACCACCAGGCGGTGAAATGGTTCGGTTAGGTTCCAACATGGGAAAAAGGGAACACGACCTGGTTAGAATTACTGTCAAATTGGTGTAAAATAAATGACATCACTGACATCACATAGACTTGCCCGTCATGAACAAGCAAACAATGCTTTGGATATTGGCTACAAATAAGCAGCACAATTAACAATAAAACCCATATGATACACCACTGCAGCATTATACACATCAAAGGAAAGGAAAAGCTATGATGAGGTGAAAACATGTGACACCATAGCTTTTTAGCACCATTTTATCCAGTTTGTTACAGTCGTTATTTTCCATGTACCTCGTTGATTAAATAACACATAAAGTCGCTGCATCTTCATGGCATCAGAGCTTCTGTAGAACCGACACAAAAGCTGTGAATCTAGGTGCGGCTCGCAGACGGGGCAACACTGCAGTCTGGGTCGCCAGCTAGCACTAGCTTATTTGGCTCGTTCTACATACCAACGATGAGCTGAATTTTTTTTTCTTCCAATTTTCAAATTGTTAAGTCAGTTCAGCCAAATGATATACACCAGTCTATCTGAAGTCATGGGCCTTGGCTTTTACCTCAATTAGAGAATTATTAGACAATGAGTTAGCCTGAGTGAGCTTTAGCCTGTGCCTGCTAAGATTGCTGACGTGAGCGATGATAGATTTACGGACACTTACCAGTTTGGAAATATCTATTTCGTCATTTGCTTAGAATAAGTCTGAATATATAACAGTTAGCATACATCTATTTCTCCAAAATGAAAGTCAGATAAGAGGGTTACCTGATACGATTCGTTTTAGGTCCTCAACACAGTTGATGCGTCACAGTCGTAGCGGATGTTACGTCAAAAGCAATAATAGACGTCGGGGGAAATTAATATAACAATATATATTATTTTTAAGTATTACATAGCTTTGATTAGTTTGTGCATAAATTAATCTGTCCAACTTCTCATTTCGTCAACAATAATAGGCTTAAGAATTAGCGTTCTAAAGAAAAACAACAGCCTACAAGCCCTCCCAGGATGCACTTCTCTGAGGAAGCTGGCGGGACGTCTTGCCCCGCCCCCTCCATTATCATGCGTTCATGGGTTTTACGTAAGTACAACAAATCCCACATTTAGCTAGGTTTTAATTTACACACCTTCATTTTAAGGCTGTTGCGCAACATGAAAAGTTAAAAAAGAAAGACAGACAGAAAGAAAGAAAGTAAATTTTTTTTAAAAAGTGAAAAGTAAAGTTCCACGACTCATTATTAATACAGAATTTACAGTTTATTACCAAGATTTAGAAAACTTACAAACAAGTTCACAGCTTCAGGTCTTCAGGCACAAGCCAGTTCAAAGAAGTCAAGACTGGCCGATTTAAACCTCTGACAAGATATGAGCAGTTGAAGAGAAGCAAACACTTTTAAAGTGAGTGAAGACGTGCACATTCTGAATTACATTCGACAGGATAAATTAATTTAGTTGCATATTGAAATACGGTTTTAAACCAATTTTTGTTTTAACCAGACACTTGTCTTGCATGATGAGATCACCAGCCAGCCTGCCACATCTGATGACCAATCAAGCAATCAAGAAACTTAACTTCACAGAAATACTTTGCGTTAGCCACAAACCATACAGGACACCAGATAAGCAGATAAGGATAAAAACCATGGAATCTCTATGTTCAGATATCGGATGATGGATGCAATTTGCACTTGGGGGAATTTCAGTGTCAAAACTGTTGGAATTTTCATTCCAAAGAGTACGGAATAATTCAAAGAGTCGACTTTGGTTACTTGGAGGATAAACATCTGTGGGTCATCAAAAAGGGTGGATGTGCAACTCAGTTTCCAGAGTTACATCAGGACAAAATGGTCGCCAAATTGAATTTCATTCTTTTGACCCTGGTAACTAGGCTGAAGACACACATGGAAAGCATGACTTACTCCAGACACAAGAGCTGTATGAAATGTTACATCACCTTTAAGGGACATCTTACTTTCTGACAGCTAAATAAAAAGATGCATAGGTCCTAATTAAGTCTTTTACATCCCCAGTCAAGTCAGAGTTTCACTGACAACTAATATGTCACCTTATTAATAAGCAAGAGCTTTGGCCGGTTTCTGATTTCTGCCTTCAAACACTTACAGTAAAAGAGTGAGAAGATTTACAATTTAAAGACAAGTTACTAAGAATCCACTACATGTAAACAATACAAGAGGCAAAAACCTCCACATGTATCTTTTCTTTAGACTTTAAAACAAGTGTCTTTAAAATATTATTTACACACTACAATACCATGGTTTGGCACTTTTTTGAGAGATGAGAAATATTGACACAGCTGTGTGCAGCAGACTGGATCTTTTTCTTCTTCTTTTTTTTAGGACAAAAACTTAAATTTTTCACAGGTTAGCAAAAGTGTCATCAAGCACCAAAGAAAATGAAAATAAACACGTAACATTTATATTCCCGTAAGATTTCTGTTATAACCTGTATAAAGGTGGCGCTGTGACACAACCTAAATCCAAAATGAGTTGAAACTCAATGATTGTTGAACACAGTTCTTAAAAAACAAAACAAAAAACGACTTGTACTGCATTGGTATCATAGAAAATGAAATCCCTCCAACTGTGGCAGGACATTATTTAAAAGTTATAATAATCACAGTTGTCAAGGATGGAATTCTTTCACTGGGAGGAGGGAAGTTTTAGCCAAGCACAGACCATAAAAAGATTTTTCTTTTCTTTTTTTTTTATAAAAATGTCACTAACTTGAGAAATGAGACTGAGCATTCGTTAGAAAACACCTCGGTATGAAATTCTGTCAAACAGCTAAAAACTGCTACGATTACCTCCATTGGCTAGGTGTATGAATTCTGAATGTAGTTCCCGTGTTTCGATTAGTCTTTTGTTGATTAACGTTTCCAAAAAAAGTGATCCTCTGCAAATGTGTCGAGTCTGTTGTTCGTGTCTCAGGAGGCCACTGAGACCTTTTTGGCGAAAGTTGCAGTGTTGTCACCTTCGAGGTGAAGAACAATCATGATTTCGACGATTCTGATGATTTCGAGATCCAGTACACCTTTGCCTTCATGTTATCTTTAAGGTGCTGCCGTAGACCTGCTGCACCACCACCTGCACGTTGTCCAGGATGAAGTCGAAGGCCATGCTCCACACAGACTCCACCGACTGCTGCATGAGTCTGCGGAAAAGAGATTGGGGTGAGATGACGGAAACTGGCACAACGACAGAATGCAGAGAGGAACTAGAGCCCTCTGTAGTGCACACTGTACCTTTTCATATATTTTATGATCAAATCCAACTTCTCAAGATCTTTATCGTCGATTAAATCAGTGCAGTACTTCACCACCTGCAGGATGTCCTCCTCCATGGGTTCTAACATGAGGAAAATGTTGTCAGAGGTGCGTTCTGACACACATGCGCAGACTATACGTGCCAAAATTAAATAAATAAATACATTTTGAAATAATTACATTTGTTTCTGAACGTTTCATTAGTAATTAATATACTGATTAATTTTATGTAAAAGAAAAAAAAAACAAAAAACAAAAACATCAATATTTCATGATGTTTTGATTATTTCATGGCTCTGTGTTGCAGCACTTCATAAATACATTTTTTTGGTCAAACTTGGCCATCAAAGTCAGTAGGTTCATGAAGCGCCGCAACACAGGACCATGAAATAATTAAATGCAACATTAAATAATTAAACGCATCATGAAAAAATTATGTTTTTTTAATGTATAAAATGTAGTGGTATTTTAATTCATTAATGAAACATGCATTATAACATTTGATAAATTATTTTTACATTCAATTAGGCATTTCACAATGTATTTATTTATTTAATTTTGGGACTTTTAGTCTTAGTCCATAGCCTCGACTCTTGTCTACCTGTTATGGTGGTGACCCATTCCTTTAGAAGGGTTTTGATGTCCGTCAGGTCATAGGCTCCTGCCAACGCTGGAGCAGGCCGAGGGGTGAATGTGGTCAGAACCTCTGCTTCTGGTTTTGAGGTGGACGTAGAAGGACCGTTTTCCACCTGGGAAAGATCAACGGAGGCAAACTTGTAGAATCTCGCTGAACGAAACGGACGTTCACGGTCGTGTCTTCAACACGCCGCTGGCTCACCTTGCTAATGGCCGTCAGTTCCCTTGATTTGACGGTCAAAGGAAGCGCTTTGGCTGGGCTGCTTGCCGTCTGGCGCCTCTTGACAGGGGAAGGACCTTTCTTAGCTGGGCTTCCGGCATTCTTCCTTTTGTACCGCCGCTTCACACGTCCTATTCCAGTCCCAACTGCCGACTGTTTCAGCAGCAACAGCGGATTCTTCTGCTCAGGTACTGAGAAACAGCCACACAACAACAAAGTCTAGATGAAGGGGACTGAATGGTGGTAACAACACACAGCAGGAGGAAGATTTTCATTGTAATATAACTCTTGGAACTTCCAACTCGACTTACTTAGAGAAATGCGTTTATGTAATAGTCGATTTAATATTTTTTTTCAGCTTTGAAAAGGTACTACTGGATTTACTATCTGATGATATATGAACTATGTAGAGTTCCCCCATTTCATCTTTGATTTGCAGAACATTTTTCATTGTGCTTAGGAATGAGATGCAGCATGCATGGATGAAAATGAGTCTAAAATGAAACTTTAAACTTCTATTAGAACCATCCAGATGTTATTTGGAATACACAACTCATTTCTGCACAGACGTACATATTTTAGCCTGAGCCTGGTTATGTTGTCCACGGTTGTAGGCGGACTTCAACTCCTCCTGGAGGTCTTTGGGAAGGGCAGCAAATACATCTGGATCGACCTGTAGTCAGAGAACCAGATGTTGACTGAGGAAAGGCTGAATGTCTAATCGCAACTAAATCAGCAGTGTGCCATTGCAGACTATTAAAACAACAATTTGGAAAAGTATTATTTTTATTTTACATCCCCTTATTCTAAGTTGATTAATTTTATATTTTTTGAAGCAAAGTTCTTTTTTTGAAAATGTTTCAAAATAGTTGGCAAAGCAGCGAAATGTTAAAAGAAAATTATTAAAAGATACCTTGCTGAAATAAGATGTTGCCGTTTGATTTAGAAGCAACCTTGAATTTAAAAAAGATAATAATTTTTCTGTTTTATTATTTTCCTTTGATATATAAAGTCTTGGTCTTGTCCCAATCTCGATACTCTTGTTAATGTCTTGGTCTCGGTTGGTGCGGTCTTGACTGCAACACTACATGCAACCATAAAAAGCTGGAACCTTACCTGGGAGAAATTTGGCAGCTCCAGGATGATCCCTGGACTGTTTGGAATGTGCAGCAGCAACGTGCCAACAGGTGGCGTGTATGGCGCAGGGACAGAGGCGGGGGGACGAGGAGGAGTGGTTGGACAGGACAGTGGCGCAGTAGGCTGCGGTTTGCTGGGTTTCCAGTCTCGACTGGTCCACGACCGCTCCACTTGTTCTCTCATCTCTGCAGGCAGGGCCTCCAGGACGGAGCGATCCACCTTAGACAACGTGAAGAAGCGTTTAGATTTGCCTTATTCCGTCTTCTGCCTTTATTCTGTTAGTCCAACCTTTCCATGGACTCCTCACCTGTGAGGGCGATGGGACCTCGATGCTCAGGTTGAGTTGTTCCCGATGGTGTTTTGGGGTTTGCCTGCACGCCGGCAGGTCTCTGCTCGTGCCCGGGACTGGCTCCGGGGAGGGCTGAAGATGAGACGATGGGGCCGCGGTTGAGGAAGTCTTCTCCTGATGCACCTCAGCAGCATCTGCAACAAAAGATGAGCGGCCAAACTTATAATTCCTGACAAGCAAGACCGACGACAAAAAACGAAAGTCGTCACACTGACCTCGGTGGTCCGCTTTGCCGCTCACGCCGCGCTCCAGCAGCATCTCCTTGATGGAACGCGTCCGGAGGCCAGCCGAATCCTGCCGCGCGTGTCCGTCCAGGAGTTGCACCTGGATGCCGACCCCCCTGAGGTCCTGCACCTGCAGCTTCATGGCATGGAACAGCTTGATGACGGCTGCCGCAATCAGCTGCCCGCTGTCAGTGGACTGAGCGAGCATCACCGTCCTGACAGAGAAGGCAGGCAAAGTACAATTACGAGGACGTTGACGGTGTCAATTTTAGGAAACTATGAAGAAGAATGTGTCTCAATGTCATTACGGACATATGACGGTTTAAAAGGACAGGTCTTCAGACCTATGTGTTCCCATCATGCAGTTTTCTGTCCCTACTGTAACGTTTAACATTCAACTACTGATCTATAAACACCACCTGTAGTTATTATCTCACAATATGTCCTATTATAAACTTGTACTGTGAGATTTATTGGTGAACGTTAACACAACTTACCTGGCAAAGTTATCACATATGCCGTGTCCACCGTATTTAGAAGGTTCCAGCGGAGCTCCGACCTTCCGGACCATAACCTTCAGTGTGACCCTGCGACCCCGCAGCCCGGCTTCTTTCAAACGCTTTTGTACCTCCATGGACAGGTTGGTCAGGAAACACTCAGCCTCGTCCACCTGGTAGCAGAGGGGAAAGCGAGACAAGTTAGAGAGGAAACCTACGGGGAGGGTGACAGGCAGACAGAACAAAGAGCTCTGACCTTCGTGAAGCGGATGTTGTAGTTCATCTCAGCGGAGACGGACTTCCTCTCCTTTTCGTAGCGGACGGGTCGGTCGTCGAGACCCCTGCAGAAGCGGAACAGTGTTTGTCCAGTCCGGGGTCCAAACTTCTTTTGCAGCTGGGACAGAGACACCTGCAGGAGGTCCCCGCACGACCTCACGCCCATAGCGGCCAACTTCCTGCCCATGACAGGTCCCACACCTGGAGACGATGTTGAGCCGTGTGTTATCACCAGGGAGCATGGCAACAGTGTCATGAAAGCAGACACCAGCGGCAGGCGGCGCTGCATCTCACCTGGTAAGCTGGTCACCGGAAGATCCCTAATGAAGTCGTCCACGTCCTCAGATCTTAGGAAGTAGAACCCGTCTGGCTTGGCCTTCCGGGTGGCCAAGCGAGCCAACAGGATGTTGGACCCTGAGCAGAGAGTCAGTCAGTCGAGGCTCTAATGCACACAGTGTAATGATGTATTTTTCAACACGAGACCTACCCATGCCCACTGAGGCACAGCAGCCTGTTTTCTCCTTGATGTCGGCTCTGATGGCTCGGGCCAGATCTTCTGGACGGACGCCCAGCTCAGCCAAGAGGGAGGAGCCGTCTATCAAGACTTCATCGCAGCTCAGGGCCTCAATGTCATGGGTGTAACTGCAAAGAACGGGTATTGATATATTAGATTAGCTTATAACTGCCTGCATTAAATTTTATGGGAAATCCTCTATTTGCCTAGTTGTGGGAATATTTCAGAAGATAAGCCCATTTAAGCAACTATGGTATCGAAGAATAAATACAGAACTGTACAGACAAAAACAGACAAAAAAAAAAAACAACTCTTACCCTGCGAGTGTCTCATACAAAGTGAGGGCCACCTCTTTGTAGGCCTCGAAGTCATACGGGACCGACTGCAGCGAAGGACAAAGCTGTTTTGCTTTCCCAAAAAACATTCCGTTCCTCACACCTGCCTGCCTGCGAGACATAAACGGATTTACAGACCAGTATCTTACAAAGAACCTCGGCTCCTTTACTGGCTCCAAGTGATTTAGATGTTCCCGTTACCTGGCCTCGTAACTGCAGGATGCAATCTCAGCCATGGAAAGCGCGGTAGCATCCTGGCCCAGTCCGTTGGCGTGGGAGTCTGGACTCTCCTGTGAGGGGGTTCTGTGCAGATCCTCGTCTTCAAGATCTAGGAGGCGGGACAAGGGACGTTACCAGACACTAACATGAAGGAAAGGAGAGACTCAATGGTACATGTGACGGGTGCGACGGCCTCACCAGGCCGAGGATGGTCCAGCTTCTTCTGGTAGTACTGCTGCTCCAGCTGAAAGTTGACCCCGGCCCTCTGCGGCACCCGGCCTGCCCCGCGGTTGCTGGTCACGGCGACAGGCTTCCCTGAAGGGAAGCCATAAATTCAACCGGGTGGACGGACTTAAAGCGTGAGATGTCTCTCGAGTCACTGCACACTCAGGAACCTCACAAACTGCAGCAAAACATGCATTAAATCCAGGTGCTATCGGTGAACAATTCCTGTTGTTTATTGTTGTGCCCTTCACCAGTCCCATTGTCTATCATCTGTAAGACTGATGGAGGACAAGCACTAAAATGCCTCTATATTAAATAGAAATATCCAGACATATCTACAACAACACGACAACCCCAGTTGTTCTTTTCAAGTCCTGGACTTTCATCCATTTTTGAGTTCATTCCCCTTTGTCAAAGTCCTCGTCTGGAGTCATTTTTTCAAAGCCTCACCTTTGAGCTCCGGGCGATGTCGGATCCCGACAGAGACGAAGAAACAATCCATGTCCACATGAAGAATGCAAGACTTGACACTGGCAGGTGTTGTCGTACCTGGCAATGCAAACAGGCCTTCGTGATGCCTTCGTGGACACTTTTCAAAACGGTGCAAAATACATGAAGACATCAAAGCAACAACGGACCGTCTTGACACAATCCAAGCGGTTGCCTCCATCTCACTTTGTACTGCAAAGCTGAATTTGGCACGAACGCAGCTTCAAAGCGATGGAAGCGACTCGCTCTCCCTTACCTTCGCTGTCCGCCGAGTGTTGCGCCGCAGATCTCCTCAGGCGGTCCTTTCCCGGAAAAGAGAAAGCCCCCGCTGCCTTTCGCTTACAGTGCAGTTCATTGACGTACTCTGAAAAGCCCGTCCGCCACGTGGAGATCTGGTGCAGCCGTGAGTGGGAGTAGTACTCCGAGATCAAGCCGCCCGTTTGTTCCAGCAGCTGCGCCGGAGACTTGGCCGGCGACGGCCTTTCGGACGCCGAGCCGAGTCTGACGGTCGCGCTGGATGTGTTCAGCGAAGCCGGGTCCGACGCAGAGGTGCTGTGGTGACTTCCGTTCAGTCGGATGGAGGGACTTGGAACGGAGCAGGGCGCGGGTGAAAGAGGACTCTGTCGGGGGTCGGAAGAAGCGCCGCTGGGTGACTGGAGGTGTTTGATGAGCAGGTGATTCTCGGCAGCTTTCGCAGCCTCTCGGTAGGAGGGAGTTGAAGTTCTGGGAGTGTCCTTGTTGCCCAAATGTGAGCCACACAGCTCCGGGGACGAAGGGGACGGATCGGGCTGCTTTGGAGGACTGTGGGGAAACTCATACGGGTCGGGTTTGGCCTGAGTCCCTGCCGAGGGACTCTGAGATTTGTTGAGCGAGCTCTTTGCTCCGTGTCGCCGCAGTTCCTTGTCAACTGAGAGTTTGTCTGCGTCAGAGGACGAGTCCTCAGACTTTAAGGCACCATTAACAAGGTGAGTGTGACCGTTGGTCAAGAGAGCCTCACTCACACCGTGTGGGACTGCGTCCTCCCTGCAACGCTCTTCTTGCATTTCACTCATTTTTGAATGGCTCATCACATCCAATGAGGTCTGTAATACTCCGTTTCTAAAAGAGGGGGAACAAACATCTAGTTAATAAAAACCAATCGGAACATGGTTGTGTGCGGGGGAAAAAAAAAAACAAGCCTCCGACATCTGGTTCACAGATTTAAACCGGCATTTACTCACTTTTTTGATTTAATCTCTTTGCAAACGCGCTGGGCAGAGTTGCGGGCAGAGATGATCTGAGGTTGCTGTTGACCGGCCTGCTGGGGCTCAGAGTTGAGCTGAGGCGTTTGAAGAGCAGACCCTGGAGGCCTGTGCAGCTGCTTGGCTAGACTTGAACCGGACGGCGTGAAGACGTGTGAGTGATCTCTGCGCTTGAGATCCGCCTTGAGATGTCTGGACGCTGCGGGACTTGGCGTGGGGTCGGTGAAGTGAGCGGCAGAGCTCCGCTGGGCCGGCTGAGGTTGCGCGTTGCCTTGGTAAAGTGGACTGGAGGTGCAGCGTGGGTCGGCGTCGCCCTGACAGCTGGACGAAGAGAGCTCGCCGTTGAGGGAAGAGCGCTGCGGCGGGTAAAGCTGATGACAGACGACTGGCTGGGGATGCGCTCGGCTCGGCCCGGCGATCTCAGACGTCGGCTGCCGAGTCATGATGGGGAAAAGTGCGCCTTTCTGTTTGCCGTACAGTTGGTACTGCAGGTAAGGCAGCAGACATCCAGCCTTGACACTGGGGTGGGAAAAAAGGGAAAGACGGTCTCAGCTAATGATGCAAATTACAATGATGAAAACAGCAGAAACACCGACGTTAAACACACCTGTCTGTGATCCACTGCGGCCGGATAACCTTTTCCCCTTTGAGGTCCTGAATTTTGTTATTGGGCAAATTATTGGCGATGATGTGGGTGGTCTTGGAACGAGAATAGTAGACGTGGAACTGGCCGCCGTGCAGCATCATCAGCTTGCGCAGCTCATCTGCACTGGGCTCTGCAAAATCATCACGTGTTTAAGTTACAACTTTTCCCAATTAAACCAATTTTTTTATCAATTTTACTTTGTGACTTTTTTTTGATGGCCATTTCTTCTTTGTCTTCAGCTTTGGGTTTTTTTTAATTGCAAACAGACTTTCATCACAAACCAAATGCTCTCGACTTACCCGTGTATCCGTTGACGTAGATGGACACGCCACCGAATATGTTGGAGTACGACCCTTCCTTCTGCTTTTCTCTGGGGGCATCAAATCTAAACTGCTCATCCAGTTTAGAGACTTTGGCGGCCATGTAGCCGCCCTACAAATGAGGAGGAGAGGAAGGTGTGAGAAAAATCCAACATTCACACACACATCCACTGACTACCAATGAACTGGACAAAAAAAAGAAAAAGACGCTCACATTGAATCACAATTACATTGAACTGTCATAGTGGTACAATACAAACTTTGCACTGGGATAGGACTCACACGACGTGTACTCACCCGACTAGCCCAACCATTATCGTCACCGGCATTGGCTTTCTTCTTCATCCAGCCATCTCGACTCATTCTGAGCCACCTTGGAGAAAAAGGGGACGCTATAGATTCATGGTGCTCTTAATTAAGCAAAATTCATGAAGGAAAATAAATAAAAGAAACTCCCGCAAGCAAAACTTGATGTGAGAATGAGTAGCAAGGATGTCGAGGAAGAGCCAGTATTCAGAATTCAATGACATTTTTTTTATGACTGGATGGATGAGAAAAGCTGCACTTGGGGATTTTCTTAGTGGACAACATGTGTTCGCTTTGGTCCAGATAAAGTAGTGAGGCACAGTCGCTTCTGGTGCAACTTTTAACAACTGCAACACTCAAGTTGATGCTACCTGGCTGAAATGACCTGCTTTAATGTGACAGACACATGGTCCGTCCAATCACCCTCCAGGTTTTCTCTCAAAAGGCCCTCGTCTTCCAATCAAAATGTCTTAAATGGGACCTTTGTATTATAAAAGGTCCCGTATAAGGCTTATAATTGTATGTAAAAAATAAATAAATAATAAATTCAAGCTGGCTTAACAGGTAAATGCGTTTCAGAACACGAATATACCTTTAAGATTTTAACGTATTTTATTGGTATCCAGCAACGGCGAACAACTCAAGGGGGCGAAGCGAAGCAGCGACCTGTTAACGGGTGAGTGTTCTTCCAGCGAATTGTCACCATGCTTAAACGCAGTAGTAATGCCAAGTGTCATGACGCTGGCTGTACTCTAGAGGCTGCGAGTCCAAGGGCATGTCCGGGCAGCTCCTCTTGCTGCTGACAGGTAGCTTACAACAGAGCCCCATGTGGCACTCTGACACATCTCCCGAGTAAGGCAGGCAGGCAGGCAGGCAGGCAGGCAGGCAGGCGGCTAGCATTAGCCTAGCTCGTCACTCCGGGACAAAGCTCCGCCAGTTGCCTTCTGCTGTTGCTAGTGATTTGCTAAAGTCGCCGCGGCACGACACGACCGCGACGTTTGCAACTCGCCCAGAGCAGACAGTGTGGATGACAGCGAACGAGTGCAAATGTGTGTTGGCTGCAGTCCGCGACAATGTGGGCATAAAAAAAACAAAAAAACAAAAAACACGATCTGCTAAACAATGGGAGAAAGACGCGGTTGCGGTTGACAGTTAAGTTCGGCGCCACGTTAATCGCTGGTGTAAACAAACACCGTTGCGAGGTGAATGCTGGTGAGCGGAAGTCACTTCTTTTCTTTACCTTTGATCCTGTCAGTCGGGGGTGTTCGGGAGTCTCTCACACACACAAACACACGCACACGCGCGCACACACACTTCCCTCTGCGGAGAAAGCCCCCAACACAAGAGTCCTGTGTGCGCGCACCGATTACGAGGAAAGAACGCGGCAACTGGCGAAACGAGGAGCATCCACTCGGTTCGCCGCCTCACTGGTGACTTTTATTCCACAGACAAGTGCTCCAGGACGGGTCCAGGCTGCCCTCCCTACGGTTCGCTGCCGCGCCATGTCTGCAAAACATTTTCGCACACCCTCCCGGTGCTGCTGCTCTCCATGTCTGCCGCCTGATCCATTTGCTTTCCCTTTTCTGTGCGAATCAAGTGCACGTACCGTCGGTGTGTGAGTCCGGATGGAGGTTTTCAAAATAAAATGTATGTCAAGTCGGAGTGGGAGTGGGCAGGTCCATTATAGTAATCTTCGGGCCTTAGTTTTTCCACCCCAAACCTCAGTGGAGAAGCGTCATTCATCGATTCATTTTCTATACCTGCTTTTACCGGAGATCAGGGTCAAGGGGGGTCTGCTGGAGCCAATCCCAGCTGTCTTAGGGCGAAGGCAGGGTACACCCTGGACAAGTCGCCAGTTCATCGCAGGGCCACATAGAAACAAACAACCATTCACACTCACATGCACACCTACGGACAATTTAGAATGTCCAATTGACCTCACATGCATGTTTTTGGACTGTGGGAGGAATGTGGAGAAGCTTTGTATGATAAATTCTCAATAAAACAGCATTTCGATCCACTGGTTATAGACTCTTCCAAAACTCTCAATTCATGTTCATGTTAAAGTAAAGTAAAAAACAATAACATTATTATTATTATTATTATTATTATCATTATTATTATTATTATTATTATTATTATTATTATTATTATTATTATTATTATTATTGTTGTTGTTGTTATTATTGTTATCTCACGTGCCCACACACAAAGGCCGTGCGTGTAGATTGTTACTTTATTTCCACGAAGAGATATGCTCCACTTCCGGTGCTCTGCAGTTCCCTTGACCTAGTCTGAACCCCCCTCCTCCTTGTTTTGAGCTGGGAGTTTGCTTTAGTGCTGCCTCTATGCGGGCGAGTACATGTCACCTGAAGTGACTGTGGCAGCCCCCCCTTCCACACTACTGACCCTCCTTTGATTTTTATGGAACTCACGCCGGCCACCTGGGGACATCTCACACCACGTGACTCGCCGATCGCGCTCATGAGAATTAAAAATAAAATACAAGAAAATAAGAACATGCTTCCGCCGGCTCTGAGCAGGCACTCTGTCGTTCACAAGGGTTACAAGACCTCGCAAGGTCGCCCACACACACTCCGTCTTGCTCTCATTATTTGCAGGAGACAGCCGATCGGGAGCAGGCAGTCTACGATTGATGGGGTTTTATGCTCGCTTGCCCCCCACTATCCCTCCACCGTGCCTGCGCACTGTCTGGCTGCGGGAGCGCGACTGTCCTCAGACGGCCCAACACGCAGCACAGCCCCTACTGGAGCAGCAACCGATGACTGTGACGTGCACGCACGTGTGGACGAGCAGCCGCCGGAAAACGTCACATCCCGACAGCGTATGATATCCGCTGTGACGTTGCGTGTACGGCCAAAAAAAAAGGAAAAGAAAAAAAAAAGGGGGGTGTTGATCATGACCTGGTTTGACCCGACAGACACGTGATCTAAATTTTTATCTAATTTACTTCAATACGTTTAATATATATCCTCAATCTCCTTGCATGATTGTCATATATAGCAAAGCAGAATATTAATTTGAAAAAAAAAAATCAAAACAGGATGCTACTGATATGGAGCTTGTCTTCTCCGAGGAGCCCCCTTATTGGCTGCTCGCTGTTGCTATGGTACCAGACATCAGATGTTGAAGTTTCATCGGCGGCCTGTGTGTTGGAGGCAGGCAGGAAGTAGTTGAGGGAGTGAGGGAGTGATGTGTAGACAGGGGAGCAGACTATAATGAGTCTGACTCACACAGGACCGCTCTGACACCGAGAGTGTGTTAGCGTGTTTGTGAGAGGAGCGGGCGGGGAGGGAGGGGGGATTATGGGATCAGTGTTACTGTCCCATGGAGGTGGAAACTGAGTGAAATGCTGCAGAGTTGGATGAGGAGCCCACTTCAGGGACAGAAGCTGTTTGATCTAAGTGCCATCAATGCACAGCGGACAGGGTACAGTTGTGTATATATAGTGCATAAAGTATACAGTATAGTGAATAGGTATGAAAAGATATGAAGAGTCAGCAATTAAATGCAGCAAAAGGCAAGTGTATAGTTAAGCATTATCAACCACATCTTTTATTGTTCAGCCAATAAAATAACTTAAAAATGAATTATAGGTTTGAAATCCAGTCTGACTGTCAGACATGTATTCTTTGGAAGGTAAAAAAAAAAAGCAAAACAAAAAAAACATTTTAATTGGGCTAGTTATGCCATAATGAGACTACTACCTCATTTGACATACATTGGTAGCTACAGTAATTTGTGCTTTAAATAATTCTAAAATTTAAACAACGGACCTGATCCAATTCCACAAAGGTAAAATTTATAAGGTGGACGTTTAAGAAAACACTCTAATGCTGGAACAAAAAAATATATTTTGTATAAAAAGGCACCTTGGATTCTAAAACTTACCAACAATCTCTGCTTTTCCATTTTTCTTAAAAAAACAAACAAAAACACACAAACCTGTAAAAAACAAAAAAAAAAAAAAAACTGTAATCCATCCAATATTACACTGTAAAAGGATGAACAAGTAAAAATACCAAATATTTAAAGTCGTTTCCTGTTCGACCTTAAAAAAAACAAAAAAAACAACCTGATTCCCTCTGAAAAAGTTCTTTTTAGGCACTGTCTTCCTCTGTTTTGGCCACAGTGACACCATCTGCTGGATGTTTCTTTTCATTCCAATGTGATGAAAAGAGCTACACATGTAAACGTATACAGTCAAGTAGAAACGAGTCCTGTCACAGTGGGGAGGGAAAGGGGGAAAAAAATCCATTGCATTCAAGCAACCGCCCAAATTAATCCAACGGTGAGAACAGAGTTGCATTGACGAGTTGACATCGTGCTCCTTCAGAAGTCTCTGTGTCCTTCAGGACAGCCGATGTCAGAGCCCGTCCTCAAAGGTCCAGTGCGCGGGAAGGAATCCGGACTTCACAGTCAGTTCAGTTTGGCACTTATTCGAATCCACTGAAGAGCCTGTCTCGTGTACTGGACGGCGTGAGCGATGCTACTGTGAAGAGTCAACGGCCCGGATAAAGTGTTCAAGTAGTTGAAAAACTCTGTAAAGAAAAACAGAAGATCCTTTAAACCCACGAGTCAACCATCAATATGATCATAGTTGACTTGTAAACATTCATTCATTCATTCATTCATCTTCTATACCCGCTTATTCCTATTCAGGGTCACGGGGGTCTGCTGGAGCCTATCCCAGCTGTCTTAGGGCGAAGGCAGGGTACACCCTGGACAAGTCGCCAGTTCATCGCAGGGCCAGACTTGTAAACAGAAGTATTTTATCCCCATAATCCATAGGTGTCAAAATTTGGCCCTATGTGTATTTGAGTTTGACAACTCTGCCATAATCGCGCACATGGGGTGTCTAACTTCGCATCCTCACCTTTATTCTCCTTTGCGAGATTGTCTGCCACCTCCCAGTGCTCGTAGCTGTAGAGGACGCTGTTGGTTATGGTCAGGTGATTTGCTGCCATCTGGTGGATACGTTGGGGAATGCTGATGACAGAAGGCATGTTGCTGTTGCCGCCGTGTCTGTTTTGCTTTGCGTTGGGAGATAGTGAAGGCGGCCCCCCTGTGCTCCTAGCGGTTGAAAACACAACGAACAAAGGGAGTTCACGGGAAAGTGATTAAATCAAGTTAAAAGAAAAGTTTTGCTATAAAAGTGTGATGTACATACTTCCCCGTGTTGGTCCAGCAAGGCGGCGTCGAAGACAGTTTAGGGGAACTCTGTAACCAGAGCGAAAACAAAGTTAGCTATAGTCTGACTCTCAAACCTTGCACAGCAAAGCCAGAATTGATTTCTGAAGTGTCCCGCCTTTTCAAACCAAAAGAGAGAATTTATAGTTTGCCCCATTGGATTGCATTGGCTCCCATGATTAATTAGATGCCTTCCACTTGTTACAAAACCAGTTACTGACTGCTGCTCGGTGCTCTTACGAGACCCAGAAGAGGATGAAGAAGAAAAAACAAAAACTGAACTAGCTGAGCTGATGGTAAATAGTTTAGCGCAGGTGTTGCACTGACCACATTTTACTGCCACATTTAAAAAAAAAAAAAAAAATGCATTTGAGATTTTTCCCACGGACAATATGTTTTCACATCACTTTTGACTCCAGGGGTTGAGTTAACACTGAGGGTATAGCAGCTACGTCAACCCCTCATGCTAATTTAGCTATGAACTATCTGATTGGTCTTGCTCGATTGAAATAAACAAGAGGGTTGTTATCTTGCTACTCTTACAAAGTCAAGTACCCATACAACACCGTCTAGGGGCTCTTCACCAGATGGATACATAAGATAAATGTAATGGATTTAGAAATTGTTCCTTCTGGAGGATCAGATGACAACATTTAAAAAACACAGAATTAATTAATTAAGTTAATAGCACACCAGGTAAAAAATATATCTATATATATATTAATATACTGTATATACATATATGTGTGTGTATGTATGTATATAAATATATACAGTACATACTGTACACACACACACACACACACACACACACACACACACACACACACACACGTATATGATTGATGCGTTACATGAAGGAAAGGGATTTCCAGTAAATCTTTTCTCAGACACACCTTAAAATAGTCCAGCAGCACTTTGGAGTATTTCAGCGCATGGTCCTTCTTCAAACGGAACATTTGCCAGTAAAGGAGGGCAAGGCATCGGAAACTGGCAGAGGGGGAAACGAGCAGAGGTCTGAGAGACTTAGGCTCAAACCACAAATCATCGCCAAAGACGCCGCTCCTCCGGTGTGTGATTACACATGTGGCACGAAACAGAGGACGTGACATACGCACCACAGGACCTCCAGCTGTTTGTCTTCCTGTCTCGCCCCGGGGCCCGAGTGACTCTTCAGCCTCATAGCATACCTTAAAACACCGCGGCCTGTTAGCAACGGAGCCAAACGCAAATATGCGCACATGCTAGTCTCCGTTTTTTGTGTCTCTGTGTCTTTGATTTGTGCACCTTATGAGCTCCACCGTCTCCGAGTACATGGCGTACGGAGACTTTGCCTCCAGCGGCCCTTCTTCCATTGCTTTTCCACATTCCATGAAGGAGAGGGCAGCGTCGATGTAATTCACGGCCTTCCCCAGCTTGTCCACCTTGGGGGCGAGAAAAACAGACATTGAACCTGAACAGCGGTGACGGAGAAAAGGTGAGCAAAGGAGAGGAATGCCTTCCCAATACACGGGGGTCAGACACAAGCAGGGACTAGCCGAGCACTGCGTCGGCTCTCCGCGTCCACAGGGAAGAGTTACTGAGGTTGTGTTTAGTGGAGCTTTGGCGCGGCGGGGGAAAAAATGCAAACAAGGCAAAACCATCAAAGTGGAGTATAACTTTGTGGCTTGTCCTTCTCGTTAGCGGAGCACATTTACCGCCTCGGCCTCTTCCTCACTGGGCGCTGGACAGCTCGGTTACAGTCTGGGGTTGTACTTTGGGTTTTGCTTGAGCAGATACCTCGGATTCCGAGCAGACATCGGATGTCTTTAAAAGGGCACAGACCACTGTTGTGTGACAGCTACAAATAAATAGGACTTGAATTTGAGCCTTTTCGGAGAACTTGAAGGCTTTTTTGCTCAAGCCACGTTCCCTCTCTTCTCTTGTTTATGGGCCCCATGCTAAGCAGTGTGAAACAGATTTCACATCATCTTCTGTGGTGGGCTAGGATGCTACTAAAATGTGAAAAAAAACATGTTTCTTTGCACTAACATATAAATAATAAACATATCAAATTGCAACCAGTTTTCTTATTTTTTCTTTTGTTTTTATTCATTCTGGACTACTACACAGATGTTCAGAAAACGGCTTATTAGTCTTCTATTTACAGCCTCCTTGCAGCTTTCAGCTTCGGGCTAAAATGGATCCTTCGACTTTTCATCTGTTTGGAAAGTTTTTAAAATCAATCTCAGAGGGTGAAACAAACACTGTGGGTGTTTTTCACAAATAAGGAAGACATACCAGTTAGATAAAAGCATCCTGAGTGAAATCACCAAGGATTGTTTCTTTGTATAAGATGCAGGCCTTTGCGGAGAGCTTTTAAAAGGTAGATCCGACAAAGGAAGTAATTCTCTTAAGTCTGGGGATTCATCAACAGGCTAAATACACGTATTACTGTTAAAGTGAGTTTTACATAACATAGGACCTTTCATATATAACTGGACTGTACACCTTTTCCCACAAAAAAGATGTTGCAAAGATAGAAAAGTTTTCATTTCAAATCAAATTCTACATATTGAATATTTACAAAATGCTTCCTTTTTATTCTTTTCTTTTTCAAACCAACCTGCTCTAAACTGTTTTTACCAGTTGTGCCAACTCCTGGCTTGACCAAGGCACACTGTTTACATAATCTGTTTATAGAGTGTGCACTGCGGAGCACATTGTACCCATAAATAAAGTTTAGTTTGTTTGCCTTCTGAACAGATTAAACTGCTGCCAAATATTCTGAGGTAAGAAAAGCCCGTGATTGCAAAAGTGCAGGAGAACCTCTCTTGAGAGTGTCCCAAACTTTAGTTTGCGGCTTAGAATTACATTCAATGCAATATTACAGACTCACCATTGCGTCTGCACGGTGCTTCATTCTTTTCGCCTCGTGCAAGTAGTACTCAGCATGATGGGGGCTGCAAAGAAGAAAGAGGGGGGAGGGGATTTATATTTGATTTAAAAAAAATTCCTCAAGGAAAAGCAGATTTGGGGGAAAGAGTAGAGGTAATAAGTCAGGGTGGAAGAGAAAAAGTAAAAAAAACAAAAACAAGGTTCATCCTCTCACAGATAGATACATGCTGTTCTCAAACAGGCAATGACGTGCTTACATGCAGTGTGGTGAGCAAGCATGGCATCCACAGTGGAATGGCAGCAGCAGCAGCTCTATGACAGTTTCATACAAGTAGCTTCGAGCAAGCGCACTACAAGGCTGAACGCCTGGGCACGTATCTGCTCTTCGATATTTGCCAGATTTGAACTGCATTTCTGAAAAATTACATAAATAAAACTGCCACATATTTTGAAGCGGCCAGTGAAAACAGAAACTCTATGAGACTCTGGAGATTCAGACCGACTAATGGTCTTAATTCTCCTTTATTCTTAAATAAAACACACTTTGAATTTACTTTTTTTTTGATTTAGGATGCATTTTCATTCAGCACACTGTAAAATAAATCAACAAATAAGACCCAAAATGAAGCTGTTTTCTGTAGATATAGAACTTTGACATGTACCAATTCTGCCATGTCTGTGTCCTTTGGCACATTTCAGTGACGGCCAATCAGAGCTGTGCTAATATTATGTGCGGTAAGCGGCTTTTATCTGTCATGGCCCTGAGATGTGGCGGTGCGGCGGTGCAGACTGTGCTCACGTTTCATGGTTTGGCAGCGCCCCCCTGTGTCCTGCAGGACCCCAGGACTCGGGCGGTTGGGGGGGTCTTAACACTTTGACACATTCGTCCTCCGTCTTGGGCTGCACGGGATCAAAAGACACGACGGATCAAACGACGGGAGGCAAGGCCGCAGGGTCGGAACCCCGGGTGCGTTTTCTCTCTACCTTTATCGCCGAGTCCCGATTCTTGTCTTTGTTCTTCTGGACGTGGCCGAGGTGCAGCTCCGAGGTGTTGGCCTTGGTCAGAGGCTTGGCGGGCTCGGGGTCGTCGGACAGCGGAGACACGGGAGACAAGGGCCTCTTGCTGTCCAGGTACTCCTCCAACAACCTGCAAGCACACAGCAACACTGCTGTATGTGGACGTATGAGCACGCAAAAAGCACGCATTCTGCAAGACATATATACCTAAAAACATTGGAGATACTATTTTTAGTAACGAATAAAAGTCTTCCCACCTGTTTTCAATATAATTTAAGAGGGTGGAGTGTCTTTGAAATAAGTTCTGTGAGAATTAATGTTAAAGATGTACAGATGTATTTCATTTTGGGGGGTAAAATTTTGAGAGCGGACTTGAAACTGTGCAGATCTGTATTGAGATTCAATAAAACATTTTAAAATAATTAAGGATTTCAATGCAAAACGATTAAAAGGGTGATGATCAAGAAGAAAAATTTGAAGTAATTTTCTGTTACTGATATTATATCGTGTAGATCAGGCGTGGGCAAACTATGGCCTGTGGGCAATATGTGGCCCGTTTGGTTTTTTTAATTCGGCCCGCCGAAGTCATAAAATAGCTGTATTTCATTAATTTTTTCAGTGTTTTAAGAGTCATTTCAAAAAAGAGCTAAATACCGTGGAGCCACCAATCAATTAGTTTGCGCATCCCTGATGTAGATTGTACAGGATGGGCCTTTATCGGCTACAAAGTTTGTTAAATTTCTGCCGTGAGAAAATATCCATTCATTTTCTATACCAACTCCGCAATGCACTCGGGGCAGCAGGGGTGAGAAAATATATCGTGCAAACTTGTATTTAAGCATTTTTGCTGGTTGATGCCTCACAATGTAAGTATTGTATATTGTAAGCGAAAGAAACCATTCATTCATTCATTCATTCATTCATTCATTCAAGGCAAGAGAGGCGGGTCCGGCGTCTCAACTCACCCGTTGTGCGTCGTCTCTGTGACCAGGGAGCACTCGGACTCTCTGCAGCCCAGCGGGGGGTTCGCATTGGGGGCGCCCCTCTTACTTTCTTTGTGGGACACGCCGTTTTCCAGCTAGTCACACACAAACGCACACGTGTTGGAACTCGTCCAGCAGAGTCGCCCAACTGTGCCGGATTACGCCGGTACTCACCTTCCGCTTCCTCTTGCCGTCCTTGGCGGCGCCATCGGGGACGTACGGGTGTTTCATGTCCCTCTGCTTGTCCTTGGCGGACGAAGAGAAGGAGGAGGAGGTGGATGAGGAGGACGGAGGTTTCTTCAGGGGGGAGAGTTCCCCGCTGTCCGGGACCCTCCGGAGCAGACACAGGTCTATCTGCACCAGCAGGTTGCGGAGGCCACGCTGGGAGGCTGTGGTCGAGCGTTCGCCTCGCCCGTACGGCACCAAGGTGTAAAGCTTTTGCTTCCGCTCAGCTGGAGTGCCTCCTCTGGGACGCTCCTGCTTCTGGCTGCCGGCGCCGCGACGGTCGGCCGACCCGGCGGACTCCCTCGGCCTCTTTTTGGAGGCTCTCTCGTGGGACGTGGAGTCGGCCGAAGCTCGGGCGACGGGAGCCTGGTACCCCGGCTCCGAGTCGGAACTGGAGGACGAGGAGGAATGTGTTGCGGGAGGCGGGCGGCTCCTCTCCTCTTCACTTCTCGCCCTCTTTTCCACTCGGGCCTCGGGTCGGCAGTGCGGCTGTTTGGCCGGGGCCGCCTGCCATTCGCGCCTCTGCTTCTGCTCCCTCCTGCCGCCGCGTCCCCCTCTGTCGGTCTCCTCTCTCCCCCTCTGCCTCTCGACCACCTCCCCTCCCTCCTCCTCTCCCTCCTCCTCCTCGGAAGAACTCTGCACCCAGGAACGTCTCAGCAGCTGCTCCTCCGCCAGCCTCCTGTCTTCCCTTCTCTCCTGTTTGCCTTGGTGTTTCTCCCGGTGCCTTTCCTCCTTCCTCGCCGGTCTCCTCTCCTCGCCTCGGCTCGGCCGGCCTCCTCTCTGTTCCACCCCTCGCTGCGTCGGCTTGGGTTTCTTCTGTGTTGTTTTTGTATGGTTACCACGCGCGGTAGTCGGCGCTCGAGCCTCCCGGGGCTTGGCCCTGTGCTCAGAGCTAGTGCGCGATCTGGAGTTTAACCCGGTGTCGGAATCTGGAACAGCTGTTGAGGTAGATTGAGAAAGAGAACTGAGAGCGGGGTGAGTTTCACGACTCGCGGAAACCGAGTGCTTCGCTCCTGTGGGGCTGGGCTGCGTGCGAGACCGAAACAAAGTCCCAGGCCTGTGGTCGGGTCGGCCACTCGGCTCAAGATGTGGAGACTGTTTGTCTCTGTGAGCCTCCGATGGCTGCTTAGAAGCGGGCCGGCCGTTCTCCTTGGGTCTGGGTTTATCACGGGGAGCTCGCTTGGAGTGTAAATCCGATGAAGCCTTGGACTTGCTTTGGCTTCCGTCTTGATTGTGTTTGGGTTGAGTCCTGGACTGATGAGGTGGCTGAGGGTGGGAGGACGACTTGTTTTTCGGCCTGTGTGGATTGAGTGCCGGACTGGGTCGCGTTTGGCCTCGACTCTCCGGGTGTTGGTGCGCCCTGGGAGGAGCAGGCAGGCTGGGACTCGGGCTTTTCGGGGGCTCTCTTGTTATGGGGCTGGGGCTGCGGCTGGCACTCGGGCTTCCATGAGGACTGGGGCAGATGATAATATCTGGACTGGGGACTGGGCAGTGCCTGGGGCTGGGGCTGGGGCTGGGGCAGGTGCTGGGGAAAGGGCTGGGACTCAGGCAGTAGCTGTAACCAGGACTAGGAACGGCGCTGCTTTGGCTGTAGTGGAACTGCGGGCTGGGGATGGGGCTTTGGCTGGGGCTGTACTCCTTGTTGCTGTCCCAGGACCTGGCCGGGGACGGGGCACTCTTGTTGTGGGGCAAGGGCAGGCGTCCTGGAATCCTCCGGGAGGGATCTTGTTCACTGTTGGCAGAGCTAGTCTTGGACTTTTGCAGCCATTTATCCAGCTGCCACTGGGCGGCAGAGGGACGGTCAGTCTAAGAAAAAAGCGGAGAAGAAATGTGTTAAATATCGATCTCACTTGTTTTACTTCCTGTTTTTAACACGTGAGCATGTCCGAGTTTAGTTTGTAATATATAGTGTATTACATATAATATACTCAATAAAATGTCATAGACATTTCTTATTCATTATTCTATTGGACTACTTTTGCATGACATATTGCATTGTACCAAGAACATGCAAACCTCTATTATTCTCAAATGAAAATATGCATGTGTAAATACAAAAAACAAACAAGCCAAAACTGCCCCTGCAGAAAAGGAAGCACCATACTAATATACTACCTTACATATGCAAGTGAAATTTTCATTCATAAGATCCTGGGGGCACTTTCCTGAACTTGAGGTGCTTTTGCAAAAATCTATCCCTTGTTAAATGGTTGAAAATGACAAGAACTGCCTTTTAAACCTTTTAAAACCTTTTAAATGCAAACTTGAGTTCCCCCCACTGAGCGTTAAGTGAATTTGCAACTGTCGACTTATTTCCAAAATGCAAAAACTAGTTTAAACTTGATGCAAGCGTAGTGCCAGGTCGCCATGAGAGGAATGACACATACTAGTGTGCGTGTGTGTGTGTGTGTGAGAGAGAGAGAGGGAGAGTGAGTGCGAGTGCGCGCATACCACAACATACCGCACATGACGAATACCTCGCTAACTCCAAGTGACAACTCTGGTCGGTGACTCAACGTCTGACAAACATCTGTGCAATAACCCCCCCGAATCCCACCGACATTCAAACTTTCCCAACGCCATCCCGCCGGCCGTCCCGCTCTCCCCGTCCAAATCTGTGCAGCGAAGGCTGACTCTCGCTCCCCCGCCGTCCAATAATGCCAAATGGCTCACTTAATATTTGCTCAACAACTTGCTCGGCAACCATGAGAACGAGGCCGACGAGAGGAAAAAAAAAAAGAGCGAGAGAGCGAGACAGAGAGAGAGAGAGAGCAAGGGTCCATACTCACAGCTGGAGAGGAAACTTCCTTCTCTGCCCCGTGTTCTCTTCAGCTCTCCGTCGCTGAGAGCCGGGGGGAGGCTAAATTAAACCTCTGCTCCTCAAGTCAAACAGTGGCCACCCTTCCCCTCATCCCTCTCCCTCTTTCCAGTGAAGACACTGCATCTCTTGTACCGTCTGGAAGCGCCCACCCCTCCTCCCCTCCTCCCTCCCTCCCTCCCTCTCTCTGTCCCCTCCCTCTCTGCCTCTCTACCTGGAACTCGGCTCTGCTCCTTCCAACCCCCCATCTCTTCCTCCACAAGGCATTTAAAACCGTCTGCAGAAATGAAAAACACATGGCATAAACTCCACCTCCGCACCCCCTCCACACCCCTGCTCCTCTATAGGGGCCCTAACGTAGCGGAGGCACTGGTACAGTCAGCTGTGTCATACAGGGCCCTCCATTCATAAAGCGTGAGCGGGGTTTCCACCTCGTTGCCCGCTAAGCGATCGCCGCCGCGTCCCACGTCACCGCTGCTCCAAGACTGTTCAGTCCGTTTCCCGAGTTCATGAGCTGCAGTCGGTGTGAATTCTTGTAGATTTTTTTTTTTCATTCATGTACACTACCAGTCAAAAATTTGGACACACTCGATGAATTTAATGTCTTTTCTTTCATTCTCATGACTGTTGACATCGCAGTTTCTCACTGAAGGCATGAAAACTACGTGTGAACACACAGGGAATTATGGAGGAAACAATAAAAGTGTAAAATAACACAAACACGTTTTTCCAAGAATAACATACGTCTCTATTATGTCAATGGGGCGGGGTGGGGTCTCAGGTGAGGATGTACAGCGGTCGACAAAAATACAAAAATACAAAAATACTCCTCTCTCCTTGCAGTGCAGGTGAACAGGTGACTATATTAAGTAGTTGTCCCCGACTATATCTGTGACCCAATTATCCAGTTACTGTGCAAATTACATAATCAAAATAAACCAGAAGAATAAACTCACACAGCATATTAAGCAATTATATCTATCAGTCATATAAAATAAGCTATTCACGACTCCTACAGGGCTGAAACACGCACTTTTGCAACTTGCCCCCCCTCCCCCTTGTGATTTCAAAAAGGGCCCTGATACTTCTGTATATGGATCTTGCACTAAGAAAGGCTGACGCATTGCAGCAATGGTCAGCACTGTTGCCTCAGAGCAAGAGGGTCGTGTGGGATTTGCATGTTCTCGTAGGTTCTCCAGGTTCTCTTACAGTCAAAAGACATGCACGTGAGGCGAATCGGGAACTCTTCTGTTTTTTCTCAATGTGCGATAAACTGGGTCACTTGTCCAATTTAGAGTTTTCAATTCACCTCACATGCATGTTTTTGGACTGTGGGAGGAAGCCGGAGAACCTGGAGAGAACCCACGCAGACACAGGGAAAACATGCAAACTCCACACAGAAAAGTCCCGGGCCCGGAATCGAACCCACAACCTTCTTGCTGTGTCACCCATGAATAGAACCATATGTGTTTTTTGATAACTAATTGTGCAAGGCAGCACCTCTGTGCTTGAAAAACGAAGACCTGGAAACAGACGTCACTGTTGAAGCGCCATTCAGGAACCTCTGGCCTCTGCTCCTTGACCAACCCCCTTCCAAACCACACTGACTCACATGCATTCCTCATCCCTCTGTCCCTCCCCACACCTGCCGTCCGCTGCCTCCGGGCCACCGCTCCCTGCCAAGAATTTAACTCACGAGCCACACAACCCGCACGGGAAGAACGGACTGACAAGACACGCGCGCGGCGTGGGCCGAGGGAGACGGGAATACCTCTCGGCCGTGGCGCTGCGAGTCGGCCGACGACTCAGGATCAGCTTCTGGGCTCCTGCTGGGGCTGCGGGAGCGAAGGCTGCCTCCTCCTCCGCCGCCGCCGCTGCTGCTGCCGCTCTCACTGCCGCTGCTGCTACACGACCGGGCCGAGCAGTCCGAGTCGGAAGAGTCCGAGCTGGAATGTCTCACCCGCCTGCTGTGTGTGTGCGCTCGCTGCGCTGACAAGCTGCCAGTCAACAAACACGAGCACGCACAAACATTAGAGAGAAGGGTCAGAGTGGGTGCGTGGCCCAGTCAGTGCAGACAGATTTGGATTAGAACGATGCGTGACAGGCAAAAGAGTCGGTCGTCAGGTACCTGTGTCCATCCCAGGAAGTTGGTGCACGAGTCGCCTTCAAGATGGGAGAGAGAGAGAGAGAGAGAGAGAGAGAGAGAGAGAGAGAGAGAGAGAGAGAGAGAGAGATCAGTTAACAACCTGCTGCTCTCAGCGAGACTGTCTTTATTAATAGTGTGTTATGTGTGAGCATGCATACCAGAAAACTATCATCCCTCAATAAAAACCTGCAGTCATGCACTTCTCTTCTCCATGTCTTCAGATTAACTGCACATTTTCATGCACGCTGTTAAGTTCCTACTCTGCAAAACAACCTTAATAATCTTCTGAAACCACAGACCAAAGCACAGATCCTGGATGTAGATTCATGGCAGGAACTGGAAGATTTTTTTTAAATCATGTGATGATGGCGAGAACCACTTCCACAGATCCACAAGCAGCTTTGCCACTGGAGATTGAGGTGGCAGAAGTGTCTATGTGTTGCTAAACTGCTTTAAAGACTTTGATTTTGAAAACAGCTATTTGCATGTGCACCTATTTGTGCCTTCTTTTAAATGCAAAATTTAATTTCAAAATCTCAAAACCATTTCAGTGAGTTAGTTGCAAATTAAAGGTTCTATGGCCGCAGTTTCAGATGAATAATTCTTTTTGGAAAATAATGAAATTCACTCAACTGCCACCAGCTGACGATCTAAATATCCTTCATCTTTAAAATGCAACTTCAGTTTTTGTGCTTCTAAAAAAATCATGTCAAACACAATCAATCAAACACATCCTGAGAGTGAACAACGTCTACAAGAACAAGAAAAGTGTTTTACTTTTCTTAACTTTCAAAAACTTTAGAGGGAAAGCTGAATGCACTGCAGACCTTCTGAATGTCATCGTCATCGCTGCTCAACTTGAGGTCATCAGCGAGCATGCTGCAAGCAGAGAAGAACAAACACGCACGTAAGTGAATGCGACATTCAAACAGCGTAACTGTCATCGCTTTTGCATGCGTGGCTAAAGATATTTTAACAAGGGCGATCAAAAGAAGTGAAAGTTGCAATGAAACAGTCGCTCAGCTGGACAAACACTGAGGGCTCGTGACGAACGTGCAGGTTTCGCGCAACATGAGGTTCGCATTAAAATGAGGATGTAAAGGGGCAACAAACGGGAGCTCATCAGTCTGCCGCTGACAGCCTTCAAGAATGTTGGACGACCTCTGACCCGACCTGTGTTTGGCCTCCCAGAACACAGCGTTAACTGACTTCCCATCGCTCTGCCTCTATCAGTGATTCTTTCCCCTCGTGGCTGCGCTCATCCTGATGTTCTCGACACCTGTTTCACTCTGTCTTCGCCCCGGGGAGGGAAATTCACCTCGTCTTTGGGTGAATGAGTGTGTACCTGAGCTGCAGTTTGGGCTTAACTGCCCTGTGGTGGATTGTGTTTCCAAAAGGGCGGACTTACGATTTGTGAGGTGCCAAGCGAGGGTGACGGGCCATTCGCAGCTGAGCATCCCCCCGTCCTGGGGAGAGAAACCAGGAAGTCGGACATATATCAGCCGGAAAACAGTTTTATGATTGCACTTACTATTTATTTGACAGCATAAAGAGACATACCCTGCCTTTGCTGCTGTGTATTTGGTGGTTTTGCTTCCTTGGGAAAGAGTGAGAAATTATTAGCGATCGAATCAGAAACTCTGCAACAGATTAGGAATAACATTTTAATTCAGTACATTCTTTGGTTGCATTTTTTTTGTATTGCGTTTTGTTTGTCGCCTACCACTTGAATTTAACTTGTATTTTGAAGACTAAACAAATGCAATATACATACAAATAAACATACAAATTATATTTATTAGTTCTTGAATTTCTGTTTAGTGCATTCATAAGATTTTCCTTGGTCACCGACAATGTCGCATTTTGACCTTTTTGTCTCAAACTTGTTGTAACATTTTGCAAACAGGCCTGTATGTTTGATCAGTTTTGCACTTTCAAAAGTAATTTGCCAATATAGAGGCCAAAGGGACACATTCCACACACTGACATGCCTTCGAGTTGTAGAGCATCCGCTGGGCCGGGTCACCCCCTAAGACTTGCTGGGACGGCCAGGACTGAGTCATGTCCTGTGCAACAGAAAGAAAGAGTGGGAGTGAGAGGTCAAAGGTGAATCGAGGGACGTTTCTGTGATTAATGGTGGTGACATCGAGAAAGTCTGGCCGTCCTAAATCTACTGCTTTTATTTTTCAATTAGTTTGGGGCAACTTTTTCCCTCCCTTTTTTCACACGTGTGGCGCAAACAGCCAGACTCAGACGGGTCGAGTGTCATTCACTGTACTGCTCTTGGCCACCAGGGGGAGTGTCACTGTATTAGTCTGGGCCACAGGGGTCAGTGATCAAAACTAATATGGAAATTGTAAATTGTAAATCCTTTTTCTTCTGTTTACGAATGAATTCATTCAAGACTTTTAAAACAATATCATATTTCCTGTTTTTTATAGGGAAGTTGCTTTTTTTTTTTTTTTTTTTTTTTTAAAGGAAGAGCTTTATTTTTTAATTTTAATTCCTGTGACCCTTCTTCTCTTCCACAAGTCTCGGTGGGATGGTGTTTGTGTGGGGGCTGGGATTTGACTATTACATGGTTCGAAAAAGTCCGCAGCTGTTTTCCAAATCACATTCTTCAGTACTTCAGTCACCATTTTTTGTGTGGGTATTGTTCGTTTATGGTTACTGAAAGTGCTAAAAAAAAAAAAAAAATTTTTAAATGATCTTCACACATTCTCACCCAAAACGCAGAAATCGTGCATATGCTCTCTGTATTTTTCAAATGTCGAAAGATTAACGCTGTTGAAAGGAGCGGGATGAGCGTCGGGACGCTCACTGCCGAGCGGCACACTTTGCCACACCACTCATGCACATCTTGTGTTGATTACACATGATTATACACCTGGAATGTTGTGAGCATTTGGCCCAGTCTCTTTTTATATGTTGGCTCTGCGTGACACTGGAGAGGGAACCAGCCATGCCGGGCGAGCTCTGCATCCAGTCTTTGCTCTCGCTCTGATTATAATCTCGGCTGATTAGATTGCCTGCAGTCTCACTCCGAAAGCCAGGCCCCAGTGGATGCTGGTAAAATGCCTTTTGGTATCATTCACCTAGCGTCCTAGCATGATCTGGTTCCCTGTCTGAGTTCATTATTCGGAAGCCTCAGCACGCTGCGTACATGTGGGCTGCTTTTGCTCCTGAAAGCAGTGTGAAAAAAACTCTGGGGAAGAAGCTGCGTTTGAGGAGCATGGATGGTTCATCATTTGTGTTTGTGTGTGTGTATAAAGGTGTGTGTGTGTGTGTGTTCCCTAACTGGAGATCAGCTCGAGAGGCGACAGACAGCAAAGTCAATGGCTCGGCTGGAGTGCTGTTTGCACTTTTGAAGAGTAGTTTGCACTTTTGAGCGCCCTTGCCAAGACACATCCAGGAGGATGGAAGCTTCCTTTAAATGTCTTACTCAACGTATTGTGATGGTGATTGTTTTACAACTACTTAGCCTTGGAGGCACTCTGCCATCCACAACATGACATTTTCACAATTCAGCTTCATGCTGTATCTTAAAGGTTCCATGCTATACTGACTTTGGATGTGTGTTTTCTATAGTGTGGACTCCAGTTGAGCAGTCTTGCGTAATTAATTGTCAATAAATTGCTGCAGATCTCAAAAATATTGCATTTAGCCCTCTGTTTCAGCATCCTGCAAAAATGCTCAATTTTATGCTAGAACTGATGTTTTCTGTGACCTTTTGTGTTTGTAAAGAGGTGGCCTTAAAGGGCGGAATGAACACCTGGCTGGTGTCCATGGTGTATCAGTGAGGAATTGTTGCCCTTTGTTACATCACAAAGGGCTGATGTTCAAATGTTGCAGATTAAGCACGCACAATCTTCTGGAACATGGAGCAAACAATGCAAGTAAGAGATGTTTTTTCATTACTACTAGTATTAATTCTACTGACAGGATTATTGTTGTTAGATAACATTGGTAAAGTCAATGTTAAGTCAGACCTTTGAAACATTGTGACCCTCCACCAAATCCGGTGATACTGCATCTTTTGTTTTTCGAAACAAAATAGCCAAAACATTCAGTGTGGCTATTCAGTATCTGTTCAAAACCTGTATCTATGCAAACAGTGTATATCTTTTCCCTACAAAGTGGTCAGATTAGTTCCGAAGCTGCACTATAAGAGTGCTAAGCCACATCTTTTGATGCCACATATTTATGAACGAGGCAGCAGGTGACTGTGGCTTCCCTCTTCCTCTTCCCTTCCTCCAGCCCTCCACAGTAAAGGCCCTGAGGGGAGCCAAGTGTTTCCTCTCATCTTTTCACTTCATTATCTCCCCTCCCTCCCTCCAGTCACCAAGGACACAGCAGCAGTCCTCCCCACCTTCTTCCTCCTCCTCCTCCTCCTCCTCCTCCTCCTCCTCCTTCTCTTCCTATAACAACAACAAGGTCTCTCAGGTGGAGAGTTATGTGTTGCTATCTTCCTCCCAACCCGACCCCTCCTGCATTCATTCTGCATCACTTTCCTTCTCCTCCTCCACTGTACCTCCCTCCTCCTCCTCCTCACCCATCTTCGTGACTGGACTCAGACATCAGAAAGGTTCCACACTGTGACCTCCAACATGACAACACCAGACTCAGACTGAGGTGTGACACTACTGTACACTAAAGAGATTAGCATACATACTGAAATCCTGTTTTTTTTTTTTTTGTTTTTTTAAATAAGAGTAGCACAAAGGGATTTTCTTGACTGAGTCTTCCAATTCTAATATATTGATATTGATTTGTTAACACAATAGTCTTGGTGGTGAAAGGCAGGAAGCAATTACAAACGATTCTCTTACCTGGAGAATATCTTTGGCACTGCTGCTGTGATGGCTTCTTGCAACCTGCACAAAGAGAATGCATAGATTTATCTACAGTTCAGTTTGCACACATTAAGCAAGAGTTGCTCAAACACCCACAGGTACGCAGAGGACAAAACTCCTTCATGTTTGTCCACGTTCTCTCGTCACGGCTCTCTCACTGAACCACAATGACATGGGCTAAAAAGAAGATTCACCTCCTGCGCTCTCAGTTTCCTCCCGCCTTTTTTTTTTTGCGGTACAACAGTCACAACACGCTGCTGCACACTTTACTGTACACCTCAAGAGTCACCATCGCCCGCACAGTAATTGTGAGAGTTTGTGCGGAGGTTCAAGCCGGCCGATGACTCATATCTTGGATATCACAGCTGTGGATGATCAGATGGATGCTGATACGGTTGCAGGCAACTTTCTGTTTTTATCCCCCGTCTCACACGCACACACGCACGCACACACACACACACACACACACACACACACACGCATACACCCTCCCCCTTCAACTCGTTCTCATCTTCCCCAGTCCCCCCTCCCCTTTCCACGTTTGAGCTCACAATTCTGATTCACAGCATGAATGCAAAGTGGGAAGTTGCTCAAGCATTAAGATAAAGCACAAAACGCCTTACATCGCTCACACTTCCCCAGCTGTGAGGCTGTGCATGGCTCTGTTCTTTTCATGGGCGAGTTTCACTATGACTGTGGGCGCTGCGTGAAAACACTTTTTCATATAATACTTATCATACCTGTTCAGTTTATAGTCAACTTAGCTTTCCATTAGCTCCAACTCATACCTCATGTAATGCAAAAGTGACTTTGCCAACATTTTGTACATGGCTCAAAATGTGTTTGTAGCACATGGAACTCTACAGAAATCAGAAAAGTTCACCCTTTGCGTAGTCTGCTCACTCTACCTTTCAGAAAGGGGGTGCTAAAAAAACAACAACTGGAAATTTGCTCTCTGTGATGTCATAAAGGGAAGTGACACCTCACCCATCAAAGTGACAGCTCCTCAGAATAAGTGTTTTTTCTACCCTGTGAAACCGCGGTGTCTCCTTCCAAACCTATAGAAGATCCAACAAAGCATCACCTGAAGCGGGAAGCTAAAACCCAGCTTTTCCACAGGATAATACAGGACAGGACTGATTTTTGTTTGTTTGTTTACTGGTTACTGATGTGAGACTGCTCAATTAGATTTCTACATGATAAAAAAAGATCTGAATAGGGGTGAAATGAATTAATGTGAAACATTATCTTAGATGTTTCCTTTACAAAGACTGAAAAGATATTGTCTTGTCAGTTTGGTACTTTGCTTCTTACTCCTTGTCCCACTTGTCATCTGTGCCATCTGTGCAGTATAAGCATGCACAAGAGAAAATGTGTGTGCGCTTTGTGCGTGTGTGTGTGTGTGTGTGTGTGTGTGTGTGTGCTGTGTGTGTGTGTGTGTCTGTGTGTGTGTGTGTGTGTGTGTGTGTGTGAAACTGTCTCCTCTTGCATGCATGACTCACTAAGGTCAGTGTCTGAGTGGCTGCACTCTGCCTGCAGGATGGCGAGCGGCGTGTGTGAGAATCTGTCTGATTGTGAGAGCCACAAGGCAGCTATGATGCTGCGAGCACCAAATGAAAAACATAAACACAGACAGCCCAGCGTGTGTGTGTTTGCGTGCGTGCGTGTGTGTGCCCGGGCAAGCAGCAAGCAGCCGCTTTGGCTCGAGTGAGCACTGCCTCCTCAGTTTACACTTTCAGCCCCTTTAACATCAACGCAATGCGTTTCATTCCCACAAGCATCACAGGCTACAAGCCCTGGTGCAATACCCGGGTGACCATAACCTCCAGGGGCCAAACAAAGCACAACACATCACAACACCTGCATCAAGCTGCATTCAGACACTCTGCACTATAGACACTTGTTACACTCAAGTATTGCCATATAACACAGTTTAACTCCTCCTGTTTCGCTCTATTCAGCAACTCCATTTGTGTTAAGTGCCTCCCAGGGGGAATTTTCAGAACACTTTCAATCTTCAAAATGAATCTTGATGGAGATAGAGGCAAAAAAAAAAAGAGGGTGGGGGCACAACTCTGCAAGAAAATAACTCTTCTTTTATCAATGTTTCTTAAAAGCTGTTAGACATCTGACACAAACTAACCGTTGCATCACTCTCCCAAAAGTGAGTCTGGATGTGAGTCTACGCATCTCAGCTTCTTGCAGCCACTCACCTGAGAACACCCGCATCGAACCAGAAGAGAGATGACGGAAAGTTCCCCTTTGCCCCCGAGGACCTCAGGCATGGTTCCGGAGTAGATCAGTCCTCCGCTCCGGTGTCCATGTCAGTGTGGGCGCGCTGGAAGCGGTGCGTCCTCCGGGCCGGCTCTTCTCTTTCTCTGCCCTCTCACAACGAATCTTGCGTGCGTCTTGCTGCGGGAGGAGAGCGCGAGTGTCACCGGGGGAGGCGAGGCGAGGCGAGGCGATGTAGGCGGACCGCTGACGTCGACGATGACACATGCGGGATGATCACGACTCAAAGCAGCCCAGCGAGTTTCTGGAGTAGACCCGCCGATTTGAACGATTCTCGTTAAATGTAGTCATACAGCCTTCTAGCGTTGTGTCAAAACAGACATGCGCATTCACAAATAATCACAAGAAAGAAGGACATTGTAATAGGATAGAATATGTCAGGCTGCTCTAGCCATATGCTCTGATCAAATTGTGCACGTGTATATTTTTATCGTTATGGGGCATAGCCGAGCGTGTAGCTAACGCGTTTGCAGACTTTTGTCAAGTGTAAAATTAGTGATGTTTGTATATTATTGTTTAATATTACAATAAGTATTAGTGAGAGCAATAGTGGTGTTAGCACTTCTCGTAATTGCAGCAGTTGGGGCAAAATGCATCAAATAAATGTCCTAGTTAGCATCGACCAGGTTTGCCGAATGAATCATTGCATTTGGCTAAACGTTTACGACTAAACATGTCATGTCATGTAAACCCCACATTCTGCTTCACAACTGAATGAATGAATGAATGAATGAATGAATATTTAATGTACAGCTTTTTTGAAGACATGGAATGCCAAATTATGCTATGGGTTAGGATGTAAGCTAAACATGCTCACATTAAACTGCTAATCTTGCTAGTTAGCCGGTGAATTTAGTAAATCTTGTGGAATTACGGGTTAAATTCATTAAGCTTTATGTTTTGAACCAATCAATCTGGTTTCTAATAGGACATGCTTGAAAAAGCTTGTTCTGTGAACATAAAATATGGGCAACATTTGTTTTAATGTGTATGCATGAATTTGGTTCTCTGTCACGTCTCCTGTCTCCACACTGACCTTGTGCACTTGGCCACCCTTTATCATGCTCAGTACACTCTGGCTCGTGAATTGGCTTGGGGTGGTTGCATATAGATTTTGCCCTGTCACAGTAAAATATGAGCTGTCTACGCAGATCCCAGGCCTCAGGGCCAGATGGCCGAGAGCAACGAGAAAGCCGTCCGCATTAGAGCATTTAGGCTGTACTGATTTGCAGGACCACAGATGACATCATCTTTCTTGATATAACTCCTTTTAAGAGATAGAATGGTACCTTTTTTAAGTCCATGGGGTAAGTGCCTTCAAATGGCAGCTGAGACGAAAGAAACATAGCTTTATTTTGTACTATACAAGACTTTGCCTCTCAGAGGTAAAAAACAAAAACAAAAAAAACAACCCATATGGATTGTTTATAGAATAACAAGATTTCAGGGGGAAAAAACATATACTAGGTGGCAGCTTGTAATGTTTCAATGATGGCATCCTCCATTGACAGGGGAAGACAGTGGAAATGAATGGATGAAGATGGTAATGGAGGGATGAGAAATGCCTTGGGCCTGTCTCCACAGCCAGAGAGCACCCATGGTTACAGACCATGACGACAGGACCTCAAAGGCACAACGGCATCCCTTGATACTCCCTGCAAGCAATGCTGCTGGCCTCAGGGGTCAGGAGTCAGGAGCCTTCCTAACAACACATACAGTCACTTGCCATTCACTTCTGGAAGAAGTTGGAGATTGATAAGTGATTGGACTGAGCTGCTTGAGGGATTGGTGCTGCTTCCTTTTATGAAAATGCTCTATTACAGATTCCAGCAGGCAGTTGTTGTTTTTTTTTTTTTTGTAGGAAATGAAATTCTAAATCTTAAGAGACACGTTTTCGACCTTCCAGTTTAAAACAATTATTAACCTTTTGGAGGTGCTTGTAGTCTTGAAATAATTCATCATTCATTCATTCATCTTCTATACCTGCTTATTCCTATTCAGGGCCACGGGGGTCTGCTGGAGCCTATCCCAGCTGTCTTAGGGCGAAGGCAGGGTGACACCCTGGACAAGTCGCCAGTTCATTGCAGGGCCACATAGAAACAAACTACCATTCACACTCACGTGCACACCGTCGGACAATTTAGAGTGTTCAATTGACCTCACATGCATGTTTTTGGACTGTGGGAGGAAGCCGGAGAACCCGGAGAGAACCCACGCAGACACAGGGAGAACATGCAAACTCCACACAGAAAGGTCCCGGGCCCGGAATCGAACCCACGACCTTCTTGCTGTGAGGCGGCAGCGCTAACCACTGCGTGTCGCCCCGTCTTGAAATAATATTTTACCAAATTTTAAACAACTTGTTTTAGTGCTTTCTGATGCTCTGAGTATTTCAGCCAAAGGTTACAGTTTGATCTAAATTATGCAATAATTGTTGACCTGTTTGGAGACTAAACAGGTATAACCTAATTTAAAAGCTGCCAAAGGGCCCTTGAGCGTTGGATGAGCAGACACCAAGCGGAGAGCTCCACCCTGTGGCTCGAGTGAGAAATGAACTCCAGAACCCTCGTTGATACAACATGCATCACTATTAATGTTTCATTTCCCAGTTGCCTGGGGACAAAAAAACCAATGAGAGGGCGAGACTGTTGTTGTTATTGAGTAACACCGACCCGGCAAGCTGTGCGGCAGAGCCACAACAACAACAAACACCTTAAAATGCAGGGGTGTACATATACGTATACATTTATCAGTTCCAGTGAATTGGTGAGCAGCACGACAGAAAAATCTGGGTCTTTCGGAGATTGATTAAGAATAATTTAATTTGCATTAAATGATTTAATTGTGTGAATAATTTCTAAATGGCACTATTAGAATTTTTTATTTGGTTATTGCTTTTGTATGTGTGTGTTTTGTATTTTCATCCAGAATGCAGGTACTGCTGGTACTGAAACGGGTAATGTGACGTTTCTTCGCAGCTGAAGGACCCCCTCCCCACACCCCTTCTTCAAAAAAGGAAAGACAAAAATCATCAACTGCACAGCCTCCAGCAGCATGAGACAAGAATGTAGGAGGAAGGAAAGCTTGTATGTTTCACAACAGACATAAAAAGGGGGAAGGAGGGTTGAGGAGAATGTGCATAGCCACAGAGAAGCAGCTGCTCGGACTGGCTTGCCCCTCTCGTGTGATGTCATCCAACGGATTGAGTGGCTGGCGGCTGCGATGCGCATGTATGCAGTTCGCCGCTTGAGCGCGTCACGGCGAGCAGCAGCAGCAGCAGCAGCAGCAGGTTAGGGAAGGGGGACACACGCCAGCCAAGGGGAGAGGGAAAAACAGGACCCCCACTTCCACCACGAACACCGCCTACCCCCACCCAGCCGTCATCCGCATCCGAGCTGAGGTGGTGGGTTTCCCCGCATCGCCTCTCCTCCATCCGATGCATCGTCTTTCGGTCGGGGGGTGGATTCATCATCGCGCTCCCGTTGTGAACGCACTGATGACAGCGTAACCGCGGCAAGGACGCAAACACGGCCGTTTGTTTTTTCTTTTATTTTTTTTATTTGGTGGAGCAAGATCTGCCGTGACCGGACATGAATTCGGCGGAGCAGACGGTTACGTGGCTGATCACGCTCGGCGTGCTGGAGTCGCCCAAGAAGACCATCTCGGATCCGGAAGCGTTTCTGCAGAGCTCCCTGAGAGATGGTGTGGTCCTGTGCAGGCTGTTGGAGCGGCTCAGCCCGGGATCCACGGAGAAAGTAAGCGCAACCGTCAGCCCCCAGCGGCGCTCATCATCATCACCATCACCACTACCACCGCCGCCGCTAACCACCGCCTCCTCCCCGCCTCATACAAACCAACCGCCCGCCCCGTCTGCGCGTCTGCGCGTCGCCCGGATCAGTGAAAACCGACGCGGCTTGTTGTCTGGGGCTTCTCTCTCTGTCTGTGCACTGGTCCATGAGGCGATTCCTTTTGTAGGTCACGGCAGCCCGGGTTATTGTCTGCGGAAACGGCGCTATATTGCACACACACACACACACACACACACACACACACACACACACACACACACACACACACGTGCGCAACGGTCGTTGTTTCCACTGCCTATCGATGTGCCCTAGATCAGTACGAGTCACAGCCCAAATAGAAAAAAAAATACTAAATGAAAAACCAGAAAACGGGTCGATTAAATGTATCAGTTGCCACCATCCACATCTAGTAGGCGTTAATACCGAGGGCCGTGTTATTGCGTTTCTATTCACGCAGATCTGTTGCGCATCCGAAGCAGCCTGTTTTTTTTTTTTTTTTTTAATTTTTTTGTTGATTCAATTTTAATCCAGTGTGACGTGGGTTAAATGTCAGGGCGTGTTTTTGAAACACAACCCACGATCATCCCAGGGATGACCGGCTATCTGTATGACCACAGCAAATAAGTGTGGGCCGCCATTGACTGCAAAGGCGCAAAGATAGAGATGGATCCCTCTCCTCGTTTAAAGAAACAGCGCAGTGTTTGTATCTGTCAAGCTGCAGCTTGGCGAATGTAGGGCTCTTTCTTTCATGACGAGGAACCGTTCTGCTCCGGGCTGCTTGCACATCCTCGCAAAGCTCGACACATTTGCCTATAAAATCGCCAAAACAGGTTTCCTCAGTCCACGCTCCTCCCCACGAAACGACAATGGCTCGCTGCCTCGTTTCTGTCACATGACATAACTCAATAATGTGCACAAGTGTTAGGTTGTGATACAGGTGAGGAGACAGCGCGTGGCCTCTCAATAGGGAAAAAACACTGTGAAATTCACTAACATCATACATGAAATATTGCTAATACTAATGTTCTTCTAATGATTGATTTTTGACTGTAGTTTTAGAATGCTGGCAGAATATATATATATATATATATATATATATATATATATATATATATATATATATATATATATATATATATATATATATATATATATATATATATATATATATATATATATATATTATAAATATATAACATAAATATACATCCACTGGAAACTAGTAGAAAACGAAGCTTAAAAAAAATAGAATTATACAGAGGCAGGCAGTCGATGTAGTTTTAAAGGAGAACGTAACCCATAAAGACATGATTACTGCCAGTATCACACGCTTGTTCGTGTTCAAGCTGCCATTTGTTCTTATTCCTGAAAGAGGAAGTAGGACCATATGAATTAAAAAAAAATCTAGAATTTCAGCTGAATTCTGTGTTTTGCTACAATCCACACTTTACCTGTTGTAAACTGTGCTTATTCAAACACAGTGTGACAAAGATCTGTTTGGCTGTTTCTGCGACACAAAAGGGAAAACATTTTCCAAATAAAACTTTGTTAAGTAAGTTACAAAAATATTCTACATTTCAGCTAGAATGGGTCCAAAACTATGAATTTTGGGACTGGGAAATTCTATCTATCTATCTATCTATCTATCTATCTATCTATCTATCTATCTATCTATCTATCTATCTATCTACTCATTTACAATAGAAATAATGACTACTAACTGACTAACTAATTCTCATAACTAAATAACAACTATACTACTTACATGCAGTGTATAGCCTTTTAGCAAACGTGGGGAAAAGCATCTGATTTGCGAAGGATAATCACATCTTGAACTAATTTTTACACGTGACCCTTATCACCTTTCAGAGTTCATCTCCTTTGGCGCTGTGTTTTTATGACCACAATCACCTGTGCGGTGTTTGTGTACAGTTACAGGATCATCCAAACGCCACCGGTGGGGGGAGAGTGGCGAGGGAGAGTCAATTTCTCCTCTGTGACGTCACTTCCCCCCGACCCTACACCGCTGCCTCCTCCACTTCCCTGCTGCACGAGCCGAGTAGTCTACTAGCCTCCCGGAGAGCGTCGGGCCCCGCTTGCCGTGTGTTGAGAATGCGTGTCGGTCGCGAAGACCCATTTTCTGTGCTCGGGAACCCAGAAAGGCGCATTGTGAGCGGCCGGAAGCTGGAAGCGTCCGCCTGACCTGCGTTTTCCGTCTTCGCAGGTCTACCAGGAGCCCAAAAACGACGGCGAGTGCCTGCACAACATAAAGGAGTTCCTCAAGGGCTGCACATCATTCCGCGTCGAGGTAAGCGCCCTGTTTTTCCTTCTTTTTTCCACCCCCCTCTACACGTTTTTGGACTTTGTTCCGCTGCTTATACTACATACTGTCAGGCGTTCCGACACCCAGGGGTGCTGTTTTATTTGGGCGAGTATCGGAGGAGAGGAACCCAGACAAATAAACAATAGGGTCCGCGGAGGGGGACGAGCCCCTGACAGGCAGGCAAGGCAGGCAGACAAGGGGGGAGGAGGAGTAAGAGAAAAATCACAGTCCCGAGAACAATCACACCTCGCTGCTTCCTCGTCGCCTGTCCACGTCTGTGTAAACTACAACGCCAGACACGCAGCCTTAACCGCATCCAACAGCAGCAGACTGTTTCGAGCGCTGGTTATCTTCTGTTTACGCTTTAACGCCTTGTAATTTACGAGGAAGCTTCGCGCTGGGGCTCTTCGCGTGGCTCTCCTGCCATCATCAATTTACACTCACCCCTTTGGATGATTATTCTCCCTTTAGTGAAGCTAAAACAGAACCAACGAGCCCGTTATGTAAGAAAGAAAAGTTGTAACACACTAATAGGAGGAGCCCTGGTGTTCAGTTTTAACTGTTGAATTTGTAGATCTATATGGAAATACTTTACAACCCAGTGGTGGAAGAGTCCTCATAATCGTCTTCAAATGGAGCGTGCTGTGTGTTGAACCACCGCACAGAAGGGTCATTGAACTGTCACGGCGGGACAATACATCCCTGTGTTCTTCTCCCCTCCGTGCCGAGTCTGCAGCCAACGGGCAAAGCGGTTGGACGGAGCCGAGACGAAGCACTGTCACATCGAGTGCATGACTTCTTCTTTTTTTTCCTTTTTTAAACCACTTTAGTGGTGTTACACAGCATGAAAGACGCCCATTATATTCATTATTATTTTCTAGCAGAGAAGCCTCATCTAGGAAAATGTTTTTTGAGCAATAATCTGCTGTTTTATCGCTTACAGTCATATTTTTCTGAAAATCCCTCCTTTGTGACACATAAACTTGTGTCTCGTCTTTTGTTGACGCCGAACACAATAGCAGAACACAATAATTTCCCCCCTGAACATTTTCTAATGGGGTTGGTAAAAAGGGAGACATTCGCGGATGGCAGAGACCAATTCTAACTGAGTCGGTCGTTATTTGACGCGCTAGATTTAATGTTTCACAAACCTCTTGGTTTTATTTTAGGTATCCATCTGGTAAATAAAGCAGATAAAGTATTTGTGAAGATTTCTTGGATGATGACAGGACGAACCCACTGTGCATCCTGCCAGGTAGTAGGTGCCAACGTGAGGCTTCATCGGTACAAGTTGTGTTGTCGCCAATCCGTGGCCAGCCACGCTGTGCCACAGTTAGGAGGAAAGCGACACACAGCTTTACAGGAGATTGGTAATGGAATAGTAAGACAGAGTGAAAACGCTTTGGAGTGGATGTTGGTGAGATGGATGTATAAGTTTCCAGATGATTTAGTGGTCTTGTAGTGAGGTTGTATTTCCTCAGCACAAAAGGGAAAATAAATTATCACCCACCAAAAACAAATTGGTGACTGACTCCCATCAATCTGTTGTTTATACTTCTCCCAGCCAAGGATCGTGAAGTCAGAGAATCACTGGATTTTATTTATTTATCTATCTTTGCTTGTTTTTGCGCTTGCAAGCCCCATCCTGCCTATACGAGATTTTTTGCGGAAGCGCAAAGGACTGTGACCTGGCACTTGTCCTGTTCACCATCTGTACAGCCAAAAGATGGACGCTGTCCAGCGGCCACGCCACTTCTGGCTCTGACCCCAGGTTGTCGGGCTCCCAGATTAGAGCCGTGGCCTTGTACGCCAGAGAGAACATGCCTTTTTTGCAGCCCCCGTCCTGTATCCCTCTCGATTTAAACAGAGTTAAGCTGTGTGCCTGGCTGAGCATCCGCAGCAGACCACTGCTCACACGTTGGCAGCTGCTGTGAATGACCCTTAACCCCACCCCCATATCTGCAGCCACAGGAAGTGATCATTAGTCTTCCCATGACCCCGCAGGTCCCTCAAGAGTGGTAACATTACTCTGTGCCTTCACCTAAGAGTGATCACATGATCACCTTTGCTGTCCCATGGGGAATTTTGTGGTACAATTATGGTATAGTTTTGTTTTGTTTGTTTTCTGGGTCTTTTGAAAGGCATCATACATGTTCATACAGTATTGATTTTGACTGAATCAGTGTTTGGATGGTAGCATTTAAACAAAAGCTGAATTTCCATGGAACAATGGCGCAAAACTTGAGCAACATTTCCGAACTTTGAAAAAAGCGCAATTGTGAAATAACAATTTGTTGACTTTGCCCAAGTCATCCTTCGTCATGCTTAGTCAGAAGCATGCCGATACATGGTCTTTATGGCAGGTTTACTTCCATGGCAAGAGCTGTACTCACTGTCATGGAGCTGTGGCAGGTCTGGTAAAGTTTCCTTTCCCCTTGTGGATACGTCTGACACTTTTCTTTTAGTTTGCGAAGTAGAACAAAGTCTCCACGGCTCTCGGGAGGCCGTCTCATTTCTGCTTGGGGATCTTCCTCCAGCTGCTTTTCTGTGCTGTTTTGAATCTATTGCAGCAATTCTTCTCTAATCTCTTCTAATACTGGAAGGGTTTTTTTTCCCCCTACACCGACATGTTATCGCAGGGCATGTTTTTTGTTTTGCAGTTTCCGTTTGAGGAGTTTCAACGCGCATACCTGACGTCACGCCAGTCCCTCAGAGTATCAGAGGATTAATTGCTTCTTATCACATGCAGTGCTTTTTAAAATGCCTGACCACGCAAACATTTGCAGACAGATTTGAACAAACAATGCTGTGATCACAATTTTGCTTTATAGTCGGATTTTATTACTTGGTTTTCTAGTAGACTTGTTATAAATGTGTTTTTCGTAACTTCAAATTACGGTCACCAAGTGTTTGATATGGTTTGCCTGGTTTTAATTGCGGGCACAACATGTTTCAAGAATAGGATTTATACCATATTAGACAGTTGGACAGAGTTTGGAAAACACTGTAAAATCTGAAATCTTAAATATCATAATGTAACTGGAGACTGTCTGATTGTGTTTTTTTTAAATTGCTACTAAATAATCCATCAACCAGTGCAGAGCTCCAGTTGGCACTGCTGTAAAAGAGTCTGGATTTGAATTATTTACAAAATCAACTTGAGCGTGGTTAGTTGTAAATTGACACCCTCCCAGTTGGAGTGTGATAACTTTGTAAATCCTTTATGGAGGCAAATCAGGTTCATTAACTTCCCGCTTTTGCATCACAAGACGAGTGGAACATGATGGGATTGGCTGATGTTGGTCGGACTTGATTTAGAGCTGTCACCTCTTTACGGATTCCTGGATATTAAGCCTGCGACTTTCTTCCATCTGTTTTACATCATAAAGGTCATGTGACCGTCTTGGCTTCTGCAGTGTGTTGACAAAAGTCAACGGCACCCTGTCACTCTGCCATGCTCCTGTTTGATCATCGATCAAAGGCCTCGGCAGCGAGGGGATTCACGGCGGCGTCACCGTCGGCGTTTGGAAACCATCAGGCAGATGTGAAGTTGTTCTGCTCAGCAGCTAAACAGTCATTTGCCCGAGCATGACAGGTGTGGGCGGGACTCACCGCCGGGCTTTACCTCGCTGAGTCACTGAGGGGCGTTGTGCTGTTGTCTACAGCCCACGCCGCCAAACAGCGGCTGCACCAGTGTGATGCGCAGGCGGCGGGGACGTGCCCGAGCAAGTCGTGTTTTGTAATACCAGGGTTTCCTCCCGCATGAATGTTTGATTTATCTTTACATCTTTTTTTCGCCTGTATTTTCTTACGTTTCGGCCCTTAATCCAGTGGTGCAGCCCTGCAAAACCTCCACGGATCTTTGGAAATACAGCACATTTAGCTCTCTGTTTACAGCCCTCTTGCAAAAACACCTCATTTTATGCCATGCAAGTCTATGGGGTCAAAAGTCAACTTTGTCCTAGAGACATGGGGCCACTTTCATGTTCATCGGGATCCCTCAAGACACAGCCACATCAAATTTGGGGCTTCTAGCCCATGAGGAACCCCGAAACCCTAACCGTAATTCCATGCATGAAAAATGTTCTTCCTCCAAGGTGGGGCGTGACAGAGAATGTTTGAGAACCGCTGGTTTAGATTCAAGATAAAACTGGTGATTTGTTGCACTTGTTTGGTTGGTGACTCAAACAAGGTGGTAAGAGATGGCATTTCAGGGGGTTCTGTTGCCAACCTGAGAGAGAGTGAGGCATCAGTGCCCTTTGTGACATCACCTCCAAGTCATCCACAGCAGTGACGGCCGGCAAGTTTGATTTATTTACTTTAATAAGTTGCCGACGCATCTCAACTGAAAACCCCGTTTGGTTCATGCGCAACGTTAACTTGGCCTCCTCCTCCCTTTAAAAACACACTCTTGTTATGCCTTCCGCACGTTCCCCCCCGGGCCGTCTCTGCAATCAGAGCGGAAGATAAAAGTGACTCTCGTCTGACAGCGGCTAACCCTCGGCGGAGCTGAAGCGAGACAAACGACACAGCGCGGAGCCCTCGGCGCAGGAAGCCAAGAGGACGGCGACGGCAGCGGCCGTCAACAGAGATACAATCCCTGCCATTCATGCGCTGACGCAACGCAGCTCGAGTTAAATTAAAACCCAGGCCGGCATTCCTCAGTGTGCGTCTTATTGTCAACGAAACCCCACAGAGAAGGAAAACCATCTGCTGTCAGTGCAGTGGTCCGCGTTCTCAGCCGTTTGTCCTCCCCGTCTCGTCTGTGACAGTCCTGCATTGTTTGTGCGTGACCGTAATTATGTTTAAATAGTGCTGGCGTCAACATTACACACTGCGCAATGAGTGCAACGTCGATGCAGGCAAACACGGTGCTAACTCAACGTGCTGTTTGCAGGAGATGTGTTGAGGTTAATGGATCATTAATCATGCAGGGCAGCTCCGCTAGAATCGTAGGACGAAAAATATAGATGTGAAAATGGTTTCTGACGCAGGACCTTTAGCTGCTCGCACGGCGTCGCGTGAAGGGAGACGTGGTGCGTGTGTCTTCATCATCAGGACTGTGGATTCACGCAGAGCTGCTGTTGCTAAGTGACCTGTTACTCCGTGTTGAAACATTGGTTTAAGCATAGGAAATAAAGTGGTGGTGGTGTTGTCGTTTGCACCGTTGATTTAAAAAGTGAACATATCAGTGGATTTGTATAACGTTAGTTTCTTCCGACTTTGGATACTGTGCCATAATACATAAACTCAAGCGTATGAGACCCAAACTCCTGATCTGTACACACCTATTTTGCCACAGATACACTACCAGTCAAAAGTTTGGACACATACTTCTGCTTTCATGGTTTTTCTTTCATTTTCATGACTATTTACATTGTAGATTGTCACTCAAGGCATCAAAACCATGAATGAACACATGTGGAATATGTATTAAACAAAAAAGTGTGAAATAACTCAAACAAGTTTTATATTTTGGATGATCTAGAATATACGGAAGCGCATTGCTGCCACCCTAGAAAAAAAAAACATGGCTCAGTATCACGTTATAACGTGAAACTATCACGTTATAACATGATACTGAGCCCAGTTTTTTTTTTCTAGGGTGGCAGCAATACGCTTCCGTAAGAATAGCCACCCTTCACATAAAATATATATAGTAAAGATAAAGTAGTAGTAATAGTAGAAAGTAGTAAAGATAAATAAGAAACAGGCATGTCCATACTTTTAACTGGTAGTGTATATATACCTATTGTTATGTCATATATCATCAGTGTAGCCCCAAGACAATAAATAAAATAAAAATCCCCAAACAGCAAACATGTCATGCTGTTAAAAGCTTTCTTGTGTCCTGAAGGGAAAGATTTTTTTTTTTTTAAAGCAATTTTTTTGTTTGTCTGGCTCTCAGCCAGTCAGCTGATCTGCAGCACCTTGAGAAGAGGATGGTTAGAGAAACATGTGGGTAGAGATACAAATGGCAAAACTGTTCCACTCTTAAAATAACTGCTGCTTGGTAAAGAGGTTAACTGCTGATGTATCCTCAGAGGTTGAGCCATTCAAAAGAAAATAAAAACATGTGACTCAAGTGATTGAAAATGCTTTTTTTACTCCTTTTGTTTTGTTAATGAGAAAGAAATAAAATAAAATCATTGAACGCAGCCAATGATGGCCTTTGATGCCCTTTCTCCTCAGAAGCTTCATGAAGCTGCCAGGATCTTATTTTAACTCGTGTGTAGTGCATAGTATCTGCTTTTAGCTGCTGCTGCTGCAGATGATGCATGTGTGTCTGCTCACCCATCCGCCCACCTCCTCTGTCAGAGATGGCGAGCTTCATCGATCGGCTGCCCGCTGCCGGCGCTGCTGCTGGGAGAAGACACAGTATTGATCTTGGCACTTTGCAGTTCGTCTCAGAGCCGCCTCGCACCATTAATTATCCCCAAAACTCTGCAGATCTGGAAAAACGGTGCATTTAGCCCAGTGTTTAAACCTCCTGCAAGCCCGGCGGAGTATCGGACCCTGTGCGTGTTTAAAAGGAGGAAAAAAGGAGGCGATCGATGTGCCAGACCACCTGGCCGCGTGTGCTTTTAAAGGTGTGATTTCCAGAAGTGCATGCAGTGCAAGCAGAAGAAAAGGATGTGTTTTTCAGGTTGAAGGCACACATTGCTTGAAAAGACTAATGAGTGGCTGACAGTTAATGACCTGGTAAAGCCGGGTTGGCTGAAATGCGGGCAGCTGTTAAATAAATTTTTTCTTTATTTCTATATATTTATTTAGCTACTTATTTGTATTATTATTTCTCTTTTATCAGAAGTTGCCTACCTTAATTGTTTTGACCATTCATGGAAAAGAGGCTTTTAATGTCAATGGGACTTTCTTGGTAAAATAAAGGTTAAATAAATACAATATTCGGACTATGATGAAATAAGTTATGTTAAAAAGAAAGAAAACACAAATGTAATGGATTTTGCATCATAAGGCACCTTGGGAAGACAACTGCTGGATCTGACAGCTCTTTCTCCTCAACAGCCGTTCGAAGCCAGTGACCTGTTGCTGGGGCTGAACTTCACCAAGGTGCTGAGCAGCCTGGTGGCTCTGAATAAAGTGACGGCAGGTGAGTCGCAATGCGAGTTTTGTGTGTGTGTTGCTGAGCGCTGGCACTGAGCCCCCCCTGTGTTTACACACTACTGCTGCCGCCTCCCCCTGCCCAGACATCGGCGTGGGCAGCGACTCGGTGTGCGCCCGCCACTCTTCGGCCCATCGCATCAAGTCCTTCGAGTCCCTGTCCTGCCAGGCCTCGCTGGGCCGATCCTCCAAGCTGCTGCAGAACCAGTTTCGCAGTCTGGTAATGTCTAGTCACACACACACACACACACAGAGTACAGTTCCAGGAGGTTCCAACGTTTGCTCAGTTTAAAAATCACAGGAGACTGCAGGTGTGCTCACACACGCTAAATCCAAATTGCAGCAAACTACATCACGTTTCTGCCGCTGCTGCTGCCAACTGCAGGTCTTGATTCTTGTTCCTGCTGATGCCGCTGCGCAGTCACAGACTCTGCCGGGTTTGATCGCAGTGGCAGAATCGGGGTGGCCTCAGCCCGAGGCCATGGCCTGCACTGGTGCTGTTGACTTGAATTCAGTATTGTCATCCACTTGCATTTATTTTAAACGACCCAAAACCAAACCGCAGCGGTTCATAGTTTCATTGTTTTCGAATCTCCTCTGAAGCCGATGCCTGGCTGATTTAATGAGGAACAGAGTTCCTCCAGAGTCAAACCACATCTGACTCGTCTAAAATTTTTGTTTGTCTGGCAAGATTGAAACCTGAGTAGCAGTGTTATATATCTTCTCAGCATTGCGGCCTTCATTTTATGCCAGTATGAGGAGCATGGATGGTTTTTCTTTCCAGATCTGTACAAAATGGAAGGGATATGTCATTAAAAAACAGCTTCTAGCCTCATACGCATGCATGCTCTTTAGTTGTCTGGTTTAAATCCTTCACTCTGCAGAGAAACCACCACACAGCCATAAAAACTAACGATGTTGCTGAAAACGATTCAGTGTCCCAAAGTGGATAATTCGTGAACTTCACCAAGAGGGACTTTTGACTGCTATAATTTCTACTCTTTGTCCTCGGCTGACGTCTCCTTCATCTCCCCTCCCCCAAGGACATGTCGGAGAACAGCGGGCAGCAGCAGCTGCTGGTGAAGGCGCGCTTCAACTTCCAGCAGACCAACGAAGACGAGCTCACCTTCGCCAAGGGTGACCTCATCGGCGTGACCCGCCAGGAGGACGGCGGCTGGTGGGAGGGGACGCTCAACGGGAGGACCGGCTGGTTTCCCAGCAACTACGTGCGCGAGCTCAAAGGCTCCGGTAGGTGGACGTGCAGCCGTCTACTACTGTGTCAGCGGTTGGTGAGCAGGATGATGGTTTCAAATATCATTGATTGCAAATACTGATGTGTTTCTGTCCTGGGTTGCAGACAAACAGGTGTCGCCCAAGTCCGGCACGCTGAAGAGTCCACCGAAAGGTTTCGACACATCTGCCATCAGCAAGACGTACTATAACTTGGTGAGCACCTGGAATTTAACTTTTGACTTGCATTACTGAGCTGCTTCTTTCTGTATCTACTGCATCTCTGCGTGTTCCCCTTTCAAACATTTGCTTCTCCCTTTTTCTGAAAGGGTAGTTTCCTTTTCACCTTTGGTGCGATTATTCATTTTAAAAATGTTTTGGTTAAAGTAAAAAAATACATCTTTCAATTCAGTTGCCTATTACTTGAAATTCCCCCATTTACCCACGTTGACTTGTCTCTTCTATTTGTCCTCCAGGTGTTGCAGAATATTTTGGAAACCGAGACAGAATATTCAAAGGACCTTCAGAGCCTCCTGACAAATTACCTGCGAGCTCTTCAAAGCGCAGACAAGTACGACTCATTTACTCCAAATATTAGAATTAAACCTCCACTGTGCAGCTGCTGCGAGCCAGAAAACTACACAAACGCATCTCGCGCCTCATGAGGCTTCTGACCGTGTGCGTTTCAGGCTCAGCAGCTCTGATGTGGCGCTGATTCTGGGAAACCTGGAGGAGATCTGCACCTTCCAGCAGATGCTGGTCCAATCTCTGGAAGAGTGCACCAAGTAGGTGCCCCCCCCACACACACACTGCAGCACTGTTTCTCAGTAAGAGCAGGGACATCTAGTGTTGGACCTTCTGTATTACAACCATGTTGCTGAGAGGAAAGAAATGTGCTGCAGGCATCGTTGCATAAGCATGTAAAGTGTTGTGCATCCTTTCATTTCGTCTTTTCCTCAGGCTTCCAGAGAGCCAGCAAAGGGTGGGGGGCTTCTTCCTCAACCTCATGCCCCAGATGAAGGCCCTGTACACGGGTTACTGCTCTAACCACCCGTCTGCAGTTAATGTGCTCACACAGCATGGGTATGTTGCATTTTGAAGTCCATTTAGCATGTATTAAAGGAATAATAGATTGTATTTGTGTACCTTGTACTTTTGTGTACTAGCTTGTTTGGAATCGCGTGTTTTAGACATTGACAATGCAGCAATTCAGAAACAAACAAAGCAAAGAAGCAATCTAAAATAAATGTTCCTTAATAAAGGAATTACCTGTGAGATAGTGATCCAAAAACAAAAGCCACCAAAATCAAGCCAAGTCCTTGCAGACATGCACATTATCCGACTCTGCCAGTTGTGAAGAATAATCCTGGGCATTCTGCAAAAATCAGCATCACTTTTAATGACCGAAAACAAGGCCCAACATCAGCATAATGATAATTTTCACTTATTACTCTGCTGACAGAAACAAAAAGTACAATTTTTGCCATCAAGCTGCAATAAACTAAAACTTTTTTTGCTGCTAAATGCCACTAAAAACACAGAAATTAGGCAGTTTTTATTGTTGTAAGTTTATTTTTATAGCTTATTTTATGTCCCTGTATGTTTGCCTCTGGTCCTGCAGTGAAGTGCTGGGGGAGTTCATGGAGGCGAGAGGTGCCGGCAGTCCGGGGATCCTCACGCTGACCACAGGCCTCAGTAAGCCCTTCATGAGGCTGGACAAATACCCCACTTTACTCAAAGAGCTGGAGAGGCACATGGAGGTCCGTATCCAGACACGTTACGGAGCCCCTCTTTGAAAGCACTCGCCTCATAACCTCCTCTCGTCTGTCTGCAGGAGAGTCACCCTGACCGACCAGACATCCTCAAGTGCATGGCCTCCTTCAAAAACCTGTCGGTAAGCGCGCCTCGCAACTTCTCACCTCAGGTGTCCTCAGACAGAATGAGTTGATGCGAGGTCTGTGAACGGCCCTGTGTCTGCTCCCCCGCCCAGGCCCAGTGTCAGGAGGTGAGGAAGCGCAAGGAGCTGGAGCTGCAGATCCTCACCGAGTCCATCCGGCTGTGGGAGGGGGACGACATCAAGACCCTGGGCTCCGTCCTCTACATGAGCCAGGTGCTGGTCCAGAGTCCCGGCTCAGAGGTATTGGCTTGACACATTCATCTGCTGTCTCACAGGGCCGCAGAAAAGGAATAAGAGGCGTTGGATGTAAAAATGTGCTGGAATGCAGAAATCATAAGTGTGTGTTTTTGTCACTTTTATTAATGCATTTTCAGCTGTTTTTAAATGATACTCTATTGAAAATATTTGAAGTGCAAACAAGAAATGGAAAAAAGCATTCTTTGACTCAAACAGAGTCAAAGAAAGCTGCAAAGTACGCACAGCCTGCTCGAGTTATTCAATGTTGTCGATAAATGTGAGTGTTCCATTCCTAAAGTTTGACACTAACAGCACACACTGATGGGCCTGTCAACAGTGTTATAACTGCTCTCTAGTGGACGAGCTTGCGGCAGGAATGATAATAATAATGTGGACTGCACGTACCTAGTAAATGTTATTATTTTAATAAATCTTTTCGTACTTACTCTTTTCCGTGTGTAGCTTTCAAGTGTTGCTTTATTGCATTTGTAAAGTGTCCTTGGGTGTTCAAATAAAATGTCTTATTATTATTGTTAAATACTTCTGAAATTTAAGCAAAAAAAAAAAAAAAATCTATACTATATGTTAACAGGAGTAAAAATTGTAAATGAGATTTCCTGCGACCAGAAACCTACATGAGGCGTCGATGAAACAAGCCTGACGGTTTCTTGGAAGGACGTGGGCTGAATAAATTGGATTTTGCGCCGCGTGGTTCCCGTGGCGAGCGACGCTGTGCGTGTTCACTGCTGTGACTGGCAGGAAGGGAACGTACCGTTCCGTCGGCTGTGCTGATGTGCGAACCAGGAGCTGATTGGTTGCGTCACTTTGAGCTGCGTGTTGACTTGACGACAGCCGCTGAGTCCTCCTCACGGGATTTTTTTCCCCCTCAATCCATGGCATCTTATCTCGCTCTGCGTCTTGAACGTTTTCATTGTTCGAGCGGTAACGGAATTACAGCGCGCCGCTCCCGCCAGACGTCTGGCATGAATTCCTTTAACCTCACTGAACTCTCCTTCCTGTTTGCCAGGAGAAGAGCGAGCGCTACCTCATGCTCTTCCCTCACGTCCTCCTCATGTTGTCCGCCAGCCCGCGCATGAGCGGCTTCATATTCCAGGTGAGCGATGCCCTCCTGCGGCTCAAGTTCTATCACGCAGCGCCCACGTGTTGAGTCACAGTCCAAACACCGTAAACTGACTCAGTGACACAGTGTGTGACATGAAAAGTGACTCATGTGGGGAGCAGTTCTGCCCCATTCAATTGGCTTAATGGTGCAAAAGTTTCAATTGCTGCTATAATCTTTGTTTCCTTTGTGTAAAGACCAAGACATATATTTATCTTAACTACACTTAACACATACTAACCCCAACACGTGCAATTATTAGCAAACACTGAACAAAAAGAGATGGGATTGATTAACTTTAATTGTGTCCATACTACTTTCCTATTTTTTCAGACATGTAGGTTTTTTTACTCCTACCTTATTCCAGAACAGGTATTGTAGGAATTAGAAAGCCTATGTGTCTGACAGAACAAGAAATTATATTATTTCTGTGGTGTTTTTTTTTTTTTTCAAAGGATTCAAAGGATAGTGTTTATTTTTTTCCATTTAATTCCTTGAAACTCGAAGTGAGCCACTCTGCAGCTGAAAACCTTAACATTCTGCTTCCCGGTGATCCCCCTCTGCAGGGGAAACTGCCCCTGGCCAGCATGACGGTGACCAAACTGGACGACAGTGACGCTCACAAAAACGCGTTCGAGCTCAACGGTAGGACGACCCGAAAATGTTCAAAATCGCACTTGTAGCGATCGCACGTTGTGACCGCCGCTGCCGTTTCCCGTCGCCCGCAGGGCCGATGTTCGAGCGGATCCAGGTGGTGTGTACAAACCACCAGGACCTGCAGGACTGGGTGGAGCACCTGAGCCGACAGATCAAACACACGGCGGCCACGGCGCCCAGCCACAAGCCGCTCACCGTTCCCTGCCACACGGTCAGGATCCCATCCTGTGTCTTCAATACTGTGAATGGACAGGTTGACTTTTTCCAGCAGAGCCACGCAGGAACCATTAGAGGAAAAAAAAAACCAAATGAACAACAAACGATATGATTCAGTGTGGCTCAAAGGGCCATTGTGTAAAATTTTTAAGGAAGTCCAGTATTTAAGGTAGCCTGTCTGACAGCCTGTGTCTTATTTAGGGCGCTGTCTGGCCGGCTTCATTAAAAAAAATGGCAGCGCCAGGTTGTAACTAACTAGAAGCAAGACCCTTATTGCTCTATGTATATAATTATATATATGAGAACCAATCTAAGAATAGGAAAACCAAATTACTTTTATTGCACTTTGAGTATTCACTTTTATTAACGTATTTATGGCCAGTATGTTAAACCTTTGCCAATATAAAAATGATAAATCTAGCCAAATTTTACACACTTGATCTTTTTCTCTGAGATTAAAGAAATAGTTCACCTCCAATGTAAGTCATATTTTCCTTTCGCTTTGCCTTTGTTGGCTCTGATGACATCTTTGGTGAACAGACAATGTGTGAAATCTGAATTTTGGGAAGATCATTGCTCAGACTCTAGTGTCCCCTGCAGCAAAATAACACCCTGTATTTAATTGTAGTGTAACCCAACCCTAACCCTTTCCTTTTTATCGTCTCAGCTCCCGTCTCACCCCCTCACCCCTTCCCGGCACGCTGAGGGGAGGGCCATGACAGTGGCGCCCACCTACCACACCCTGCCTCACCCCTCCTCCCACGGGACCTCCCTCTCCAGCACCATGATGTGGGGGCCCCTGGAGCCGCCCAACACCCCCAAACCCTGGAGCCTGAGCTGCCTGCGGCCCGCGCCTCCGCTCAGGCCCTCAGCAGCCCTGTGCTACAAGGAAGTGAGTGACACAGTTTGGATGTAAATAGTTTGTATTATCTGCCTGCATCTGCTTTGAAAAGTGACCGTCGGCCAATATCTGCGTTCGTGCATTCAAGTTGGTTGATCATATCTGATCTATTTCCACATGTAAAGAAGACTCTCTCTATCTGACAGGAACCAAATTCATGCTCTTTTCCTGCGTACTTGTTCATGTTACAATTTTGAACCTTGCTACTGAAGAAGCATAAATCCTAAATTGGGTCACATGCACCTTGTAGTTGAAATCCAGCCTAATCCTCATATTTTTTTCCTTTATGTTCATATTCTAATTGCCCGTCTCCTTTTTCTCCCTTCCACCTGCAGGATCTTAGTAAAAGCCCCAAGAGTGTGAAGAAGCTCCTTCCAAAGCGTAAGCCAGAGAGGAAACAGTCAGAGGAGGAATTTGCCTTGAGGAAGAGTAAGTTTGCGTTCAACTCTGATGAAATATAGTCAGTCTGGAAGACACATCATTGGCATTATTAATGAGAATCAAGTCAGACCTGGAGAAAACAGTTGAAGTCCTTTTGACTTTCTGTAATTTCACAAAAAGTGCAGAAGCACTGATCATCCACAGGCAGGAATTCACATATTCATACAACTATATTTATTTCTAAAATTCTGCTCACATTTTCACGCGTTATCTGATTGTGTTCTAACCTGCAGCACTAAATGTAATGTTTCCTCAATCCTTTGGATTTATGTTGCATATTTATCCTCTGAAGAGCTCATAGAAAGTGGGAGGTTGAACTTACGAGGTGATCAGGCGAACCTTCAGTCTATCACGTTCTAGCAGAACAGTCAGATATCACTGCTGGTTTAGCCCAGATGTAAAAAAAAAAAAAAACACCCCAAAAATGTTGTTTTGAAAAAAACATCCAATTCTTTTTGTCTTTTAATGTGAAACTGCTGTCCAGTTCTGTCAAAACTGCTGCTACTGTAGCAACCATGCTAATCGCTCCACCATCAGCAGGTCTCTCAGTCACTTCCTGTTTATCCTCTTGATCTTGATGTGAAGCTCTTTACGGCCACGTGCGCTTGCCGCTTCCTAAAACCTTTCAAACGATGACCGCTTCCTCCTTCAGGCACGGCTGCTCTGGAGGAAGACGCGCAGATCCTGAAGGTGATCGAAGCGTACTGCACCAGCGCCAAGACCAGGCAGACCCTCAACTCCAGTAAGCTATCACGCCAGCGTACCAGTCACACTGTAACATGTGCGAGGCGAGCGGAGGGCCAGGTTCGCACTTCCTGTCTCCGTTAACGCCGCGCCTGCTGCCCTCTGTTGCTCTTTTTAACCCCCAATGTTGTTCTGCACTGACCTTTCTAACAAAATCTTCTCCTTCACTGTCTCTTCCTCTCCACTCTTCACTTTTTCGGCATTCCTCTTTCACTTCAAATTATTATTTTATTCAAATCTTATTTTGCTTTTGTCCACGACTTGTTTCTTTTTTCCACGACGCGCTACGATTCGACCCCCTCCATGTCTTGGGTTGCGCCCCCGCCATCCCATCCACATTACCTTTTTCTTTATGGTTTTCCCCTTTTTTGTTTGCGCGTTGAACCCATCCCCCGCCTCCACCCTCTGCACCATCGCTCCCCCTCCCTCGCTCTCTCCCGAACCCCCCCCTGCCGAGCAGCCTGGCAGGGCACCGACCTGATGCACAACCACGTGCTGGCCGACGTGGACCGGTCCTGCTTGGACTCGCCGGGCCGCCGCAGCAGCGTGCCGCGGCCGGAGCTCTCCTCCGACCTGTCGGAGGACTCGGACTATGACTCCATCTGGACGAGCCACAGTTACCGGATGGGCTCGGTGCCGCGCAAGAGCTGCATCTCCCACCAGAACTAAGGAAACGTGACTGTACTGCCACGCTGCACTGTAATGTAACGTACGGCGCGCTTACCTCTTACCTTCAATGTCTGGAGAAAGAAAGAAAAGAAAAAAAGAAAGTAGGGTTTTTAATTTATCTATTTATTTTCTATGATTTTATATTTGCTCTCTTTTTCTTCCGTTAACTTATTCGACTTATGCGCTTTTCTTTTTTCGGACGGCTCGTTTTTAAAGATGTCTGGAGCATCTCCCTGTTGCCTTGCCACTTTCCCTTTTATGTGCCTCCTCTCTTTGTGTAGGTGTCATGCAGTAAAGTGTGTAGTAATTATTATTAGGGTTCATTTTGCTTGAATGTCACCACTCCCCTTGTTTGACCATAAAATGTTGAGCACTCTCAGCAGGGAGCACAGGGGCGTCGGAGTGGATGGGATGGGGGATGGGGGAGGGGTGTGGGTTGTAGGGGAGGAGAAGGGGGGGCGGAGCTTTTCCTGTCTGATATTCAGATATAATTCAGGAATGAGTGCAGACTATTTACCATGTAGTACTTCTCTCCAGTACTTATGCTTAAACATAGCACAGGTGCCACACACAGAAACATATCTCTGGGCACGCATGGCCCTGCTGCCTGGTAATACAGCAGAGTATCCAAATTCTCAATCTTTCATTCTTTCATTTTTGTAACCTAGGTCGTATATACTGCTAAGGAACATCCGACATGGCTAACGTTGACTACGCAGTTTCCTTCCTGGGCATATTTTTCGTAAACAGCTCAGTGTTTGACACAGCGAAGGAACTCAAATCTTCACTAGATGAAAGTCAGTCAAATTCAAAGCAGGTTTTCTTTACAGATTAGTTCACTTTAAACGTTTTCTTATCTCAATATTTTTGAAGGTTTTCGCATCACAGGTCAGCTTCCCGTTAAAGAAAGCGTCTCCATGAAATCGAATGGATTGTACAATGGCTTTTCGCATGCACATATCTCTCTCTCAACACACCGCAAAAACTTTGTCCGAGTCAAGGCAACACCACAGTAATTAAGCTGGAGTGTATACCTTTTTGTATTGAGGTGAAACAATAATACCAATGACTTACGTAATTTCTTGGTTTATCTAGTTTGTTTTTTTGAAGCATCATCCTTTAAAGCCTGATCTCTGAAATCTGCCAGTGGTTCAACAGGGTTATATGGACATTTACACACAAGCATAATCTCAGATTTTAAAACGTAACCAAACAAAAGATGCGTTTTGAAACAACCTTAGCATGCCAGGTTAACTGTGATCTACTGCCAACCACAGCTACAATCCCTCAAAGTCAAAGTAAATGCCTTTTTTTTTTTTAAAACATCCCCTCTTATTTATTTATTTTCTTCTTAGTTTAAGATGCTTTTACGTTGAAACACGTTGAAACGAGTCACATATCAAATTTGCTGTTTAAAAACTGCTGCAGAGAGACAAAGATTTTGTTAGTAGAAAAGTTTCGTTAAAACTGACAGTGTGTATCTACCACCACCAGAATCTCTGACAAATACAATAGATTAGCTTTAGATGGTCTCGGGGGAGGGTTTAGGCTTTAGTGTTGACATTAATGTTGGCCAATGTTGTGTTAATATGATATAAGCACCAAAAACAGATAAACTGAATTGGTCTTTTTTTTTAGTTTGAAAGTACAAAAGAACAATTTTCTTCTTGAAACAATTGATGCATATTTCCTGTTTGCCACCAGGGGGCCATGTAGAAGTTTTGCATCCAAAGCTTGGGGAACTTGCCTATCTTCAAACAGTTTACCCGCTGCACGTCTTTCGTCTGTGCTTGGTCCGTCTCGAGCTAAAGAACTTGACCCTCGCGTTCTTCTCTTCGTATTCGAGGATGAACGCAAAGCGGCAGAGAAGCTCTGCGTTGCGCACGTCCTAGCTTCCGGCCAGCGGTCGTTCCAACTAGCAGCACCGACCGTGACGAACTCTCAACAGTCTCCGAGACCAAACCAGTTTCCCTGAATGTAGATTTAGTCGTAGGGTTTACCGCACTGGTTTATGCGCCTGGGGGAAACACCAGCATCCCTTCGTGTCACAGCAAGCTGGCGCCCGTGCTTAAGCCTCACAAAGTGGACTGGATTCCTCCTGCCACCTCTCACATTAATGACTATTTTTTATGAAGAAGTATTTTTGGTATTAAAAGTACAGGTTGGCATCCAGGTCGAGTCTATCTCCTCTCATGGCGAGTAGCGTGTATGACGAATGGAGTTTAATGGCCCACGTTACAGGACTGTACACTGTCTCGGAAATGTTTACTTTCTTGTTTGTTTTTATTTATATTTAATTCTGTATGTCAGTGTTTACAGTATGAGCCCTGAAAGTTTTGTTGTTTTTAAATTATTATTATTATTATTATTTACATTTGAATGGTCTGTATGAAATTTTACACTTAAAACTATAACATGAAGTGAATTGTTTTGCACAATCATATAACGGGCCAGCGGGTGCAGGGGGATAGAATCTGTTCAATTCTGTACTTCTTTTGTCGTCTACCTAGAGTGTGTATGATTATAGTCTTCAAGGTAGACCTGAGTATTCAGTGTTACTGTAAAGTAAAAAGCTCATTCGTAGTGAAAATACTCACCTTTGGTGTTTGGAAAGTATTTGGGTTAAAAAAAAAAGAAAAGAATAAAAGAAAAGAAACCAGAGCCTGTGATTCTACAGGAACATTTCTATGTAAACATTCAACCTCAGAATACTGTCAGAGTGGACTTGAAGTATAAGAGCACATAGTACCCCTGTTATGTAAATACTAGTTGTCATGGAGCAAGAAGAAGAAGAAGAAGAAGAAGAAAAATATCATTATACCTTCTATGAGTACTTGAGCTGAGAATATCACTGTCCTTATATCATGTGCTATACTGTGTGACAGGTGTATTCTGTGGTTTAAGAAACTATAAGCGGGACAGGCGGGACGAGGACCGTCCACATGCGACCTTGTCTTCGCTAACGGCGCCGTCAGTGTGTTTGTCGTTCACTGCTCAAAGTGTTCAAGTCCCAAACGCTGTATTATGAGTTTTGAATAAATCTGTCATTTGGTAGACTCTGGAATCCTGGTGGTTTCTCAGAACGACCTCTGCGTTTTCCCCTTATATTCGTCTATTTTTCCTGTCTCTCCTTTCCTTCTATACGGTTCCTGTCTGACGCTGACTAACATTCTCCTTAATTGCAGCTCTGGTGTTTTTTCTCTGCTCTCTTTCACTCTCTCTCTTCAGCGGCCGAGGCGCTGAGGTCGAAAAACTCCTCACCGCTGGCCAGAGTGCCGATCGTTGAGCCCTCTTCTGTTTTCAAAACAGGGCCGCGAACTGAAGCGGGACTCCATGTGATCGTCCCCGGGGAGAAGAAGCTGCTGGTGGAGGGGCCCAGTCGCAACGGGCAGAGTGCAGCCGAGGAAAAGTAAGATGACATTTAACTGTCTTTGCCCAGTTATTATTATTATTATTAGTAGTAGTAGTAGTAGTAGTAGTAGTGGTAGTAGTAGTCGTCCTAGTCATCACCGTAAAAAAACAAAAAGAGTTATAACTTTTCCAGAAGAGCTGAGTTGGGACCTTTCTTTTCAAAGAGATGAGAACACATTGCATTATTTCTTATTTGCCCTTGTTGCCTTCACTTGCTCGACGAATAAGTAGTTACCTGAAGAATAATAAAGTCTGAAACGTTTGGAGTAACAACCTTTTACTCACATTAGCATCTTTAATGAGCGCAGTGACACATCTCACCTCTCGCTTCTTCACTTCCTGTGCTGAGGTGCTGACGAGCAGCACGCGATGCCACCTGCTGACCTGAGACGCATATTGCAATCCATGTAGCGTAAACGGATGTGGGATAAATTGAATTGTAGTGAAATAAAACTTTTTAGTCAAGATAAAACAACACGTTTTTTTGGAACGTACGACAACTTCCATGACAAACTTCTAAAAACGAGGCTAACCTGCTGTTATGTGGTCGCCCTGAAGGAGCCTGGTGGATGTGGTGTACGCCCTGCGGGACGAGGTCCAGGAGCTCAAACAGGTCAGTGTCCGCTCAGTGTAAAATCTGTAATACTCTGTCATTGGCTAGTAATAGCATTTTGTTGTAATTATAAAGTCGTCGTCCTTTTTATTCTAAAGCTTCCTCCACTGTCAGTAGTCAGTTTTACTGTGAAGTTATACCCCACAACCCCCTCCAAAAAAAAAACAAAAAAACAAAAACAAAACAGTTGTACATAAGTTGCTTCTATCTGGCAGGACAACAAGAAGATGAAAAGGTCGCTGGAGGAGGAGCAGAGAGCGCGCAAGGACCTGGAGAAGGTGGTGAGGCGAGTGTTGAAGAGCATGAACGACCCGACGTGGGACGAAACAAACCTCTGAACCGTCCAAAGCTTTCGCAAATAGAACGTGTATGTGCACATGCGCGCAGCCTTGTCCACCGTCCCTTTCACTTTGACATTCCACAAACAGCCCTGAGTCTCTGAGGGTTCGGGAGAAAACCCTCCTCACCCTCCCGCTGCGTCCCGCCGCCTGAACGTCCACCTCCTGTGTGCTCGGCTGGAGGGAGACACCAAACCTTCTGTTTACAGTTATTGAGCAGTTCGCTGTCCAGTGGTACATCTGTGGTACTCCAATGGTATTAATGGTCAGAAAGGCCGTTTCACAACCTCTTATTTTATTTAATGTTTTTGTTTTCTGATTTGTCGTTGGTACAGGCTCAGTGTCCTGATTGGTCGCCTTGACTCGCCTCTTTTTTTTTTGTGTCGTTCAGTTTTCTTGTCTCCGTCGGCGTCTTGACCTCTTCACACTTTGACATTCTCCCCAGGCATCCTAGGGAACTGTACAGATATCAGACGTGTACTGTATAAGCGGATAATGTAAATACTGCTAAAATATGAGCCTTTTTGAAATAAATGTGGGTTTGGAAAAATGATTCTGGAATGAGTCTTGATCCTCCTGGCGGGGGGGCATTTCCTGGAGAGGAGGGGTGTATTGAAAATTCTTTGGTTATGCAGAAAAATATTCAGAAGAACAAGTATTACTACAAAAACAACACTGACCTTTTAGTAATCCTTCACCTTAAACTGAAATATGAAGAGTTTGTCACATTTGCACTACATTCTAAGCAAGATGTTGAGTGGTACACAAACTGCATCTACTTCCTGCTGACTAAACATGAAAACCCCCATATTATGCAAAATTCAACATCCTGCATCCTTGTCAGTGAACTCCTCATGTTAAAAAGTTCATCCCTCTTGTGCTTGTTTTCGCAAATGGTTTGCGATAAGGCGTAAGGTGTTGGAAAACAGCCCTTGGTGATGTAACAAAGTGTGTCTGTGACAGACTATCGACATGTTGCGTTTGTGCATAATTAATCATACAAGGTTGCTGTGAGGGAGATTAGACTGAGAAGTAGAGATCAGAAACATATTTTGGGTCTTTTTGAACTAATGTCAGCCCTAAATTCAACACCTCGCTGATGCTCCGTTGTTTTGAAAACAATCAGCCCTGCGGAACTATTGATATGACCACTCGTCACGCGTTTCGGGGTGGGATTCGGGGGGCTTGAGAGGATCATCACTCCGATGAAAAAGAGGGTACATTAATCACAGGTGGCTAAAAAGAGGCAAGAGAGTAAAAATGAGCAACACAGAATACACAAATAGAAACTCTAGGCTTAAAAAGTGTCACCAGGCCCTCCATACACACATGGGTGAGTACTAGTGGGGTGACTTTTTAATTCTCTGTGAATTATCCCTTCAAGTTGTGCTCCAGCAATGGAAGAAATGGAACGCAGAGAAGGAAGTTGCAGCCAAGTTGCAGTGTGTAGCCGCCGTGTGCGTTGGAGGCTCCAAATTTTGGAATTAATGAAAAATAATGCAGGATCCACCTCAGCAGCAGCAGCCAGAGGCTCCTTTCACCAGTGGCCAACAAGGTCAGAGCGTGACAGCACCGGCCTGCCATTTATCTCCCCATCCACCTCATCTGATCTGCTAGATGAATGCGGTTTGTCGGCCCTTTGTCGCCTCTGAAGGAATATTCAGCGTGAGACAATAGGGAGAGTGTTTTGGTGACTAATGAGCGAGCAAGGTGAGAGCGGCAGTGAAAAGGTTGACATCTGCGCTTATTCATCAGAGCGACGATTCCCTCCCCCACTCTGCCCCCCAAAACGCGTGACTCGTGGCGCTTATCAGCCGAGACAAAAAGGTTCCAAAGGGCTGCTTGTTTTCAAAACAGTGGAGGACACACACACACACACACACACACACACACACACACAAAACTCTCACACAAAAAGTATTGGAACACATAAATGAGCAAGACCGAATGTTTAGCCTGGGTCAAGAGCGAGACGCTGTTAATATCAAACCTGAGTCGCACCTCCTCTGCAAGCCTTTTGTTTTTACTCTGCCAAGTCTTGTGGCGCTCCATTGATAGTATTAATTATTCAACATGTGACTTCATCATCCCTGATCGCTTACTGTCTCAGACTGGAGACGACCAAAATAATATCAAAAAAAATTGTCGTTGCTGACAACCAGCAATGAATACGAGCTTCTGATCCAACTTTGCATATTTTGTACATTCATAAATTTTTCTTTTTAGTTTGAGAACTTCTAGACTCAAGTAAAATGGAGGGAAGAACTGAAGCACCAAGTTGTGTGTAACACAAAGACCCGTGATATTGGGCTGTAGACATCATCAGCTCCTACTGACTTGATTTTAACAATTTGGGCTGGATGACAAGCTCAGCAATAAGTCTAGCTTGACTGGTGACAGCAATCTTGGCAACTCCACATCACAGGAGGCTTCAGTGGGTATTTTGGCTGCGAACATGACAACATCAAACTCTACATGAGCACTATGTGGGCGCCTTTTCCAATAAGTAACAGAATTTTTTTTCCCATGTTCTCCCACCAACTAAATGCTAACATCTTGGTGCATCATTCATAAGCCAAGCAGTGCCTTCAAGGTCATCCACTCCACTTGGAGTTGGAAGCCCTGAGGTCAGGGTGCAGACTACTGGACTTGTGCCCAGAGTTTGGAACAAGCTTCCATCCTGATAAACACAACCATTTGAGCTCGAATCTGAGCTTGAAAACCAGACCTCCCTCTGAATCCCTGAAACCTCTCAGCCCAGGAAGCAGAAGGCTGCTGTGGCGGTCTCTTCCTGCCGTTCCTGCTCAGACGAAGTGACAGCTCGTCACTGTCACAGCTCCACAATAAAACTCAGAGGACGGCCCCCCCCACCGCCGCCGCCCCGCCCCCCCGACTATTGTGGCGCTGGAGGAGGACGAGAAGGAGGAGGAGGAAGAGGGGGGAAGGCATCAAGGTCTTCTTCTCTCTTTCATTCACTCTTTTCTCTCTTTTTCAAAGCGAAGAATCAATCAGCTGTACACACACACACACTCGCACGCATGTAGGTGACTCACTCCTTCTCCCTTCCATCTGTCTATTCAGCAGCCAGTGATCATTTAGACTTGACATGTATTGTAAAAAAACGGAGCTGCTCTGCCTCTTTCTTCTCCTTCTCCTTTTCTTCCGCTTCCCCTTTTCTCTTTCAACTGTCTGTCATTAATGTCCAGGTCCTCACAATGTAGCGACGGAGGAGAGGAAGAAAGCGCGGAGTGAGGGATGAATTGATGGATGGCGGGATAAGCACTCAGTGTCCTTTCTTTAAAGATTTGTTATTGTACAGTACTGTCTCCCAGTCATTTTTGGTTGGTGTTTCAGTCTGAAAGCCCATCCACGTGCTCTTTTGTATGGGAAAGCAATAAGGCCCCATTGAACGAAGCTGAATGGACCTGCCATCCTTAGGGGCTGAGGCCCGAGGACTCCTATTCTTTAGCCCCCCAATCTAATTGGAGCTGAAATGAAATGGAGGTTTCTTATGAAAATAGGCTTTGTTTGGCCGCAAGGCTGGTAATTCATAAACAATAAGCAGCGCCCCATTGTGTGGATAATAATATATTCATGCTGCTGGAGATGGGGAGAAGGCAAAGCGCAGGGCTGGGGATATATAAGGAGGACAGGCAGAGGCAGGGATGGAGTGTGGAGGGAGGTGGAGGAGGAGGAGGAGGAGGAGGAAGACCATGGGGCTAATAGCAAATAGTGTGTCAAAGAAAATTGGTAATGGCCGGGTAGAGGCTGAGGACATTTTCTAAGGGAAGTGGAAGGAGTGGAATTGGCGAGGGGTGGCGGGAGTTAGAGGGGTGGGAATGACAGAAGCGGGAGAGAGGAGACGATGGGAAGGATAAGAGCACAGCGACGTCTTGGAAATGGCTCTGAGTACCTCTAACAGGTGAGTGGCTTTTCTTTTATTTTCCTTTTTATTTTTTTGGGTGGCACATGAGCCAGAGTGACATTAAAGAGGAGCGGGGTCCGCTTCGGAGGTGAGGATGCTGGAGCTGATGGTGGAGTGTATTTTTTCTATCTCTTTTTTGTATTATTTTTCGGTCAAGTGCAGCGCAGATGGAGCTGAGCAGAAAGCGGCCAACGACTGGGAGAGGTGGAGAGGAGAGAACAGGAGAGGAGAGGAGGGGAGAAAAGGAGGGGAGACAGACAGTTTACCATGAGTTTCCTCCAGCCTCTGCAGGCTCACTGCCCCATCAGCTGGCTGTTCACGTCTCTCCGCTGCCTCCACGTGTGCCTGCTGCTATCCCTCAGCGTTAGCCCCCCCGTGATCGGACAGGTGGGAGCTTCCCCCCGGAGAGTTGCCTCTCGCTCAGGACTTCCTGTTTGACGAGGAACAGCTGGACTTTGATCACAGCGGACTGACTGACCGATGGGAGGAACCTGCTGCCTGCATCAGCTGATTCACCTCAGGGCGTCTTCCTCGCCCACCTCCCATTTCACTGGAGGGGATTCTTCCCAAACTGTTGGACTGTGAGGGGCATCAGTCCCTTTTGGATTCTTTTTGGAAAACAGTTTACTTTGGATACTTTTGTAAAACGTTTTTTTTTGTCTGTGATGCTGCAATGCTGACTTTATATTCCTGTCCTTCTTTTGGACTCAATAGCACATTCTTGACAAAGTTTTCTCAACGTGAAGAGACTGTATTCGTGTGAACCCAGAGATTTGTTCTCAGTGACAGACAAAAAGCTGTAAAATGGTAAGTAAATTCGAAGCAGCTGTTACTGGGAACACTGGAAATGGGTTTGTGTGTCTATGTGAGTGTGTCGCCACCGTCTGAGGGAAAGATTTGAGTTGTGTGTGCAAGGGGAGACAAAAACTGAGGTTTGTGTCAGCTGTGAAAGCAGGTCAGATAGTTTTGCTGTGCATCACAGTACTTAAAATCAGAATCAGAATACTTTATTCAGTCCCAAGGGGAAATTACTTTCAGTAACTTACTATTAATCTGTTAGTTATTAATTTTATACTTAGTATTACTAAGTTATGTGAAAGTTAACAGCATTAAATAAAAATCACTGGTAATTACTTTTAAGGTTGAAATAAAATAAAATATTTATAGATTTATAATATATATACACACATGTATTGGTAAGTGTGTGTGTGTGTGTGTGTGTGTGTGTAACACAATTATACACACACGCTCGTATAAAGTGACTTAAGAAAGAAGACTTATTCACATGTGTAATGATTTCCATTTTACTGTCATAAGCTAGCTAGTGAACTCAATATTTTTGAGATGTGTTGGAAAATAAATTAAAATATTTGAGACGACAACGTGCTTGTACAGAGCTGTTGACTCCATCAAGAAAAAACGTGGCGTGTGTGTCCGCTTCGTTCCCAGTTTTGTGTGGGTGTGTGTCTGTGTGTGTCCGTATGACCGTGTGTTGCCGGGGTGGAGGGTGGCGGATATTTATAAAATGTGTTGTCACCTCTTAGCTAGCCAAGAGGTGGCGGTATTGACTCGGCTCCTAGCTAACAGCCGCTCGTGACCCTGTGTGTTTATAATCCCGGCCACTAGATGTCAGTATTCATCAAGCCATGAGCCGCAGCGGCTCCTCGCTCGGCGGTTTTCGAGGCGACGAAGCAGAGATTCGCGCCTCAAAGTACACACACACACACACACACACACACACGACGTGCACTCCTCTATCAAGCGTCATATGTCACAGGCAAGTATTCCATGTGTCTCAAACAGTTTTACTGTTGTCACATGTCGACGTTTATTATTCTGAAATTCAGGGTAAATTGTTGCGCAGCTGTCGCTAATCACTCGGTCAGCTCAGCCACGACATTACAAACAAATGCAATGAAAAGGCCTCGAGGCTGCACTGGAGGGTTGGGACTTGGGCGATAGTTTGCGTTAAATTGCACCTTAGTTTATATTGAGAATTCAGTGCAGTCGCGCCATGTTGTGTGTGGCGTCTTTAACCCGAAATATTCAGTGAATTCCAGCGCCTCCACTCCCTCGTCCTCGCTTGTTTTGCGTATTTGCATGCAGCGGCAGCAGCAAAGTGGCTGCTGGCTGGGCTGGTCACTACAAGTGGCTGGCATTCAGAGCCCGCTAATCAGGCTGCGGGCAAACTGGGTGGCAGCGCTCCGAACGGTTTGCGGAAGATTATCCCCCGGAATTACGCCATTCCTGTCTGGCCTTGTGCAATGATGGGACTTGGGATGAGGGGGAGTGTTGCTGGACGGACGAGTGTGTGTGTGTTGGGGGTAGATTTGGACGGAGCAGTCAGTGTGTTGGTATCTGTGTCGTGAAGCGTGTGTTTCCTCGCGTGTTCGTGCGCTGTAATGATTCTGGCAGTGTTGGTACATCGGGGTAATGGAGCGTGTTAATCCACATCAAACAGCTATTAGCTGCGCATTTCACTCGTCAAACTCAAGCAGTAAGAGTTGGGAAAAGGACACAGGAATAACACAGAAGTAGGCTGATTTTTTCTAAATCAATCAGGCAATCTCTTGCCTGACAGTGAAGTCCAGGTTTTACTTCTTTTGCTTGCTTAGACTTTCATAGAATGCTTGTCGAAACGTATAGTTAAAACAGACTGATGTCACAAAGGGCACACCTCTCTCTTATGTTAGTCGATGCAACCAGTTTGTTTCATGCTGAACATGTGGAAGGTAGAACAAAGTATCAGTGTCGACAGGAAGCTAAAAACTAGCTTCTTTTTTTTTTTTTTACAGGAGGACACACAAACACTGGGCTAAAAATGATGCTTGGAGAAGCTCTACAGGGTATTTTGGAAAATCAGTCATGTGAGGCTGCTCCACTGGTATTTCAGATGTAAATTAACGAAATTTACAGCCTTACAGGCCCTTTAAAATCTAAGCCGTACTTATTTTGAATATCCAGCAAAATATTTTTTTCTCATTTTTGCTCCTGAGGCAGCACAACACCCTCCCTCCCCGCCTTCCCTCCAAAACCCAATCTTCAACTTCAACTGCTGCGTTAATGTTCTGCACGTCAACATTTTCTCCACTAGAAGTATTTATTCCCCGAGCTCCATTTTTTTTTTCTCTCGCTCTCTTTTTAAACACCACCGTACGCTGTATAGAATTCATTTCTGTGCGGCTGCTATCGCTGTGCGTTGGGCTGTCATTTAAGTCTGGCCAGATAGGATGGACTGGCCTGCCTGCCTGCCTGCTTGTGCGTGTGTATGTGTGTGTGCTGGCTGGAGCCCCAGGAGATGAATAGTGCTGGTGAACCTCTCTGCGATAAGTGCTCGGTAAACAGGTCAGTGGATTGTCCTCCGAAAAGCTCAATCTGAGCTATTTTCCCTGGCTGAGAACTCAAATTGTCCTTCTTATTCATCCTGTAAACAGACCACCAGCCGGGCGGACTCTGTGCAGTTTGTTGTGGCAATGTTTGCGCCTCGCTAACCCCCTGTTTTTTTTGTTTGTTTGTTTGTTTTTTCACCTCCCCCCGTGCGCAGCGCCTGACTGTGCGGCCAGCTTGCATACATCTCAGACGCTCTTTTTTTTTTCCCCACATCGTCGGGGGGAGGTTTGGGGAGGGAGGGGGTCACAAAGAGGGAGAGGGGAAAAATGGTGAGAGGCAGAGTAGCAAAAGGGAAGCAAGGTGGGGAAAGGTTAAATACTCCTTTTTTTGGAAGGGGTGGAGGGGAGGGTTGCGTGCTGCAACTTCCAGCTGGGCCTCAGTTCCTTGACCCGCTGGTGGAGAGGAGGCACGGTCCCCCCATGTCCTCTCTCAAAAAAAAATAAAATAAAATAAACGCAAGGTAGGGGAGGAAAAGGCTGAAGCTGCGCGCAAGGTTTCAAGGTTGCCGGCCAAGAGCTAAAATGGGAGGAGTACAATCTGACGGGTGGCGGGAGGGTGGAGTTGGGGGGAGGGGCGCACGCACTGAAATATATATATATATATATATATATATATATATATATAAAAAGAAAGAACTCCAAAAGAATGGACATTCTCCCACACAAACACTCAAAACACTTGCGCACTTAGGGGCTACTATCCCAGCGGGCTATGAACTTCAGCGCAGCCGTTGCCATGGCGATGCGCCGAGTTGCTGACCCCCTGACTCCGTTTTTCCTGCCGCTCGGCTATTGAAAGAGATGATTGACAAGTGTCCAAATGTCAGCCGACCCAGCCGGCCACACGGGCGGGGGGGGGGCTTTCGACCAAACTGCACATGCGATGAAATTTTTATTTATTTTTTCTTTTCTCCAAAGCCGAGTGAGTGATTAAATAGCAATTACGATGAACTGTTGCCGAGGAATATGTAACCACCTGCGCACACGTGATGCAGACGTGCTCAACACACACACACACACACACACACACACACACAAAGAAAGCCCCCCCCCCACACAAGCTTTTTTTTATTATCCTGTTTAGTCTTTGGAGCCGCGCTCATCACCCGTCCAGAGACGCACCTGATTGGTTGCTGCCCTCTTCTTCTCCTGTCCTATTATTTACTTTCACTTTGTCAATCTTTTTTTTTTCAAGCTTTTAGAGTTTGGTGCACAATTGCCGCGCATCAAACACGACAAACGGCAGTTTACACCCAGCAGCGCGTCTCGGACAATCGGTCCCCGTGCGGCTCAGCCGGCTTCGGGTTATTTTTTGCGGCTCCTCTCTCTCTCTCCCTCTCTCTCTCTCTCTCTCTCTCTCTCCTCTCCCCCCTCGGCCGTTTTATGCGCTTTTCCCTTTTCCCTGCGTGTCTCATTGTGTGCAGGCGTGAAGGGGTCGGCCTTATCTTGATCACCCACAGCAACACATTAACCTCTCCGCTCTTATCTGCACACTGGTCATTAGTGGCGAAACCCTCAACGTCCTATTGACAGGGGCCATAGAACTTTGCATGTGTGTGTGTGTGTGTGTGTGTGTGTGTGTGTGTGTGTGTGTGTGTGTGTGTGTGTGTGTGTGTGTTGAGTTATCGCAGGTGACGTGCAGTTGAGATGGGTGATCTGCTGAGCTGGTGATCTGAGCTGATAACATTATTAGCCGTGTGTGTGTGTGTGTGTGTGTGTGTGTGAGCGCAGCGCTAGCTACAGAGTGTGAAATGCATGGATACATTTTGGAAACGCCTTCACAGGTCCAAATGTTAGTGGGAAAAAAAAACACTTCCTGTATTTTCCTAAAAAATATTACATGTCACAGTCCAGGCATGGGCAAACTATGGCCCGGGGGCGTCATATGCCATTAAACGTTTTAATCCGACCCGTCAAAAAGACAGTCATAATATGGCTGCATTTCATCCATTTTTTCAGTGTTTTAAGAGTTGTTTCAATAAAGAGCGAAATAGCGTACGTTTTGTACATGTCCAATAATATTTTTTTCCTCATATGAGGTGCGTCACCAAAACACTCCATCCATCTGCTCCTACTCTGGCCCCTCTGTCAAATTTTAGAACTCATTGAGGCCCAGCAGTCAAAGAGTTTGCCCACCTCTGGTCTAGTCTGTCAGTAAACTCTGCAAAAATGAGCCAAGTCCATCCTTTACAGCTCTTGCTTGCTTCACTCGTGTTCCAAAATAGACAGCTCCAGAAATCGTTCCTTTATAATGTCACAAAGGGTGTCGATACCTCTTGTAGGTCTAGTTAAAGCTTGTTTTTACCCCCTTCCAAAAATGTGGAAGGTTTTATCAAGAAGGCAAATGTTATTTTTGTGGAAGGCTGTAAACAGAGGGCTAAATATGTTGTTTTCTGGAAAACTATGGACTTTTTAAAATTAATTATTTGTCTGTAGCTGCTCACCTCGAGTCTGTAATGAAAAATAACCAGAGTGAAAAAATGAATAAGACGAGCCCTTTCATGCCAAGGGGCTTTTGAACTCCTGTGATTAACACTATTGTGCTTTTATGATGTTTCGCTTACATTAGATAAATATGTTGTCCTCAGCATTTGGAGAAACTTGACCCAATTTAAATGTTAATAAATGACGAGAGCTGCACATCGGTCTTTCTTTAAAGGCCACAGAGGGGGGCGGGGGGAAACAAAACCTCGTATTGACTTGCAGCTCTTCCGCCGCTTGTTGCCACTGAGGGAGCGTTTGGCTTCAGCTCCGTCTGAAAGCTGACGGCGACGAGCGCGACGCACATCAATTCAATGCAGCGGCGCCGTGTCTCCGCGCTCGCACACACACGCAGCAGCCATGGGATAACACTCCGCCGTAAACACGATCACCTGTTGGAAACGCTCCACGCCACGCGGCAACATTTCCCTCTGTTGCTGCGGCTCCTCTGGGCGTCACGCGTGTATGGAGCGGCGCATAAACAGGGAGCTCTGCTCTCCCGAACACATGTAGCCATTAAAACCTCCTCGTCTCGTCATCAGGAAGGAAAAAAGAAAGTCAATTCTGGCAACAAATACGGCAAAAAAACGACGGCATTTTGTTTTGAGTTAAACGCGTGCCGCTTTTCGCTCCGTAAACGCGCCACTTATATTTGTCCGTCCCATCCCCCCATCACCTCCTCACCCCTCCCCCCACCCCCACCCCCACCCCCAGCCCTTCCACGGTGTGGCGTGTTTTGCGGTTCCGACAATCGAACAGGTTAAAAGAATAATTGCAACTCTATTTACCCCAAACAGCCTCTCCTCTGCACATAATTACGTCCACACACACACACACACACACACACACATGCACGCTGACGACGTGCGCACAGGCACGCTGTCACCCACTGAGGTGCACTCTCACGCAGAGTGGGCGAGGCGTCGGTGATGGTGGGGCCCGTGCACTAATATTTAGGTAGCAGCAGTCATGTGTTTGAGTGAACCTTCCTCTTGTTGCTCCTCTTCAGCGCCGAGCGCTGTTCGCCACCACTGCCACTGCCACCACTCACCCAGAGAGGAGTGCAGCCCGTGTTGACCGCCACTCAGCGCCTGGCCGGCCGGTGTGGGTGTCGCTGCCAGCCGGGTGATGGGAAGACCCCCCCCCCCTTTTTTTTTTAATGCAAGTATTTTTATTGAAGATTTATCTCTCAAATAGATTATGACAAACAGTGCAGGCGATAGGTCATTACGTAGGTGAACTTGTGGCAGGATACATTTGCATGTAAAGGATATGAGCACCTATAAGATGGCAGGGCAGTGTCGTTTTTCCATTTCACAATAAAAGAAAAGAAAAAATATACACGCCATGTATCAGTCAATAGAGTAACACAAGTAGAACAAACATTTTCTTTAATGTTTAAACATTCTTAAAGGCCTCCTGTGGTGGATGGTGCTGTTGAGAATGTAAACTTGCAGCTATATTTTGGTTTTTAATTTTGAATTGTGGAATCAGAAATGTCATGATTCCACAATCATAATGTTATAACTAATTTGTTGATTTTACATCCATTTGATGAGTAGGATGTTTGATGGTTTGTCCTTTCTGGGCTTCGGTAGAAACACGGTGACCCCCATGAAACAGGACCTGCTGTGAAGTTCAAACAAATGTGAAATTTTAAGTTAAGGTATGGTAGAACTACATGAAGGTGGTAATGTCATTAAAAAAACTAGAGCCATATAAGCAATGTAATTTCCCATAGCATATATAACTTCAAGCTTAGATAGTGGACCTTTAATAATTACTAAACGTTCTGATGTATTTGGTTTAGAAGCCTGATGCTGCTCAGTTTTTGCATCATTTACAAAAATATTTTTTTTTAAATTTCACACACAATTCTATGTATGGATATATTTAACCTTAAAAATCAGCTTTCCATCTCAACAAAGCCTGAGGATTGCTGCTTAGTCATTGTGCCAATATTCTTTCAAAATTAAAATCAAATAGGAGATAATATCAATAGAAGATGGAATAAGTTGGAACATGTTGTAGCTCCTTCACACAGTCCAACATGCAGCCCCATAATAAATAATAATAAATAACTTGGCTCCGGCGTTTGTGCTCGCAGCCTGGCAGGCCGGTCGTCGCCCAGCGGTGTTGAGCTGCGTGCGTCCCCCTCTGCAGTGCCTCCCCTCAGACGTTGGTGGTGCTCATGCTGCACTGTGGCTAACCAGCAGAGCCGTAGCCTCCGCCATCCCTGCTGCTGCTGCTGCTGCTGCCGCTGCTGCTGCTGCCGCTGCTGCTGCTGCTGCTGTACTGGATCCACTCACGGCACGACATCACATTAGGGGTGGGGAACATTATCTAAATACTCTACAAAGTGAAATTGAATTTAGGGCCTCCATCTCCATCCCGTTTACCCCACCCACCCACCCACTCCCCCGGGCTCCTTTCGCTGGTTCAACTGGGCCGCTCTCGGGTCCCATTCTCTCCTTATTGTTCCAGCGAGCCGAGCAGCATCCTCCGCTCCTCATCCACTCTCAAATTGAATCAGCCTCAATTTGACCTTTTTATGTACCACAATCTGCCGCAGATTTAGTATAGTACGTACGCGCCGGGCGACGTTTGCCACGTGCGCGAGTGTGTGTGCGTGCCCCCGCGCGTGGCCCCCGTGTCAGCTCGCATTGCTTGCGCTGAAGTGGGAAACGGCATCTCCCCATTTGCCGCAGAATAGACCAATTAGTGTTTAGCAACAGAGCAGGAACCCATGTGAATGTGTCATTGATTAGCAGGATTTGGCTAATCATCACATCTCGCGGCGCTCAGCCGCTAATGTCAGCTGGATCTCCTACAGCACGCCGCACCCTCCACCTCCTCCTCCAGCCCTCCTGTCTCCTCTCCCGCTCCTTTCAGGCCGCCCCCCCACCCCACCACCACCCGAGCGCCTTTTCCGCACTTGTCTCCTCTTCCATCTGCCTTTCGCTCAGGCCTTCCACCCTCCCACTCCCCCTCTTCCTTCCCGTGTTTTTCTCCCCTCTTCTGAATTTCTTCCTTCCTCTCGTCGTCGTCTTCTTCTTCTCCTCCTTCCTCCCTCACCTGGCTCCCACCCCAGCACTGGGAGGGGGGGGGTTTACAGTAGAAGGGCCTTGAGCAGATGCTGAATTTCCTCGAGCACAACAGCGGTTTTCATCGCCGTCTTTTGATCCCGATTGTCCCAGTTTTCCCGGTTTATAAATAGATTCTCCCGTAAGCTCCGACGACTACTTGAAGATCAGCTTTTTTTTTCTTTAAATGTTCCAGTCATCTGTTAAAAATAATACACGGCATGGCACAAAGGGAATGCCTCACACCGCCACTTTCACACTACGACGCCTCAAACTAGCGCCGCGTTCCTTAATAACCCTGGTTAATTGGAGCTCCTCCCGTTCGAGTCTCGTCATTTTGAGTCAAAACAATGACTGAAGAGTCGGCGAAGTGACTCACCGCCGATTCGGGCCTAAGTCGACTTTAGAACCTCGGAGGCGTCAGATTTAACAAAGCAGCGTGACAAAACAGCAGTAAGTTTACGGGCAGGCGGTTTAGTTATTTATTTAAACGAACAATGGGATTAGCAGAATGTCACTTTAAATCAGGAGAAAAAATACCTGGTTTTGTTTATTAACCGGCTTCCCATTGAATTTAATTTCCATTGTTAATTCATACGACTTAAAGGAGCCAGCAAATTGTTTGAATGCAAGACAATTTTCATGTGGCATACAATAATTTAAGAAGTAAAATTTTTAAGTGGTATTCAATAAATATTTCAGAAAAACTTAACATCTTCACCTTGTGTTCCTCGATCAACAGAATATTCGAAATGAAAACTTTTGTTATTCTGTACATCTTATCCGCGTTCAATCTAAAAGTGAACGATGTCGCTGGCGAGTTTGCTCGAATTCAAAACAACCTTTTTCCGACGTTAACGGGATTAGCTGCGACACAAACGGAAGGAAGTGCAGTTTTTTAACGGATTCATTTCATCCCTTTGATTCAGGTATTAGTTATCGTATTAATTAGCATCTGTTTGACACAGCAGTGCTTTGGCCAGCTGGGACCATGAAGGAGGACACCAGACCTCTGTGTGTGTCTGTGTGTGCGCGCGCGCAGACTCGCGTTTTGTTTGATTTGTTGTGCTGCTAATGTGACACTGATTATACAGGTCAGAGTAAAACAAAGCGGTGAGATGCTGCAATGCTAATACAGATGCTCTGATAACAGGGTTGTCCTCTAACACACACACACACACACGCACACACACACACACACACACACACACACACTCACACACAAAAGCACGCACAAACACATAGACAGAGATATGTAAATGTATATGCATGTACGTTAATATCTGCGTGTATGTACGTTTCCCTGTGTCCTTCGCACAAAGACACGCTCGTGTTGGCACACACACACACACGTGCACACAGACAGTTGTGGGTCATGGAAAAACATCTCATAATGACTTTCAACAAACCACACTAGACCTTTTTTTTTTCTTTTTTTGAAAGCAGTAGACCGTTGCCATGGAGAAAAGAGGTTAGTGAATTTGACCTGCGCTATCATGCTAGCTTTGGTCCCGCAGCTGTAATTTCAAATGAGAGCACACAAAAAAAAGAGAAAAAAAAGTATTTCTGACTGAATTGATTTATCCCTATGTTTATGAGTAGATAAGTGCAGTGATGCTGAGATGGAGGGTTATTTTCATGGGGTGACTCTTTTGTGTCTATTGTGTTTATCTAGGCCACTGTTGATGTGGGGAGTACTGTAGCTCTTTTTCTTCCTTTGTGACACGCGTGCGGTTGTGTGTGCGTGCATGCGTGCGTGCGTGTGTCTCTCTCTCTCTGTGCGAGTGTGTGTGTTTTCATGTATGTGTATCCCTGATGTGTTTATGCCCGCTCCAATCCCGGCAAATCCTTAGACGCGGTGCTCCTCTTCGGCGGCTGCAGTCAAGTCAATCACAAGAGGCTGCAAAACACAGTGTTTGCTTTTTTTTTTTTTTTAAATGTATCACCGAGCCTCTGTTTTATGTCTTGCCACTTTTTTGGATTTAACAATAATAAATAAATAACTAGAACTCGTCTTTTTTTCAACCTATAATATCAGCTTTAAATACTACAGCTGTGTCAACACAAAATGCGGGTGTAAAAACTACACACTGTTTTTTTTTTTTAAAAAACAGTGACATTTTTTGAAAATGTCGTCTCCGCCATCCAGGCACGTAGTCCAGGCTGCCGGGGCGACGTCAAGGCAAGAGGTGGCGCTAGAATCTCCGAGGACAAAGCAGAAGACTGACGACTGAAGACGAGCGGGGGAAAAGCACAACAACAACAGTGACGCAGTGCGGACGTGACGCGCACGACGCCAACGAAAGTGCAATCTGATGGCTCCCGTCGGTGAGTAAATACGTGTTTATTATCTTAACACGTAAAAAGAAAGACAGAAAGAAAGTCCTGCTAGGAAGGTTAAAGCAGCACTATTTTGTTTCTGCCCTACGGAACCGCATTGCTGCCACACTGGCGTGAAACCTTCACGTTTTTACGTGATAATTTTCACATTATTTCGTGATCATTTTTATATTATTTTGTCAAACTATCACTTTATTTCTTAGATCATTTTCATGTTATTTCATGAAACTCTTACGTTATAACGTGAAACTATCACGTCATTTCAGGATAATTTTCACGTTATTTCGTGATTATTTTCACGTTATTTCGTGATTATTTTCACATTAATTCGTGAAACTTTCACGTTAAAATGTCAAACTTTCACATTTTAATGTGAAACTAGAACGTTATTTCGTGAAAGTTTCACGTTTTTTTTCCTAGTGTGTCAGCAATGCACTTCGGGACTGCTTGACATTTATCTGCTCTCCCCCCTGTTTTGTGCAACGTTGTGTTTTTTGTGTGCGGCTTTATCCCCTCGAGCAGCCACAGGTACACGGTAGGATTTCACGCGCACTGATGGGCGAGACTCCCACTTTGCGTTCTCCTACATTTTGTACACACTGGTACACACCCAGTCAATATTCAGAAGCAACCCGTCCTCACTGTCAAGTCCATAAGACTCCCATCTTGCGTCTTGGCGTTGTTGTTGGGCCTGGTCTCACAACCCCCCGGCCATCCCTCTTCCCCCCCACACCCTTCCTCCATAATGTACATTTTCCGCCTTCCTTCCAGCGCTCTGATTGGCCAATTTGACCCTGACACTCTTGAGGTCACGCCGGCACCTCTCGCCTCGCCGTGCGCTTGACATCACATGACCGCCCGACTGCACGCTTGGATGCCGGCGAGATTCTTCTTCTTCTTCTTCTTCTTCTTCTTCTCCTCCTCCTCCCTTTTCTTCTTCTTTTTAAATAGCGAATTGCGAGAAAACATGACCTTAAAATCATCCCCCGCGTGTGTCGTCAAGGCCCGTATTTCACAGCTGTGTGGTTGGGCGTCTATACGACCAAGGCAAAAAAAAAAAAAAAAGCGCGTCAGCCGGCTGTCCATGATGCACTGTGACTATCGGGTTTTTTTGTGGGACGGGGGTCGGGGTCTAATTTGCTGGGGCCGGGCGTGAATGTGGGTGGAGGTGGGCGGCGACGTGTCAATCAAGCGCTTGACAGCGGCTTGTATAGGTTGTCATGTTGCCCCCGGCAGCCGAGGCTGGAGGCCGGGGGCCACGCGGGGGGGGGGTCACGCAGGGGGTGGGGGGTGGTGGGGCACACAGGGGGAGTGTCAGCCGTCTGCCCTAAACGGTCGCCGCCTCGGCGATGGTTGCGGCGGCGGCGGCGTACAGATAGTGAGGCGCAGCTTGGGGTGGGGGTGGGGTGGGTGTGAGGGGGAGTCAGCTCAGGGGTGATTCCAATTCTCTTTGTTGGGGCCGGCGGGGAGATTGTGTGCTCACCTCTGTCATCCCACCGCCGTACACAGGTCACCGTCAAATGGGACAGCAGAGTCGAGCGGCGGCGGCTGGCGGCTGACGTATGTTCGTATAAAATCCGCCCAACGAGGTCGCGAGTCGTCCGTCGCGTCTGCGGAAAAGACGAACGAAAACCTGTCTCTTCGCTCTCCGCTGACCCCTAAAGGCCGGGGCCGGTGCTGCGTGCAGTGACTTTGCCCTTTCGCTCTCTCATTGTCTTTCTGTGTCTGTTTGTCTTGCTTCCCCTTTTAATCTCCTCTCTGGTCTACGTAGCTCCGCCGCCGTGTTGGCCCAGTGCCCGACTGTCCACGCTTGGAACAACAACAACAGCAAGTCGCTCGACCCGAGACTGACTTGTGCTTTTTGATTTCTCTCGTCTTTGCTGGCCGTGAAGTCCACATCTGTGACGTTTGACTTTGGCTCCGACCCCCGCCCCTCACCGCCACCGCCTCTTCCACCACCACCCTTTTATCGGCTCTCTTGAAGTTCTGATCGTGACCTTTGATAAGCGGCCCAGTTTGATCTCAACCTCTTGTGTCCCCAGCCTGACTGCGAAACACTGGGCGGGAGGGAGACGGGGCGCCCGGGGGAACTAATGTTTTCACGTCGGAACTTTTTGCATGGCGGAACAATTAACAAAAAGTGTTCAGTAGGTTGTAGCTGAGAAAAATGCTGCTCAGGTACACAGGATGGACAAATATTTGACAGGGATGAAAAGAAGAATTCAGGAGTCCGGCGGTGGCCACTGTTCTTTGTTCGCGCCAGACTTGAAGCGGGGTGCACCTCCACGGCCGGCTCGCGCCGCGCAGCGATCGTTTCGGCGTCTGGTCTATTTTCTTTCTGATGCGCGAGCCGCGAGCGAAAAAGCCAGAGGACAATGAACAGTTTTCGAGTGCTGATAGAACGTAATCAGCCACTGTCCTAATGCCATGCAAGTCTATGGGGTCAAAAGTCAACTTTGTCATAGAGACATGGGGCCACTTGCAGGTTCATCGGGATCCCTCAAGACACAGCCACGTCAAATTTGGGGCTTCTAGCCCATGAGGAACCCCGAAAGTTTGAGAACCTCTGCATTAAGCCCAACGTGCTACACACACAGTATAAAGAATCAATAAAAACATATTGAATAGAATGTAAAAGAAAAAAGAATAACAAGACATGGGACAAAACCAATAAAACAATATAGGAGAAAGCTATGTGAAAAATCAATGTTTATCAGCAACCTAAATATTACTCCAGTTTTAGCTGGAGGCTCAAAACAAAAGGCTAACTATGCTGAACTCTACATATATTTAAAAACAAATCACTGAATTGAGAAATACAAAGAGATTGGCTAAAATAGTCCAGAGTTAGTCTGGAGGAGAAGATTGAACATAGGAACATTTTCTTTAGGAGCCCAAACACACCTGCAGAAACAATTCCTGGAACTATTTTTGTTCAGTGAGGCTATCAATGACTGGTGAGGACAGGCTGAGCGTGTGTGTGTGCGCGCGCGCGTGTCAGCGTGTCGGTGAGTGTGTGTGTGTGTGTTTGCATGTGTGTGAGGAAGAACCAGTAGCAGCAACCATCTGGTAGTGAAGGCCAGCAGACCGTTGGAGCCGTGCTGCTTTACCCTTGTCAGCGGCAGCTGTGTATGTATAGATGTGTGTCTCTGTCTGTGTGTGTTGTGCACATACATGTCAACGTAAACGCACAACACCCACTGTGTGTGTGGGGGCAGATCTGCGCGCGGACTCACGTGCGCTCTCTAATTACGACACGGCGCGGGCGTCGCAATATGAACGAACCTGTTGCAGCCATCGTGCGTTGACACATCAAGTCTTTGCAGGCTGAAAAGCTGCAATTAGAAAATGTTTGCTGATGAAATGGCGGAAATTATTGATCACAACCCGAAACACTGGACCAGTTTTGCTAATGTGCACAACATGGGTGGCGGGCGAAAGGTTATTTAACCATTCAAAACTGCTGGGAACATGCACAGAGGTTCATAAAATGGAGGTTTTTAATGCATTGTGTAGTTGACAACTGCCAACATTGGGCTCTTATGTAAGAAGTGATGCTTTTAATTTTTATTTGACTGAAAAATAATTATGGCTTTATCTGACAATTACTGAGCTTTTAATAAGAATTAAAAACAAAAAGGTCTAATTTTGCAAGATGTTAAAGGCCTCATATTCCACAAATTTCACTTCTTTATTTTTCATCTCGGCTACTAGAGCATCATTGCGCCGTCCAACAACTCTATAGAGCTCCAGAAAGCAGCATATTTAGCCTTGTGTTTAAAGCCTCCTGCTAATACTGATGCTTTGTTTCACCATCCACATTTGGATGGGAATGAGAATTTCAAGGTCTTCTAAGGCCCTATATTATACCAAATCGTGATGTCACAAAGGGCATACTGGTGCATCTTCAGGTCAGAGACGACATCACTTCCTGCCAGGCTTTTGCTCCGCCCTCTGACCCTCTCACCTTCTATGGTTTTGTTCCCTGCCACAAATGTGGATGGTCCTGCAAAGCCTTGGTTTTAGCAGAAAGCTAAGTATTTCAGGAGGCTGCAAACAGATGGATAAATATGATGCTTCCAATTTCTAGAGTTTTTTTTTATATAACTCAACAAGCGTAGCTGACCTTCATGGAGAAATCTGTGTCTCACTATCCTGTACATTAATGCTGCAGTAAAGCTGATCAATTCTTTATTGATCCTTTAACCAATCTGTTCTCCACTCCGAGGCCAACTCCGACTCAACTCCACTCACTGTCATTTCGCCTTTTTTCCCCCTTCATTTCCTCTCCTTCATTCTACCCTTCAACTCCCCCATCCTCCTCCGCCTGCTCCTCCTCCTCCACCAGACCCTCCCCTCCCTTGCCTACGACTCAAATCCCAAGGGCAAGCCAAAGGCTGACAGCTTTGTTTGTGCTCTTCACTAAGTGATTTTTAATCAACTGGTCTGCATGAGTCCTCCCAGGGGCCGCGGCGGTGTCAGCAGCAGATTGAGCTGAGAGCTGGAGGACGGCTGGCTGCAGATAGCGGGAAATGCGCTCACTCGCTCGCTATCAAATCCGTGTCTGTGCCTGAGACAAACGTTTCGAACGTGTTTTTAGTTCTTAGAATTTTTTTAGTAGTTAAAGGTGAAACTCGCACCAAATTAATACCCAGTTGCAGCTCAGCACTTAGCAGATTCAGGCTCTGGCAATGTTTTCCAAACCCATGTGACCATTCTGGAGTTGCACAGTTGGAAGGGGTTCCACCCAGTGGACAAGCACAGCAGTCTGTCCAATTAGACCAAAATCCCAAAATCCCACTAAATCCTGAGAAGATAAAAAATATGTTTTTTTCCTCTGAAATATCTCTTTTATTCCATTAACACAATGAAAAGACTTGATTCAAACCATTTTTTACCGCTTGCAAACCAACAACAATTTGCGACTATTAAGACAGCAGCTTGTTTACACTGCAAAATAAATCACCCTCACATTATACTATTTTGTAATACAGCCAAACTCATTATTTAACTGTTACCTCTGCTTAACAGGGTTATGTTTCATGGTTATTGGTTTGTTTGGCGTTCATTCCCCGGATTATGCAAAACTACTCGGAGGCTTTCCTCAAAACTTTGTGTAAATAAATGTAAAAAAAAAAAAAAAGGTACCAAAGCGGAAGCGATTAGTTCAGGTTAGAGACTTCGGGGAAGGAGCTGCATGGATGCAACATAAATTTGTGCTCCTGTCGTGTTTCAGGTATCCAGTAACTATCACCAACGTGCGGTAATCTGCGGCACTCCAAACGCCGAGTTGCACTGTGGCAACAGAGGCGTTCGGAGTGCCGCTCCTCCAAAGACACAAGGTGCTCCGGGCGGCGTCTGAAATCCGAGGCGCATAATCAGCATGCAAAATGCTCCCCGCCTATAGAAGACAGAGTGAAAGAAGACACTTCTCAGTGCAAGTAAACTGCACTCTGTCACCTCGGGGGCCGCGGCAGCAATTCAACCAAGCGCTGTTGCATTAGTCACGACGGCTAATTTGTGGCTAGACTGATTAGCAGGTCACTTGATCAGTCTCATTTTTTTTAAATCCCTAAAACAGAGGTGTCAAACTCAAATACACTGTAGAGCCAACATTTAAAACTTGGACAAAGTCGTGGGCCAACCTTGATATTTAATTAAATCTTCCTCCAGATGTAACAGTGAACCTTTTCATACGGACCCAAACAAGTTTTGTTTCAACCTGAATATGGAACAAGCAAAGCTTAATACTACACAATAAATTACTTTATATTGCACACATGCAAAATCGAATTTCGAATTTAAAAAACTCATCAAAAATGATAAAATGTAAAGAAAAATTGTATGTCTCTTTTTCATTTGCAGCCTTCTGATTTTAATTTCAACAGTAACCTTTTTCCAATAATGATAAATCTAAAAATCAAATAACAGCAATAAACCAATTAAGTAATAATATTATCCTTCAATGATATCCAAAATACCAGCAGAGCATTCTAGGATTTGTATTATTAGTGGTACATGTGCTGTATAATACCGGCGGGCCAGCTCTAGTTGTGATTTTTATTGCCTTGTGTGCCAAATATAATGACACTGTGACACCCTATGCTCTAGGAGCAGGGTCACAGTTCTGGGACGGGATGAAGCGAGGGATGACTGGCCTTTTAGGGAAATATCTCTCTATCTCTCAGTGCTACCTCTCTGTTTAATATCCATCTCCAGTCACATTTCCACGACGAACCCAACGGTTCATCACCAACGGTCCATGAAGCCGCGCTTGTCACCCCGCTCTTGTCAGATTCGCCGAAAATGTCACCCTTAAAATGTATTATATGGCGATTTTCCCGTCAGTCAGGCTGCAATTTGGAACCACTCGCTGCACGATGATGTCAAAGTGCCTGTGCGCGCGTACGTGCGCGCTGATGGGTCGTCTGCCGGCTGTCAAGTGTAGGCGGGGAGTCGCGTGGCGGACTCGACGTATTAGGCGGCGGCGGCGGTGGCAGATTATTTATGTTGTTATTTGTGTGGTAATCCACAGACAGAGATCCTCACCTTATCAAAAGGAACAGACGCGGAACGGCAGCCATCCCCCGTACGGAGCGGAGCGGATGACGCATGCGAATCCAGAGCGCCACGGAACGGTTTTCAGCGGATGTAAACAAAGTGGGAAGGACACGCAAGTGAAACGGTTTATTTCCCCACCCACCTGCCCCCTGCACTTTGCTTTATGTCTGCCAACCGTGGCACCCAAAGCACTTAAAGTTCATGCGCGCGGAGATCGAGTTTCAAGCCCCCCCACCGCCTACACCGCCGGACAGAGTTGAGCACGTGAAGCGACGACGACGGCGACGACGACGACACTCAGCGTCTCTTAGCGTCTCCCGCCGGTTAGCCTGCGCGCCAGGAAGTGGAGGAAGAGGAGAAAGAGGGCCATGGGCTGAGTTTCCTATTTAGCCTCCCAACTCCTCTATTTCCATTTACTCCACCCCCGAACGAGTCAAGGTCTCGGGCCCACAAAGAGACGGGAGAGAGTGGGTCGAGTGTTATACCATTGGAGCAGGAGGCAGTTGGAGGATGTAAGTAGGGAAGGGGGGGGCTAGCGTGTGTGCTCCCCCCATTGTTAAACAACCTTCAGGGACAAAGGTAGCCACTGCCAATGTTACCAAATCAGGCCTTTGAAGATGGGGGCTTTAAAAAAAAAAAGAAGAGCGAATCACACCTGTGGAAAGGGCTTTTTAAGTGACTCTCTCACTCTTCCTCCTCCTCTTCACTCTTCCTCATCTTTAAAAATAAACAATAGAGAAACGCCTCCTCTTGCAGAGAGTCGCTCAGCGTTCGAGTCCCCGGTTGCTCACATTTTAGACATTCACGTCACCGAGTGTTGCAAATGGAAATCGGGTCACGCCATCGTCCTTTTCTACTCTTTTTCACTTGTTGCAAGGCGCATGTCGGCCGCTAGTGGCCGCTGTAACAAGAGCCAACAGGGACCTGACGTGCACCTGTGCACAAGATGTTCCGCTGCGGTAGGATTAAAACGGGTATTTTGCGGGAATCCAGCCATTGTGACAGTGATCCCACTGGAATCACATTAATCATATCATTTGGCTGATTTCATTGAATCGGCGCAATCGTGCTCCCAAGGGCACAAGATTTCACTCTGTGGCTGTCAAACTTTTGGGGTTTGACGCGGAGGACGAGGCCCGACCTGCAGCAAAACTCTGCCAAAAGTTGCGTCGTGTAAACACAACCTCAGCCTTGTCGCTCTTTTTTTCCTTCCCGGATTCACCGTGAATGCGACCAGCGTTCACACGCGCGATCTGCTCGGCTGCCGGCTGTTTTGCTCCCCTGTCCCGGCTCCTGCTCCCTTTTTCCATCCCCCTTGGCTTATTTTTTTTCTTCCTTGGCCGTCGCGGAAGGCGAAGAAGAAGAAGAAGAAGAAGCAGCTGTGGAGGAGCGGAGATAACTCTTAACTTTGTTTTGACACTTTTGATTAAGGACCATTGAAGGAACACCTGTATGGCGGGGGGGAACAATGCGCCGGGCCCGTAGAGAGATTGATTTTGTGCATTAGAGAAGCAGCCTTTGTCTAAAGCCACAAGGCCCTTTGTTATGCTAACCAGCCGTGGAAGATTTCCAATTCAATTTCACCTGAACGCTGGTCAGCACCGCGCTCCATTGTATGGCGTCCCTCGGGCCCCGGCAGACCCCCCCCCCCCCAACCACCCCACCACCGCCGCCACCTCCCCTCCACAACCTCCCCCCAACACTCACACACACACTTGTGCACACTGCCGCTGCCGCCTCTCCCCCGCCGTCTCCCAAACTGCAATTTAGCCACGAGGAGTTTGCACGCGTATGGGGGGGGGGGGGGCACGTGCGCGCGCCTGCATAGATTGACAGGCGGCTGGATATTCCCGCCGTATTATTATTCGCCGCGTTCTGTCCTTGTGTGTGCAGCGGGCCGCGGAGAGGATCACAGTGAAATGAGATGATATTAATTATCCTAATCCTGATAGCTCTCTCTGGAGCGCTGCCTCCGCTCAGCTGTCTCGGGAGAGGACTTGGATGGTCAGACGGAGAGAATGTCAGAGAAAGCAGATAAATTCAGCCGAGAATACGCAGACAAAACACACTCTGATCATTGAGTGGGGCAGGTTTGATCCCCACCACCACCTCCACCTCCACCTCCACCGTCCCATTTTTACTCTTTCTTTGATGATTTCACGGTTGCTTGATTGTTCTTCTAATTGTACTGTTATTATTATTTTTTGCCCCATTAAAGGGATAATTTGCCAACATTGAAAGTTCACACGTTTACCATCTGTCCCATATATGTTGGCATCGATCTTTCTGCGCCTCTTAACCGCTCTTGGGTTTCGCAATAATTCTAACCACGTGTGTGTGTGTGTGTGTGTGTGTATACAGTATCTGTATGTGTGTGTATTTGAGTATATATGTGTGTGTATGTATATATGTATATATATATATATATATATATATATATATATGTATATGTGTATATATGTATATATATGTATGTATATGTATATGTATATATATATATATATATATATATATATATATATATGTGTGTGTACGCACACGTGTACTAATATATGTATGTATATATGCATACAGTATATATACACATATATTTACATGCACACACACACAGGTTTTTCATTTTGTTTCATTTATAACATTGCTGGTAACCGGCCCCAATAGGCTCCATGCAGGTGAATTTCCTCCATACTGTGAAACTCCACAACTGTTCCGTGGATCGTAAAATGTCACCAGAGCCTCCATCAGCGTAGTGGCGAGCAATAAGTGGGCGAAATTTCATTCCACATATCCCCCATTTGTCAAAGAACAAACTGATACCAACTATCCAATCCCTCTCTCTCTCTGTCTCGGTTCATTCATGACTGGATAGATTGCCTTGTATTTGCACACATGCACGCGGCATTGTTATGTATATACTCCCATAAATGCTTTTCCTGATAAAACTTAAGGGGACGGAGGCTTTCATAACTGAATATCTCGCCGCGGAAACGGCACGTATTAATTGGGCTAGACTGGGGTGGTGGTGGTGCGGGGGTGCGGGGGTGCAGGCGCCATGAATAGGCCTGTGTTTCACAGAGATTTGCATTAAGATCCAGCCCGTGCAGTGATGAAATAACACAAAGCTCGGCTGCAAGCATTCACGCCGGCTCCACGCGTCGAGGAGGGGAAACTTCTCTCACTCCTCTCTCGCTGTGCACTTGATGATTGTATTATTTTTGGCGGTGTCACACTCCAGCGGGCCGCAGTTTGATAACACGACTTCTCAGCGCTGGTGGTGCTTAATTAGTTTTTCTTTCTTTTTTTCCCCCGCCGTGAAAGAAGCCGCTCGAGTCGAGTGAAAGTGCAACTTAAAGATTCTTTAAGAGCGCTTTTCAAGTTCCAGTCAAAGCGCGCATTCGTACAGAAACCAGCAATTTCCTCTCTCTCTCCTCCTCTAGTGGCTGAATTCTACTTGTTGGAGAGGATCTGAGGAATTCTTCATAATCGGCAACCGAGCGGGAGTGCGGCGGGCATTCTCGCGCGTTGGGGAGAAAGAAAAAATTAATTGATTTTGTCGTTCATCTGTGTGCCGGCATGCTTGTTTTCGATTCTGATAGTTCTTTGTCTGGTAATGCGGCACATCAGCTGCGAGTGTGCGCAGAAGAAAGGCCTAATCCTGGCCCCAAGTGGCGGTACAGTATATTTAGAGCGCCCGCGATTGTGAAGGTTGTTATTATTGAATTTGAGTGACGATCACGCTCGTTTGATCGCGAATCAACGGTTGGGTTCCTGCCGCTCGTCGCCCTCCGCTGGAGGGGACGCGGGGAAGTGTAGAAATTGTTTCATTTGGGGGCATTTAGGGTTTTCTGCCTCTTTTGAAGGGGGTCTCTCTCTCTCTCTCTCTCTCTCTCTCTCTCTCTCTCTCTCTCTCTCTCTCTCTCGCTCAGCCCTGTGGCCTGATGAGACCCCTGCAGGCACCCGTACCACCACCGCCACCACTACCATCTCACACACACACACACACACACACTTAGTCACCGGCGCTCTCAGGCTACTGCATCAGATGGAGTGAAGTGAGGAGAATAGCTGTTTACCCCTTTTTGCGCCCGAGGTATCGGTGCCAGCGTAAAGTGGTGAGGCGCCACCTCCCACCCCACCCCACCCACCCTCACCCCCCTCGCACCCTTCAATAGGCTTGTGGAGTGTGAAGTATATTTTTGTTCTGCCGGGCCTTTTTTTCCCTCTCCCTTTCTTAAATACCAATTTTAATTCCACAGCTGCATATCTGAGAAGCAGGATTTCCTTGGTAGGCTTCCCAGATTTTCTTTTCTCTCCATCTTGCTATTTCCCTCCCCTATATCCTCCCTCACCCACCCCGTCTCCTACCCCTACAATCCCCCTAACCTCGCCGTCGTATCTAGCTTCCCTACATCGACCCACCCCACCCCCGCCCAAAAAAAAAAGAAAAAAAAAAGAAAACCTAGCACACACTCCCGCCCCCTTCCGTTGCCTCGGGGTTGATTATTTTAGTGGAAACGCCGCCATCGTGCACCGAGCTGCCAGATCCTGCCAGCCCGAGCGCCTCTGCCACCCGCCCGCCCGCCCGCCCGCCCATCCTCCCTCCCATCCTCCCTCCCTCTATCCCTCTCTCCTCCACCCCCACAACCCGCATCCCTCTGCTCGGAATAACCAATCTGATGATGTGACAGTTTCTTTCTCCCCCCCGTAGAAAATCTCCCTCCAACCCTTTTTCTCTTGCGCTTCCCTCTCGCGCGTCTTGGATTCCACCGTTGTTTGACATGTTATGGAAGGGTTTCAGCTCCCCACCTCCGCAATCCTCATTCTATCCCGGGGAAGCGGTTGGCATGGGAATCTAATACTTGGCAAAGAGGGCATGGAGGGAGGGGGCGGCGGAGAGGAGGGCGACGGGAGGGGGAGAGAGAGAGAGAGGATATTTAAATTATAAAAAAAGAGAGCAAAATCTCTTTAAACACACTCCGTCTCCATAGTTCCGCTCACAAATACCATTTTCTCTCGCGGCGGTGCCTCTGATTCAAACTCGGGGTCTTTACAGTTGCGTTTTTGCCTTCCGGTGTTTGAAATTGGCTCCAGCGGTGTCACGGCGGCTATTAAGGTTTTCACTCAAGTGCCGTTGCCATTCAGAATAAATCTGTGTCATCTGAGTCCAACTTCGGGTGTTTCTTGCAAACATGAACCTGTTAGTCCAGCTGATGACACCTCGGTCAGACCTAAACTAGTTTCAGTGCTCTGAGCACCTTTCACAGTTAGCAGTTACAGTTTACAGTTTGACCAGAAGTCAGACGCCACAAAATGCAGAACAGAAACGGCTGGAAATGAAACAAGAGAAAAGGAATCAACACGGCAATTTTTGGAGAGAGACCTGCATCTCCGGAGATGCACTCTAGGGCCATTCTTGCGCTTTATTGCTTGCCAACTTCCTGTTTGGTCGTTTGTTGGTCAACTGGAAAAAGATCCAATCCTGACAAGCTAAATCCTGGGATTGCCACTACCTATTGCAGAAAAGTCAGATAAACCAATTCCCCTCAAGTGGCCGAACACCAGGTACTCTCCAGTGCTAGTAGATCCACGTGATGGAAGATTTACAGTGATACACATGACAAACTGGACCATCAGAGTTGTAGCGGCTAAAGTTTTCCGACATGTAACCGAGGCCGAAGCTCGCTGAGGACGTGCACTCATCACACTCGCTCTCCATGGCCTCTTTGAAACAAACTCTTAAAACTGTGCATTGGTGGGCACCAACAACCCCCCCCCTCCCCACACACACACACACACACACACACACACACACACCACCACCACCACCACCTTTTTTTTTTTGTCATCACTGTCATTAGGTCCATTGTCACACAATCATTTTAGCAGGAAATTTGCCAATTATGATCCACTGCTGTTGGTTTTGGTTGTTTTTTCGAGGTTAATCAACGCTCTCTTGTTATACCATCTCAGTTAACGTATTGGCCAAAAGTCCCCGCCACCACCACCACCTCCCACTCACCCACCCACCAACCCCAATCTATCCACACACCCCCGCCACAACCCCTCCACCTCCCTCCGTCTCTGTCTGTTTCTCACAATGGCTCAGCCTTGGTGGGATCTGGCTGCCTACAGATAACTGCCGGCTTTGTGCAACCCCGTCCTAAGCACATACATACTGCAGCATTCACGGCGGAGAGGGTTTCGGGTTATTTATTTGTCTATTCCTATCATTTACATGCATTTACATCATGTGTCCCATGAAATGATACAGTTTAACCCAGCAAGAAAACCTACATAGCTTTTTTTTTTTGGATGTATTTATCTATTTTTGTAACACTGGACGCTTGCTGGAGGAAAAAGAGAGAAAGGAAAGCCACATTCTAAAGAGGGGTAATTTAATCCCGCCCCAATCAGCGGCCCAACCCCGGCGCTCTCAATCTGCAAAATGCAAATGCGCCACATATGCGTCTCGTTTTCCCTGGCCCGCATTAACACATATGGGGTTGAGGAGATGCGTGCGGCAGATACCAACGTCCCACCCCCCAGTCGATCTGTCCACTCAGACGGGCTGTTTATCAACATCCAGCTCCTGGCCGCCGCCGTGCAGAGCAGGCGAGGGCCTGGCGGCCCCCAGTGCGATGCCGAGCAGCCAGGGCTGTCATTGTTTAACGCCTCCCCTGATTAGTTTACTCTCGCCTGATTAGAAATTAATTAAAATGATGACACAGATCCCAGCAGAGGAGAAGTGGGAGGGAGCGGGGGGAAGGGAGGGAGGGAGGGGATGGAGGGAATTGAGGGATATGTGTAAAGGGAGTCGGGGGCGGCGGGGTGGGTGGGGGGGTCTGTTGGTGATGTCCATTGGGAAGGGTGATGCTGAGTCTGGTGGTGGCGATGTGCCGCTGAGGGGAAAGCGTTGAGGGGGGGCCACAACTGTGTGTGTGTGTGGGGGGGGGGAGGTGTGGTAAACACGGCTTAATGAGTGACTCTTGTCGCAATCAGAACATCGTTTCCTCATGCATCCTAATGAGCGGGATGTCTCGGCTGGAGACGGGTCGGCGCTCTAATTTATTCCGCGCGATTTTGTTGTTTTTTCGCCCCGTTTATTTAATAACAGGGCGCCGCGCGCATTAATCAACGTCTCGGCCGCCGCCGCCGCCGCCACGCATATTCCCCGAGTGACTTTCTATCCTCCTCCCGATATTTATTCATTTATTTATTTGTTTGTTTGTCTGTTTAGGGGCCAGGTCAGAGCGATGCTACGCGTTGCTTCTGCAAACAGCGAATCCGCCGCCGCCGCTATCTCACGCCTCTTGGTTATTGCGTCTGCCGTCGTGCGACTCAGAACAAAAGCCCTGAGTATTACATCGAGGGCCCGATAGCATCGCGCTCCGGCAAATATCGCTGTTGTAAACATTTGAGTGCGCGCCGGAGGCTTACATGTCACCCATGGATGAGCCTGTAATTCTCCCTGCTAATAATTCTCCCTGGAGTCCTGGATCTCTCTCCTCACCCTCCTCACCTCCGCCCTCCACCCCCCCTCCGTCATCTCACCACTCTCTCCTCGCATCATCCGTTGTTTCCCCGACAGAAGACAGGCCGAGCGGCGGATGCTTTTGCGAAATGTGAAATGTGATGACAAAACTCTTTGCATCAACAATAAATGTGTAACAGAAACATGAGGAAATTAAGGTACAGTAACATTATGAGAGGCCCCGACACATTGGGCCCATGTGCAGGTACATCAGGGATGTGAACAGGGAGCTCATCCTCACGAGCTGCGTTTCCATTACAGTTTTTCGCAAAATAAAAGCGATATTTCTAAAATTTCAACAAAGTACAATTTCGATCTGCCATAATTCTCGTAAAATCTCGCGGGATGAGATTTTACGAGAATTACGTTTGCTTTAGTTTGTTTGCTGTCAAGATTTGGTTATATTTTTCTCTTTGATTACTTTTAAAAAAAATATTCCGGAGAAATATTCCGTGCCGTCCTCCATCCAAACATAACGCGCCATTTTCACTTGAAGTGGTCTGGTCACGTGACCACAGTCGTGGTCACTTTTTTCGTATAAATGCGAAAAAAGTGTTTCCATTACACTTTTGTGATATACCTCTACATGGAAACCACCTCATGAGAGTGTCAAAATCTTTCAGCCATATTTGAGATGTTTTTTGAAGTTTAGGTGTTTCCATTACCATTTTTTTTTATTGCAATATTTAGGTTTTCCTCAATTCTCGGGCTAATAGAAACGCAACCACTGATCAGTTCAGGTTTTTCCACATCCGTGAAGTAAAACAGTTTTACAATGTTCACTACCGCTCTGCATTGAACTCCATTAAAATCAGTTTCATGAAATAATGATCTTCAATCATTGTGAATGCACGAAAATCAGTCAAGATTTGCTAAACAAGTATAGGAACATTTTAATGTTTAATAAGGAACATTTCCAATTTAAAAGTGATTGAGAGAATTCCAAATGTGCAAACATTTAGTGTGTGAACTCTAAATGTTTCTCTTTTATGGTTTAGCAGACACAACTAAATGTGATTATAATACAAAGCTTTGTTTTAGAAATGTTTTCTTTAGCTATTTTAAAAGCATTCAACTTCTGTAATGATGCCCGCGCATTGCACACTAGATATTCATTCTCTAAAATCCCATTCAATTAGACATTCAAGGCAACAACTTTCAAAGCCATCCCATGTGTTCAGCATGAAGCTGGTTATAATGTATTCCAATGCAGAAATGAGTCAGTGACCCCAAACCTTTGAACGGCAGTGCAACTGTTTTGTCGTTGCTACAGTTTCAGTTTGTGTCTCATTTGTCAAACACCTTCCGGTGCTGATGATGAGCTTGTTGGCCGTTGCTGTTGATGCATCGGGAGTCAAATGCGATGTTTGTTATGCTCGTCAAGATTGCAGTGCACATTTTTTGGAGAAAACAACCCTCCTCCTTACTAAAAATAAATCAAGTCTATTTGTACAGATATTCACTGTACTAGCACACACTAGTTTTTTTCTTGAAATTATTTTCTCAAAAACTTCCCGAGGTGAGTGAGGGGGGCGGGTGGCAGCGCCATCTGGTACGTGAGGGGCCTGTAATCCAGCGTGAGATTCTTCGGAGCCCAACTTTTGATCCGACATTATCTCCTGCTTCTCCTCTCTCTCTCTCTCTCGCTGCAGCCACTTTGTCCATAACGCGGCAGTGTTTCCTCCTTTCTCCCTGCCCTTCCTCCCTCCCTCCCTCCCCTCCATTCCCCCCTTATCCATGTCATAATGTAATCAAAGGGTTGAAAAAGGTAGCGAATGAGGCCATGGATGCATGTGTTAGAGAGAGAGAAAGAGAGAGAGAGAGAGAGAGAGAGAGAGAGAGAGAGAGAGAGAGAGAGAGAGAGAGAGAGAGAGAGAGAGAGAGAGAGAGAGAGAGAGAGAGAGAGAGAGAGTGTGTGTGTGTGGGGGGCCGTGTGGCGCAGAAACTAGTGGGTTTCCCATAGCGATGAGGGCCGGTGGTTCTCCTGGTAACCTAATTGGCATGTGTTTCCTGGCAGGTCTTATTGTGGGCTCTCCTAATCACTGTCCCCGGGCCTTAACAAGAGCGACCTACAGTAGCGCAGCAGCACTGAAGGAGCACGTCTTTTGTTGTTTTATTTCTTTTCTCTCTCCTCCCCTTGTCTGTCCTCGTGACCCCACCACCACCACCCCCACCTCCCACCCGCCAAACGCACGTCCTAACGGGAGGACCGGGGGAGCGAGGTCGGGGCGGATGGGTTGGTTGTGGTGGGGTGGGGTGATTTGCTGAGACGGCGTGATTACCTCGGTCAGGCAGACCCGGAGACTGTACCTCCCCCCGCCACCACCACCACCCTTCCAGCACCGTCTCCAACTATAAAAAACCAGTTGGTTTACGGAGGCAGACTCCTGCCCGACTGAGCATGTAAACCCTAATTGGGAAATGCTTTAAATAATTTATAATTAGCACAAGTGTGGTAATAATTGGCTGGGTAATCTGAGGATTAATTAGCGGGGCTCTGTGTGTGCGTGCGCGAGCGAGCGACGTGAATGAGTGCTCCTGTATGTGTGTGTGCGTGCGCGTCATTGTGATTGTGCGAGGACGCACTCAGTCGGGCCTGGACGGAGGGCCGGGGCGGCTGAATAGACCCCCAGGTTGTGCAGCTTGCTAATGGAATCCTGCCCACTCAAGGAGGTCTGTGGAGGAGGGAGGCCAAGACAGAAGCAGCTTTGTTGGGCCGAGTTGTACCGTGGGTGGGCACCCCACATCAACCCCGCCAACCCCCCTCCTCACGCAACCCCCCCTACCCCCGCCTTATTTAACAGCCTCGCCCCGAGCCACCCCACCCCGACCCTCCGTGGACGCTGCTCTCATCCACTTTCTTCGGCTAAATGACGCGTTTTATTTTCTTTGACCCAATATGCTCCGAACCCCCCGCCAGGCACCCCTCTATTCCCTCTATTCCTCCCACCACCCCAAACCCCCCGCCCTACCTCCACCACCACCACCACCACCACCACGGCTCCCTCCTGCCGTCCTCCCCTTCTTCCTTCCCTGGACGAGAGCGAGCGGCGGCAGGCACTCGAGATGTGCACTTCTACCTGGTCCTACCCTCTAATTACCGCATCCTTTTCTTTTCAAAGAAGAAATCGGGGGTTGGGTTGGAGGGGGGGAGGGTAAGAAAGAAGGAAATGAAGAGTGCAACCACTTGTTGCTCTCGGGATTACTTTTTTTTTAATTTTTTATTTTTAAACGACGCTCCTCTGCAAATTGACGTAACCGAGCGACGGGAACGTAACGCAAGGAAAATCTCTCTCTCTCTCTCTCTCTCTCTCTCTCTCTCTCTCTCTCTCTCTCTCCCTCCCTCTCCTGCTAATTTTATGGAGATATTTTTCCCTACATTGGAACCAAGACGTTGAGCTTCCTACTGAAACGTCCCCGCTGAAAGTTTTCATCTCCCATCTGCCTCGTCCTCACCGCTCCTCGTCCTCACCGCTCCTCGTCCTCACCGCTCCTCCCCTCACCGCCGCCCCTCCGTCACCTCCCGCCTCTCATTGTCTCCCAGCGCCGAGTGAGACGCGGCTGTCAAGGCCGCACGAACGCCGAAAGGCGGCGAGCGAATAAACAAACAAGCCCCGGGGATCAATATGTGCGACTAATTGAACAATGACACAAACAGTTGTGCTCTTAGTCATTTGTCGGTCCCCAGCAGCTCTCGCCAAGCTCTGAGAGAGAGAGAGAGAGTGAGAGAAAGAGAGAGTGAGAGAGAGTCGCTGGCAGACAAAGATGGCCTGACTGTTTTTTTTTTTTTTTTTTTTTTTGCGGCTCCAATAGCTGGCAAATGGTGTTGTTATGGGTCTTAATGCTCTTAAATAATTCGTAGATTAGCATCGCAAGCGGGATGAATTGATGATCAGCCGTTGGGCGGTGGGCGCGCTCTGCTCTCAGCTTCTCTCATTGTTCTGTTTCAATGTGATGTTATTTGGTGTGAGATTTAGCAGCGGTAAGAAAGCACATTGCCCAGCAGCCTTTATATCAGTTGCTGTTTTCTAACCGTGAACTCACATCTCTCTGTGAGGCTGCTGGAGGAGCCACATGGTTATGTCATATCTCATTAGTTGATCAGCTCTTTGTGGGAATACAAATGCTTGTTATTTAGAAAATGAAAATATAACTGTGTTCAGTTTTAAATTTTTAAAACTGAAATATCTGAGAAAAGACTCATTTGTTTATTTAATTTGCCACAGTCTTTAGGTATTCCATCCTTCCAACCGACTCCTTTAAAATCTTGCACATTAGGATTTTAATCTCAGCATGGTTTTTGTCCATTTGTGATGTCGTGGTTGTGGTTTACAACTCTTTCTTTTCTACAATTTGCGTCTCTCTTGACCCGGCACCTCCTGGGGTCTCGCTCACTTCACATTGTTTTTGCAGATTTGCTCGTTCGCGCTCCAATATTTAGGATTGTGTAGTTTTTTTCACACACTGGTCCTCGTCTTCACTCTGGTCAAGGGGCGATCGGGGGCAGGGGGGGGTGCACCAGTCCCGGCCGCTGACATTTTAGCGGCCTGGTTACAAGGACGCACCCTTTCCCCCCCACCAGCCGCCCGCCCGTCCCCGCCGTCTTCTTCCCAGTCCTCCCAGTTAATCAGACTGGTGTGAAAGGCAGGCTGATAAGGCCATTGTCTGGCTGACAATGTCTTGGTGATAGGCCCAGCGTGGCCAACTGCATGGCTGCCTCTCCTCCTGCATCAGCCCCCGTCCCGTTTTTCCTTGACCTGGACAGCTCCGTCCTCACCGCAACCCCACCCCCCGCCTCCCCGCCCTCCTCCTCTCTCCTCACCCCTTTTATCAACCCTTCTTCACCTTTTTTTTCTGTCTCCTTTCAAAACACCCCCCCCGCCTCCCCTTCCGCCGTGTCTGCACCTCTCTCCCTCCCTCGCAGCCCGGTGCCATCCCTCCCTGACCCCGTCTCCTCTTTCCCTTCTGCGCTCACCCTTCCCTCCGCGCCATTGAGCGCCGCCGAGCCACCAGAGGGAACTCATTAGTGCACTGCTCCCAGGTTAATTGGCTGGCTCAGAGAAAAGGGCCGGGAGAGAAGAAATGAATGAGAAGAACACCCACTCTGTCCGGGGGAAGAAAAGGGAATCGACCTGCGTGTTTCTCACGCTGGCAGCTCCTCTAAACAGTGATGCAGCTGCTGTCAGGCCAGATGTGATCTCCTCCTAATGATTAGCGCCGTTGCCGCCGCCGCCGCTCCTGCTAACTGTGCGTGTATGCAGTGTGGTGGGGGGCAGGGCCCTGGCCCCTATTGTCAGATTTATCTGCTGTGGAACTATGTAACAAATCTGTAAGGCGCCCCGTGCGACAGGTTCATATTTCTCCCCTAGAAAGGAGGGACGATAACATCGAGCTGAATTGAAAGTCTTATCCTCCGGCTATCTGGATAAGTCTATGCAGAGGTGGCGGCTGCGGGGTGGTGGGTTGTCCGTGCGCGCGTCTGTGCACGTTTGCCCGCCACGGCCCCCACCACCACCACCACCACCTCCCCTCGACGTCCCATGAAACAGAAGGGGAAATAACTCTTGAGCGAGTGTGTGGCAGGAGTGGTGCTCACCACAATGGCAGGAGTGTGTGAGTGCAGCGTGGAGTGCCGTCCACTCTTTAATTAACCTCGCCACTTTCTGTCACCTTGGGCAACCAAGCACACGGCCCGCATGTGATGGCCGGCCCGGGTGTCAGGACGGGTCGGACCGCCTGGAGATGTCGAGTCTGACAGAGACTTTGGCGGAGACAAAAGGCCCGGAAGCATCGGGGATTAGCGAGGACCTAAAGAACACCCGGAGCAGCCCGAGGCTGCTTGCATTGGGGGATTCTGTACCGCCAAACAGAAGAGTTTTCCAGGGAATATTTTATTTTCCAACGATAAAAGACTGTTTTCCTACTTAAACGGGAAAATTTGGATTTTTTGGTTTAAAGTTCACGTTAAAGTCCCAGTGATTGTCGCATCCCGAAAGATCCAAAATTTGTCCTCTGCATTTGACCCATCATCCCCTGAGGGAGCGGTGGGCAGCAGCGGTGCCGCGCCCGGGAATCGTTGGATGATCGAACCCCCAAATTCCAACCCGGAATACTGAGTACCAAGCAGGGAGGCAATGGGTACCATTTTTACAGTCTTTGGTATGACCCAGCCGGGGATCAAACCCACAACCTACTAGTCTCAGGGCAGACACTCTACCACTTGACCACTGAGCTGAGCTATAAATTTTATTGAGGAAAATGTTTCTCATTCTCACCGTCTTCCAGACTCTTCACTTGCAAATATCGCTCCTTGTTTCATTTCAGCACCCTGAGCTTTGTTGCCCTCGGCCGTCGCAGGTGAATTCCGGTGAGCTTGTTAAAGAACAAAACACAAACAAGGCAGCGCTCGTGCAACAATCCAAATGGGAGAACAATGTAAAATCAGAGTAAAAAGAAAACAGCCATTGAGGGATCTAGTAGGAACACTAGTGTCCTGATACTGAGACCTACTGCTGAGCCTCCTCCCCTGTTAATCAGATGGACACCTCTGGTTGCGTGTATTTAGCTGAAAACTGGTCGTTCTCGTCATACTTTTGCGACTTTGCGTGCAGGTGAGACCCAAGTCGGGTCTTTAAAAAGCCTGTTTCAACAAATTGCCTCGATGACTAAATTTCCCCCTCAGCTGATAATAAATAAAACCCCAAACTGCTTCCACGTGCGGCCGTTGCTTTTCCATCAACCCTGTCTGGAGGAAGGCAGCACGGCAAGGGTTTTTTTTATGAATATGGGTAGGACCCCCGGCCCCGAGGATAAACAATGCGCACCCCCTTACTCCTCCGCGTCTCCCCCTCTCTTCTCTCTCCCTCTCTCTCTCTCTCTCCCTCCCAGGCGAGATGATAACAGGATCAATGTTTCCCTGGGCTTTCGCCAGCGCGCGGATCAAATTCGTGCGAGAGGGGTTGAAACTCCAGATTGGCTGCTGTACCTGACAGAGTGCTTGGGGGAGGGAGGGGCCGTTGGTTGGTGTTGGTGTTGGAGTTGGAGTTGGTGGATTAAGAGCAGGAGAAAGCAATGGCGTGAGGCACAAATTCATCTTTTTTTTCTTTCTCTCTCTCTCTTTTTTTTCCACCACCGTCTTCATGTCCATTTTGGGGGGGGGCTCGATCCATGCTTGTTTGTCGGCTGCCAGTTGCTTGAATCATCGCACACACACACACACACACATGCACACACACTCTAACCTCCCCCTTGTCTCTTCTGCTGGGAGAGAGAAAGCAAAAAGCAGGACAGGGGGGCACTGCATAGATTTGCTGCCATTGTGTGTCAATCACTCTGTGTGCCTGCCTGCGTGCGTGCGTGCGTGCGTGCGTGCGTGCGTGCGTGCGTGAGTGAGAGAGAGAGAGAGAGAGAGAGAGAGAGAGAAAAGAGCCCTTGCCTCCAGTGATTAGCTCTGTCAATGCTGGGCTCTTGCTGCTTACAGAATAATACAGTAAGGCCTTGAGGAGCAGGAGGGTGAGGAGAGGACGGTGGTCCGCCGCCTATAGGCCTGCCAGCTCAGCGGTCAATGGCTGCTCCTGTCTGTGTGTGTGTGTGTGTGTGTGTGTGTGTGTGTGTGTGTGTGTGTGTGTGTATCCAAACAGTCTGTTTGTATATCGGGAAGTGATTCCAGGCTGAGTTTCTCCTTCTTTTTTTTTCAGAGACACAGACTCGCTGTAAAAAAGAAAAGAAAAAAAAAGAGGTCTGTCCACATTAATTAACAATGCAGTGTAATTAGTACTAACACACACACACACACACACGCATGCACTTTCTTTTGTCTGCTTGGTCAACTTTGTGCACCTTCCCCTCACTAGTTTCCATCCTGTTGTCCCGTGCTCTCCTTCACACACACGCACAAACACACACACACACGCACCCGTCTTTTTTGCCCGTGTCATAAGTGGGTGTGCAAAGTATCGCCTTGAGCTGCAGATGAACATGAAATAAACACAAACTAGGGTAGTGACAGTTTCTAAATCGGCTTTAGATCACTATGAAAGGTAAGGGATTAGGATGCTTTCCGCAGTCCTGAGGAGATAGGACACAGTCTTGGAGGAGAGCCCACTCCTCTCAGCCCACTGCGAGCCGGCTGTCTATCTTCTAATCTTCTAAAGCACTCTGACGCCATTTGCATGCGGCGTTGCCTCCGCGCGAATATTTCCGTCTGCAGGGAAATGACGGATACGGAGAAATACCTATTTATGCATTGGATATTTTTTTTTCTTTAAGTCACACACTCATCCGTTTCTGTCCCCTTTGTTTAATTGCAACACTCGTGGTTTTTAAAATCTAAATTAATTTTTTTTATTTGCAACACTCACTGATATTCAGCCTTTTAGATTTGCGATGATATGGTCTTTTTTTATTGTGAGCATTTATGAAAAAAAATACATCCTTGTTTTTTTTTTTTATCTTTAAGGAAATTTGTTTTCTAAAGCAACATCATTTTAATAGTTAATTTCTTCTAAAAAAACAAAACAAAAAACTTTATGGCTTTGGTTCCTAATAAATGAGGACATATGATTTAATCATTTAAATTTGTTTTGCTGTCTAATCATTTTCTTGCTTTGAATATTTAATTTACCAAGAAGGCCTCACATGCTACTTAAAAAAAAAAATCATCATGGGGGGTTTGTCAGCTTTTTTTCTTTTCTGAAACAAACCAAATCAACCGTGAAACCGTCCCGGAAATAACCCCCCCTTATTATTAGTCTTAAAAAAAAAAATCATCCTCATAATGCTTTTCTCTCACTTTGCCTTTCGAGTGTACGGAGGGAGCGCGCAACAAAAAATCAAATTAAATTCTCTATTGAAAATGTTGCTCTTGTTATTCAGATGCTGGTTTGGGGTCTTTTGTGCGAATCTAATTATTCTCTGCTATCAGGACGGTCCACGGGGTAATTAGTCACTTCTCACCAAGTCCTCCCTGCATCCTCAGATTCTTATCTCCATAACTCCCACATACATATATATGTATATATATATTTTTTTTATTTTTTTTATTTTTTATTTTTAAAAAGAGATATTTTCCCTCTGATACAAAAAGTGTGAAGGTTTTTTTTTTTATAATTTATTTATCCCTTTGCGTATTGCGTTGCGTGTGCACCAAAACGGCACCGATGCCTCTTTTTTGGGACAAACGTGTGTGTGTGCGCGCGCGCACGCTGCGCACGGATCTCTCCTTTTTCGCGCCGCACCAATCAGAGCAATAATGCGGCGTGGAGCAGGGAGGTGAGGAAACAAGCGGAGAAGGAACAGGAGCCTGGAATCAAAAGGGGCACAGTGAATAGGTGCTTTCAGGTCTGCCGGAGGAGGAGCAGGATGAGGAGGAGGAGGAGGAGGAGGAGGAGGTCCAGAGCGCGAGCACAATTCAGCATCCGTACGGCTCACATTCAATTACAACACTTTCACACGCCGGCTAAAATAATAATAATAATAATAATAATAATAATAATAATAATAATAATAATAATAATAGCCCTGCGATGAACTGGCGACTTGTCCAGGGTGTCACCCTGCCTTCGCCCTAAGACAGCTGGGATAGGCTCCAGCAGACCCCCGTGACCCTGAATTGGAATAAGCGGGTATAGAAGATGAATGAATGAATAATAATAATAATAATAATAATAATAATAATAATAATAAAAGGATAACATAGCACATTTGAGTAGCAGTCGAAAAAGTCTCTTTTTCTGGTATGACAGGACTCATAAAGGCAAGAAAAAAAATTAACCATTCAAAAACAGCCGTCAAAATATTACAGCAATAACAGCAGTGATTTATTTGATCATCTTTTACTGATTTTTAAATGACCAGACAGGGAGCAGCGCCCCCAGCTGTGTCTCCAAGCAGCCTTATTTTAAAACATTGTTTCTATTTCTGATTGTGGCCCAGCATGACATTATTTTCTTGTTTTTGTTGTTGTTGTTGCTGCTGCTGCTGCCGTTTGACCACAGCTGGTTATTTTATTTTTAATCGTCGCCATCCCCCTCCATCTGTGCTTTCCAGAGCCTTCTTGATTTAGAAGGTAAAATTGGCTGCTTCAACCCACTGGCAGCAGTTTGAAGGACTTTTTCCCTTTTTTAAATAATTCTCCAAAGTCTCTCTCGCACAGAAGCAACGAGTTGCTGCTCTCCTGTTCTTTTTTTTTTTTGCTCTCTCAATTTTCCCTGAAATTTGTAGAAATCATATCAACGTATTTTATTATAATTTGCAGTTGTTTTTTTATGCAGCTTGTTTTATTTTACTTTATTCATTTTTTTCCAGCTGCCTTGATACTGACCACTGCAGTGACTACAGCCCCCACCCCAATCATGATTATTTCTGACACCTGTCGATAGTGACCTTCAGGCCACAGAGGAATTTCGGTAAATTAAGTCCCTGAAATACTGCCGCGCACCCAGTGTAATGCAGTTAAGCAGAAACGTACCAGAACCTTGAGAAAAAGATTGAAATACATTTTTAGAGGAATAATAACTAAAAGAGAAAAGAGGTTCCGACCACATCACCAGCGGATCGCTGCCTCGCCGCAGGATCACCTGACCGAGCGGCTGCCACCTTCCGCTATTTACAATGTGGCGATTACAGAAATCAATTATAAATTTAACTTGTGCAACTGGCAAGTTTTGAAAATAAATGTTTAAAAAAGAGTAGAGTGTTAGCAGTTCTAGGAGGAAGGAGAGGAAGAGGAGAAGATGAAGGAGGAGGAGGAGGAGGAGGTGGCGGTGGTGAAAAAGTGTTTTCTAATCAGAGTCACTGTCGTCCTGTTGTCACCTTCTCCCAGACAGACAAAGTGGCATTTCCTGACTGTTCCCATCCCAGTCTGAGTTATCTGACACCCCCCACCCAAAAAAAAAAATACAGCTGCGGGGGGAGACAGGAGCACCGCAGCCTTATCCCGGTAAGGAGATGGCTTCTTATCAGATCAGGCTCGGAAGTTTATTTTATGGACTAAATCTGTATAGAGGGGATAAAGAAATGACACATCCCTCGCGGACACAAAGGGTAGAAGGAGATTAGTCCTCCAGCAGCATATATGGCTTTAGTTCAACCTGACAGGCAGCGGATTGAAAGGTCATGAAATAATAATCCCCCTATTCTTCACCTCTAATCCTACGAGGGTGTGTTTCACTATGGGAACGTATAGGGCCAGGGCTATGTGCTACAGACTGGATGTTCATTTGGTTCGCTGTCACCGCGTTTAGATAGGCATCCGACACTGATTTAAATTAATTAGACTAATTATGATTGAAGAGGGATTTTATTTAATTTTATTTTTTAATTTTATTTTTTTTGTCTGCTGTTGTTATGACGAACGTCAGCGCCGCTGGATCTGTGTCTGATGTCGTTTGGTGTCGGGGGGTGGGGAGGATTTTAGGGCTTTTTTTTTTTTTTTCGTCTTACACCCCTATTTTTGTCATTCATCTTTGTGTACATGCTGGAGGTTGTTTTCTGCCGCTTCGCTTTATTCCTCATCTGACATGTCGTCGAAGGTTACAGGGATGTTGCAAATCAGAAAACCCAGGAGTGTTTTTATTTTATTTTTTTCTATTTTTTACACCCCCCCTTCAGCGGTAGCCTAAATTCTCCTGACACATCACACATGCATCAGGTGTGACGCAAACACATGCGTTTACACGTGTCTCTCCACGCGTGTGTTGAAAAAATAAAAATGAAAAAAGAGGAACATGGGCTCAGACATGGCATTTAGACAAGTGAGATCTAGTGGTACAGAAGTGTGTGTGTGTGTGTGTGTGTGTGTGTGTGTGTGCGTGCTCTACGTGTTTGGATGCGGCAGGGTAGAGAGGTTTAGGTGGGGTGGGTTGGGGTTGGGGGGGCAGAGTCGACCCAACAGCCTGGTAATCAAGCATTGAAAATGAGAGAGAGAGATTCAATGCAAACTAATGTGTTCCACACAATTACTCGATTAATAATTCTTATTCCATTACAGGGCCATGGAGACTCGGACAGAAAGGGAGAAAAGAAGGAGAGGAGGAGGTGGAGGAGGAGGAGAGACAGCGGGAGAGAGAGAGAGAGAGAGGGAGAGAGGAAGAGTTTTTCATAGACGAGGATGGAGAGGGGGGGAGTGAGGGGGGTGGTGGGGCACATCAGGCTAAGAGATCTGCAGTGGCTGTATATTTCCCAATGTCTAGTTAAGGCTGCGAGGCAGGGGTCAGGAAACTTAATTATAGCGTAAGTGGATAGAAACTGCGGAATGATAAAGAGAAACATGCAGACAGATTGCAACGGCAAGGACAGGTTTAATACTATTTTCTCCCCCCGTCTGCCTTCCCCGCCCAACAATAACGGCCCCCACAGACCCGCAATCACGCTGGGGGGCCTCCCGCCTGACAATAATACTAATGCATATCAAAATTACATACTCAACAACTGCGAGGCGCTTGGCGCGGCCACTATTACTTTCCAATTTTGGGGGTTCAAGAAAATACATCTCGCATGTAATGGTGATATCAGAGGAACTTATTTCCATTCTGCCAGTGTCAGAGTTTCCAGATAAGCGCTCACCTGTGGTGGAACAAGAGTTATTAAACCCTATCCAGCCCCGGCCGAGCGGCTGAATAAATAATCTGTTTTCTAATTTTTCCTTTCTTTTATTTTCTTTTCCCCCGCTCCGCCGTTAACTCTTCATCCACTTCCTTTCTTATTTATTCCCACTCCTTAATATCGTCAAAGTGCAGATTTCTCCCACCGCCCCCCCTCAGCGAGGAGCCACACGTGTGTGCGTGTGTCTTCTGCGTCGCCTCGATTTGGATTTCAAATCGGTCCCGAGGAGCTCAATGGGCCCCCGTGCTCACCGTCCGCAATCTATTTGCGCCGCCGGAGATTTGCATATCTGCGGCTCATGAAGCAAGGCTTTAATTTCCTCCCGCCGGAGATAAACATCACCTTGTTGGAGCAGATGGGTGGCGGCAGGATGGGGTCAATGAAGACGAGGCGCGACAATGGCGCCGGTTCAGCCGCTGAATGGCCAGAAGTAATAAAATTGCGCAATTTCCATACGGCCCCCAGGTTTTATTTTATTTTATTTATATATATTTTTCGGGTGGAGGAGGGAGAAAAATTAGGATCAAATGGCGCATTAGAAGATTGGACGGCGAGGCTTTTATGCGTCACGCGTTTTGCTTCACGCCAGGTGCAAAGTCTGCGGCCGAAGATGCGCAAAAGCAACAGACCTCCCACCCCGACCTCAAAAGTTGCCGCCGTTTCACACCGTCATTTTCGGCGTACGCCGTCTTTGTCGGCGTCTGAACGGAGCATAATTAATACTCTCGGCGGAGGTAGATTCCATTTCCTGCTGCTGCTGGCATATTGTACTGATCACGCCGCGAGAGGTGCCATTTCCTATGAATTAGAGTGTCAACTAAGCACCTTTCTTATGACAACATTGGACACAATGGGACGTGATTAATTAGCCTCGGATAGATGAAATTTCATCAGTATCTGAGCTGGAATTTCGCTCGGCACGTGAGAGCAGGTAAAATTGAAATGGAAGGTGGCACAAAGTGAACAATTTTTTATATATATATTTAAAAATGTTTTGCTTTTAACTGAGCGGATGTGCACTTTGGGACTTGTACATTGTTTAACATCATTCTGTTAGAGAATAGTTCCAGAATCCTGCGGGGCCCAGGTGGGAGGTATGTAAACCTCTTGTTGTTTGCCCGTACGGAACCTTGTCCGCTCTCTGCCTCCAGGAGAGCCGGGTCGGCGAGGTTACGATGGAGGCAGGGGAGAAATGAAGGGGGGGAAAAAGAGAAAAGTTTCTTCTTCTTTTTTTATTAACCTCCCGATATCTCACATTTGTCTGTTTATCAAGAAAGGCCTCATGCAAATCAGGGTCCCAAGTCATGGATTTAGCGGGCGCAATTAATTAAAAGCTATTGTGCGCGTGCCGTGTGCGCGCGCACGTGCGCACATGCACGAGTGCGAGCTTTATGCATGCGCGAGCCCTCGTGTAACAAGTTCATCTGATTTTCAAAGACGCCGCGCAGTCAGCCAATGGGAGAGGGAGAGCGAAGCGAGAGAGAGGGAGACGGAGAGGGAGAGAAGAAATCTGCATCACAGTGTTAATTTAATCAGACTCCTGTAATACGCCTTCTCCCCTCTCCCCAGGCAGCTCGACGGTTCCTCTGCTAGTTTGAGGAGAAGATGAAGGGAGCTTTCAGCCTCTTAGAAGATGAGGGTTAAAGAACGGAGAGATTAAGGAAGTGAGAGTGCCACTGAAAAGGGGGCCGGGGGATTATGTCATCCACAATTGATGTGCTCTCTTAATGTACCTTTAAACATGTGCCACTGGGGCCTGCTTTTATAATGCCTATTCACTGCGGGGAGGGGCAGCGGCGGCGGGGGGGTTAAAGTATTAACCCAGAAATACTTTGCAACATATGTGTGGCTCGCGAGTCGGGGCCTAGTTATCGGGGATTTGCGTCACTTTGATATGTACACGCCGTGCAGAGGGGAGGAAGTCCGTCCTCCAACCCTCCCATACGCTGCCATGCGTTGCACTGATCTCCATATCAAAAAAAAAAAAAAAAAAAAAAACGGAGAGAGATCCTTTATCGGATGATCACAGGACAAAATGTGTCTTTATTCCGCGTTCAGCCGCCGTCGCCGCCGAATGAAATTGTTCCCCCGCTCGGACGGACGAGCGGGGAAAAAAAAGGATCTTGTGCGAAATTGAGGGATTCTCCTCTAAAGGGCGGGAAGGTGGGAGGGAGGGTTTGTCTCTGAAATTGCTGCTTGTCTCAACAGAAAAGTGCACGTTGAGGACGTGAAGATCTTATCCCCGGCGGATATTATGGGGTTAAGTGTACTCGTGTGTGCGTGCGTGCGTGCCGTCTCGTGCACTTTCGTCTTGAGCGTCCACGTCGGTCAGTCAGTGCGCGACCGCTCGATGAAGCCCCGCAGGCCTATCGCTAACCGGATTAGCTGAGTGGACAGCAGAAGTCTATCATTGCTTATTGATTTTTTCCTCTCCTCTGATTCCCATCGGAGCACGGGTGGGGGCTTGGGGGGGTTGGGTTTGTGGTTAACACATTTGCCGTATCTGCGAGGCCTTGGAGCAGGCGGCCGTTGTCTTGGGTGTCAGTTAAAGTCAACTAAGTCAAAGCTATCGGAGGGCAACAGATGCTCCTCCCTCCTCCTCCTCCTCCTCCTCCTCCTCCTTGGTGGAAGATACAGTGGGACGCCGTCTCAAGCGGAAACCCGCTGATCAATCCGATTGATGAGCGACTCATGCACAGAGTCTCTCCCGCCGCTGCACTCGTGGAACGCTGGTGTTCCCTTTTTCTCCGCGCGGGTGCTCAATTTATTCTGCCACATCACAACGGTGATGTCATTGGCGTTTCGTCTTGGCCGCGCCCCCTTAGCTCACCCGCCCTCTGTCATTGGGGTGGGGTCAAGGAGAGTGATATTAAATCCTTGATGTCAGGGACAATTTTGTTCAATTATGTGTCTGGATTTTCTTACAATTTTCGCGATCTGGTATTTTAGCTACAGTTGTACGATCTCATCCAGGCCGATTCAACTCTTTGGATGTTGTGTTTGGATTCTTACAGCAAAATGATTCATTTTTAGACACGTTGTTCCGTCTTTGAGCGGTTGGGAGGACTCACATCAAGAACAGATAGGAGTTGATCGTAGCATCAGGAGAAGAAGCTCCTTTTAAAAACGTCCTATGAATGTTTCGCGCTGCTGCTGGACATACGTTTGAACGTCGACAAACACACAAACGACATGCTGAAATATTGCAATCGGACGGCGGACCGTTCTCTGCTCTTAGTCCAAAAATAATTTCTGACTTCACTTTTATATTTGTCCGCCCTTCCGTGGTCGTTTTCTCCTTTTACAGACAAAGTGCACCGCTGAGAATAAGAGCAGAGGTGATGAGGCACGGAGGTATGGGAGGCACACTGTGTGTGTGTGTGTGTGTGCGTGTGTGTGCCAGAGCAGCAGATAATAATCTAGCCGAAGCTGTCAGCGGTTTCACCCCTCGATGGCTCGGGTGTCAAAGGCTAAAAGAGGTCTGCGGAAATTTGCGAAATTAATAACGGCGTGTGTGTGAAAGGGTGAAAAAGACACGCACAGCGAGGTTTAAAAGTGTATATCTGGGATGCAGCTGTGACAGCGGCAGAAGAATTAGTCCAATTAAAAGTGGTAATTGCCTTTTAATTCCTCCTATTAATTTCTCGGGCTGCGCGAAAAAGAGCGGGAACATAATGGGCGAAATGTTTCAACCCTTCATTGTACAAATTCCGCCTCGCACCGCAACCCTGGTGTCTGCGCGCTGTCCTTGTATTTTAATAGCTCATCTTAGCTATACACCGACTCCTCATGCACTATAACCTCTAGCTTCTTTCTTTTCCACGACTCTTGGATTCTTCTTCTTTTTTTTTTCTTCTTTTTTTTACATCCTGCATGTTTGTTAAGAAAAATAACCGGATTAAAAATTCGCATTGAGGTTAACCGCACTTATTTACAGCACAGTTTAACAGGTTTTTTCTGTCCTTTGTCATAGCGAAACCTAATGTTCACTTCATATTTTATGAAATTTACACTGCAAAGGTGTTGGAATCATTTCGATAATGACAATAATTTCATGCATTGGCGAGAAATCATTATGTGAGCGCGTCAGTGAATAAACCAGCAAAGGATCAGGTGCTAATACTGCTTGCGAAACAGCAAATCATCCATTAGCTCAGCTAGCAAGCTATGGAAGGAGCTGCACTCCAGGGTAGGAGTTAAATCAAAGGCAGGTCTCAAGCTAGAGAGGGTTGACATTCACACCGTCACATCAAGAAATTCAATTCAGAGAGAAATGAAGGCTGCCAAGTATTTTGCTCTCAGTTTAGGTGATCAGACGTAACAGGCAGTAGAATTGTCTGCTCTCAACAGACTAGGAAATAGCATGAACTGATTCACAAAGCAGCCATAAAGGTTCACTTTAGCCTTCTTGATACTTTTCAGCTGTGGAATATAGTTCTTTTTTTGTATATATCTTATATTTAGTCAGTTAAAGTAGCAATCCAACGTATTATGCGCATATTCCGGAAACCTTTTTTTCTCTCTCATACACAATTTCAATGGAGAATGCTGGAAAATATCCACTTTCTTCTTTCACTCTGATAGGTCATGTGATCAGAAGACGCAATCGCGCTCAAATTCTGTGGAAGATTTTTGTGTCCACTCAACAAACGCAGGGAAGCATTAGCAACATCTCAGCCACTCTCCTTCCATTGTGACAGTTTAAATCAGCGAGTGCATCTCTTGCTGCCAAGCACCAGTTGCACTGTGGAAAAGTCTGACCAACCAACATGTGTGGCGCCGAAGTTTGCCACACGACTTTTTTTGGTCAACTTGGTGCTAGCATGTGCTGGCTAATGAGTATGCTATGGACTAATAGAGTTGCTTTTTTCCCCTCTATAGGAATTCATTTTTTCATGGAAGTGGCAGTAAGTAGATGAAAAGAACTTTTCAAATTGGTTAAACTTTGTTTTTATGATTGTCAACGAGAGGAAAAAACACATTTTGAGTAGCGCCGGCCTGATCTTTTCGAATTGTGCCCTTCTGACAAATTATGCCTTTGTTAAAATAAAGAAAGGAGCGCAGACCACTCAACATTTAAACTTTAGCAGACAAGTCAAGACAATACTGAAGATGTACCGAAAAAGAAGCAATTGAAATTAGTGTTTGATGCACATATTTTAAATCCCAGAGACACACAAGAACTATTCAATGTTTTCACGATGCCAATGGAATATTACTCCTCCGTGGGCCTGGCAGAGGATTCACCTCAGCAACTGATACATCAAGAAACTAATCCATCTGCTCCGCCGGGGCCAACGAGGTGGTCAGACACACAATTTGTTTCCCGGGGCCGAGTGTGTTGTGTGGGCAGTCCATTGAATTCCCATCCGTCATGGTTAGTTACACGCTTGTCAGCTGCTCTCCCACTGCCCAGCGGTGGAGCCATCACCCCTGACCTGGAAGCATTATATCTAAATCACATTACATGGGCCCTGTGTTCTTTTGAAGTCGCCAGAGTGAGACATCTGTCCGGCCCTGTTTGAGTTTACTTCCCACTCAGCCACCACGTCTTAATTAGCTGATTGGATTTTCGGTGCGCGCGCGTGTGTGACTTTGGTGCGTGGTTTTTTTTTTGTGTGTGTGTCTCTTTCTGTGTGTGTGTGTGTGTGTGTGTGTGTGTGTGTGTGTGTGTGGCTGCATTATCGTGGCGGCGGCAGATAGGGTTTGTCCGCGCGGCTCGAGTGTGATTGACAGGCTGATGGGAAGATAATATGGCGAGAACAACGACAGGGAAGGAGCCGGAATTCGTTTGCCGTGACGATAATGAATCTGAAAGAAAATCCTTGTGTTTGTTCATTAGCTATTGAGGCCCGGACGACGCGGCCTTCCAGACACTGTCAGCCACAGATGGCCCTCGCTGACGGATTCTGCAGCACCTGAGTCCTCTCTCTCTCTCTCTCTCCCCCGCCCACCCACCCCACTTCACCGGCTTGTAATTAGCCCCAGCGGCGAGAGCTTCGCGGCCCTGGGATGAGATCCTCCACTGAAGAGAGAGAAAGAGAGAGAGAGAGAAAAAAGTACTGTAAACACTTCTACTTGTTTCCATTCGAGGCAATTTTAAATCCACTTTAGAGCCAATGCGCATTTTATTTAGTTTTTGTTGTTTTTCTGACAGCTCCGCTCTCAGTCTTTTCGTGGGTTTGCACTTTCATTGTGCGTGCGGCGGCAACTCAACATGAAACCAAACGCTTTTTCAGCAGCCGTTTAATCTTTAATCTATTTGCGCCTTCTTGTAGTCACTACCTGGAGTTAAATGCGGCCGACTAAATGCTCACCATATCGGCCCCGCGCCGGCACCAAAGGTAATTTGGTTTCCGCTTTGTAGCATTCGTGGCAGCGCTATTGTGTGAAAATGTCTTTCGCGCCGGACTGTCCTCTTCGGCATCCTTTCAGTTCCTTCTGGTTCGTCGGGGGTTAGGAATTAAGAATATTTTTTTTTATTTCAATACACGTCCCACACCACGGCCGTGATCCCTCGCAAGTCGCCAGAGACATTTTACTGATAAATTGTTAAATTTCTTCTTTCAAAGCAAGAAAAAAAAAAAATTAATTACTTGCGGCACTTGAACCCAACCAGTTCTCAACGTGTAGCAGCACTGCACTCAAGCTGTGCCAGTATCGCCTTGTAGTGATTTCTTTTTCAAGACAGACTTGTGTGTGATTTGGAAAATTACCATGAAAAATTAAGGCAGTTGTAAAATGAGCTGATTGCTGTAAATGCCCGTTCGAGATGGAGTCGTCGGCCCAGAGAAATGCCTCATTCTGCCGTGCACAGTATCTTTACAACTGGGTTGAAGCTTTTAAAGAGCGATTTTATATTTTTATTGAAATCGCGGTCATTGATTTTTCAGACATTTTTCAGTCTTGAAAACACAATGACTAGACCACGGGTGGGCAAACTTTTTGACTGGTGGGGCCACAATGGGTTCTAAAATGTGACAGAGGGGCCGGAGCAGGAGCAAATGGAGGGAGAGTTTTGGTGACCCACCAAAATTTTAATGTCAATTGAAAATGAACAAAAGCATTACAACAAAATATGTGTTTTTGAAGCGTCATGGCATCTAGCTCTTTATTGAAATGATGCTTAAAACACTGATAAAAAGTGATAAAATACAGCTATTTTTTGACTTACCTACTATTAATATACTTTCTTCAAGTTCGGTGGGCCAAATAAAAAGCTTATCTGGCCACATGTGCCAGTTAAGCCCCGGGCCATAGTTTTCCCTTGCCTGGCCTAGAACATAATGCAACAAAAAGAGACTCCTAATTCCTTGATACGTGATTCTTGATTACACAAATAACAAAACACAGCATGTCCACAGAATTTATTGGATTTATTAATAGAAAGAGATACAAATCTGTTTTGATGTCATCAGTTTACATCCTGATTAGCTGATATTTTTCTCCTTTCTCACTAGTTTACTTTGGTTTTATGGCAGATAACTCTACCAGCCACTTACCCCTGGAATAAATAGCAGCTCATCAAGCAGTGAAAATAGCAGTTTATAATCAACATCAACATTTTTGTCCACCTGTTGATTCCGCAGCACGCAGGTTGGTGGCGTGTGAGCGAATTAGCTCCCGTTCCCATTGCTGTCGGTAACCTGATTTCTAGTGGGGATGTAAACACGCTGGCCGGCTGCTCTGTGGGCGTGGACAATTAGTTGCTCATTCAAAGCAAATGAATTGGATTTTTTCGGACACAAAGTAGGTGCGCCTAATGAAAATTGAGCCACTGATTAATCAATGAGAAGGCAGCGCCGTTCCCGCTAGGCCCCTCTAAAACTACGCTCAGCGTGTCGTCGGAAACCATTACGGTGCAAGAGATCAACTCTCACTCAAGTCGACATTATTATTAAACTTTATTATTGCGGCGGGATTTTTCGTTCTGCCGGTTGAAGCATCCAGTCTGTGCATTTGCTCCATTATGCCAAGTTAAAAAAAATAAAATAAAAGTACAATTTCTCAGTGAGCCGACACGCAGGAGGTTCATCGTTTGCTGCCTTTTCAGATTGTTTGATCTTTGTCCCCATCCGTCTCAGTTTGCGCGCCACAATGCCTTCATTGGCGTCAGCTATGAGGTAAGTTGTGCTGTGAACAGCGCGGCTGCCCTTCACGCCAGCTCCTCTGGCAGGAAGTGAAGTGACCTCTCGCCAGTGTGCGCGCTGTATAATGGAAATAATACATCATTTAGTGCTAACATGGCATTAACTTGAAGTGATTGAATCTATATTTGTCATAACCCGTGTGATTCAGAGCTGCTGGAAGTTCTCAGTTCCTGCCCTTGCGTTTTAATCCAAACGTGGTGTGCGATGAAAATTCTATCTGTTCTAACAATGTGCCTGCGAACAAAGACACTCAGGAGAAGACAAAAACCCGTCTTTTAATTCTTTCACTTGTCTCCCTTTGAGCTAAAGCATAAAGCTCTTGAAATCATCCCTTTGTGATGTTACCTCGGTGCACTTTCCTCTTTGACAGCCTCCTGTTTTTTTTTTTGTGTGTGTGTGTTTTTGTCATCTGCAAAACATATAAAAGGTCCAACAAGAAGTTAACAAGAAATTTATCTGAGCATTTATTTTGAAGGCTGTAAACAGAGAGCTAAGAATGTTGTTTTTCTGGAGATCTATGACTAATTGCGCTGGACTGAACTACTGGAGCCTTAAAGTGTTTCATGGCTTCCAACTCTCTAATATTGGCACAAGGTTGGAAGCTCGGCATGTCTGCAAATTGCTCTGGGTTCTTTTGTGACCAAGAACAAGTCAATTTTCTTGGAGGACTTTGGTGAGTCAGGTCTGCTTCGAGTTTCCTCCACTTGGTTGGTTGGATGTTGAGGCTCTCTGGCTGTCTCAAAATGGGAATTTGTTTGGAGGTTATTGGTTTGGTTTGATGGGTTTTGAGAAGTTTCTCATTAGAAAATCCATCATCGTCCTGCTGAGATGTTGCAAGCTTAATTATTGTAGGCATATCAATGAAATGTAGTAAATTGATTATTGCTTTAATATTATTCAGAAACATGGATGTAGAATTCTAGAAACGAAGGGATAATTGTTTTTCAAAAGGTGCCAAATGGTGGGAATCATGTTATCTGTGTCAGACGGAAATTTTGAGTTTTGCTTTGGAAAATAATCTCATCTAATCTCATCTCCGCGCGCTCATCTTTCCATTTTTGTTGTTTTTGTGTTTTGTGTTTTTCCCGGCGTCTTCCTCATTCTCCTCCGTTATTGTCCCACCCCCATGCAGCCAAGCACAGGGAAAACAAATCCCTGTTTTCATACGTGTTACATCAGATATCAATAGACATATTTCTGAATGGTTTATTGATGCCGTCGGTTTCTTCGTGTCTGTGCGCACGTAAATAGAAAAACGGGCTCTAATTCTCCAAAATAAAAAATAAAGAAAAAAGTGTCCACATACTCGAGCGCACGCGATGCTTTTAGCTCCTTCCATTGTGTCGCTCTCAGTCCAAGGTTGTGTCGTACTCAGGGGATGTTTTCAAAGACCTCGCATCCAATCTTGTGTTAGCTTCAATTAGCGTTTAACTCATGAGCCTTGCCCGCCGGCCCCCCATTTTCCCAATGGTAGCCGGGAATTCACTCTCTGCCCTTTCTTACAATCATCCGTTTCCCCTCTGTCCTCCACTTCCCCGCCCGGCGGCATCTCGTTTTTTTTTCAGGTTTTCTTTTTTTTTTTTTTTTGAAATCGTATTTCCTCTCGCTGGATGGCAAAAAGAATTGATTCGCGGCAACAAAAACGTGCCTACCTTGTGATGTCGAGCGCGACGCTGAAATGATGAAGTCGATATGTTATCGGGCTGCGACGCTTTTGGTAAAGCTTTGAATCCACAAGGATTCCGCAACATCTGGCTCTCTCTGTGAGTGTTTTTGTGCACAATTTTCAAATGTGTGGAATTTTAAATAACGCAAAGCCTTTTGTTAAAGCCACCGCTGATCACTTCGATTGCAGACGCTCGTGCCAATCGACTCATCAGCTTTAGTTTCCCATCGCGTCACTTTTATTGTATTTTTTTTTTCCCCTAACAATTTAGGGGAAAAAAAATCGCAGAGACTCGACGAGGCAATGCGAAACTTCTCCGAAACGTCGGCGCTGTCCATCCAGCTGATCTCCGTTCTGTGTATTCCGGTAGTTCTCTGGCGACCTTCCTCCCGACGAGGCCAAGGGACATTCATACTGATTTATTCAAAAGGGGACGCTTCTCATTCAATTTTCTCCATATTCATAAGCGTGTTTCGCACCCCCGCTCTCGTTTTCCTTTTCAGCTTTAAATTAAAGGTACAGGAACGAGCCGGGCCTTTCATCTCGGGCTGTGCGAGGGAAGCAAAGGCGTGCGCGCGTGCGTTCTGCGCGCATGCGTGTGTGTGTGTGTGTGTGTGTGTGTGTTGGATGAGGGGAGCTGCTGGGAGCATTTGGATGAAGGAGGGAGGGAGAGCATTGGCTGTGCTGGTCTCTCCACCACCCTCCACCCCCCACTCTCCACTCTGTATTTATTAGCCCCCGTCTCTCCCTCTCCCCTTTGCCCACCCCGACCCGCCCCCCGCCCCCGCCCCAACGACACCTGGCGAAAAATGATTCATTAATTCAAAAAGCAGCATTTTTTGAAAGCTGTATTTCAAAGGCCTGGGAGAAAAAGGGAGAGAGGAGCTAAGTGGGGCAGAGTGAGCCGGGAGAGCGGCGAGGATGGGGGGGTGGAGGTGGAGGTGGAGGGTCGGGTTGGTGGCGGGGGGCGGCAGAGCCAAGGTGTCTGGAGGGCCAGAGTACACTTCAACTTTCGGTCACGCCAAAGATCAAGCTGGAGGGGGGTAGGTGGAAGTGATGCAGTGTTCCTTCAAATTCTATTTTTTTCCGTCAATTCTGTCTTTGGATATTTCTTAAATGTATTTTTTATTAATAACCACCCAATAAAAGAACCAATACAACATGTTTTCTTTGTCCTTAGGAACACATGCAGCTCTGAATTTGAGTAGATTTAGTCTAGCAAATTTAATTTTGATTCTAGATTTTTTTTTTCAGCTTCTGGACAAAGTGGAATTGCTGAAGGAGGGCCGGCGGTGTTCAGGGAATAACTTAACAAACCTCTAGGAATTTTCTCCACCGACACACAAATATTGCTCCACACGAACAAAAGCTGAATGACGGTCATATCATTAGCTGCATTTCCATTAGCCCTAGAATTGTGCAAAATGTAAATATCGCAATAAAAAACGGTCATGGAAACACTTAAAAACTCTTTGAAAAACCTCTCAAATATGGCTAAAAGGTTTTGACGCTCTCATGTGGTGGTTTTTCAGACACATCAATATACAGTAGAGGTAAATCGCAAAAGTGTCACGGAAACACTTTTTTCGCATTTACACTTCACCGGACGTGACGTACGGGTCACGTGACCAGTTCACTTCAAGCGAAAATGGTGCGTTATGATTGGACGGAGGGGGAGACAGAATATTTTTTATACAAGTAATAAAAAGAGAAAAATAGAACAACCATTCTTGACCGCAAACAAACAAAAGCAAACATAATTGTCGTACATCTTGCGGGATGAGATTTTATGAGATTTTACGAGAATTACGCTTGTGCGCTTCACACCATTCAATGGAAATACCTGCAAATCACAATTGTACTTAGTCAAAATTTTAAAAATATTGCTTTTACTTTGCGAAAAACTGTAATGGAAACGCAGCTAATAACAGTAAATTCCAATATATTTCTTTCTTTTTCTAAATAACATTTTCCAATGTTGCCAATGTTGCATTTCCACAATTTCCCCATGCGCCCCCAAAAGAACCACACAACGTACAAACACGTCCCTCACACGAGTAGTAAACGGCAAACGGCGGCGGGATCGCGTGTCAGCCACTCCCAGTCCGGCTGAATCTTTCATACGGCTGCGGATGACGCGGTTAATTATAGATGGCAGGACAAGGCGGGATCCTTAGCCTCAATTAGACGGGGCCAGAGGGTTAGTGACCTGCACGCCGACTGTCAGTGCCGATTACACGCGACACAAGGCCGGTGACAGTGAGAGGGGCCGGGGAGCGGAGGCCAGGCCCGGGTTACGAGGGACACCTCGCAGAGTCTCGTCTTCGGCCCTGCTGAAAGCCGCACATACGCCTCCGAGAGCGCAAACGCGACACACACACACACACACACACACACACACACACACACACACACACACACACACGTACGCGTCTCTGTAAACCCACCGTTAAGACACTGTGTGTGTAATCAGATGAATCAAATTGTTATCTTCGAACTTGAACAAATGTATTATGTCATGCTGAGTGTTAAGGGCTAAACTGTCCTGATTGTTTGGCTCAGTCATTAATTTTAATATTGATGAATAAAAACATTTTTTGCCGCGAGCATGGTCTTATCTTGCTGGAAATTAAAGGAAGGACTTGGAGGCCAATAGAACTTCCAAAAGAACATTGATAAAAAAAAAATATATATATATACAGAAAGTTGATAAAAGTAGTGAAACAGGAAAATTAAAACAAACAGAAATGTAAAGAACCTTGAGGGCAAACTGAATTAGAAGTGAAACTTTGAATGATTTCTATCATTCAACAATTTGTACATTTCAAGTTGGCTCCATGTTTACTCGTACACTCGCTTACTCACATTCTATAAGAGTCCGGTTGACATAAATAATTACTGTGTTTACGGCCGAGCGGTCTAAGGAGGTTATTTTGGTCTAAGATCATTACGGTGATTTTGCTGTCACCTGAAGATCAATTTGAAAATTCGATCCATTTTCCTTCCCCTCGTATAAATTCAGCCGCTTAATTTCACAAATGAGTTGTTCCAAATGACACGTGACTTTAAGAAGAAAGACATGTCAGTGCGGATGTAGTGGAGTTCCACCGTGTTGTGATTTCTCGTGCAGCGTGAAGACATCGGCGTTGCCCTCTGTTCGACACAGAACGACGATATTTGTCATCTTCTTCTCTCTCTCTCTCTCTCTCTCACACACATGGAGACAGCTATTGGTGTAGTGTGTCCCATTCCCAGGGTGTTTTCTTGTGATACTGTCTCTGGGAACAAAAAAATCAGGCAAATAGCCCTGAAATCTATCATATAATGATCTGGGCCCTAATGACAGTTTTGGCTTTGGGAAAACGGGGGTTGGGTTGGCTGGGGTGGGGGGTTGGTTGAGCTAATCGTTGCTGTCTACCTTTCACCTCTGGGTGTTGTCACGACCTTGTCCTCCCTCTGCTCCCGCCCGTGTTGACGCGGTCTGAAGCTCAGCGACCTGCTGGTGACTTTGACCGAGGGAAAGACCAGCGGGGAGCCGAGTCACCATTTAGCCGTCGAAACTTCAGGAGCAGCTCCTCCTCCTCCTCCTCTTCATCCTCCTCCCACTCCTCCACCTCCACCCGCTGCCTTACCTGTGCTCACCTCTGTCTGTCTGTCTGTGTGTCGCTCTGTGCAGGTGGGTAGGAGCCAAGCCCCCTTTGGGACCTGCTGATTAGAGCATTAAAAATAAATGAGCCCCTGTTTAGGGGGACTGGTGGGGGTGGCACGGCGGTATATATTTCTGTTAATTTTTCTACCCCCTCCCAACCCCCGTCCCGTGTAGTGACTGATCTGGCTGAATATGATAGCGCGGGCTGTCACGGCAATAATTAGGGCCTATTTTCCGTGAGGTCATCTTACAGGTACGCCGGGCGGCTGTGGTTCACACACAGGGTGCTCTGTGCTGCTCCTGCTTCTCCTGCTGCTGCCGCTGCTGCCTCGGAGCCCCCCCAGGATATGATTGTGCACACAGAGCAACAAAGAATCACTCCGCAGCAAATGAACCAAACATTGAAAATAAAAAAAAAACGTCGACAATCTGATACGCGATACGAGCTTCCCGGTGCTTCATGTGCCGGGAGACTTGAACTCGATGGGATGGGCTTTCACAGCTCAGCATCAACAGCCTTTTTTTTTATATATAGAACTGTGTCCAACCCCCTAAAAAAAAAAAAAAAAAACTAAAACGTCAAACAAGATCTGAAAAAGGATTACGTTGTCCCGGGAATGGGCTGTGATGCTTTTCAAGGGGACGGCGACAGTCTTTGATTTGTTTTTTATGCACGTGCCAAAGCCGCGTAATTAAACACGGGAACTTCATGTTTGAACAAAAAACCTTAGGAAAAAAAAAGTGAGAGGAACGCACGAGGGGTCTTCAGCAATGGCTCTCCAACAGAGGGCCGACGGTGCCAAGGAGGAGCGCAACATATTTCGGCTCCATTCAAAAACGCTCCCTAGTTGGGTCAACAGCTGCAGGCTAGAATTAGAAATCAATTATTCAGCTTCGACAAGCTCATTAAGTCTCTGAATGGGATTTTCTGTTCTCAGTCTGCCTGCTCATTTCTCCTAGCTTGCAGTTTCTAATTAGTATTTTCTTCTCTTTAAAGTTTGATGGGAGTTTGGGTTATAAAAAAAAAAAAGGGAAGGAAATAAAAAAAAAACGTGGGCGCTGACTTAACAACCAGCCGACCAGCCAGCGAGCTTCCTCCAACGGTGCCGCCGTCCTCGTCATCTGCGTCGGCGTGTTTTCGGCGAGACCGCCGAGGTGGTTTGCTTTCAGCTTGGACACCGTCTAATGACCGGAGTCATCAGGGCTAAATTAGGCATTAATAATCAAAAGGGAGTGTAATCTGGACCAAATTAAGCATTAATAATCAAAGGACGGGCAGAAATTATCGCTAAACGAGCCGTCGCTAATCAGCCGGGGGTGAAGTGTGTTCCGAGGCGGAAGACGGAGTGTGTGTGGCGTGGTGTTGTGTGGTGTCTTGGTGGGGGGGGGCGGGAGGGAGGTGGGGGGGGGGGGTGAATAATCAGGCCGCGGCTCGGCAACCGCAGGAGGCGATTGATGTTGTCATAGAAACTTGGGGCCTGCCCCACTCGATGGCATCCTTCAAGGGGGCAGCAGACGCCTAATGTGGCCCTACTGTTGCCTACATCACCTACAGTGCGAGACGGCTTATTAGCAAAAAAAAAAAAAACATTCCACCTCCATCTCTCTCTCTCTCCTCTCTCTCTTTTCTCTCCCAAACCCAGCCGCCCTCCCCATCCCCCCTCCTCCGCCTCCCTCTCTTCCTCTCCTCTCCACATTGTGTCTGTCTATCTGATCCCGTGGCCTTTTGTTGCGCTATGAAAGGCCTGATGCCACACTCATTATTTTCTCCTTTATCTCTCTCCCCACTGCTCTGATTAGAACAGTCGCCCCTGACAGACGCCCTCAGCCAGCTCCTATCCATTACAGCGCGAGTGTGCGTGCATGCGTGTGTGTGTGTGTGTGTGTGTGTGTGTGTTTGTGGCGTGTGTGTGTGTATTAATCCTAAGTGTTTTAAGCACAGCAAATGTCTGTTATTATAAAGAAAATAACAAATATCGCGGGGAAGAAAAAGTCTCCTCGGTGTCGGGAATAACAAGCTGCATTTTGATCATTTTGAGGTTTGCTCTCTCTCTCTCTCTCTCTCTCTCTCTCTCTATTTTTTGCTCGCTCGCTCGTGATACAATCTTTATCGCGTTTACTTTCTCGCCCAGACATTCCGCTGGAAACGGCCTTGTAACGTCTCCTGTTTGAATTTCTTTTGCCGCATCAGAGCGCGAGGACCTTCTTCCGTGTCCCTTTTCAGATCTTTGTTTTTCGCGTCGCGCCACCTTACATGCTTCATATACGAAAACAGAAATCCTGGAACATTCTAGACTTCTGTTTAAAGCCTTCTGCAAAATTGTTGGAGTTTTAGCTTCCTGTGTTGGACCAGGCGGTCACGAGAGCAGTCTGAGGGTGGAACGAGCAAGTGATGTTGCCAATAATCTGTTATTATCTGTTATCTGAAATACTGAAAGATCCCTTTGTGACGTCACAGTGTATTTAGAACGTAAAAGCTGGACTTTTACCATTTCCTGGATATTCACTGCCAGCCAAGAGATGCGTATTATTGTCAGAAATCACCGGTTTTGCGTGAGATCTCACATATCATGCGTTTATTGTGCATACGTTTGCCTTTGCATGCAAGCGTCAACCAGTGCATTCTTGCATCCGCAACAACAAAGCAAAAAAGGGCTGTGCAAATGGCTTGCCTGTTTATTCACTGTCGATTTGCAGCGTGAGGAGCTGGATTTTCCCCATGTAAGCCCATTCAAGTGAGAGTGCGCACATAGTTTCGCCCCTACAGTCTCATCGTGTGTTGTAATACTCAGTGTCGCGTTTACAAATTGACAGAAAAGCAGCGGGGAACATTTAATACATCAGTGGCTAATCTGCAATAAGCTGTTTATTGCTAAATATTTAATTTATGCACAAATTTAGTCACACTAAATTACGGAAATCACTTTTAAATATTTACAGATACATGTAAAAGCCCTTTTTACACATATATTATTTCCTCGCTGGCGCTCTCGCAGCGCAAGGAGCCTGAATATGTCATTTGCTTTTAAATTGCATTATCATGCAAAATGAAGCAGGAATTTGATGAAACTCAGATGGATTCACCTGAGTTAATGGAATATGGGTTTAAGAGGGAACTAATTATCTTAGTTTAGCAGGGAGTGAATGCATTTCTATGGAAAGCCCTGATTTTGAATGTAAACATTAATGGCCTCCTTGATTACCATAAGAATTGCGTGTTAATGCCCCCCCCCCCCCCCCAATCCAGCCACCCCCACCCCACCCCCCGCTCACTCTGCTTCCTATTGGATATGCATCTGTGCCGCTGCAGTCCAGACACGGCGCACACACGGACCGCAAAAGCTTTAATACACTTTACCTGCCTTATCTACTAATGATGCCTTTTTCTCTTTTTTTATTGTTTTCCTAATCCACATAATTCATTTCTCCAATGAAATTACGGTTTTAAGAGCGGGTGTGTCGATCCGGTCGGGAGCTTCCTTCTGTTTTTTTTGTGGAGGCCGAGACAAAAACAAACGGCCAAAAAAATGAGCTCCAGCAGTTTAGGTGAGGGGTGGACCGGGGGGGCGGTGCTCTTCTCTTCCTGTCTTTGTGGAGTGTTGATGTGTGAGGCAAAATAGGTCAGGCTCAGTTTGAGACTTTTTGGATGGCACATCTTTGATTGGAGGCTTGAATTGAAACCTGGCAGTTTAATTATTTGACTAGTAAATTGACATCAGCCAGTATCACATGGTGGGACTCACCACTATACTGTGCCTCGCGTCTGTTAGTATAGTATACTGTACATCTCTAGCTGCGTTTCCATTACTCCTACAATATCACGAAAGCTAAATATCGCAATGAAAAAAGCTGGTAATGGAAACACCTTAACTTTGAAAAACCTCTCAAATAACGCTTTTAAAGTTCAACATAGAGGTATTTCACAAAAGTGTCATAGAAACATTTTTTCGCATTTGTACTCAGTTTCTTCTTCTTCTGTGGTCTTTAAGGCAATTTGCAGCACATTCCTCCTGATTTTATCAAAGCAAAAGAACACTGACTGACTCAACGGTGCCACAACCGAACCGATTCCGACTGGAGCTTTTCAAAACGGAGGTTCAAAATTTTGATTTTAGGCTTGAAAAGGTAAAGAAGGAAAATGCATTAAAGAATCTTTGGATCAGGCGAAGAGTTGAAGTAAGAAAAGGAGGCGAGTTAAAGGGCAGGTGGGACAGGGTGGCTTTGACTCGGGGCCTCCCGGGGACAGTGACCTTATTTCAAATTCTGGGTGAGAGACTGTAGTCGGGCAACTGAGGGGACGGACACACACGCGCAAAACGCACACACGCGTTGCGCTCTTTCAAGGCTGGCTTCGGGAACACAGCCCCCCGAAGTCCTGCAGCTTTCTCAAAGGCCAGCTGCGGCTATTGTTGGAGGAGAGCTACCTTGTGTATTACAGCATACGATATTCCTCCAAGGGTTCTGCTTTGGCTCAGTGCGACGTCCAGTGTGAGCTGTTACATTTTGTGTGGCTGATTTTCCCCGTCATGGTTGGAGAATCAAACGGCCATTGCACTCGCACGTATCGAGGAATGACACGTAGGTGCAGTGAGGGTAATCCCGCTGGCCCAAAAGTTGAAAGGAAGAATTTTTGCAGACAGCTCAGCTGAAATACATTGTCGGTAAATGCTTAAAAGAGGCTTTTGTTGTCTGTCCCTTCCAGTGGTTGCCGTGTTCCACACTGGTTGTCTCCCATGTAGACCCGACCAGCCGAGCCCAGACAGTGCAGTCGATTTAGCTGCGGGGATTTTATCCTGTAAATTACACGTGTCAATATTTGGTGTTTTTCCCTTTTCACTGAAAAGCCCCCATGTTACGCATAATTGACTTTGTCAATATCTCCTCAGTAAAACGTGTCCTGCCTGCCATTGAACTCAACAAAAATTTGATAAGTCTTCCTTTCGTTCTTGTTTTTGCTTTTCTGAAGGTGCTGTGCTATAGTTGTGTCTAAAAGAGGTAGCACAGGTAGACAGACTGCATGACAACTTGTCAGGGCCTTCCATAGTGACAATCTGATTGACCGCCGCAGCTGGTCAGCAAACATTGTCAAGGATTCTTTTTCTAAGACTGTTTGCTATTTCATCTAAGCCACTGGAAATGCTGAGATGAAGAGGTGTTTCTCCCAAACCAACTGTGACATGAGTGCGATTCAGTGCAATGAAAGACGGAGTGACCTTGGGGTGCCGCGTGTGGAGTCCAAGCAGAGCCGAAGCCTTGGATATGGATGAGTCCATCGGCTTGTTCAGTGGCAAACACGGATTGTTTGGATGTGTTTTGAATCGTTGGCAGAAATGTTGGATACTGGACCCCGAGTTTGAGTGCCGTTTCATCTCCGAGAGTCTCGAGTTGGGAATTATAGTGAACGCAGAGCACTGAGACGAAGCTGAGTATTACGTACTGAGTTAGAATATAGGATATGGTCATTGTACTGCAGAGCAGCGGTGCCAAACCCCCCGGGCCGTGGACTGGTACCGGTCCATAGGTCATTGGGTACCAGGCCGCAGAGAAAAAATAATTAACTTCTGTTAGATTAATTCTGTTTTATTTATTATCTGATGGATTCTATTTTGAAAAATTACCGGATTCTCTCTGTGGCATCCATCTATGGCTCAACAACAACAATAACAAGGACAATAACAAACAATATTGAGACTTTTCATTTGAACTCTGACACACGCATTATCCTAAGGAGACCTGCAGTCAGGGTCTGCCACAAGTCTAATAGGCAAATAGAACGCTTACAAGGCCTCCTTCACAAACAACAATATCACAGGAGCTCTTGAATCTTCAGGTGGACCTGGTCGCTCGGTGAGAAGAACTCACGGCTCTCTTCACGCTTCTTCCCTTCACTACTTCAGCTTCCTGTCACCCCCCCTTTCCTTCCCTCATACCCCCCACACACACACCACATACACATGCACTAGCGTCATGCTGAGCCTTTCTTCGACACGAAAATGTGAAAACATGCATTAAGGCTGGGAACGTGTTGCAGAGTGCATTAGTGGTGCAAACAAGGTGAGAGGTGACCAGAGTGACGAGACGGCCCGACATCTCCACCCTCTCCATCCTCTCCACCTGCTTCGCACATCTACTCGCATCACTCTCCTTATTTTTCCCCCCGTCTTATACTTTATTTACTTCCTTTATTTATGATACTTCTACTTATTTTATTATTATTTATTCATCCTTCTTACCCAGCACACATGGACGCGTCGCGTTCGGCGCATTCGAGTTTTTCTTCCTTTTTTTTCTCTCTCTCTCTGCCATTTTCCCAACAAAGATTTTCCATTAATGGACCGTGTGACCCTCCTACTATACTTAAGAACCCTAACTGCTGGCGGGCACACTTTCCATCTAATCACGCCACTCCTTGACCTGCCGCCCCTCCCCCAACTCAACTTTCAATTTCACCCCTTCCTTTCCTTTTCTCCACCGCCGCCCCCCACCTCCACCCCTACCACCACCACCACCTCCACCTCCATAAATTTTCTGCTCCTCTCGCCTTACAAGAACGCCCCTGTGTTGTTTGCGAGGCCTCGCCTGATAGCCATTAGTGTTACACCCTATTACATCAGTAATGACTGGCTGTGAGCTCTAATTAGAGATGTGTTAGGGAGAGCTGACTTGCCTCCCCCCTTCGCCTCCCCCGCCGCCACCGCCTCCTTCCTGCCTTTTTCCGCGGAGCTGTTATAGCGTGACTTGCCTGGTTTGCGGCGACACCATTAGCACGGCGCCTCTAAGAGTTGCAACTCCCGACTGTTGAGGGCTCGGCGTTCATTACGGGCCAATCAGAGGGGAAGGTGTTATGGCTAATTGATAAGGCGAACAATGCATTAAACCTTGTCTCTAATTGCCCCGCGGGGAGGAAGAGCGAGCGAGGGAGGGAGGGAGAGAGAGGAAGGAGTCCAGGGGAGAAGGAGACGGCAAGGGGAGGTGGTGGTGGTGGGGAAATAAGGCAACGAGTGCTGAAATGGCTGGTGCGCTAATTTTCAAAAATCTGATATTTTTCTCTCCCTCTCTCTCGAATAATTTCGGCTTCAGGATACGTCTTCATCCAAATGTGCTGTAGACCCCCCCACCACCACCACCACAATTTTTTTCTCTTCGCCCGTCTTGAATAATGGGATGTTTCTCCTGGGTTTGTCATCTGTGATAAGATGATTATCTGAAAGGTCTGTGGCACATTGTGAAGAGAGTCTCGCCTTCTCCGCTGGAGTAGGTAATCCTGGCTAATAGCATTATGGACACAGTGTTTTCCTAAAGCCCGTGATTATCCACTGCTGTTTGCTGTGGGATTGACACTGGCCTTGCTGCTCTCTCGCTCACTCACTGCCTCTTCCTCCCTCCTTGCCTCTCTCTCACTCCCTCCGTGTCATCCTGTCTTCGACTCACCACTCCATCAAGCCCTTATGCTCTTCTCTTACAATTTGCTGAGAGACGAAGATGAAAATAGAGCAGAAGGAGCAACAAAAGAACAAAATTGCTTGCGGACAAGTGTCCCAGGATTTGAATGGTATGTTATGTTTTCTCTGTCAAGAAATCACACTCTGTGTTTGTCACTCTGGGCTCACCTTTCTCCTCTTAACAAGTCGGTGTGGACACCGCGGCTGGATGTTTACTGGCGCGTGTTAGTCCTTGGCAATGAAGGACTGCTGTGTAGTGGTGGGATGAAATGTTCATAGATTTCTAGAAGGATAAAACTGCTGGAAATTAATAACTGTTGTGGTTCTACTCAAGACATCGTCATACATATATATATATATATATATATATATATATATATATATATATATATATATATATATATATATATATATATATATATATATATATATACATATATATACATATATATACAATGTACATTTATATATTCATTTATAAGACGGGCCTATTTTACCTCTCAGAATGCGGCTCAGCTCTGGGTTTTTACAAATTTTGCCATTCCATCAAGTGTGAAATCATGTACGACTTCGGAAAATCGGAATTCAAATGAACTACTTTTTTAAAATTTTTTATTTGTGACATTTAGTTCTTACATATTGCTGCCCCCCCCCACCCCACCAATCTTTAGACAATTGTTGCTCGCTCTGAATTCCCGCCTAAGCAGGCAGGGAATTTGCTTTCTATCTGGTATTATTTCACAGTACACCTGATAGATTTCGGCAGAAGAAAAGAAAAACAAATTCCAGTCGAAGGCTCACAAGCGATTAAGCGTGTCTCGCTTTTTTGTTGTTGGTCTCCGGAATTAATACGCTGTGTGTGTGTGTGCATGCGCGTGTCGTTGCTTCTCACCGGCGCTCTGAGTTTTTTGAGTGGTTTAGCGATCTGAGCCGAGACCTCTGATTTTAGCCAATTGGCTCGCTGCTCCTCCCTCAACACTTTCAGCCCTGAACCTGACCTGAAATCTCTCTTAATGCCCCTCCAGCACCGCCACTGCACTCCTTCGCCACTCTGTGTCAATCTCCCGCTCATTGGGAAATGTCGCAGCCGCGCTCTAGTGTTGTCAACTATGCTCTCACATTGGAGGTCCCGTGAACTGTAAAAATTCAATATACCAATCTATTTTTTTTTTCATCCCCAACAATAACATGCATCTACTGCCTGTTGATGAAATACCCGGATAAAAGAAAAGCTGCACTTTTCAGAAACGCGCAGCTGAGAAGGCTGCCCCTTTGTGATGTCACAAAGGGCACAGACACCTGTTCCACCTTGACAAGTGACAGGACTCCACCTCTTGGTCTCTTCATTTCTTACCCCTCCCAAACACCTAGATAGATAGATAGATAGATAGATAGATAGATAGATAGATAGATTGATGAATACTTTATTATTGTGAGACCTTCCAGGTCTCACACAAAAAAAAACATCGGTTTTAGCAGGAATCTAAAACAGAGCATTTTTTGACAAAAGGCTGTAAACTAGAGTATTTCTCCAGAATTAATCATGTGATTTTGCTCTGCCGCAGTCTGGGGGGTGGAAAAAGGAAAGACGGAAAAAGGTCAAACATCGGAGCCTTGAGTAAGGAAGTGTTTTGTAAAGAAGCTAATTAGCTGCCCAGTCTCTTTTTCTGTGCACCGCCGCACGTCGTTGTCATCCAGTCATAAAAGATGCCGAGGATGGTGAAAGTGCTCTTTTTTTTTTTTTACATGCAACCCCCCCTCTCCTCGCCCTCCTCCCCCAGCGTTTTCTTCTTTTTTTCCCCCTCCCACTTCGGCTCTGCCAGCCGAGGCAGATGGATGTGCGGCGGCGGCGACGACACCTGCCAGCGACAGCGGCTACAAGTCAGGGGGAGTCTGGCAGCTCGGAGCAGCCGCAGAGCCAGGACGCTGCAACAGGCGGGGAGAAGCAACCAAGCTACATCACCCCTCCACCCCTCCACCCCCCGTGGTGTTTGCACAACAAATGGGGTGGTGGGTGGTGGAGGGGAGGTGGGGAGGGCATGTGAGCGTGAGACTGTAGGAGGGAACAAAAAAAAAGAAAAAAGGACGTCGGTGATCAACAGTTACATGGTCTTTGTTTGGCCTGCGAGCTCGGAAGATGCCTTGCGGGCCAGAACTACATCTAATTGGATATTGTGAAGTTCCCCGTGTGAGGCGATATTTGATGATTGGAGGACGCCATTGTTGGACGGTGTTGCAAAACGCTGAATACAGACAGACAGCCTCAAGACGTCAATACCATACAGCGTGAGCACGCACGCACACAATCATACACTCACACAATAATACACTCACACACAATCATACGCTCTCATACAGACACACACACAATCATACATACACACACATTAACACACTCCCACAAACACACTCACATACACTAACACACACACTAACACTCATACCCCACACACACACACACACGAACCCACTCACATAGAAACATACACACACACTAACACTCACACACACACACACACACACACACACACACACACTCCTCCTCCACCTGTCTTTGCATCCTCCCATACAGCAGTGAATGGGAGTGGGGATCCAGGAAGGAGGCAGCGGGGCTGCAGGGCTCCTCCTCGAGTCCTCGCCCCTCCTCCCCAAATGCGGCACAGCTGCCTTTCAGAACCCTGCCGCTCCAGCCCCATTCATCCTGGAGAGCAAAAAAAGAAAAAAAAAGAAAAAGTGTCTATTTATTAGAATACTTGTTTTGCATTGTTCTGTGCCACACAAAAGACGCTTCATTATGTCAGAAGCAAGCCCCTCTTGCGGGGCGAAACAATAACTTGGAATTGTCCCTCTCCTTTTTTTTTTTTTTTTTTTTTAGTGTATAATAAATGTCATTTCTTCTTGTCTCTGCCCCTCAGTGTGTGTTGAGTGGTGGGTTTGGGCACCGGGCACGGACGGCCTTGGCACTCGAGCGACAGATTGTAATGGGAGAAGCGGTCTTACATGAGGCTTTAGAGGGTTTAGGACGGCTTTAGGAGTGTGGAGGAGGAGGAGAAAAGCTGCCCGCCTGGTGTGGAGCAGAAGGGAAGCGAGTTTGACCATGCGTAAGTTCACACACACACACACACGCGACACTTTTACGCACGGGAGGATGGATGGATAGTCGGCGTTTTGTACCTGAAAATGCCATGTCGTACCACACACATTTTTATTTTCTCTTTAACCTAATGTGAAAACGGCGCCGATAAATCGAATTAAAGCGCGTTTAAAAAACCGTGATTGTTACCAGGCTTCATTCAGGGGCGCGTCTAATCTTTCCGGTTTCTGTTTTTTTTCCCTCGTACAAAGAGATCGTCAGTTTGACAGCGTTCCCTCTGTGCGTGGTGGGCTGGTGCGCTACCGTGCCGTTGCTTTTTCGCCGGTTCCGTTTGATTTCTTTATTTCTGTTTCTGCCACAACCGGCTGCGCTGCGCGCTCGCTCAGAGATGTGCGCCATGTGGTGGGAGTGTGTGAAGGAGTGCTGCTGCTACTGCTGCTGCTGCACTCTGGCTGCTTATTTCCTATCGACATTTAGATTATGCCCTCTCGGTGTGTGTCATTTATTTATTTATTTATTTTTTATTTTATTTTATTTTATTTTATTTTATTTTATTTTATTTATGTTTTGCGTTGCAGGAGTGCTCATCAACCCATCTTTGTGGGCTCGAAGACAAATCACTTTTCCTCTCATGCTTCGCCCACTTTCGCGTCCTGTTCAGCAGCAGGTGATCACGAGTTCCTGTTTTCATCCGTCCACCACCGCAAACTGCGTGTAAATCGTCGGCTCCCCGTTCAGGTTTAGTAGTGTTTGACGCCGGTTAGAGAGAAAAGAGGGGAAAATAAGACGGTTCACATCAGGAATTAGCTGAGATGTTCGTGCACATTTGGGTTGTTGCGACGGGCTTCAACGGCGCGGTTTGTCAGCGTGTGTGTGTGTGTGTGTGTGTGTGTGTGTGTGTGTGTGTGTGTGTGTTGGATAACTGCTTTGACCCTTGCCTCCACGGTCACGCAACACCGTCGCAGCGCACGCATCCTGTTGCAGCGGCCGCGCACAAAAGGAACGGGCAGCTTTGAAAAGAGGTTTGTTAAAAGAGGGGTTTGGGTGGGAGGGGGAGGAGGGAAAGATGGGTCCCAGTGTCCGTGTGCGGGCTGACCCTCCCCACCCCCCTTAAACAAGCAGCGATTATAATTCTAAATGTTTACCCATCTGTAAATAGGTTTCATTTAAAAAAAAAAAAATACTACCCTGGTTTACATGTTTATTAGCATCGTTTTTGCGCTGTTAAATAATAGCGTGTATTGAAAATGAATAACTTCGTCACATTTAAATTAATAGGGCAGTTTCTTAATGATCCTTCGCATTTTTATTTTAATAAAATGTTTGTTTGTTTTTTTCATTTTTGTACATCAAATGCACCATCCAAAAATAAAAATCTTGATTTAAAAAATGTCATTTAATTGACACTGAAATTTAGCAATATTTCGAAATATTTTCCTATATTTTCTCCTCATTCCGGTGCACAAACGCTCCCTGCTGTATCGACGCGGCGTCTGTGTTGTTTTACTTTGAAATGTGTCTTTACTGCCGTGACGACTCATACGTGGCACCACGTGGGGTCATCATCCGGCGTCATCTCCCCCCCGGGGGCCCTGCAGCCACATGGCCCCGGGACCGGGCCTTCTATTGACCAACCGGGTTAACCCCCCTCCATTACTAACTACAGCATCACATGGATCCGTGCGAGTGATCCCGCTCCCTCGGGCCCCGAACACAGAGCTACAGCGAGCTTAGCTTCAATTAGAATAATACAGGCAAGGAGGGAAAAAAACACAGCAAAGGGCGATTAAATCGTTAGTCTCGCCGCGGGGAAGTGGTATTTCGTTTTCCCTTTCAATTAGAGGTTGATTGGGCTTTTCAGGGGAGGTCAGCTGTGAAATCTGAATTATATATGTGTGGAGCCGTAGAGCCGCTCTCCTGCTCTCCTCTGCCGGCTTGCGAACGACTCACTTGACGCTGACTTTCAATATGGAGCATAAAAACATGTGGCACAGAGGCGCGCGCACACACACACACACACACACACACGTAAACACACATACCGCATATGTTTACAGCGGTCCTTCTTTACATCTTATGCTTCCCATGGAAACACTCTCTCTCTCTCTCTCTCTCTCTCTCACACACACACACACACACACTCACACACACACACACACACTCTCTCTCTCTCTCTCTCACACACACACACACACACACACACACACACACACACACACACTCTCACTCTCTCTCTCTCTCTCTCTCTCTCTCTCTCTCTCTCTCTCACACACACACACACACACACACTTCTCTCTCTCTCTCTCTCTCTCTCTCACTCTCACGTTATCCCTCTCGCTCGCTCTCTCTCTCTTTCTCTCGCGCGCACACGCACAGAAAAAAAAATCTGTCACGCAAACATGCACCACTCTCCCGCAGGACCCACTCAGCTCCGCCAGCAGACGGCGATAACGCGGCTCCAGCACGTCATTGTGTGGCTTCTCCTGTTGGACACATTATTTATTTCTAACCCCCCTCTCACTCCCTCAAAAAAAAGAGAGAAAGAAATCCTCCACTCCCAACTCTTACTCACAATAACTACATTTTCATCGCAGACCTCAGAGTAGGAATAAGTCCATGTGCTGCTGATGGATTTTGAAGGAGCGTCACATCTCCATCATGCTGAATTGCTTTTGAGCGGTGGTGGATGTGCACTGCACTCGGGCCCGGAACGCATGCAGTTGGATTTTGGGGGATATAAGCCCGCTGAAGATGTGTAGAACACACCACGAACGTACTTTTGGAAGCCAATCAGATATGAAGTTGAATTCACTCGCCATGCAGGCTGAGAAACAAACAAACAAAAATAGGAAACCTGTTCACATCTGAGGGATCTCCTCCGGGGTTCTTCTTTTTAATCAGCAGTGAGAGCCTCATTTTTTTCTTCTTTAAAGATAAAAATATGTTTGTGATGTTTGACTCATAGCAGCGCGCTCGCCCACCGCCTCCTGGCCGCTCCTCTACTTGCACTGCGAGCAAATCTGAAGTTATTTTTGTTTGGCTGAAGTCTCTGAGAGCGCGTTTGGAGATTTCAAATGTCTTGTGCTATTTGTGGGACTGGCCCTCCTCTCAGCCTCCTCCTCCTCCTGTCTCCCTCCCTCCCTCTCCTCCTCATCCACCCGTGTGCTTTGCCTCTATGCTCCTTTAGTCACCTGACCAAACGCCATGCAAATCACTCTGCTGCTGGAGCCCCATTGGCCGCTTGTGACTCATTTAACCGCTGTCAGTGCGCATCATATGGCCGCCGCCTTTAACCAACTTCTCAACTCCGACGGGGAAAGTGCACGGCTCCGATGCGCATTCTCTCACAGTGGATGTGAAGCAGCCTCGGCGACGACAGGGCGCAGCCGCTGTTTCAGCAGCAGCATCTTTTTCTTCCCCCCCGCCGCCGCATCCGATTTCGGATTAATTTTCTTTTTTCGCCGCGTGTTTGCTTCATTTGGGCACTCATTTTTCCAGCCGCTCTGCGCGCACTCGAGCCCGCGTGCGCCTCCACTCGCCGCGTGAAACAGACTCATTGTTTGTTTGTTTTTTTCCTTCCTCTCTTTCTTGTTGGCGAAGTTTTCACAAAAGCCGGGTGAATGTATAGCATGATGATGGAAACCGACCTCCACTCCCCCGGCCCCCAAACCAATACGAACTCGGGCCAAACGGGGCCGAACGGTGCCAACAAGGCGAACCAGGAGCGCGTGAAGAGACCGATGAACGCCTTCATGGTGTGGTCGCGGGGACAGCGGAGGAAGATGGCACAGGAGAACCCCAAGATGCACAACTCCGAGATCAGCAAGCGGCTGGGCGCCGAGTGGAAGGTGATGTCCGAGGCTGAGAAGCGTCCCTTCATCGACGAGGCGAAGCGGCTGCGGGCGATGCACATGAAGGAGCACCCGGATTACAAGTACCGACCCAGGCGGAAGACCAAGACGCTGCTGAAAAAGGACAAATACTCCCTCGCCGGCGGACTGCTTTCCGGGCCCAGCGGGGGCGCTGGAGTTGGCCTGGGCGTCGGGATGAGTTCATCCGGGGTCGGACAGAGGTTAGAGAGCCCCGGGGGCCACGGAGGGTCCGCTGGCTCCGGCTACGCGCATATGAACGGCTGGGCGAACGGTGCGTACTCCGGCCAGGTGGCGGCGGCGGCGGCCGCCGCGGCGATGATGCAGGAGGCGCAGCTCGCCTACAGCCAGCACCCGGGCGGCGGCGCGCACCACCACCACCACTCGCACCACCACCACACGCACAACCCGCAGCCCATGCACCGCTACGACATGACGGCGCTGCAGTACAGCCCCATCTCGAACTCGCAGAGCTACATGAACGCGTCGCCGTCGGGCTACGGCGGGATCAGCTACGCGCAGCACCAGGGCTCCGGCGTCTCCTCCTCGGCTGCCATGGGGACGTTGGGCTCGCTGGTGAAGTCGGAGCCGAGCGTAAGCCCGCCCGTCAGCAGCACACACTCACGGGGCCCCTGTCCCGGAGACTTGAGGGAGATGATAAGCATGTATTTACCCACCGGAGAGCCCGGGGACCCGTCCATGCAGAGTAGACTCCATGCCTTGCCGCAGCATTACCAGAGCGCCACGGCTGGAGTGAACGGGACGGTCCCTCTAACACACATTTAAAAGTCACCCCAGAATAATCGAAAACTTGCAAAACGAACACATAACCAAATATTTACCTCTTTTCTAAACGCCCACCTACCCGGTTTCCCCCCGAGAACTACCTGCATTTTGTACAGAATGTTTATTATAATTGTAAATGAAGGATAAATAGCATATTCATCTCGGCTTCTTTTCCACCCACCGATAGCCACCCGTGGAGTTATTTAACGGATATGATGCTGAGATGTTGGATATTGTGTCACCTTCTACTTCTTCTTCTTCTCCTTCTTCTTACTTTTTTCTTTCCCATTTAACTTCACGGTGGTTGAAGGTTAACGCCAGGTTCACACGGGGATGTTTGGTTTCATTGTCTTTATAATTTGGGTATAGGTTTGGGTGGGCGGGGGTGGGGTGGGGGGGTCTCTGTAAGTTATTGAAAATAAGAAAACGTGTCATAAACTTAAAGGAAGTGCTTTAAAAGATATGGGGGGAACTCGCAATCCTTTTTTAAAACATTTGTTTTCATTTGCAGAGGCCTGTGTCTGAATTCTTGGAAGTCATCTCTTTCAATTGTAACACTAATTATTGTAAATTGTGAATAATTTTAATATTTTAAAGGATGACGGGCAACTGCTGATGTAATTTAAGTGCTTTTCTGCAAGCGAAAAGCCCTGGTATTGCAATGAAGAATTGAATAAATTTCTCAATATGTTGCTTTGATTCTTAAACCCACGGTTCTAGATTGATTATTATTATTCTCTAACGAACGAACACACACACACACACACACAACCAACCTGCTATTCTCAAACGAGTCTTTTTTTGTTCTGAGGTTTAAGTTCAACGTTAATGAGTGAACGTCCTCCCGAGACAAATATCAGCCCGTTTAAATTTTTGACACCACTGCTCGACACGGATCCCTTCAGTCTTTAAATGCTCAAATTGTTTGCGCGTAATTGTGCGTAAAAGCTCCGTTGTGCAGGCCTCCAAGAAACCATGTAGTCACGGTGACGTTTCATGGACAACTTGTACAAGGCAACAAATGTAATACAATTATTTCTTTACATAAATGTGAAAAAAAATCTTTTAATAGTTTAGATGGAACTGATTGACAGAAATCAGCTTAATATTAATATATATTAATAATATGGCCTCTTAATATATTTTAATATTAAGAGGCAAAGATGGGTATATTCATTATTCTTTGCGCAGATTTTTATTAACATCAAAACATATATAAAAATGGTCCCTTAAGGCCTGATATGAAAAACCACCTGTTATTATCTAAATGTTTTTGTTAAAGAATATGTAGTGGACGTTGAGGAATTTATACTGAGGCGTTTCTATCTGATGCAAAATAAAAGAGCAATAGGATATTTTTTAAATCGTTAATATTTTAGAATTATATTATTTTATAGAACATAATGAGGAGTTGTGCATTTTCCTCAGGATTTCTTAAGGAGGTCACATAAGACTTTCATGCAGTAAAATATAGAACCGTTTATCTAAATATAGACAAACATGAATGTTTAACATTTCAATATATATATACATATATATATATATATATATATATATATATATATATATATATATATATATATATATATATATATATACACAATTAAATGTTGTTAAATCGTAGATTTTCAAAAAATATATTGTTATTATTTCTTTGTTGTTGTTTTTTAACACTTCGAAACTTGTGACTAACGAAGAAACAGTTTCTATACAATAATGAAATATTGTTTCCAAAGTGTCTGTGTGTGTGTGTGTGTGTGTGTGTGTGTGCTTCAGCGATCTTTCCCTGGAACTGGTTCATTTTCCAGCCGCTGCGCTCCGAGGCATGGAGTCCTTTTTAATAACCCGCCTTATATCTCTCTGGGCATTCAGTTACAGCCGAGAACAAACAGCACAACTAGCGGATAATATATCTTAGCGTGCCGATCAGCAGTGAAACAGGCCCGTGGGACGCGACGGTGACCCATAAACAGCTGAAAGTTACACATCAGCCGACGATGTTTGCGAGAGAAACGAGAAATTTAACATTGGCGTATTATGGGATTGAAAAAAATAAAGCTATTATATTTTCCCGGGAAAATATAACCAGTGTTTAAAAATAATCAAGGTTTTCATACATGATCAGCCACACTGTTGCACTCGCAAAATGAGGATTCATCAGATTTTTTTAAAGATGTAAATGTGTCGTTTTTTAATGTGAATTTTGTCAATATTTGAGCTTGAGCTATTGTACGGAGAGAGAGAAAGATGCATTCAGATTATCAATCCTCCTATAAAAGAATGGAAATTAATTAGGAAATTGCGTCCTTTTTTTTGACAGGCCACTGCTGCTTATGACGCGCACTGTTTAATAGGCCCCATATATACGGTGCTAATAGCCATAAACATGCAAATGAGGTTGAATTTATGCCGACTTAGGTTTTTTTTTTTAAATCAATTAATCTCAAATACGTAGTTAAGGGGAGGGAATGGTGGGGGGGACGTATTTCACACTGATAAAGACTTGCGTGGTATGTCAATTAAACCTGTTAAGGCCGCACACGCAGCGGAGCGCGGAACGTCATGGGCTTGAAGAAATCAGAGCTTCTATTTTTTTTTTCCGTCTGGAAGTGACTTTAAATTCCGGAAGCCGAGGGGAAAAGGAGCCGCATCTGTGGCCACATCTCCGCCATACAGTGGCCCCCTGCTATGTGTTTTAAGGGGAGGGATGGTGCTTCTGTCTTTCTTTCTTTCATATTATTTTTTTCTCCCCTCCCCTTCCCCTCCTTTGTGCCTTATCAGTCGATGTGAAGAGATGCGGATTACAGCGCTGAAAGCTCACAGAGGCGGAGCAGCGTCACGGCGCGTCGCCGCGCTCGAAAAGAGGAGCGTTCTGGCAAATTTAACCCGAATAAATGACACCTTGGGGTGGAGGGGGAAAAAAAAGAAGGCGCGCACTAGCATCGGCGGCGCGCCCCACTCTCCCCCCACCACCACCGCGTGCGTGCACGCGCCTCGCTGACCGGGGCCCCCAATAAATCTCTCTCCACCGTGCGCTCCTCTTATCTTGTAGCCAGCGATATATTCCGCGCGAGGAGGCCATCAGCTCCGGCGCACACTGCGGCTGCTCGTAAAGCCCCGATCCCTTGCACTCCCTGTCCTAAATGGGGATAATTAGCGTCACTTTATCACGCCTCTGCATATTTTCTCCGCGTCTGCCCCCTCCTCCTTCCTTTTCCTAAAAAAAAAAAAAAATTACCAAGCAGCCCCTGCTCTCGTCGCCCGCTCTGTCACAGAAGATTATGGAGACAGATTGCACACAGAGCGAATGTGCCGGGCGAGATTAGCGCGGAATAGAGAAAGCAACTGGGCCAATGAATTCCTCGGAAGGGCCTTATCGTGCAATTACACGTTGACATGTTTAACAATCTTGCTGCCTCTTAATCCTGCAGCGCTGCTCTATCTACCCACAGCTATACTACCGCGCTGTGACGCCGGCGCGCAGACCTAATGCGCCGAAACGCTGCGCAAATGTCCCAAAAGTTGCGTACGGGGGGGATGCTGCGTTTCTCAAACTTTGACCAGCGTCGTTTATTATGATAATTACTATTATTATTATTTTTCCTCATTTCCTATTTCCACCCTACATTTTTTTCGAATATCTCCTACTGGAACTATATAAGCACAGGTGAGATATGTGTAAATAAAAATCTGCAGATTTCTTTTTATATATATATAGTGTTCCCTCTAACATTCACCAATAAGTGGAATCAAAGCATCCCTCTTTCTTAATTGCACTTTTTTTTACATTTTTATTTAATTATCTATTTTTGCAGTTGTCATGCGCTAACCAGCACCCCCCTCCTTCCCCTCTCCCCTCAGCCTGGCGGTGTATCTGGGCCTGTGTGGGAGTGATTGTGGGGCGCCACTGCAGGAATTTGGCAGCGGCCGCTGTTTGGAGAGCCGCCCCACGCTGAGTCCCATTCAGCGGCCAGCGCGCTGTGAGGTTGGGAAGTTTCACTCAGCCATACAAGTCCAATGGCCCCCACAAAGGCGATTACAAGCCCCGGCGCATTCCTGTAGGGACCTGGGAGCGGCGCAGGTGCGAGGGGGAGGGTGGGGGGGGGAGTGGAGGGATCCCGAGGGTGTAGCCCGTCAGAGCGGCGATTACATGGAATCGGGACGGTGCCGAGGCCACACATTACCAAAGTTATAGGATGCAGCGTGGAGGAGAGAACGTTGGAGTTTAGTTGGAGGGATGGGATTCACTGAGACCACGAGTCCAGTCACCACATGGAACACAGTTGAAAATATTTTTAAAAAAAAACCAAAATAATAATAATAATAATAATAAAATAAAAAAGTAAAATAAAAGGCTTGGCAGAAATACCAAACTGTCCCGTTTGGGAATGAGACATTTGTTTTTCAAAAATTATTAATAATTGTTGTCTGCTTCTATTTGTTTCCAAAACTTCCCATCCACTTATGGTAATGTTTGAAAATGTGAAATCACGTCACATTTAAATAAAAATAAAAATAAACTTTTTAAAAAAAAACAAAGTTTATGTCAATTACAAAAGTGAATTTCAAAAAAATCTAATCAATTTATCGGTATCCTCGGTCAGAGATGCAAATAGAGAAATCCAATTAACAGCCCTAAAAATTGCTAATTAAATTGTCGAGGTCGTACATATTTTAATTATATTTTTAAATTGTTTCCCACTTCAGCATGCACAACATAATTGGGTCAAAGAGTGTAAATTAATCAAGAAACGTGGTGTTGTGGCACTGCCCCTGTGTGGCCAAAATAAAATAACTTTTTGCACAACTATGAATTTGTTGGTGGGTTAACTTGTGTTACGCTCCAGTTGGAGGGAGTTCCAGAACAGCAGAGTGAAAAGTCTTAAGTCTAAGTGTGTAACTGGCACCACTGCAGTTGGAGATGCAAGATGAAGATCCGACAATATGGGAATTTTAAATGTGATTGAATCAGGAATGCAAAACAAACGATTGATATTTGGAATTGATCCAGGTCTCACTCACTTTAAGGTGTTGAGTACATTTTGCACTCGTCTCCGCATCCAAGACAACACACTGCGTCTCCCGTGGTCTGTAATTGATGCAGTGCACATCTGTTGACGGTGCTGTGAAACTGCAGAACGTCAGAGTAGCTGGTTGGACTTCACCAACATCGGGATGAAGACAATGACTGACTTTTCCCTCTCCCACTTGTCTGGTTTATTCAGTCATTTTACCCTCAGTTGCTCACAACCCTGCTCACTTGTGTCTGTTTAGCGCAGTTCAAAGTTAATTTGTTTTCAAAGTGTTGCTGCACAGATTGAAATTTTCACTTTGCCTCTATTCTTTTCAAGCGTGTTTTGTGTCAGGTTAGTCATTTTGACCGATCCAATTTTCAGTACTTTTTCCTTTAACAGCACAACTCGAATGTTTTTATGGATTTAATGGGAAAAGTGCAATAGACCATTTGATTCCACTTAAATTTGAATTAATTAAGAGCTTTGTCTTTTTTTCCCCCCTCTTTCTTTCGGGCAAATCCCACAACCATCTCCATTATCGTCACCACGGTGGAGTTTTCCATGTCTCCTCAACCTCCAATGAATCAGGACTTCCTGTTTGGTTTTCCTGGTTGTTTACATCAGTTGCTTGTCTGAATGCAGGGCCCAACCACTCACTATTTATATCATACATATGTGCACTTATATGAATGGACAGATCTCTCAGTTTCTAAATTGGTCCTTCAGCTGTTATACACACTAGACCCTGTTGAGCGGATTCTGAGCCTGATTGGCCCCCTCCTCAGGCAAGCCAGAACTCCTCAAGATTGAGTCAGGGCCCAGCTTGACGTCTGCGTTGATCCTAGGCTGCCACTGACCAAAGACCAGCAACAGCCAGTCGTAAAGAGCCGTCTGGGAAGCATCAGCAGCTGGATGTGCCTTGTACAGCACCTACGCTGCCTTTCCAGCCTTTCTTTATTCCTCCTCTTTTTGGTGGAGATGACAACGCACACAAGAACGCCAAGACTGACACCTTATTGTCCTATATAATCTTTTCCCCAAAGTTCTGTTTGTTCACACCAGCATCTTTGAGATCTCCTCCCTGTGGAATCCCACACTAGAATTGTGGTGATTGTCCAGCGTGTGAGTTTGGAAGCCAAAGTTTGGTGTGTTGTACTGGTTGAAGAAGTCCGTATGAGTAAACAAATTCACGTCTGTGTGTGTGTGGGTGTGGCCAGAATTGGAAAATAAACTAAACACTATCGTTTACCCACCTTGGAACGGTGGGGAAAAAAACACTCAGGAGCAAAACGTCTGCAGACAGTCTGAACTGTAATTGCAAAAGTATGATTTATCTTGGTTAAATTTGCCAGAACGCCACCAGCATCATGTATCAGCCATCAACTGACCTGCTGCCTGTCCAGCATCACCGCTAGAGTGAAGCCATATCCATAAAAAACCACTACAAGAGATCTTTTCTTTGGCCTCATTATTTCATTAGAGCGCAACAAACAGGTGGATAAGATGCCCCTCCTCCCCCTCCTCCGCCCAATGTGTGTTTGTGTGTTCGACACATAAACAGCATTTCCCCTCTATCGCCGGCCCGCACATGTCCGAAGCCACCAGATGCTGCGAAGGATTTCTGACCCCCGGTGGCAGGCGATAACTCTGCAGGCGGCGGCGACCGGGTTAATGAGGGGTCAAAGGCTTCGCATAAGAGACAGCGCTTTTATGGCGCCTGCGTCACGCTGATAGGCGTTTGAACCGGCTGACCTCTGACCCCTGCAGCCGTTTAGATCGCCCCTCCCGATTGGAGCCTGTGAAGGATGCGTTCCCACCCACCTCACCTCCCCCCTCCCGGGGGCGCAGCGGAGAAATTGCGGCTAATGATTATAACCCTGATCAATTTGTTTTTCCGCCGCCGTTAGATTGTTGTCGCCGGTCGGAGGGGCATTAGAGGGACGGCGTGCGTTTGATTCATCTGTAAATTAAATGGATAACCTGCCGAGTGAAGCCCGTGTCCGGCCGCCTGGTTTCCCTTCACGAGGGGTCACGAGGGTATCAAACATCTCGCGGCACAATGACAATAATAAATGCATCCAGCCATTCATTTTTAGTACTTCCTTAGCTCAGGGTTGCTGGAGCCTCGCCATTTCATAATAAATACAATATACAATAAACGAGCATATATATATAGCATATATGGCACAATAAATAATTTGTGACTCTGTTACAATTCCAAACTACGATTTTATTTTCTCTCATTGTGATATGAAAAGACAAACAGGGAAAAATATCTCTCACTTGATGATAATTAAAGGCTCCTCATTGACTGACTTAACGTTTGATTCAAGATTATTGACTGTCGCTTCTTTCTGTTCCTGCTAAAACGATGGGAAAGTCTCCCGAGCTGCTGAAGCTCCTCACTTGGTTCCACTTTCATTTCTCTGTCGATGTTCTGACAGCGAACGACTCTGCTGAGCCCTCGTTTGAAACGTCTCGGATGCTTTTCTTTCTGCGGAATTGAAAAAAAATATCTCCGCCGAACAAGTGGAGCCACTCGGGACCGGCGACGTTTTTTTCCCGTCTGTGACACTGCGCCTTATTATTTATTGACTTTTGACATTTGATATCCCCACAAATCAATAACTGTCTCTATCTCTCTCCTCTCCTTTCTTCTCCTCTCTCTCTCCTCCAGCACTGCGTCCAGCACGGCTACACGCGACTGGACACGGATGGCGACGGCGGCCTGTGATTAACAGAAAGCACCTTGTCTCGGCGGCTGGCAGGCCGTCATTACTGCCCGGCGCTAGAAGATTCTAAGGTTCTGGGGGGCGAAAAGACCTTTTGGAAAATGTCAGCGACAGTCAAAGCCCCAAATTTTCTCCATTCTCTCCTTCCGCCGCGCTACCTTCCCTAAACCCCTTAATTACCCCAAGCCCTTTCCCTCCGATCGGCAAAATCTAAATACAGTGTCTGGTTTCATCTCGGCCTTGTGCGACTCACCTGGAGATGAGCTGTGTCACGCATTAGAGGGAGGAGAGGAATAAAACCCGGCCAAATCCTATATTTTACATATCTCTGCTGAGAGAGCGGGGCTAAAAAAAACAAAACACGACAAACATTTTTCTTTTCTAAAAAAAGAAGAGCGGCGTCGGCAGCAGCCCCCCCCTCCCCCTCCCCTCTCCTCCGCTGGATCCCGCCTCGCCGCCTTAATGCTCTTAGTCCCTCGGCTGGCATGTCGTCCGAGATCCCGCCGCATTTTCAGATTTGTCAAATCCATCAAAATGCCTGTAATGAATATTTTTCTGCAGCTTCGAGTGTGTTTTAATATGCTGTTTGTGTCCGGTGAGAAACAGGCACTGATGTGGAGCGCCGCTGTCGGGGAGGGGGGGCGTCCCGGAACGTGTCTGCCGTCTCAAGCCGAGACAAAACACAACCGGGTGTCGGTCCGACGACTGATTAGCGTCTGGATTTGGTCTGTCGTTGCTGTTAGCTGTTGTGCGCTCGGCTTGGCTGAGGATTTTTTTTTTTTTTAAATAAGGGAACGATGAATAAACTTGAGTGTGCTGTGGCGGCGTCGGAATAAAAATGAAACGAAACAAAGCGAAACACGAAACAGAGGTAGTTTGTGTCTCTTTTTTTCCCCTCCCTCCCTCCCTCACTCCGTCTGTCCGTCCGTCTCTCTGTGTCTGCGTTCAGTTTAAGGAGGTGAATTAACACATCAGGGCAGCAAGTTAGGGAAGTTTAATTTCAAGGCCTGAATGTGCCCTCAATTATTTTACCATTGCCCCCTAAGTAATTGATTTTTTTTAGGTGGAGGCAGAGCAGCAGCAGGAGGAGGGAGGGAGGGAGCGGGGGGAGGGGGTTGTGTTGTTGTCTGCAAACTGCAAAGTCAACAAATGAAAAGTAATTGCCACGGCTGCCGCAACCTTGATGTATTGATTTGTTCTTGTCTCTTTTTTCCCTCTCACCGTCGAGCCGTTTGGCTCATGTCAAAGTGAGACCCTGACAGCCGTAATTATGATTTGCCCTTCTTCTTCTTCTTCTTCTTCTTCTTCTTCTTCTTCTTCTTCTTCTTCTTCTTCTTCTTCTTCTTCTTCTTCTTCTTCTTCTTTCGCTACTACTCATCCTCCTCCTCCTTGTGCTGCTGCTTCGTCTACTACTACTCAGTACTCGTCCTTCTTGTACTACTCATTCTCCTTCTCCTCCTTCTTCTACTACTACTCATACTACTCATCCTCCTTCTTCTACTGCTTATACTCCTCATTCTTCTTCTGCTGCTTCTTCTTCTTCATCTACTAGTAAGTACTCGTCCTCTTTTTTTTCTACTACTCATCATCCTTCTCCTCCTTCTACTTCTACTCATGCTACTCATCCTCCTTCATCTTCTACTATTCATCCTCCTCCTTCTTCTTCTTGGTCTCTTTTTGGTCGTCATCTTCTGCGCTCCGCCCTCCCACCTCCGCCGTGGGCTCTCCGCGGCCGAGAACCGGACGTGAGGCGTCCTCGGCTCGGCAGCGAGACCTGCGTGTGCACGCCGTGTTTGCACAGGGCTGCAGACACTGAGGTGGGGGTGGGGGGGCAGCGTGTCGAGGGAGCAGATAATGAGCATCTCAGGTGGCTACACGCAGTGATTACCAGGACGCCAGTGTGTTGGAGCAACTATATCACATAAACATACAATCCCACCACACACACACACACACACACACACACACTCTTGAGAGATCCTTGGTTATCACACCCTTCCAGATTGTTCTCAACTACTTATGGAAAACACACACACACACACACACACACACACAAGACGACGTGGCCACTCTTGCCAATACGAGCCCAGTGTTAAGAACAGTTGTTGTCGCTGTCGTTTTTGCGAGCCACCTCCTCCCCCCCCTCACCCTCCTCCCCCCTTCTTTTTTTTTTAGCATCTCTAAATTCCAAGCGTTGCTAAGGTGCTTTGGGAGGGGATTAACAGAGGCTGGCGCCGATGACAAGCCTCGCAGATTTTTTTTTCCAAACCGGCAGGAGAAGACAAAGAAAGGGAGGAGAGAAGGAGGAAGAGGAGGAGAAGGAGGAGAGAAACACGGCGGCGGCGGAGGGCAAGACGACGGGGGAAATGGCGGCGGCGGCCGCCTGTGAAAACACCACGACTTGAGAGAGCGAGAGAGAGAGAGAGGAGGGAGGTAAAGAGGTGCAGGTGAAAGTGAGACCGAGCGTCGCTCGTCCTGAGGAGGAGGAGGCCTCAACTTTCGCTCCCTCTCTTTTTCCCTACTAGTCTCTCTTCCTTTCAAACCTCCTCCCCCTCATCAGCCTTCTCCATCTCCCTGCTCTCTTTTCATCCCTCTTTATTTCCCCAGCCCCGAGGGCAACACTTTCACATCCCGACACTTTTTCTCCTTCCCTCCCGCTCTCTCCCTCTCTCTCTCTCTCTCTCTCTCTCTCTCCTCTGTCAGAACTTCAAACGGGCCGAGGCCAGTCGCCCGGGTCGTGCCTGACGTGCCCGCCAGCGTTTTCGGCGATGGCGACGTCTCAGGTGCGATGACACACTCTCTCACTCTCTCTCTCTCTTCTCACTCTCTCTCCCTGTCTCCTCCTCCCTCCCTCTCCGCCTCCTCGCCCGCTCTCTGATTAGCCGGAGCCACATTCACCCGTCACTGACCCGCTCTGAGGTCGCCCTGCCACCGTGATTCAACGCCCGTAAGGCCTCGGCCGGCGGAAAAAATAATAATTATGCGGGAAGCGAACCGAAATAGCTCTGTTTTGATTTGTTGTTTGTTTTCTAGTAGCGTAAACCCCCTCCACCACCTCCTCCACCTCCTAAAAAAAAAAGCCACCAGCACAAGGTGAACGTTTCCCTGAAAGTCAAATCTCTTATTTTCAGGCGCACCAAAGGGAGCCTCCTCGCACTCCTCCTTCTTTTCTCTTTCTCTGTTTTCGAAGCCTCTCCTCGGGCTGGCCGTCTCAGGTAGAGTGTAACTGGATGCGACCTACTTGTGGGAGTACGAGGCACTTGACCGAAGGCCAGCTCTGCTCCACCCTCCTCCCCTCCCACCGCTATCCTAACCCTTTCGTGGGGTCAGGTTACCCCCCCCTTCCTCCTCCACCCACCTCCTCTGCTGCTGCGGTGGCAGGTCGTGTGTTTTCGAAGCTCCGACCGTCCAGCCGACCGCTGTCTGTACGTCTGTGTCTCTGCCCAGACAGGTGTCTGTGCCTCTTGTTTTCTAGGTGGGGGCTTGGCAGCTGGACTCCTGTCACCATGCCCCCCACCACCTCCACCACCACCACCCTCCCCGGGTCGCTTTGTGCTACAGTGACTGGGCTGGCTCGCGGCTCTGGCGGCGGCGGCTGTCTTTCAACCACTGATCCCCCCTCAGAACGACTCATCCGATCAGGCTGCAGCCGCGCCTCACGGCTGCCGGGGTCGCACAACCCGACCCCGGGGTCAACCAGCTAATTACGCACCCCCGTGTCCTCCGTCTCTGTCACCGCTGGGAAGACGAGGCTTCTTTTCGGTTTTCGGGGCGGGGGGGGCAGAAAAGAAGCCCGAGAGGGAAAATAGAGCAGAATACCGACTTGAGCATCAAAAGGGTCAACAGTGAGGCCTCTCTTATTTTACCCCTACTTTTCGTTTCTGTGGAGAGCGGACGAGTGCCACACTGCCACCTTCAGCCCCGGGCAGCGGAAAGACTCCGGTCGTGTCAGCGAGCGTTGCCTCAGTGCACGTACTTATTATTTTAAAATGCATCTGCACTCACACAGAGACCTCAGGAAAAAAAAATAGCTAAAACTGGTTAAAAGCTGACACGCTTTTCACCCGTGACCTCTTTCTTCATATTTGGGTTTACAGATCTGAGCTTTAAAAAAATATGCTTTTTCATCAGATCTAAGCCGCCGGCCTTAGTTGGCACCCTGTAGTCACCCCCACCACCACCACCACCACCCTCCTTCCTCTGTAGAAATGCTAATTAGCTTGCTTGTTTGTCAAATAGCAAATCAAGCTTGTGTTTATTGCTGCGTTCCACATGTTTCTACTGATGTAATACTTGAATGCCGTACGCTACTTGTCTGGTGCGTTACGCTCTATGTAGGTAATTGTCCTGAATTGGAAAAAGGCCTTTTTTTTTATTTTAGTTTTTTTCTCCCCTGTCTCTTCTTCTTTAAATGTGGCACTGCAGCAAGCTATGGCATGGTCGGCATGTTTGACTAGACAAAGGAAATGCAAGGTAGCGAGCAGACACTGCTCAACGCTCCATTTGTTCGCCTGCTATGAATATGTCTCCAGTGAGCTACACAGCTTTTTCGCATTGTGGACTTTGAACATATTTTCTGCGCTCAAATTGTTGAGTATTTAGTTAAGAAGTAAGCATTTTGGAACATTGATAGCCCTCGTAGCTGACCGGCTAGCACAGCTAGCTAGACAGAACACTGCTATTTTCCACTCGACAAGAGTAAAACCTCTGTGGGATTGTTGTTTGATGGAAGCGAGTACACAGAAGAAACAACACACAGCTTGATGAATTATTACTTGGGTTTAAACACGCTAAGTGTAACGTTTTCTCACTTGTTGTGCGCGCAATCGCTGCGTCATCGTCCGCCTGTCCAATAGATTTAGCGCAGCAGGGGAAACCGTCTCCGCTGGCCTGTATCATGACACCACGGCCGGGGGCTGAGTCCAAGTGTTGTGGTGATTTCCACCGGCCTGACATTTGACTTGCGGCCCGTAACCTGAACTGACATCCACGGAGCGGCTCGCGGCGCACAAAACACGCGCCGGGGTTGAATATGCTCCCAACTAATCATTACATTATATTAGGCTGCCGGCTCATTAATCACAAACGCACGCGGCCCCTCACTCAACGTAGGAAATTAATCAGAAAAGAGGACAGTAATCACATGCATGAGCAGCCGGCACTTGCACCTGTGACAATGCCATCTGATTTAAACGCCGGGCTCCTTCAGGCTGTGTTAATGATGCCACCGCGGGCCCGACCGGGGCGACCTCCCTGCCGCCATTGGAGGAAATAATACACCAACTGCCAAGCAATTTTCTTTAATGCGGCTCGAGCGCGGAAAATACATGAAGTCGCTGGTGGAAGTTTTTCCTCCGCCGCGGCGCAGAGACGGATTAAAGTGGGGCTGCGTGTTTGTGTGTTTGAGAGAGCAAGACACACGCACACTCACGCACACACAGAGAAATGTTTCATTGCAGAGCAGATTCAAGCCAAAGCCTGCTGGTGTGGTTACACTGCCCTCTTTTGAATGCACTGCAGCTCTTCCCACCGGCAAAGATGGAAACACGCGGCAAACAGACGCAGATGCAGCAGTGGAGCATAAATCCAACGTGTGACGGCAGGTTATCACGAGAGATGATGATCTGTGCGTGTATGAGAGCCAAAATGCTGCAGCGTAATTTTTAACAGCTTAAATTAGAAATTTGAGAGTCTATTGCACCAGTTTTTTTTGTCTTGTTCCACTGTAAAATAAGGTATTAAGGAGCAGCTGGAAATATGAATTTAGTATTTTTGTCAAATAAAATTTGCTTTTCCCATAATTGACATAAATGACTTAAAAAACAAACACCCAAAAAGAACTGTTGTGGCATCATGAGCTCTTCAGTGCCAATATTAATATTAAACAAAAGTAGATTTCATTTTTTTTTTTTTTAAATTTAAATTTTAGTGGCAGTTATGAAAAATTTAATTACATGTAATGTACATTCTTGGCGCATGTGATAATTTAAATGATTACATCTTTATTAAGGATTCTTTCAATTAATTTTTGGGCCACAGGCTCGACATTTCTAATTGAAACCATAAGTCTGATGTTGGAATTTATTTATTCTGAACTTCTAACACTTTCAACACAAGAAAAAAAAACCAAGTTTTATTTTGTATTTCCTTTCAGAAAGGACAACTTTTCCACTGTGTATTCAGTCAAAATCTTTCTGAAACAAAGAAAACAAGAACCTTGTTTTATTTTTGGGAAATAAAGAAAGAAGTTCAAGTCACAATCAGTCTCTCGGGCTCTCCTCTGGGTCTTTGACTTCAACAAAAACCATTTGTGTGATACAGGGTTTTTTATTTCACCAAATACCAACGCACAAAAAGGAAACAAAACATTCAAAGTGATGCAACGCGGTGAATACTGAAGTTGACGGGAAGACTCGTATCGGTAGTCCTTCACTGCCGAAGGTGCTTGACAGAACACTCTGCTGGTTGATGTGTGTGTGTTGTTTTTTTGGTTGGTTTCCTTTGATGCGGCGTCCCATCAACAAAGCACCAATCACAACTTAAGCCCCGTTACTTACCTTCTCTTAGCAATAAAATCAAGCAATTTACAGGCATTTGAAATGTTCCACACATGTAGAAAAAAGGTCGCTGATGTAATAAAAAGTTGCCATTTTTGACAAGAAATGCCTGGAAAATTTTGCAATCTTTTGGCCGGGTAGTATTTTCTCTGTACACAGGATGCGTACAGCGAAGTAGGAAGTGACGCCATCTGTTCCCCGCCGTTCTGCCTTCCAGGTTCGTGCCATTCTGTTGTTTGACCCACGTTATTGGACGAACACATGCGTTGGTAGACGCAAAATAAGCAGCATCAAAATGCACATATAATCTGCAGCATTAAACCAGCTCTGTGGCGCTCGGTGAGCGGAACAATGTGAACCAGAACAAACACGCTGCCTCGGCAACGTACATTTGGGTCACTTCCTGTTTTGCCTAATCTAGCGTGGTTAGCGCCGCTTCTCGCGTGAGGTTTTAAGTAGCTACTGCCCCACAAAAATGAACCCGAGTGAAAGCGCTGCGCTCCACAAAATTTACCGGCTAAATCATTCATTGGCAAACTACGGCCCATTAAGCTTTTTAATCCGGCCTGCCGAAGTAAATAATAAAATAAACTGCTGTATTTCATCAATTTTTTTCAGTATTTGAAGAATCATTTCAATAAAGAGCTAAACACCGTGTGGTTTCAAAGACATATTTTTTTGTAACGCTTTTGTTCATTTTCAACTGACATAAAAGCAACATGTTTTCTACATATTCCATGATATTTTTCTTCTCCTATGAGGTGAGTCACCAAAACACTCCGTCCATCTGCCCATTTTAGAACTCATCGTGGCCCTCGAGTCAAAAAGTTTACCCACCCCTGGTCTAAATGAACAATGTAAAACAAAAAATGACTGTATTTTCAAGTGGCAATTTACAGCCGTTGTCGCGAAAACGTGGCTTCGGTTTGCCCTCTGGTCAGACACCTGCTGCAGGGTCGTCGAGACGTTGCGTGATGAAACATCACGAGGAACCCTTGGAGTCTCGGCGCTCCTCTTGGCAGCGCCGCAGGTCGGATCAGTGGTGCCTGATAATGAGGCTCAGTCTGCAGCCTGGGTCAATCTCTCGGACCGCTGCTGCCCGACGGGCCTCTCCGATAAACTGCTGTCCCGCGTGAGAGGCGAAGGAGGGCGGCCATGGGAAACCAAAGACGGGGCCTAATTAGCAGGCGTGTTGAGGAAGATGGAGCTCGATAGGAGGAAGAGGAGGAGGAGGAGGAGGAGGAGGGGGGTGGACTGAAAATCAAAACGAGAAAGAGTTTATCGAGAGCTCTGCGGTTATTTATTCATAAGGTTGCTAAAGAGGAACAGAACGCCCTGCCAGGGGAACGTTTCAAACGCACCTCCACCTCCATGTCTACCTGTCTGTCTGTCCTCCATTGTCTCCCTGCTGTCTGTCTGTCCTCCATTGTCTCCCTGCTGTCTGTCAGTCCTCCACCAGCCCACTGCTGTCTGTCTGTCTGTCCTCCACTGTCCAACTGTTGACTGTCTGTCTTTCCTTCACCGTCCCCCTGCTGTCCCTCTGTCTTCCACCATCTCCCCGCTGTCTGTCTGTCCTCCACCGTCTCCCGGCTCCGTGCATTGCACTTGACACCTTCCTCCTACCAAACGCTCACCTGTCCGGCCGTGCCGCTGCATTTCCTCGTCAGGTGAAGGAAAGTCTACCCCCGGGGCGGAGGCAGAGAAAGGGAGAGGGGGGTGAGGGGGAGGCAGAGGTGGGAGGTGGGTGGGGGGGTTGAGAGTGGATCATGTTCGGGCTCCTGGGGACAGGAGGCTTGGCGTGGCACCACACTGCCCACCCAACATCAACGCTCTCAGGTTCCCGGCCTCAGATGGGCCAGATAATCAGCCTCCCTCCACAGGGACCATCTGAGGCAGGCAGGCAGGCAGGCAGGCAGGCAGGCAGGCAGGCACACAGGCAGCGAGGGGAGAGAAGAGGAGAGGGGAGGAGAGGCGGGGGGGAGGAGGCTGGAGACCACGTTTTTATTTCCATAAAACATAAATTCACCTGTCTGCTAGGTGAGCCGCCGCCCTCTCCCCTCCCCCACACACACTCCCACCTCTTTTTCTCTCTGTCTTTGTGTCTTTCACCGAGACAGACTGGGACACACCCGCAGACGCACTCAACTTTTTAGAGCTTCCACATTGGAAGACGGGGACGTTTACCAGAGATTTTCACGCCAGCCGACGAGGTTCTAATTCCGAGATGATCTCTCGCAGCCCAGCAGTGACCTCCCGCAAGGGAAAGCACACTCCAGCTTTTCTTTCCTTCTTTTGTTTTTTTTACCCAGACTACCCAAACGTTCTTTTCTATCCTTATATGTGTAATGTAGTTAAGGGTCATTTTTGTGTCATTTTTGTGCATCCTTTCTGTTTCCTTTCTCTCATTTTAATCCTACAACCAAAGCTAAACTGTAGTTTGCAAAAACTGTGGGACAAAGAAAGGCTGTGCGTGCGTGCGTGTGTTTGCGCGCCCGTGCGTGTGTTTGCGCGCCCGTGTGTGTGTGCGTGCGTCCGGGCGTGCATGTGTGCAGGGTGAACCCTGCCTTTTCATCTCCCTGGAAAAGAAACTGGTTTTCCTGTTTTGTTTTGCATTTTGAATTTTAAATTTTGGGAAAGTGACACGTTTGTTTTTACTATTTCAATATAGTGTTTGAAAATCCAATAGTCTTTCTGTTCACGAGGTCGGCCAGTGTCACTCTGCTGCTTGTTACAAAATGTTCTGTGCCATTTTCCATGAGGAGAAGAAACAACTTCAAAAACTGGAAGGCAAAAGCAAAATTTTGCCAAAGCCACCACAGAGTAAACTTTTAATAACTGAATATTGTGAAAGTTCTGAATGCCTGAAAAAGTACATATATACTCGTGCATTAGCTTTGCATTAATAGACCAAATCAAGAGCACTTCTTTGTGCTTTGCTCCCTCTCAGGTACACCCACTGAACACATGCCAAGCCCTCTGGAAATAGATTCGCCAGCTCAGAAACTGCAGGGTTCCACAGCTCAACGACTGATCTCAGCGTGCATCATCACTGTAATTAATGTACGTATTTTTCTGGGCTGCTGATTGCGTTTGAGGCTTCGCTAATGGCCCTCTTGCACTTGCAGTTTCCAATTACTCCTGAGGAACCCCCAGCCACCGGCAATAATGCAAGTTCTGCATGGTGAAATGAATTTTCCTATATTTATTTCTGACCACGCTCGATGAAAACGAATGTTTTGCGTCTTCTCGCCTGCTCTCGATCTTGAGCTGGAGAGCGGACTCCCCCCTTTTCTTTTTTTTTCTTTTTTGAGATGATCAGCAGAGATGTGGGAAGCTGTGGCTCAGATACATCCATCTGAGACATCTCCGCTCTGCTGGAGTTCCCAACTGATTTGCTTGCCGCTCCTTTCATGTGCGCCGTCGGCTAACTCACTCACTCGTGCTGTCCCACTTTATTCTTCCTCCTCCTGCCAGTCGGCTGTGATGATTAGACTTTAAAGGTCCTGTATTTTACCCGATTTTTGATCTTTGTTTTTTCCATCCGGAGCGGCCTCGAACGTCTACCTCTCCAAAAATACTCCACAGATCCCCAGAAAGAAGCGTATTTAGCCCTCTGTTTGTAGCCTATTGCAAAAAGACTAATCCTGTTTTGCTTTTTCCACGTTTTTACAAGGTGATTAAAACAAAGCGGCTGCAACATATCGGAGGGGGTCTTGTCATCAGGTTTTTCTGTTGGTCGTCAGCATCCCTTTGTGACATCACAAATGGCAGATTCCCAGTACTGCATGTCTCAGTGAAAATTGAAGCAATCAAGGATAGACTTTAACCATTTCATGGGAGTTCTCTGTAAATTCAGACGTGTTGGCACAAAACTCAAACTCACTTTGAGTTCTGCATAATGTGGTGGCTTTAAGTAGAGGGAGATGACACATGATAGAGCTGCTGCTGCTGCTGCTGTGTGTGTGTGTGTGAGAGAGAGAGAGAGAGAGACAGAGAGAGAGAGTCAGGGGAGGTATTAGGGGTCCTCGTGGCTGCGAGGCTTGATAACAGGGGCGTAAAATCAATCACCCGCTCTGACAGCCGCTCGGGGAGCTCCGCCTCTTCTTCGTCCTCTCCTCCATCCTGTTTTACCTCCCCCCACCTTTCTCACCCGCCTCCTCCGTTCCCAGTCAACCTCTCCCTCTCTCACCTGCGGGACTGCAAGAACAACGCGACATAGCAATTCAAGAGTGCGCCCGTGACTGACACAGCGCGAGCACTTACTTACTCAGGCAGGCAGGCAGGCAGGCGGATGGGGGGTTGGAGGGGTTGGGGGTGGGGTGGTGCAGGTGGGGTTGCAGGAGGAGGCACCTGTTAACAGCTGTGGAGGGATTAGCAGAGTTTGCTCAAGTTGGTTATGGTGCCGAACACATGTTCAGGTCGCCTGTCTCCAAACCCTGCTCTTCCTTCTTTATTATACACCGCTTTGCTTTTTCCGCCCCCCATCACCACCACCTCACTCCACCCCTCCCCGCGCCGCAGTCGTGTCGCACGCGGGAGCTGAATGTGTTTAAAGGGGTGAGGAGGGGGCCATCAAATCCGCAGAGAAGACTTGGCAGTGGCTCTCCTCCCTCTCGCTTCATTGCTTCGGTCCTCCCAAAATCCTATTTCACGGTGCCAAGCATCCGCTCCCTGGGATCTCCACTGCTCCCATCTCCAGACGCAGGTTTAAGCCCCTCTCTTGGCACCCGGACCGGGCATGGAGAGAGGGAGGCATGTGACACACATCAGCAGGCCCGGCACCAGCACCAGCACCAGCACCAGCAGCGGCTGGAAAACAAGCAGCGGCAGCGACAACAACAGCAGCGACGACCAAACACACCTATTATAATTTATCGGTGCATGGAGACCAACTCTGCACGGGCGCGCCCCCCCTGCGGTGCTGTGACTTCTTATACAAGCTGCAACCTCCTCGAGTTCCGAGGTGTGCCCGCGGAGGCCACGCGCCAAGCGGGTCCAACATCAAAGCGCGAGATACGAGTCCGCCCGTTCATCAGCCGCAGCAATCAGCAGCAGCCGCGACGCAAACTCGTTCAGCCAAGTGTAACAACAAATCAGGCGCATCAATTACGCCGCACAAAACACTTCATTTGTCGCCCCGCGGCTCGGGGTAAACCATACTCCAATTACACCTAATCAGAACAATTAATTAGCCGCCCGGTTGCACGCGTCGGCACCGGCAGCCTCGCGTTTGCGGCAGAGCAGCGTGCTGCACTTGGGCCCGTGCTTCTGCTTTTTGACCACTAGATGGCGCCAAAGCAATGAGATTAGTGCAAGATGGGAACGCTCGAAATTCTCCTCCTGTTCGTCCTGTGACACTGTGGCAGTAAATTAGAATCTTCAGAATTTGGAAAAAAGAAAGGTGTAAAACAACATGATTTTACCCTCCTCCTCCTCTAGGGGGTAGTGCGCCACCAAAACAGTGCACAAATAGGTGTGATATGTATTTTTTTTCGTAGGTTTATTCTTTTTCTCTCTGTTTTGTATCAAACAGCAAACATGTGCCAAGTCTGCATCATAACAAATCAAATGGCTATCTATCTATCTATCTATCTATGTAAATATTAATTTATTTATCTATATTTTTGCTCAAAATTTCCCCTTGCTTTTGATTGTCAAGTGTGAGAAATTTAAAGATGAACTGTTGACACTTATCTGTCTCCTGTCCAAATGAAACCCGCAGATCTTGTGCCCTGCTGTAATGTGATAATCACAAACTTCCTCTCATGCCTCTGAAGTCTATTTTCCACAGGAAGGCATTTCTTGCAGGAATAACTCATAACTACAGCGTAATGAGACTGTTTGTGCCAGTCAGCGGTGCAGAGTCAGCTCTTCAGCAAGAAGATGTGCAAAGGTAAAGAGGAAAGGGGGGGATGCTTGTGTGTGGGGTGGGGGGGTGTAAATATAGTGCAACCCCTATCTGCGCAGAACACAAGCACTAAATCACTTTGAAGTGTAAACTGCAGATGTATCATTCATCATCTCCGCACAAGCGTTTATTATCGGACGCCGTCTCCAGATCTTCAGAGTGCACATTCCCTCTTGCACAGCACCGACGGTGGCATAAGGAGAGTAGCCCACTGGCCCATATGTTGCTGCCTCGTGCCCACGCATGAAGCCAGAAGGGAAGAATAAACAGTGACCCAGTTCCTCCACACGGATGGACGTACAGGCGGTCAGCTAAGTGATAACCACGGCGTGTTGTGAAGTGAGCAACAATTTGAGCTCATGTGGAAATCAAGGCCAGCTGCTCGCAAGTGGGAAAAAAAACAAAACAAAAAAAAAACAAAACAAAAGGCCAGATTTGCTGATGAGTGCAATTTTGATTTTTAAAATAAGACATAACACTTCTGCAAGGGGAGCCACACGATCTGATGCTGCGTTTATTGCCGCATTTATTCTGAAGAGCCAGCAGTTCTGCTCTGCCTGCTGCGGAGCACAGTATGGAATTTTTGTGTCTGCTGATGAGGTGCTGGAGAAGCCATCCAATACTACACAGTATATTTAAGGTGGTGGGGAGCCAGTCTCGCGTGGAACGACATAGAGCACTACATGTGTGTGACTGGGACGTGCCATAAACAAAAGGACATGTTGTAATCTGTCCACTGAGGCGCACTCTTCATCAGACACTCAGTGCACAGCAGGAGGGTGGGGCTGCAGGGGGGTGTCTTGAGGGAGGTAAACAGTGGCGTCAAGCATTAGTAGGTCAGAGTCGTGCATTATTAATAGTGTCTGTGCTAATTGAAAGTCATAATGAAATGTCTGGGGCAGGCATCATCGTATGCTTGCCGCCCTGCGGCCACAGGCTTCCCCTACATGGACATGCAGCTAATTTTAGATTTGCTCTTAAATCCTGCCAGGATTTTAGCAAGATGGACTGTGCGAGAAACAAAGATATAGAGGAAGAACGACTGCTGTTGTGAAGTGGCACAATCTAGAAAATTTGAATAATGTTTCCGTCTGTTTCCCTATTTTTGTATTGTTCAGATCATGTGACTGCTGCAGGAAACCAAATAAAGTTGGTTACTGATTTGTTAACTGGACACATGTTCTTGAAGGTAAACGTTGAGAAACTAATGTTGTCAACATTGAAACATTAAAGGGAGGTTAAATGTTCAAACACATATAATCTACAATAAAGAAATTGGGAGCGGAACATTTCTAGACAGTTTTGGCATTTTCATTTGTTTGTATAACTTCAAATGTTACATTTTCAGAATTCCCCTCCTGTCATTTAGTCCTTTAATTTACAGTCAACTACCCTTGGCGATGTCAGCCTGCTGAAATTGACTGCATTGTTGGACCTTCTACATGTTTGGAAGCAGACAAACAACAAGTTGGTCTCTCTGGATCTGGACGCTCTCACTATCCTGGAAAAAGACAAAGTTTGTGACATCACAGAGGGCTGATTGCCAGAACTGAGCTTTTTTTCCAGCACGTTTCCTGAAAATTGAAGCATGCAAAAGAAAAAAATAATAAAAGGCTAAAAAAAGCTTGTTTTTTTTATTTTTTCTTTCACTGACAATATTGAGACAGAATACTACTGAAATTAATTTCCTAATGCTGGACCTTTAACAACGTTATCAGTGTTTTTTTTTTTTTTTTTTTCCCTAACTTTAATTTTTCAACCCGCCGCCAGGGGGAATCCTCCTGAACCGCAATAACCCCCCAAAGTTCAGATACAAAAGCTTCTACAAACGTGACACAAACGTGCACATCGCAACAGTGTCCCCTCATACAGCTTAATGATGGGGAGGGTGAGGGGTGAGTGGTACGCATGCGCGTCACAGTCATCTGACGACTGAGCTGCCGCCGCCGCCGCCGCCGCTACACCGAGCCGAGGGCCACAGAGCGGGACACGGGCTGCCGCCTCCATGAGGGAGCGTCTCGTGCACGGATTAAAGCGGCATCAGGAGTGACCGGAAACAGCAGCAACAGCAGCAGCAGCAGCAGCAACAACAACAACGCGACCGCAAGCGCAGACTTGGCAGCACCGTGCACCACCGTGCCACCGTGCACCATCCCCCAGCGAGCCCTGCTGCGACGGAAATGTAGCCCCGGCATCGGCGGCGCAAAGTGCGGTTGTCGAGAGCGCCTCGGTGGCCATGAAAACCACCACCGCCGCCGACTGAGACACCGCGAGTACGGGACACGTCGGGGCGGCCCGCCCGCGGTGACGGAGTGAAGGGTCGTGGTCGGGGGGCGGCGGGGCGATGGAAGCTGCCGCGGGGACCAGCAGCAGCAGCAGCAGCAGCAGCAGCAGGTAGCGGTTTGCGGAGAGAGCGAACGTCGAAGGAGCCGCGACTCCCAAGATGGATTTCAGCCTGCTCCGGAATATCATCAGCAGATACGTGAGTCCTTACACCCCCCTCCTCCTCCTCCTCCTCCTCTCTGTCACAACTCTGTAGTCTGAAAAGGGGGGAGGAGAGGTGGTGGTTGCAGTATGCATGCATGCATATTTCTATATGTATTGTAGATTTGCAGACCCTCTGCCGTGCAGTGCAGGTCTGTGTGAAGCTGCACTGATCAGAGGTTGGAATCACTTCGCCTCTCTGCAAAAAGATAAACACAGCCACTGTGGGAGGCCGCCTGCCTGCTGCCTGGCTGCCTGATGAGGGGTCCCTGGTTGAAACTGAATAGTGGTGGTGGTGGTGGTGGTGATGATGGGGAGCCGGTGGCTGCAGATGCACCGACGGCTGGTGAACGTGTGGAATAGGAATGAACTTGGCTGGCCCACTTTTTACGTCTCCTTAGTGTGTGTTTGTTTTTGTAGTATGCTGGCACACTGAGGCCGTCTCCTGTTCCTCCCAACTTGTCCCACTCATGAGGTTGCTCATCAAGACCTACCGATGCTACACGGGTGAAGTCCCAGAGGCCAAAGACAATGTCATCGTTTCCGCTCTACCAGGAACCATCCTGGTGATGACAGAGCCGTAATCACTTTAACTGGTTGCTCTGGTCTTGTCCGGACGCGGACCTCGCTCCATCCCGTCCCCTCCCTCCCTGTTCCGTCAGCGCTGATCGTCCAGAGCAGGAAGCAGCTGGCTGCTGGGTGTCTGGGTTACAGGAAGGGAACAGCGCTGGCAGGTCTGTTGTTCGTCACCTGACACTCTCAGCCGCTCAGGTGCCGTGAAGATAACCAGTGTGAGCGTGTGTCACACTTTTGGTGGGCCCTTTTTATATGTGGTGTTTGTCCATGGGTTGGCTAGACTCATAGCAATGAGTGTGTGTGTGGTGTGTGTGTTCCTGCTGGTGACAGTGTGTAGGGCTCTTGATGGATGCTCCAGCCGCACTATTATCAGGGGAAATTAGATCCGCGACCGAGGCGTAAAGGAAAAGTGAGGGATGGGTTCATTGACCAGGCCGGGGTTGCAACGGGGTCACTGGATTTCCAGCAAGTGATGGATTTTTTTTTTTTTTTTTTGCTTCGTTTAAATTACCAGCATTATTAAGGGGTAAAGAATTAATAGACCTGGTGGCACGTTTTAGTTTATCGGTATAGCTGTTGTATTGATTTTTTTTCTTCTCCTTCAATGAATTCAGCTTCACGTGGATGGAGATGGAAAGCGTCAGATGCAGCACTTAACTTATATTTCACTATATCTCACAGTTGAAAACATCAGATGCTCAAAAGAGCTTTTTCAGCCGTAAAGTTAAAGGAATCTCAACAACAACTGGTATTTAGTAGCATTGGGTGAAAGCAGAGCATGAAGTGTTTGTTTTTTTTACACTAACTTTGTTTTTCGTGCAGTTAAAAAGTCTTTCTTATTGGCTCCACTACTAACTGCTGTTGGCTAACTGTGCTAACAGCAATAATGGAGGCTTCCATCCTGCTTTTCCCACTGACAAGTGGGACATTGTGAGCTTGAGTTTGATTCATGTCAGAACAGTAACTTGGAACTTGCAGTGGTTCTCATGCCAAGCTAATGATTAACAAAGCAGAAATGAAAAGTAAAAACATCAAACAATAAAAAGATTTAAAACTCAATATGACTACCCTTCAGCCACTGAAGGTGGCGCACTTGAGGTAGAAGTGAGAGACTTTGCAGCAACAGGAAAAAAAAAAATCTCGCACCAAGGAAAGCAAAGCTACTCTGCTAGCAGCGCTGAATAGCTTCTTGTGCTAGCGCCCGCATTCCGCCACGCAAACTGAGCTAGCCGCGGCGCTAATTCTAAATGAAGCCATTCGGGTATCGATTAAGAATCGGAGGTGGCCACTGAGTGTCTAAGTAGGCCTCTGTTAACGTCGGCATCACCCTCCGTTAACCCCGCCATATTCCGAACAGCTGCTCCCCTAATGAGGCGACGTAGAAGAACAAACATTACATCATGCCAGGCAATTAGCATGTGACGGGGAGCGCGTCCCGGCCTTTTTTTCCTTTCGGACGGAGAGAGAGAGAGACGCGAACCGCCGTGAAGGTCGCAGCCTCGTGCACGTTTAATTTGCAATTAAAGTGGAAAGCAGAGGGCTGAAGCCTCCTCAGCCGTGGCAGGTTAGTCCTCGGGGCAGGTCGTGAGCTTTTTTTTACCCCACGTGTTGCCGCTCCTCATCGAGCTTGTTTTTCCTTTTGATTTATCGACGACTTTGTTCCGTTTGATCCAACATTTCTAACGGTGTTCTTATTCTGGGTCAGTAATTACAAACGCCCACGGCCTTGCGAGCGGTGGGGTATCTCGTGAATTTCCTCTTGAAACACTGAGGCGTTTCCGCGCAATACGACAGATTTCTTGCATTACATCTTGTTCTTTTCGACCATACGGTCGTATGTTCTATCTCAGATTTCAGAAGCTTGTCGTTAATGATTCCGCATCATTTTCTGTAAACGTTTTGCAATCTCTTCTTAAAATGCAACTTTGATGATGAGTTCTTGCACTTCTGTAGATTTAATTCTCATGTGAATCGAACGGGACATTTCCTGTAAAAACATTTCAGCTTCATCGTTGCAGCTGTGCAAATACAGATAACTTTGTTTATATCCTTTAGCTGTTTCTTTGATACGAGTGCAACAAATGTCGTCTGATACGCCCCATTAATATCTATCGATGAAAGTGTTACCGACCTATTTACCAGCACCGTCATATTTAATTTCCCGCTCTTAGTTTCCCCCCCGAAAAGTCGTTTCTCTGTGGAGAAAAACATTTGCTGGTAAATTGAACAGTCACAGTGGGCAAATTGTCTTTTTTTTTTTTTTTTTTTGCGCAAAAATCAAAATGCGATGCCATTGTGCTTGGCGGTGCGTGGCGCTTTAAATGGGACATTTTTGTTGCGTAACAACCTAAATCTGTTGAACTTCTCTTACTCTGTTGGGATAAACCAAGGGCTAAGCCTACACGCAACAAGACATTGGTATAAACGCGTGTTTGTGCGTGTGCACCCAGGACTGACACTTGTGTTTTTTTTGTGTGTGTGTCCACTTGTCTGTCTTTGATGCTTATTTTAGTCACAAGATATGACCCTACAGGCGGTTGCTATGATGTCTCGGACCGGCAGCGTGGGGGGTCGTGATCTGGATTTTAAGAATTTCACACACGCAGAATTTGTATTGCCACTACGGCCGCGCCTTTCCTCTTTTTTCAATTCAATTTGCGTTGCTCTGGCCGAGACCTCGCTAAACCCTCGGCGGGCGGAGGGCGAGAGGTCCTCCCTTTCATCCCGAGGTCTCCGCGTGCCGAGCGGCTTTACCAAAGGTTTGTAGCGACTTCACAGCCCTCTGGGTCCCCTCAGGGGGCGCCGGCGTTGAAAAGCTCGAGTCAACCTGCTAGATTACCAGTTGCCACATTAGCTGTCTCGCTTCCCTCCAACAGATAAGGGCAGTTCTATTCCTGTTGGTGGCTGGAATGGGAAGAGCCAACTTGGAGATGAGGTGCTGGCAGACGCACACAGGCAAAAAACACAAAACAGAACACAGGGTTTGTGTTCAGGCAGGGTTTTCTTTTCTTTCTTTCTTTCTGCCTTTTTTTTGCGCTGGCTCGTTTGTATATCAGAGAAAACAGCAGCGCGCTAGCGCTCTGGCTCACAGACACGGGTTTTGTCTCCCACAGCGTTCCCCGGAGACACAGGTTTCGTTTGTGAGACGCTCCCCGGGTTGATATTGTTGCAAATGCAGACAAAAGGGTTTTTTTTTTTCACTTCTTTCCCTTGATTTCAGATTATGGCGGCGGGAGAGAAGGAGAGTCGGGCGGGAGAGGGGAAGGGGTAGGGAGGCGCAGAAGTAGCACATCTGGATTAAAGACTTACGTAACGGTCGGATTGCAGAGAATCAAGCAGGAGCCGAGGCCGAGGCAGCAGTCGTCTCACCGCGCTGGCACATCGTCTCACCGGCCCAGCGTGTGACATTTAGCAGGCGTCTCGTGGCACGAGGCGTTTTGCAAACAGACGCACATGCCTGTTTATCCTGCAGGGCTCAGCCGCCGTGCCGTCAGCATAGCTGAGTGTATGTAGCGGTACGTTTTAATCAGACGGAGCGACAGAAAACAGGCCGGTTTGAATTTGCAAAAAAAAAAAAGTCATTTTCAGTGCTCATCTTTGTCTTCCGATGCCTCTGTTGATTTCACGTCTTTCTTTCACAAGCTGTGTTTTTGTCCTGTCTTGGCAAATGCTTGCCATCAAATGAAAACACAACATAATGTTTCAGAAACCTGAACCTTTTCATGCCATTAAAGGAATCTTGAATTGCAGTTTGTTAAAGGTACAGTGTGTAAAATTCTGCCATCTGTGGGTCAGATTTTAGATTGCTGCGCTTATTCGCTCATCTGACCTTCTCCCAAGCTTGCCAGTTAACTGCAGTGGCCTGCGAGCACCACCCTGGATACCTCTTCCCCCTTCTTCTTCTTTATTGGTTTGTTTGAGGATGTGAGTGTTCAATACAAAAAATACAAAACGCGCTGTCAGTTAGGCTGGATTGTCTTCACTGGCAGCCTTACAAATATGGTGGTGCAACTAACTGGGGGCAAGACCCTTGCTGTATGTATATTCTCATATATATCAATAAGAACCATTTTATGGGGTAGGAAAACCAAGTTGCTTTTATTGTACTGTGAGTATACACTTTATTAATATATTTACAGTCTGTATATTCAACTTTTACCAATATGAAAATCATAAATCAGGTCAAATTTTACACACAGGACCCTTAAGATGCGTGTTGGTGTGACATCAGAGGTTGTGAAGCGACTTGAGTAAAACATCTGCGTTTATTCCAGCAGTTAGAGAGCTGCAGCATGTAGCTTTTCTGTCTCTGTATTACAAGGGTTTTCGAGTGCGTAGCTACCTTCTTGTTTGGGGGGGGGGGCGTCCTCAAACAGCAGGGGTGGACCGGCCATCTGGCAGAGCGGCCACTGTCCCAGAGGGCCCATCCCTAATGTAGTTTTTATTAATTTTGCAACAGAACTGGCCCGACAAGCTTCTCCTGTTGGATCGTCCGACTGACGAATCAATACAACCCGTAGTATCGTAACGTGGGTGTGTGCGATTGTCATTCACTGTCTGTCGCCTAATTACTACTGGCCGCACTGGGCCGGCGGTGACGCTCGGCAAAGCTAATAAGCAGATCGGGAGTGATGGACAAGCAGCCTTGGGCAGGGGGAGAAAAAAAACACCCTGGTAGACCTTGTGTAGCAGCGGATGGGGAAAAAAAAAAAATTACTGCAAGTGGATGCTGTCAAATGTGCAAAGCTAACAGGTTTATTCAGTGCAGCAGCAGCAGGTGCCGCAACACCTGTTGGAGATTGAGGTGTTCCGACCGTGCCAGCACACCTGTGTCTGTTTTAGCCCTGGCCTTCACACCCCTTCACCTGACTTTCTGATCTGCGGTTCAGGAAATGTTGTGCCTCCTCTTCGTGGTTAATGGGGCTGTGTGTCAGATGTGTAGCGTGTCAGTCCAGGCCATAAATACCACGGCTGCTTGGCGAGCAATGAACAAATAAATACTTAGCACTGTCGCCTCACTGCGAGAAGGTTTCAGGTTCCGATCTGGGCCTTTTCTGAGGAAGTTATGACAGGTTCCCCGCCGTATCCGTGAGGCATCTAATAGTTCAAACATATTCCCTGATTTGTCAGAAAAATGGAAGAAATGAAGCACAACTGCTACCGTCGGGGTTAGCAAGTCGGTTTTTCCCCACTTGCTTCTGTCCGTCCACCACCATCTGATTGTTGTTTTGTGTTTGGTTTTTTGTAAACCAGATGGATGTGGAAAGATCTAGAAACACTGTGCATTATGAGAGAGGCATTTCAGCACTTGGTTTTGCCTGTTTGGCATGGTGTGCTCAGCGTGTGACGCGTTGAGCTTTGTCTGTACAAACTGGCACCGTCAAACGCCTGTGTCAGGAGGGGATCGGAGCCTTCGCCTTAACAACAGGCTGACGCAGTTCACACTGAACAAACCAGACCTACTGACAACAGTAGTGCTTGTTTTGGTGCTTCGCTGAACTGTCGGTGGAGTGGTCAGCAGCTTTTGGTGGCCATGCTATGTCATAGCAGGGTTGGTGCTTATAGTTTCTTTCCCCTAATGGTCAACAGTTTGATTAACTCGAAAACTATGTCCCAAAAACATAACGTGCATTTTGTTCATGTTCTGGTTCAGACTTTTTTTGTTTTTTTACCACTTGCTGAGGTCTAAGGTTGGGCACTCACCTGCTAATATAAAATCTAATTCTGTTTTAACCAAGAACCAATAACACCTGGATGCTTTCTTGATCTTGTCACGCAAATTTGGCACCAACTCTTCCAAATTTCTTGCTTGGGTGGCTTTTCTCTAAACCCACGTTAGCTTTGAATATTAAAGAGGAGGCAATCGTATCAAACATTCTGCACTGTAATAATATTATTCGAGTTTATGACCAGATCATAAAACTGTTGGCAGCTCTTATTTAAGAGTCACCCATGCTACTCTGGGGATTGGGTTGTTTTCTGTCTCGTAAACGGCTTTCTCAACAGTTTCTGGAAGACTCTATAAAAGCACGTCACTTTTTGTTCTCCTAAACCAGTGTTTCTCAAAGTGGGCGGTGCAGAGTCACGTCTGGGGGGGCGCGCGAAACACCGAGCGGGAGGGAGACGGGGCGCCCGGGGGAACTAATGTTTTCACGTCGGAACTTTTTCCACGGCGGAACAATTAACAAAAAGTGTTTAGTAGGTTGTAGCTGAGAAAAACGCTGCTCAGGTACACAGGATGGACAAATATTTGACAGGGACGAAAAGAATTCAGGAGTCCGGCGGTGGCCACTGTTCTTTGTTGTTGGGCACTTTTGGCTGTAGAATTGTTCCGCGAGTAGCTGCGGAACGATGGTGTCGTTCACGCGAGCAGCGAGAGAAAAAGCCAGAGGACAATGAAGAGTTTTCGAGCGCTGATAGAACGTAATCAAACACCTTTGCATCAGTACGTGATCTACGCCGCGACTGGCGCGATATTATGACTTAGCGCACGCAACGCTCAACGTCATCCTGTGTGGCAGGTAGAAAATGTGATGTTGTGAAAAATTTTCTTCCTCCAAGGTGGGCGTGACAGAGAAAGTTTGAGAACCACAGTCCTAAACCAACTCTTCTCCTCTTATTTCATTAGGCTGCTTTGTCATTTTTTATTGGTTAGATTTTTGCCTTCTTCCTATCAGAGCGCTCTGACTCAGAAGTCCTGCTTGAGTCAAATGTAGGCAGAAAAGAAAAAATCAAAGATACCATCCGTAAGAGAAACACCCTTCCTTCCACCCTCCCTCTCCCCCCGCCACATCTTATCAGCTGTTGTATAATCCAGTTTCATCCAATTCATTTAATGAGAAAATGGAGTGTTTGGTCCTGATCCTGACTGAGCTGCCTGCATAATGCAGCGGTTATTAATGAAGCATGAGTGGAGCGGGGGCGCACTTTCATTTACTGTGATCGGGGTCTCAAACTCTTCATATCCCAGATCCTGTTAGTTTGAATTTGCAAATAGTTTAGCAAGATTTTTGTAATGGGTGTTGTTGCCGCTGCACTTAAGCCCCTTATTTGAATGCTCAATCTGCTGAACTCTATCTGTTATAATTTAGTGTAAAAGTGGGATTAATTCTCAACTGGTGTGCGAACGACATTATGCATTGCTATTAATTGCTCTACAGAACCACTCATTTTCCACTTCAATGGTACAACATGTTACATTCGGGGTCCAAATTTCTGCAGAGCATAGCTTTATTTTTATCGTCCATCATTAAACCCTCGCTGCACGACTTGCACGAAAACCCGTCGTGTGTGGCGTGTTTTAGCACGTGCGTCCCAGTCCTCTTGCTATTCGCCGTGAGCTCCTCAGTAATGAAGTAGCCGTGTCCCTGAGATTTGATCTGCGAATTAATGAGGGAAATTGTCATGCGACGCTGCCTCTCTAACGTGACGCAGCTGCGGAGCGGTCGAGACACTGTCCCATCGGGACAGTTAATGGCGTGCGTCTTTTTATCGCACCTCTGCGGTGGAGGAGAGCGACCTGGGAAAACATGGAGGCTTAGACTGCCTTTTCCGCTGCGTTTCTCTTTATGAAATTCAGACGTTGAAGGTTTGGTGTGTAATATTTGGAGATTTCGAGAGGAAAAGGCGACATCAAGTGGTTACATTTTAGATTGCAGCGCTCTTTTGCTTACCCTCCCTCTCCCGAGCATGCCAGTGAACTACGATGGCCTACGTGCACTTTGTTGGTTTAAATGAGGACGTGAGCATTCACCCTAAATACGAAACGCGCTGTCAGGCGGCTGGATTGTCCACAAAGGGCTTCCTTAGAAATATGATGGTGCAAAATGGCAGCTAACTAGGAGCAAGTGTCTGTGTATATTCTTATATACATGAGAACCGTTCTAAGGAAGGAAGGAAAACCAAATAACTTTTATTGTACTGCAAGTATACACTTTTGTTAATGTACTCTGGAGAACACTATTAAAGACAGTATTTTATTAATGTATTTATGGGCTGTATATTACCCTTTGCCAATATGAAAATCATAAATCAAGCCAAATTTGACACACTGGACCTTAAGAAGTTCAGAAGCATCTGTCCGGAAGAGTTCACCGCAGCACAGTTAGAAGCACAAGAGGAGAAGGTTGCAGTGGTGTACTATCCGCCGCACCCACCTCCACCCACCTTATCAAATCCATCCCGTCATCGGCTGATGATGAGTGATGGTGATGGCTGGATGGGCTTTTTTTCCTTTCTGTTCATTTAGTCCCACTACTCTAACCAACCAACCGACCAAGCAACCAATCAAGCAGCCGGCCACTTTGTCTGACGGTAGCGTTGGAGTGGGGAGAGAGCAGCGGGCCTCCGGGTTGACATGGATCACTGAGGATTAATGGCCGGATAACTACAAAACCACAATACAATCTCTTTGTGCCTCCCCTCGGCTCCGCTGCGCCGCTGTCACGGTGCCGAGAGTGCGATGCTGGGAGACAGTCGGGAAGACCGAGGGATGACTTTGGTTGGTCAGAGACAGAGTGGCGTGGGGGCACTGTCAGAATTGGAATGACGCCAAATACGAATGTAGTAACGACAACTCGAAGTGACTGAGTGCGCAGAACAAAGTACTTGCTCAGATTACCACTCGCCACTCTTACGCAATGTCATTACAGTAAAATACAGAAAAAAAACAAAACAAGCAAAACCAAATCTAAGCACCACGACACTTTGTTACACAACTCTGCTCGCACGTTTGTCCCAATCCCTCGTTATTGTGCGGCAACAGTTGTTATTTATAGCCTCGCATATGCTGTGTTGGCTTTTCTACTCGCACTTAACTTGGCCCAAGTTCTGGCACCAGTCTGGATAGACTGTTTTTTGTTGTTGTTTTTGGAAAGCTACTGCATGATGAAAAATGATGTTGCAAGGCTGAAGAAGGAAACATCAGCATCATAGCATCAAAAAATACATCGCTGTACAGGACAGTACAGTACACGCTTGACCTCCATCGTCATGGTAACACCATGCAGTGATTCACACTAACATTCTGTGGGTCTGTGATCGGTGAAAGATATGATATAAAATTGAGGAGCATCACTCTTCTGATGTGTTGTATCTCTTTTCTTTTCGCACGTTCAGCTCCATTATGCTGGTATTATGATACAATTCAACGACCTTGTAATAGCCATCCATCCATCTTCTATACCTGCTTCCTCCTGCAGTCAGGGTTGGGAGTGTAATGTGTGTGTGTGTGGGGGATCAGCTGTTCTGTTTTGTAATATTTGATAAATTACGAGACTCTGAAGTTTTTCTCTCTTATCATTGAGGCCCTCATTTCTTTTTTAGCTCTCTATCTTCTCTGAGCCCCGCCACCCCTTCAAGCCCTCCTGCTCTTTTCCTGCCTCTCTCTCCCCTCTCTCTCCCTCTCTCTATGTTTTTCCATTCTGTATCTCAGGGTCATGTTGCCTGCTCCCCTCCCCGAATGTTTTCGGAGGAGCCTCCAGTTGGCCGACTCTGCTGGGCTCAGTGTCTATTTCCATCCCGCTGTCGAGTGCCTGTTGATCACTGTGCATAACTTCAGAAGTCTGGGACTGCGCTGCCGCCGCTGCTTCCACACAGATTCTCCCTTTAGGAACACGTTGTTCCAGGTTTGGCGCGATGCTGCTCGTCACTAGCTGCGTTTCCGTTACCCCTAGAATTGAGCAAAACCTAAATATCGCAATAAAATAACTGGTAATGGAAACGCCTAAACTTGGGAAAAACCTCTCAAGTATCGCTAAAAGGTTTTTATGCTCTCATGAGGTGGTTTTTCAGACGTATCGAAGCAAACGTAATTCTCGTAAATCTTGTGGGATGAGATTTCACAAGAATTATGGCTTATGGGTTCACAGCATTTAATGAAAACACCTGCAAATTGCAATTGTACTCTGTCGAAATTCTAGAAATATCGCTTTTTCTTTTTTTTTTTGCGAAAAACTGTAATGGAAACGCAGCTGCAGTCGCGGGGATTTAAGATTGAAACGTCGCAAACTTTCGTCCGAACATCGGAAGGTAACGTGATGTCAGTGGCGGCGGCGATGCCAAAAAACGCTTGGGGACAATTCGGGGCAGTTGAATGGCTGCTTCTGCTGAAGTGCTGCTCCCAAAATCCGCTAATGGCCCCCCCCCCCCGCTCCGCACCGCCAGGTCGGCTGCGCTGGCTCCGCCCACTCAGGCGGCCAGATGGAAAACAAACAGCTGACTGCGGCGGGCCTCCCTCACTCTTGTGGTGCTGCGGGTTCTCTCTCATTTTCTTCTCCCCACAGCAGCGTGCAATAAAGGACACCTTGGAGATAATATATGTGCTGTATTAAACTCCCAGAATGCACTCTGTTTCTCCCCAGGGAGCTACTTATGTGTAATATGGATGGGAGACGAAAACTGAGACGGAGCTGTAGGTGCTTGTGGGTGAGTGTGTGTGTGTGTGTGTGTGTGTGCGCGCGCACACTCGCCATTATTCTGGCATTAAGGCTGCGGTTGATTTAGGCTCGTGCAGGAAGGCTTGACGCCAGGCGCCCGTCCTACAGCGGAGAGGTTTGAAGATAAATGACAAACCCACACGTGTGTGAGTCAGTTGATCCCTCCTACACACACCGGCGAGCACACACTCCACTCCCGTGTTTGATGAGCTGGATTTGTGTGTGTGTGTGTGTGTGTGTGTGTGTGTGTGTGAGAGAGAGAAACCGAAATGGTTCAAAACCGTAATGTAGCCTTCAGTTAAATCTGGGATATTCCAACAAGCTTTTATGCGTTATTCATTTAAACCTTTTTATAAGAATTGTTAAGATCATCTTTTTGATCATTTAAAATCAATGTATTCACTTTAACACAGTCGCGAAAATCCTTACTGAATTTCTATGGAGTTACTAATGATTGGTGGAACAAGCCAATCTTTTTGATTCTTTTCTGTCTCTCTTTTTTTTTTACTGTTGGTGCTGCTAGAAATGGGAAAAAGGCCTAATGTTCACACACTGGTTCCTCCTGTACCTATACATAAGTGTCAATCATTCTGTCTGCAAAATTGAAAAAAAGTCTTCTTTCTGCTCCCTTTCATTCTAGACCAGACAACGTTTGTATTTATATCAAATTGTTTTTCTTTTCTTTTATAAGGAATGAAATAAAGAATAAATGAAATGAAAAAAACATTACACAGCATAATAAATGTCTTAGTAATGAGGAGCTCATCAGCATCACTTAGTTGTCGTGGAAGCATGTTCGTGACAGCAGTTGAAAAAACACACAGAATAGAATAGAACACCTTTATTAAGCCCACGATGGGGAAATTTTCTATAAGAGAAAGAAAAATGATAAAACCAAGATATTTACATAAGAACAAATACAGGATGCTGGAGATGAGTATGGATTTACAGAAGCTGTTCACACAAACATCAGCAGCATCATGCTGTGTGCAATATTAAACACTGGAAAAAATAATTCATCAAATATTTGAGCCGGTCAATTTTCATTTGAATCAGAACCAGAACTGAACGCCGAGACTGAACCTGCATTTCTCCTTTTCCTTCCTCACCACCTATGTTTCTATTAATAGCTCTCTTTGTGTGTGTGTGTGTGTGTGTGTGTCAGTGTGTGGGGGAGGAGATCTGGGTGGACAGCAGGACGGTCTACATCGGCCATAAAGAACCTCCGCCGGGAGCTGAGGCCTACATCCCTCAGCGTTACCCCGACAATCGCATCGTCTCCTCCAAGGTGAACCGCTGCACCCTCATTTATTTATTTTGATGATGAAACATTGCCATTCCATGTTTTGACCGCCGGGTTGTGGGGACCATTATCATGCTGCTCTTCCCTCTTTGACCCGCAGTACACGTTCTGGAACTTCATCCCCAAGAATCTGTTTGAGCAGTTCAGGAGAATCGCCAACTTCTACTTCCTGGTCATTTTTCTGGTGCAGGTGAGATGTGGAACACGGCCGTCGAGCTTTGGATAAATAATCCAGCACCTGTGCACACAGTGCGACAGTTCCAAATTAATCCCCTGGTCATTTTTTGTGCTCTGTTTTTTTTTTTTTTTTACCTTTTCTGAAGTGGCCCAGTTTGATTTTTCTAGTGCACGGCTTTGCATCATGAGCCTTTCAGGGCAGCTAGAGGGATTTCCCATATTTATTATGTTTTGTAGCAAAATGAATTACATGATTAATAATCCTAAAATTAATAATGTCTTTTTTTACTGGAATCACAATGTGTAATAATTAATAAAATCAAACTCTCTACCAGTAAAAAGCACATCTTCACATTTTCTTGTTTGAAAGTTTAAACCTCCGCCAGTCTTGGCTTCAAATTAAGTTTAATCACCTGAGATTAAGCGTCTAATCCTCACCTGTGTGTGACGAGGACGTGGATGAAGATTACCATAATTTAAACTTGACGCCAAAGTGGAGATTCTGAGTGTGGACGGGTTGTTTGCTTGTTTATCAGTCTGAATTCGAGTCACGGAGCAGCCGCTTTTTTTTTTTTCTGGGTTTTTTCTTCTTTCTTAGACACTATGTTGCACCAAACACTAAATAATCATGCAACTCAAGCTTAAAATTAGAGGGTTTTTGGCTCCGTTTGCTCCACTAGACCAGAATGCAACACAGCTGCTGTGCCGAGCGTTGGGGCTTAATGCTGCTTCATCCAGCCGGTGTGAAATTCTGCACCCGCTTCACAGGAAGAGGCTGAACGTGTCACGCAGCTCCAGCAGAGACCTCAGCGAGCGCTCTGAAAAAAACAGGGGAACGGATAAACTGCAAAAGCAAAGAAAAACAACAACAAGAGGCTCCAGAAAGATTTCGTTGTAACGATGCAGTTTGTTTTTGTTTTACCCAGAATGCATTTCTCCCAGATGGCGGCCTGGCTGCTGCCTGACTCCTCAATACTGATGCTTTTCTTCCTCCTGCTGCACTTTCCTAACTATGCGTTGCGTTACTTGGCATCCTCTCCTCCACCTTCTTCTTCTTCTTCTTCTTCTTCCTCTTCTTCTTCTTCCTCTTCTTCTCTTCCTCCTGCTGCCCTGCCTCCTCCCCTCCCCCGTACCTCTTTCTTCCCCCTCCCCATCCTGCCTTCGCAGCTCATCATCGACACCCCCACCAGCCCGGTCACCAGCGGCCTGCCTCTCTTCTTCGTGATCACCGTCACTGCCATAAAACAGGTAGGACTTGATAATAATAATAATAATAATAATAATAATAATAATAATAATAATAATAGATTTTATTTATAGAGCACATTACATCTAATAAATGACTTCAAAGTGCTTAACACGGATTAAGAGCATTAAAAATCATTGAAAATGAAAAACAGCGAGGTTATGCTGGGGCATAAATGAGACTAAAACATCAGAAATAAAATTATGCTCAGGACTATAAAAGTACTTGGGGGGGGGGGTGAATATTAGCTCTCTAAGCGCTCTCCTGGGAAAGCGTTGCACTGCGACAGCGCCGGCCCCTCCGCCAATCAGGCCGCCCTCGCGCATACGTACACATTCCTCTCCCTGCGAAGGCACACACTATTGAATATGTCTGCTGATGTGAGAAATATCATAATGAATGGGCTCCTCTGTTAATCACTGGCGCCGTGGCTCCTCCGCCGAGACCCCTCCCCCCAGGAGGCCGCTGCGGCCCAGCGATGGGGGGCGCTGTCCATGATGGATGGAGCCCGGTGTGGCCGAGGAAGCCGCGGCTTCGCCCGGGGGACATCAATCTAAAGCGTGACTTGGAGATGCGGGAAGCGGGTCACCGAGCTCAGGGAGCGTGATGCTAATTAATTACAGCGCGTGACTTTCAGGCCCCCCCCCCCCTCCCAAACACACACACACACATACATACGCGCGCGCACACTCCCACCATATTGAACCGTGGCCTCGATTCTCTCTGCAGAACAATCTATAATCTGTCTCTACCTTCCTCGCCGTGTGTGATCTTCTTCACCTGCTGCTCCTCCTCTTCCTCCTCCTCCTCCTCCAGGGCTACGAGGACTGGCTGCGACACAAGGCCGACTGCTCCATAAATGAGTGTCCGGTGGACGTGGTGCAGCAGGGGAAGGTGGCGAGGACGCAGAGTCACAAGCTACGGGTAAGAACGGCCTCATTAGCGCCGCGCAGCACCTGAGGCCCCCCTGCCGCCGCCGCCCTGCCGCGCCGCACTGCGCCCGCCTCCGCCAAAACTTTTTTTCCTTCCCGTTCCCTTTCGCTCGCCGCTCCAGTTTCCATCCCCGCCAATTATTCTATCCTCTATCCTATCCCCGCCGCCGCCTCCTTGGGAAAATGAGCGTGTCTGATGTGTTTCGTAAGTGGGGTTGTTCCTGTCATCAGCAGTCGCTTGATGTTCTCTTATGTCATTCTGATGCAACCGCGGGTCACTGTTCTGTTTTTCAGTAGAAGCACGAGACGATTTATTTGTCTCTTTTGCTGATAACTAGGGACAAACATGCAGGTATACAAAGTGTTGCCACCTTCAGCTGAAGTTTGACTCTGGGTTGTGAGTCTTAGCTAATTAGATTTATGCTACTTTTTGCTGCAAAAATTGATCATTGGTTGACAAAATTTTGGCTACTGTACGTCTGGTGTAGGTAGTGGAAAAACTTTCTGATGGCCATATTCCAATCTGAATCTTAAGTGTGATCTTATGTGTTTTTCGTGTGTTTGAATGTGTATTTTGAGTGCACCAGTTTGTTCAGACTGCCAGCCCAAATCCTATTTTTAGCCCATCCAGATTGAAAGCGGATGGCTCTTTTGTAGTCTGAACAGTCACAAATCACATCAAATTGGATTTTTCCAAAACGGATCGAAACCACTTTTGGGAGGTAGTTTCACATCGCATTTGGTCAGATGTGTCTCAGTCTGAACAGCTCCAAACACAGCAATCGGTTTTGACTGTCCGTGACGTCACTCTACGCAACGCAGAACCCAATGCGCCAGACCAGAGAGTGGCATTGCAGATGGGTCAATCATGTGGCCCAGTCTGAACAGAGCCAGATCCCATTTGGACACTTGTTAAAAACAGTGTGGACAGTCAGCCCTAGAAATCAGATTTGAGAAGGAATCTGATTTGAATCAGATTTGCCTGCAGTCTGAACGCAGCCTAAGAAGTCTAGGAGATGTGGTGCTGTTATGACACTAAATAGTCCAAAAGTTAATTTAGTAGTGATGTGACACCTCAACGCCATATTGCGACATAAGTGTGCTAGCTGATTTTAGCATATGCTGGCAGGCTCCCAGTTACAGCAACACATGTAGATTAACTATGTGTTGTGTTTTATGTCGTCTCAAAATGAAGGTCTGTGCTCTATTTACCATCCGTTTGTAATTGGTTAAAATTCTAAATTGTGCAAACTTTTCCTTGTCCCTGTTTAGCGTTTAATTAGCCAAAGTGTTTTGTTTTAATGTAAGAAACCAAATACACACATACATTAATTACAATCCTTACAAGTTGTCTCATTCAACAGTGCTGGTTTGTTTGATTCTTTGGACCAGGCCTGAAAAGTAAACCCATGGAAAACAACATCCCACAACAAAGAAAGCACTAAAATGTGTCAAATATTTAAACTTTTTCTTCAAAGCTACTAACCCGCCATCTGAACCTTTTGCCATTGTGTTACTGAGCACTAATGTGTCTTCTGCCAGCGCTCCGCAGGTCAATGGCTTGCAACGCGCTCTGAAACTGCTGCAGACAGCATTTGTCAAAATCTGTCCATTGTTGTGTTTTGGACTCATTTGAGGTCTGTTGCCTGTGATGTTGTTTGAAGGTTTTAGAATTCAAAATGAAACATGACTGCAAACAGACAAAAAAAAAAATTCGGGTGCAGTGCCAAGGCATCAAAGCTCTGTATACACAGACTAAAACAATATTATCCATTTGAGGGACTGGAAGATTCTTTTAATCTTTTTTAATCTCTCCTGTTATGTAAACTATAAACTGTCGGCAGCTCAGGTTTTCAGAAAAATGTTAATATAAAGAGAAAACACGTAAATCTGACCTCAGTTTGTCATAGTTGTCCAGTGTTGCAGTGTTATTTAGGACTGGTTGGAATCCACATGACATGGTATTAAAAAATTCAGTTTATATTTCTTAATGAAACTGTTACAAGTCTGAAAACTGTGTGTTGTCTTGCAGTTATTTTGATTAAAGGCAGAATTTATGCAAGGATGAAGTAAATAAAACAAAAAAAATGAATAAAAAGATAATCATTTAGTAGCTCGTGTTCTGACAGCAGAACAGCGTCCAGCTCATCATGGATGCAGGTGCATCTGCTCTCTGTTGTCTGCTGCTCCCCTCAAGAGATGGTGTGAAACATCAAGAGTCTCCTCAGAATTGTTGAGCTGCGTCTACGCAGCCAAGAGTTCTGCAGACAGTGTCAAGTGCGTATTTTCCACTCGCACGCAGGCAAAACTCTCCTCCTGTCCTCACAGCGACTCTTCCTCCGCCTCTCCCTCCTTCCTTCTCTCCCTCCTCCCCGCCTCCCCTATTTTCCCTCCCTAGCTCCGCCTGGGTGTGAGTGTGTCTCGGAGCGTTCCGCCAGCTGAGGTTAGGCTCTCGCAGCCGCAGATCAAACGGAGGGGATTAGAGTGGGAACAGGAATAATGATGAATATATTAATCATGCGAAATCAGAGGCCGTGTGTCATGTGTACGGTCACCGTGGAGATGGGATTTATCGGAGCTTAAGCCTCTCTCAGCTCACATAATCTGTTATGCAACTTCTCAATCCCTTGGAAAAAATAGGTGGCGGCGGCGGAGGAGGTGGGGTTTGGGTTTGGTTGGGTTTGGTGGAGGCGGGACAGCGAGGGGCCGAGCATCCCTTTGTCTCCTTACTGCATGCTCATGGGAAACGCCCACTGTGAATTATTGATGTTTGTGTGTCTTTGTCTGTGTGTGTGTGTCTTCCGTCCCCCCTCCGTCTGCTGCCAGGTGGGGGACATCGTGGTGGTGAGGGAGGACGAGACCTTCCCATGTGACCTCATCCTGCTCTCCTCCAGCCGCTCCGACGGGACCTGCTACGTCACCACCACCAGCCTGGACGGGGAGTCCAGCCACAAGGTTTCTTTTATACGTTCTCACTTCTCGGTTCAGAGATTGCAAAGGTTGATTAAAACAGAAAGTATAGATCATCTTGGTTCACTAAATTTACCAGTGAATCATCAGCACATTATCAAATGTTGGCAAAACGAAATGACCTTTTCCCATAATTAGCAAATAAAGCCAATAAATATTTACTAATTCCAATGACACCTGACTAAAAACAGTAACCAAATTAGCGTTCACTTGCCACTAATTAGTGCTTATCTTCACATAATGAGGAAGTGTACTGGTGTGGAGGTCATCCAGAACATTCATCAGCTTAGAAGATGGAAGTTTTGTCATTAGAGGAATGATGTGAATGAAAAACTGAATCAACATGATGCTTTTTTCCCACTAGATGCACTAAATGTAACACACAGGGTCCTTGCATAATAATAATAATAATAATAATAATGATAATAATAATAATTATTATTATTACTATTCTTATTATTATTACTATTATTATTACTACTACTATTATTATTATTATTATTATTATTATTATTATTATTATTATTATTATTATTATTACAGTATTATCATTATTATTATTATTATTATTATTATTATTATTATTATTACATTATTACAACACAATTTAGGAAGAATCACACACACACACACAGAGTCTCCGAGGTGACCACCCGACGTGCTCGCCTTCCCAGCATGCCGTCTGCTCTCTCACTCCTTCAAACAGTCAGCGGGGAGGCGGCGCCGCCGTCAGACGAGGCTTGGCTCTCATTACCGGCCGGCGGTGACATTTTCCTCATTTTGTCCCCCACTCTTCTTCGCCCTCCTCTTCCCAGACCTATTATGCTGTACCAGATACCATGGCCTTTCGAACGGAGCAGGAGGTGGACTCGCTACACGCCACCATTGAATGTGAACAACCTCAGCCTGACCTCTACAAGTGAGTGCGGCGCCGCCACCACTGACGCATACATATCTGTATCTCGCCCCCTCCTGAATTAATCCTCCACGTCGCCTCTCCTTCTTCCCGCCGCAGATTCGTCGGACGCATTAACATTTACAAGGACAACGAAGAGCCGGTGGCTCGGTGGGTGCACGTCTCTTTTTTTTCTTTTTTTACTTTTAAATGTAGTTGAATCAAATTGGATGGAACGTCTTAAAAGGTGGTTTTAAAGTCTCCTGTTTCATCCTGGCAGGCCGCTCGGGGCGGAGAACTTGCTCCTCAGAGGAGCCACGCTGAAGAACACACAACATATTTATGGTAGGAACAGTGTGGAGTCACCGAGTTTGGTTTTGTTTTGCTTTGGAACCTCTTAGTGACCCTTTCCGTCTCGCTCCTTCCCTTCAGCTGTCGCGGTCTACACCGGCATGGAGACCAAGATGGCTCTAAATTATCAGTCCAAATCTCAGAAGCGCTCTGCTGTGGAGAAGTACGATGACTCTCGCAGCATTTTCATGAACTTGTGAACCAGGACGCTTCATCCTCACCTCGCCGCTTCCCCTGCAGGTCCATGAACGCCTTCCTCATCGTGTATCTGTGCATCCTGATCAGCAAAGCCGTGATCAACACCGTCCTCAAGTACGCCTGGCAGTGGTCGCCGGACCGGGACGAGCCCTGGTACAACCACAGGACGGAGAACGAGCGGCAGCGCCACGTGGTCAGTGAACGAACCTTTGAATTTAAAGGTCATGTTGGGAAAAAAGTCGCTTTGTTGAACAATAATCAGAAAAATCGATGTCTCAAACCTTCCATCCTTCACTTCTTTTGTTTGCTTTTAGCAATTTTTCCCATTGTGATGTCACAAAGGGCACTGCTGATACCACCCATGGCCACATACAGTATCTATAGCATGGAGGTTAAACTTACATTTTATGTTCTCAATACTTTTCTCCATTTTCTTATTCATAAGGAAATAAATATGTTTTGTTTTTTTTAACAGTTTCAACGAACCTTCTTCTGGCTTCTTCACACCAGGATGATTATCCTGGTGTCTCTGAGGGAGATGGGAGAAGGTCTGTTGACTGTGTTGCCTTTTATATTAAAGAAAAAAAATGGAGAAAAGTATGAACAGTGTTTGCTCAACCCTCTGCAACGACCTTTTCACCTGGTCTTTGTTCCCTTCCAAACATCTAGAAGGTCCGGCGAGACGTCAGTCGTAGGTCCTGTCAGTTTTGGCAAGTTTGCTACCTGCTAAAAACAGCGGGTTAAATATACTGTTTTCAGATGACTTATCAATTGCGACGGCTCCACCGGCATCCAGGATGAGTGCGGCCATTACATGGGACATTTAGCAGACACAACCTTGACCAACTCCTGAGAAACTCCCCCAAGTTTTATGCTCTGTGCTCCTCCTCTACCTCCTTCTCCTCCTCCTCCTCCTCTTCCTCCTCCGCTTCTCCCGCAGGTGATCCGAGCGTTCACCGACTTCTTGGCCTTCATGGTCTTGTTCAACTACATCATCCCAGTGTCCATGTACGTGACGGTGGAGATGCAGAAGTTCCTCGGCTCCTATTTCATCATGTGGGACGAGGAGATGTTCGACGAGGAGCTGGGGGAGGGCGCGCAGGTCAACACCTCCGACCTGAACGAGGAGCTGGGCCAGGTTAGAGGCGCGCGCGCGCGCAATTCAACCAGCCTTTGGACGCATCTTCACCCTCCTCCCTCCTCCCACCTTCCAGGTGGAGTACGTGTTCACAGATAAGACCGGCACGCTGACGGAGAACAACATGGAGTTTATCGAGTGCTGCGTGGACGGCAACGTCTACATCCCGCACGCCATCTGCAACGGCCAAATCCTCAGCGCCGCCTCCAGCATCGACATGATTGATTCCTCACCTGGAGGATACAGAAGAGTAAGCGCGTGCGTGTGTGTAAACCCCGTTCCCAAATCCGGTCTGAATAGACTTTTGGCTCCCCAAACTGCTGCTGCCAGGGTGAATAGAGGAGCGGAGCTTCGGCTGAGCCACGCTCGCGGATTAAACGCGCAGCGCTCTCGGCCAGGATGACTTTTTAACGTCTGCAAACAAATTCCCGCCTCATTTTCCTCATTTTTTTTTTTGCGCAACTCCTACGCATTCGCTCGGGAGAGAGTGTGTGAGAGAGAGAGGGAGAGAGAGCGAGAGAGGGAGAGAGAGAGTGAGAGAGGGAGAGAGGGAGAGAGAGAGAGCGAGAGAGGGAGAGAGGGAGAGAGGGAGAGTCCTCTGGCACCCAGAAAAGTGATGAGCCACGCTCTTCTGGCGGTGGCAACAGTGATTTGTTTAGATTAATAGACGTAAAACTGTGTAGTCAGCGTTGAGCGCTGCTGGTGGTGGTGGTGGGAGGGGTTGTGAGGGGGAGGAGGTGGGGGCGGGGGCGCCGCTCGCCAGAAAGTTAATGTGCATGAAACTTTCGGGTTACTGCTGCTTTATTCTGGGAGCTGCACTTCATCCGGACAGCAGCAGGAAATGACGTCGTTATGCCCAAAATCTTGTGGAATTTGTATATTTTTTTTCCTTTTTTTATCTTATTTTTGACCAATATTGGCGTGTGTGTGTGTAGGAGCACGAGGATCTGTTCTTCCGGGCGCTGTGCCTCTGCCACACAGTGCAGGTGAAGGAGGAGGAGACGGTGGACGGCATCAAGAGGGGCATCCACCAGGGCCGGCCCACCTCCTTCTACATCTCCTCCTCGCCGGATGAGGTGGCGCTAGTGGAGGGGATGAAGAGGTGAATACGCTGGCTCTCACGCCGGAGCTCATTATGTTTAACTTGTGAAGGGTTGAAGGTCTGTTCACACGAGAGCATCAGTGTATTCCACCGCTGTCGTGTTCGCTCCTGCTCGCAGATTCTCATTACAGCCAGACTGGCAAAGGCTTGTACCAGTGAGAATTAAAGAGAAAAAAAATTTTCAATTTCTTTCTCATCTTCATGCTGAATGTACTCGGACGGATGATAGCTGTGGTCCAGATGTGCTCTGTTCAGCATTAGAAGACAGTGTGCTAAGATTAAGCCAACTGTAGAATTGTCTTCATTAAGATTCTGCTCAATATTTAATGTCTCTGGCACTCATAAAGAGCAAATACAAGAGGTTTTCAGTTTAAATAAAATGAAAAAGCTCATTAGTGAGATTTTATTCCTGAGATCTTATCAAGCTTCCAGTCTGATTAACATCTGAAAACCAGTCTGTGTTCAGAAAGCGAAAAATAGAAAAGTCACAGGTGCAACATGTTTCCAACTTGAAGTGTTTTCTGTGGGATCTCTCACAGAATGGACTCACTGAATTTCTGAAAGAACCCCTTTAAAAAACATATTCTGAAGAGATGCGGCTCAGAATTTTATCAGGACAGGATAAGATAAAGTCACATTGTACATTATTGTAGTGGTTCAAGATCTCACACATCGCTCTTCCAGATGTGAGACGCTGCTCCCAGGTCACACTTGCAGGTGCATAGAAACACCTCAGGTGTTGATGAATCCCTCTTTCCTTCCCCTCACCAGGTTGGGTTACACCTACCTGAGGCTGAAAGACAACCACATGGAGATCCTCAACAAGGACGACGAGATCGAGAGGTTGGTTGTTGCGACGATTCAACGATTTTTCTGCTTCAAAACGCTATAAAAAGGTTTCAGGAATGGATGTTGGATCTGAAATACTGTGTTTATTGGCGGGGAACCGAGCTAAAGCTGCGGTCTGGAGGAAGCCTTCATGGAAGCGAACACTCTGTTCATCACTCTCAGCAGCAGCCTGTCAATAGTGAGCTATTTAAAGAAGCATGAGGACAGAGGGGGGGGGCCAAGACTGAAGAAGCCACGAACAGGATCACACCTGTTTTTTTTATGAAGGGAATCTGTTGCTTCCGCAATATAAATAAAAAAGCAGCATAAAACCAATCCAACAAAGTTGTACATTTTTGCGTTACTGTTATTGTTTAGTGTTTGGCGGGAAAACAACACGCAGAAGCCATTGGACAATACTACTACAACTACAACACATGAAAATATTCTAACACTCAATCTTCAATCAGCGTTCACAACCATGACTGTCTCTCCCGCAGGTTCGAGCTGCTCCACGTGCTGAACTTTGACTCCGTCCGCAGGAGAATGAGTGTCATCGTCAGGTCCAGTGCAGGTGTGAATAATGAACACTGTGACTGTGCAACACACACAGTCACATCCACCCAAAGTCAAAGTCACTGGATCAGTCTGACAGGGGTTTTTTTTGTCTGTTTTGTCTTTGCTCAGGAGACTACCTGCTGTTCTGTAAGGGGGCGGACTCGTCCATCTTCCCCCGGGTGGTGTCTGGGAAGGTGGAGCAGGTGAAGGCCCGGGTGGAGCAGAACGCTGTGGTGAGTGTGGAGACAAAGTAGATTCATTTCTGTTGACTTACTCATGTATGTATGTATGTATGTATGTATGTATGTATTCATTTATTTATTTATTTTCAAACTGTGCTTGGGCAGCTTTTACATTAAATCCATTTTACCAACTCCAAGAATTTTACAGAGCAAATAAAAATAAAAGGTTTGCTGACCCACGATGCTCTTTGCCAAGAACAAACTTTACACTTGAAGCCGCACCGAGCGGAGATTCAGACGCCGACTCCAACCTCGCTGCCGTTCTCTCTCCTAATAGCTGGCTGACTGATGCCAAAGAGGTCGATTGTTGTTTTTTTTTTGCTTTTTTAACGCGTAGATAATTATAACACAACTCTGCAGTTCTCAGCTCGTCCCTGCAGCTCATTGCTTCGGCTTTATGGGCCACAACGGTTCTGTTTTGGCCCGGCACCAAGTGCGGGACAAATTTAGCGACGGCCGCCGCTGAGGCAAAGTGGGGCAGTCAGCACCTTAAAGAGCCAAACCGTTCAGTCAGGACTTTGAGAAAAGTCTTTGTCCGTTCAACTCCAGAAACTTGGGACAATTTGCTGCTGGATCGTTCAGCTGACATAGATTCCACGCGTCTCGATAAAAACTTCCCTCTCGCCTGTGGTGCAGGAGGGGCTGCGGACGCTGTGCGTGGCCTACCGCAGGCTCTCCCACTCCGAGTACGAGGAGGCGTGTCATCACCTGACCGAAGCCAAGCTGGCCCTGCAGGACAGGGAGCAGCGGCTGGCGCAGGCCTATGACGTCATCGAGAGGGAGTTTGTTCTCCTGGGAGCTACGGCGGTGGAGGACAGGTGGGTCCGGGCGCAGAATTAAATCGATAAATCCGGCAGCTGATAGACTGATGGGGATCAGTGAGCTGTGAAGTCGTGGGTTTGGGAGTCAGGCTTCCGGCTAATAACCGACTCTGTAGGCCGCACGTCAGACTGTTTCCTCTGTTAATTTTCCGCTCTGCTAGAAGATGAGATGCGTTTGCCTTCATCAAGATTCAAGCATCGACCTGCAAAACCGCTAGTTTTTCTTGACCCATCGATCCGGCAGCCGCGACAGTTTAACTCAGCCGGTAGACAAACTGGTGGCGGCGCTGATAACTCATCACCAGTCGGTAATTGATTAATTACAGTCGTGACGGATGCCCTCACCTGCTGGGAGGCTGATGCGTTTATTGACCTCTCGACCTATCGACCCGGCAGGCTGCAGGAGAAAGCGGCCGACACCATCGAGTCGCTGCACAAGGCCGGCATCAAGGTTTGGGTCCTGACGGGCGACAAGATGGAGACGGCGGCGGCCACCTGCTACGCCAGCAAGCTGTTCCGCCGCAGCACGCAGATCCTGGAGCTGACCAAGAAGCGCACGGAGGAGCAGAGCCTGCACGACGTGCTGTTCGAGCTCAACAGGACCGTCATCAGGCAGCGCTCCATATCAGGGTAGGACACAGCAGAGCAGCGGTTCAGTCTACCGATCGTCGCAGGGCTTCATTAACCAAATCCTGCTGGTTTAACGATGAATTTAATGTCGTGGAAAAATGGGTTGAATTTGTTATTGATATTACGACTAATGTATTGATAATAATGAATATTTCATTTGTATATGTAATTCTAATGGTTGCTTGAATTCATTAATTCTCTGAAAACAAGGTTGGGGGAAACTATTGAAAGTCTTTTGGTCTCTGCAATGAAAAGTGCTTAGAAAAATTCTGATTGTAAAAAAACAAACAAAAAAAACATACATCTCTGATGTACAAAAGGGGTTTTGACACTACATAATGAACTAGGTTGGTTTTAGGAACATTGTTGTTAACTTTAAGTACTGAAGCAACATACCTCGAAAATATATTTTAGTATGGTACGTGTTTTGCACATAGAGCGCTTTCACATGCCACTTATTGGTCTCCTAAATACTGAAAAACTAACACAAGCTGAACATCCCATAATAATCAAAATTCTCTAAACGACGACGTATCTCCAGCCTGTCAGTGAAGACCAGTAGAGAAAAAAATTATTTCCTAGACTGCAAAAACTGATCTTTTCTGGAAACCAGCCCTGTGTGATGTCACAAAGGGCTCAGGAATCAGTGCCAGTGAGATAGCGTCAGTTTTTAGCGGGAAGCTCCTCGCAGGAGGCTGATGCTTTAATTGCCATGAGCTGATCAGTTACGTCTTTGTCGCAGCTTGTCGGTCGACTGCCTGGATTTCGGCCTCATCATCGACGGCGCCACGCTGTCCGCAATACTGAAGCCCAACCAGGAGGGGGCGGGGCCCGGAAACTACAAAGACATCTTCCTGGACATCTGCCGCAACTGTAGCGCCGTGCTGTGCTGCCGCATGGCACCGCTGCAGAAAGCTCAGGTGGGAGGACGGCGCTCATTATTATTACTATCCATCCATCCATTTTCAATACCCGCTAATTCCTGAACCCCAGGGTTGCTGCAGCCTCTGCCAGCTGTCATAGGGCGAAGGCAGGGGGACACCTTGGACAAGTCGCCAGATCATCGCAGAGCCACATAGAGACAAACAAAGACAGACAATCATTCACAAACACACCTATGGACAATTTAGAGTTTCCAATTCACCTCACATGCTTGTTTTTGGACTTGGAGAGAACCCACGCAGACACAGGGAGAACTCCACACATGAAAGCTCCAGGCCCGGAATCAAACCCTCGACCTTCTTGCTGTGAGGTGGCAGCACTAACCATTGCACCACTGTGTTGCTCCATTATTATTATTAATCATTATCATTATTATTACTAGTAGTAGTCGTAGTAGTAGTATCAGTATCAGTGGTAGTAGTAGTAGTAGTGGCGGTGGTGGTGTAGCAAACAGTGGCACCAAATGAACTTCCTTTCTTTCTGCAGATTGTGAAGCTGATAAAAGCGTCCAAGGAGCATCCCATCACCCTCGCTGTGGGCGATGGCGCTAACGACGTTAGCATGATCTTGGAAGCACACGTGGGCATCGGTAAGCTCAGTTTAATAAAAAAAAAAAAAAAACGAACATTACTGATATTCCTCAATCGGTGGCCAGGATTTCCCGCCACATCCTACACTGGGCCGCATTATGAATGATTTCTTTCTTCCTCTCCCAAGGCATCATGGGTAAGGAGGGCCGCCAGGCGGCGAGGAACAGCGACTACGCCATCCCCAAGTTCAAGCACTTGAAGAAGATGCTGCTGGTCCACGGCCACTACTACTACATCCGCATTGCCGAGCTGGTGCAGTACTTCTTCTACAAGGTAGGGGCACCGACGCGCACATTCTAATCACTTTACCGCCATTCCCAGCGAGACGCGCGTTGCGCTGCGGCTGGGGGGATAGATTACCGGATTGGTGAATCCGACCGAGCAACATCCTCTCCCGGATTCACGGCGCGACGATCAGCGTGGGCGGCTTCCTCAGCGAGCAGCGCCCTGCCAGCTGATTCTCTCCTTCTCTTTTTTCTCCTCATTCTTTTGGCAGGCCAGCTCGGCGCATCCCACTCCTCTGTTAAAGCTCAATATCTGCGCATGAAATGTGTGGATCGCAGCATTTTTAGACTTTGCAAATCTCTTTACACGCACTTGTCACAGACCTTCACTCATGGTGTTTCTGTTTTCCTTTTTTTTCTCTCTCTCTTCATGCCTTGCCAGAATGTCTGCTTCATCTTCCCTCAGTTCCTCTATCAGTTCTTCTGCGGCTTCTCCCAGCAGGTAGGGGCTTGAGTCACTCTACGAGCTGTGTATATATATATATATATATGTACATATATATATATAAATACACATATATATAAATACATATATTTGTTCATTAATAGTATAACAATAAAAGTCCCGAATAATATTGTCATTATTTTTTGCCATTAATCATAATGATACTATGTCTGCGATACACACTGTCTACATGAAAATTACAAATACTCTTGTTCATATTGGGGAGTAATGTGCAATTTATTCCTGCTTTTGATACTCAATACAAAATACCAGCACACTTGAAATCTGCTTGTGTGTTAGACTTATATTTTCTTTTGTCATTGCCATCATTATTATTTTTTTTCCCTAACACTGTTTGGTGTCCAGATGTCTGATGCTGCCTTTGTGGTCTTTGTCTTTGTCCCGCAGCCTCTGTACGACACTGCCTATCTGACGCTGTACAACATCAGCTTCACCTCACTGCCCATCCTCCTCTACAGCCTGGTCGAGCAGCACGTCACCATAGAAACGCTGAAGAGGGACCCCTCCCTCTACAGGTGGGAGGGGCTACAATACATTCATATATATATATATATATATATAGAGAGAGAGAGAGAGAGAGAGAGAGAGAGAGCCCATGCAGGGTCTTGACATTGCAACAATGAAATCTAGCTGCTCAGTGCTGCTCACAAAAAGGTCACATCCGTCTCTGGGATGGACTGGTGGATTGCGGCTAACCTTAGCATGCTAGCACGTTACTAATGTTTGCCAGTTTAATTGTGTTGTGTTGGACTTCAGAGTTTTGTCTCCCCTTTCCTAAATACTTTGGTACCCTTTTCCAGAAGAGTGTGTAGGATAAACTAAAATTTTAAGATTTCAAAATTTAAGAAACTCTTTGAAGTCCACCTGCTGTGCTAATTCTGATCTGTACGATTGTGTCAAAGCTAAAACTGCACTTTTCCCGTCGCAGGGACATAGCAAAGAACTCCCTCCTCCGCTGGCCCGTCTTCCTCTACTGGACGTGCCTGGGTGTGTTCGACGCCGTCATCTTCTTCTTCGGTGCCTACTTCCTGTTTGACAACACCACCTTCACCAGCAACGGCCAGGTGAGCCTACACACGGGTAGCGGTGGCGGCGGCGCCTTGGCGTAAGCGGGCCGTTCTTTGTCCGTCCTCGCCGGATTCACGCCGGGAGTCGTCATCGTCGTCGTTATTGTTGTTGTTGTGGGAAGGTCAACATTAAGGTTTCTGTCCCGGGCCCCCCCACCCCACCTAGGTCCGCAACATGGGATCTCCATCCATATCGACAACGCAATAGCATCTTTTCTCTGTGCCGTTGATTTGTACCATGTCGACTGTTTTTCGATTGCCTTTGGTCCTGTTTTTTAAGTTGGAACATCCTGAGATTCATTTTTGTCCTGATTCTCTTTTCTCCCCCTCCCTCCCCCTCCCTGCTTCCTCTCTATTTATTTTGCACCCTTTCTTCTTCTTCTTCTCCTCTTCCTCTTTACTCTTTCTCAGCTTATGACCACCAACACACAGATGGTAAGCCTGTCTCCCTCCCTGTCTGCTCTCTCTGTCTCTCATGCCTCCTCTTTGTTTTTTTGTTTTGTCGGTTTGTTTTTTTTAACGTCCCTGTCGTAACGTTTCATGGTTTTTCCGCTTGGACAGTTTTCATCTCAGACCACACCACACCACGTCATCCATGGTGCACTTCCATTTCAGTGTCTTGTCCCCCAGTGCTCCATCCTCCCCCCCGGGTCCCTAACAAACTCCACTGACATAGTAGAAACCTTAGACTCTCCCTGGCATTATCTCTGTGTTCTGTTGTGATAGTTAATAGTGAGTGTTTTTTTTTTAACAGCTTTAGACGTAGATCCAACATCTGTTTGTCGTTCTGCCTAGTGTGTTTGTGCATCTTTCTGTACGTACTTGTGTGTCCATGTAATTGTGGTGGCACTGTTTTGTTATACATACATATATTTTTCTGCAATTCAGGTATGAAAGTCCAATGTTATAGCAAATGGACTTTGTAGCTGTCACACTGAAGTCCCTAGGAACAGGAGAAAACTCAATCCTTTACTTTAAATGTGATGATGATGTCACAAAGGGCTTTGATGCCTCTCCCAGCAGAGTAAAATCAGCTGCTGTCAAGTGTTTGTTTTCGCTGTGTTTTTATCAGTTTCCAAACATGTTTTAAAACTAGTTTTAGCACGAAGCTAATGCTGCATTCAGGAACATGGACGAAAAAAAACAAACTACCACAACAAAAAACAGACTTCTGGAGTAAATAAAGTGCGTTCATAAGTTGAGATAAGGTTATAATGGCTAGTAAGAGTCTCAGCAACACACTTTTCCAGGTTTGTATTGGAAGTGACGCTGGCCTCTGTTGTTGTGCCTGCCTTTAATTAACTCTGGTCAGCCTGAATATTTAGAACTCGTACTCCGACTTTGTTTTTCTAGCAATAAATATTTATGGTCTCGCCAGTCACAATGGCAGTCGCTGTACTTTCTACACGGCTCTTCAAGTAAAAAATTTAGCATTTTTCTAAATGTCATAAATGCAGTTTTTTCTTCCGTAAACAAGTCACTCTCCACTCATTCAAAATTCACTTTTTGAATAATGAACGATGACTCCACTGGAGTCGGCGATGAACAGAAAAAATGGCAACAACCAGCTGTGGTTGTTACGTAAACAGCTTCTAGGTTTTGATCTCTCTCTCACATCTTCTGCACAACGTCGTCGTCTCGCTCCCGACTCTCTCGCCATCTGTTCTCCCCTGATGTTGGCGCAACCTTTCCAAGGATTTCTGCCGGTTTAGAGCGTAGAATGCAGGCAGGTGAGGTCTGGAAAGCAGCTCAAGACAACTGGCGAGCCGAAAATAGAATCCCAGATCAACTCTCACAATTCCATTGATTTCTGGCTCCATAATAGTCCCTATGAACCATGATTGAATGCTGCTGACACCACCACCCAAACAGCAATAAAGAAAAATAGTCACTCTTTACTTGGTAAAAAATTAGAAAAATGTGTCCTGGATAAGAACACGGGGCTTCTAGACTGAAATATAATTCAATAATTAATAATTGTAATGTAATAATTGAAATATTTCAATGTAATGTAGCGTAAGCACTTGTCAACATCTGTCGCCAATTGCTTTTATTGAATTCCTTTCAGCACATAATGCAATAGGTCAACACAGTCCTAATAACCTGATACAGCAGCGTAGATGTGTTCACCAATAAGAGGTGTGTGTGTGTGTGTGTGTGTGTGTGTGTGTGTGTGTGTGTGTCTAACTGGCAGCTCTGACCCTGCTCTGCTCTCCTCCTGCAGATGTTTGGGAACTGGACCTTCGGGACTCTCATCTTCACTGTCCTGGTGTTCACAGTAACACTCAAGGTGTGTGTGAGGTCACTCAACTCCTGTGGTTCTTCTGCTTTGCTGGAATCCGACACTGGCATTGTCCCTGAATGTACCTGCGCTCGCCGCTCTGGCGCTAAGCGGCGTGTCGCTGTTACGTAAATGCCGCAGCCGCTCGCCGTGCGAGAGCCCGAAGGCGAAGGCATCGATCGAGCTGACGGGCCGGCCGCTGACTGTGTACATAATGTGTTTGTCGCAGCTCGCCTTGGACACACACCACTGGACCTGGATCAATCACTTTGTCATCTGGGGCTCCCTGCTTTTCTACGTTATTTTCTCCCTCCTCTGGGGAGGCATCATCTGGTAAACACCTTCCTCACGTTCTGCTCGTTTTTACATAATGTTCACATCCGAATATTCTATTTACTATAGAGAACTTCCTCTCCTCCTTCTTCTTCTCCTCCTCCTTCTTCTTCTTCTCCTTCTCCTCCTCCTTCTTCTTCTTCTTCTTCTTCTCCTTCTCCACCTCCTTCTTCTTCTTCTCCTCCTTCTCCTCCTCCTTCTTCTTCTTCTTCTCCTCCTCCTTCTTCTTCTTCTCCTTCTCCTCCTTCTTCTCATTCTTCTTCTCCTCCTCCTTCTTCTTCTCCTCCTTCTCCTTCCTCTTCTTTTTCTTCTCCTTCTTCTCCTCCTCCTTCTCCTTCCTCTTCTCTTTCTTCTCCTTCTTCTCCTTCTCCTCCTCCTTCTACTTCTCCATCTTCTTCTCCTCCTCCTTCTACTTCTTCTCCTTCTTCTCCTTCTTCTTCTCCTCCTCCTTCTTCTCCTCCTCCTTCTTATCCTTCTTCTTCTTCTTCTTCTTCTTCTTCTTCTCCTTCTTCTGCTGCTGCTTCAGGCCCTTCCTCAACTACCAGAGGATGTACTACGTCTTCATGCAGATGCTGTCCAGCGGTCCGGCCTGGCTCAGCATCATCCTGCTCATCACCATCAGCCTGCTCCCTGATGTCATCAAGAAGGTCCTCTGCAGGGCCGTCTGTCCCACAGCCACTGAACGTGCACAGGTGAGCTCCCAGCAGCAGCAGCTGGGGCCTAACTCACAATCTTGGAGTTGTGTGTGCAAATTTTCTTTTTTAAAGGTCCCACATTATATTATTGCATTCAATAAAAAAAATGAAGGTCCCAGGTTTTTTTTCGATTTTTTTTTCAACCAAAAACTTTGGAAAAAAAAAGTTTGTTTAGCCTTCTGTTTATTGCACATGGTTTCACTAACCTAGGACGGTTACTACTGCCCCTTGTGACATCATAAAGGGCTGTGTGCCATAACGCGCATTTTTTCAAACACAGTTCAAGAATTGACTGAAGACACGTGTTGCAGATAATATGGGACCTTTAAAGCTCAACCTTTGCTAAAACCTTTAACCAACTAACCAACTTATTAACACGTACTTCAAAAAAAAAAAGAAGTGAAAAATAGATTTTCGCGCCTTTAGCCGCCGCTCGTTTCAGCCGGCAGCTCGACGCGGCCCGATGCTGCAGCGTAAATTCCCCCAAAACTTGGCGCCTTCTTAATGTTTTTTTGCGAGTGTGAAATCATAAAAGAGTCGGCGCTAAGTCGATTCTACTCTATTAATCACCCAGAGAAGGCCATTAGGCGCCCTAATAGCTCGCGGGCTTCAGTGTGTGCGTGTGTGTGTGTGTGTGTGTTTTTTTTTTCCTGTGGAAAATGACTTCCTGTTCCCTGTGGCTTAGCCTCACCTCTGCGTGACAGGGAGCTTAACCGTGAAAGGAAAAATGAGTGTAAGGTCTGACAGATTTCTCCCTGCTATGCTCTTTTCTTCTCCCCTCCTCCCCCCTCCTCCTCCCTCTTCGCTGCACCCTACTGGACAAATTCACACCGTCCTCCCTCCATCTTCTCCTCCCCCTCCCCTCCTCCTTTCTCTCTCTCTCACCTCCTTCACCTCCACCTGCTCCTGCGTGTGCCGCCCCGTCCTGTCACTGTGCACCATCCTCCCACCCCCACCCTCACCCTCATCACCCCCTCACCTCCCCTCACTCGCTGGGGGTGAACCCGCCAGTCCACTCGCCCGTGCCTTACTGTGGAGCCGTCCACCATCTTCATGCTTTCTCAATCCTCCAGCAGAATGAGTTTCTGATTGGCCCTGAGACACAGAGGAGAGAGGAGCGGGAAGAGGAGGTGACTCTCTCTCTCTTTTCTTTTCTTTTCCTTTTTTTTTTTCCTTTTCCTTTTCCTGCATGCATGCCGGCATGTCCTGCTGCAGGCGGCTGGGTGTGACACTAACCGCTAGCGTCGCTCTTCATGGCCGCTGCTGTCAGTGGTAACAACAGCTGCACACTTTGGCTTCTGCTTTTCTCTTCCCACCTGAGAAGTCTGCCTGTTAGCGTTATCGTTAGCGTTAGTCTGTGGCACAGAACCACGCTTTCATTCGGGGAAGCGTCAGTAAGTGTGTTTGTGGCATCAAAAGATATTTAAGGTGATTGAAATCACATGGGGCAAAGGGAGGTCTAAGCCCTCCTGAGAATTGAAATACTCTGTCAGTTTGAATGAACCAATTGAAACAAAGCATCACGTTCAGCTACCAGATAAGATAAATACCATATGGAACAGGGGTGGGCAAACTTTGACAGAGGGGCCGAGCAGGAGCAGATGGATGGAGTGTTATGGTGACCCACCTCATAGGAGAAAAAAACATAACATGGGATATGTAGAAAACATGTGCTTTAATGTCAATTGAAAATGAACAGAAGGATTGCAACAAAATATCTGTCCCACGGTATTTGGTTCTTTATTGAAATTCAATTTAAACATTAAATTAAATGTGAATTGAAATAAAAAAAAAACTGACTTTTAATATAATTTCTTTTTAATCAAGGCTGGATTAAAAAGCTTAACTGGCCGCATGTGGCCCCCGGGCCATAGTTTGCCCACCCCTGATATAGGAAGTGAACCGTGTCACCACTGACTCCAACTCAGTGTTGTAACAAAGGTTTTCCAGAAGCATGCCTGCTACAAATAGAGGCCTATATGATATTTCCCCCATGTGTTGTCTTTGATCCCGAACCACTGACCGCATCGCTCCAATGCAAATATGTTTCCATTAGACACAATTAAAAAAAAAGTGCAACAACCTTAGTTTCATGTCATTCCAGTGGATTAGTCTCCTGTTATTTACATGGGATAAATAACAGCTGTTATACTGAAGCCTCATTAGCTGTATAGCTGCACAGCAACAGCGGAGGATGGTACAGGGTAAAAAAACACACTTCCAGTCTCAAATCAAAAGCTGTTTATTTATTCATGACGTGTTCTTTGAAGGAGCGTCCCATTTTGTTGGGTGAGGTTTCCAACGGTACCCTGATTCTGTGCCAAGAGCTAAAGGGAGGAGGGGGTGAACATGAGTAGGGGATTAGGGCGTGGTCTGTGGCAAAATTGCTTTAATTAACATCCTTTCACAAGATAAACAGTCTTTGGTGAGACAGTAAAATGATAAAATACTGACATGCGCTCGACTGTGAGCAACGAAGATGAACCAGGTTCAACTGTAATCAGTCATGACAAGAAATTAAGCTTTTCCATCAGTGTCTGTGTTATCACCTCCTTTCCTTGAACGTTCTCCGCAGAGGGGCGGGGCTTCCGGGGCCCCTGACAGCCCTGAGGCTCCTCCTATTGGTGGGAGGGATGAGACGGACCCGCTCCACCCTGATAATAACCGTGAGGGGGCCGGGGAGCTGCCGGCGCTCAGAACTTATGACCTCATGATGTCACACAGCCTCGCTGCTCAGCAATCCCCTCCATAGCGCCCCTTGCTGGTCCTGGAGTCAGCATGGTAACGCTGCACTGGAGTCGAGCTCTTGATGCTGCTGCTGTGATTCTTGCTGCCTCTGCTCTGCTCTGCATGGCTCCTCCTCTGAAGGATCTAAGGGCAAATTTCCGTTTAGGGAAATCTTTATTTCTGGAATCAGAATTTGAAAACCTCTGCTGAGCTCCTGCTAATGTGTGCTGTGCTTGTCAGGCGGGAAGAGAATTCTCTCGATCAGGGTGCAAAGCCATTCATTTGAAACCCAGACTACTTCAAATTCATTTGAAAGATTGTTTGATTTGCCATCATGTGAGGCCACCTGATCCGTTTCAGTGTCTCTGGCTTCAGGAGAAAAGGGCCCACAGGCCTCCTGGGAAAAGTGTCATTTTGTTCCTGTGTTCCTGTGACCCCTGCTGTTGGAAAGCGGAACAGCATGTGTGAATTTTTTCAATTTAAGGTGTCCGTTTAAAGGTCCAGTGTGTACTTTTTTTAAGGCAGCCCAATAGTGCGTTTTGAAATTAGGCCACTGTCAGGCGGCCTTCCTTAAAAATGGCGGCACAAGATGGCAGCTAATTAGGAGCAAGACCCTTGCTATTGGTATATTCTTCTTATACTGTGTATATATAGAAGGGTATGAAGGTAGGAACACCAAATTGCTTTTACTGTACTGCAAGTATATACTTATTACTAATTTTTATTCACTAATTCATTATTATTCACTAATTTTCAGACAGTTTACAATTTGAAACAAATTTATTTTATGTCCATATTTTATATTTTTATACATACAGTATATACAGTATATATATATATGAGTGTGTGCATATATATGTGTATACACATAAAATGATGCTGCCTTAGAGTCATGCAGAGAGTGAAACTGAAAAATCTCACTGCAAATTTTTGGAAGCAGACAAAAAAGGCACAAACTTCTATGTGATATCAGGGCCCTTTGTGACATCACAAGGGGGTGGGGATTTCCAGAACTGTGTTTTTCAGCACACAGATTCTTCAAAACGAAGCCAAAGGAAAATGTTCTACTTTTCTAATGACTTGGAAGTTCCAGGATAGACTGGAAGCAGATAAAACACAATGCGGCCTAAGTATTACAATCCAACCCTCTGTGAAAGTCGTCTCTTGCATGCCACGTCGCAGCACCTGCCTGTGTGTCTCTGACCCGACTGCCTCATGTCCTCTGTGGTGACTCTGCCGTACTGGTGCTGTGACTGTCCCATCCGTCTCTCTGCAGGAGGTGGAGGCGCTGGACGGCGTGGCCGAGTTGCCTCCGCTCTCCCCTGGCGGCGGCGGCGGTGGCGGCCTGTCCTACAAAGGGACGAGCGCCGACTCCTCCCACCTCCACCTGGGCGCGGTGGAGATGCTGTCGCTCGGCAGGTCCGACCCCCTCCCACACAAACTCCTGGCCCACCTGGCCGAAGCGGGAGGCGGCGACTTGCGCTCGCTCAGCCCCTGCATGCTGCGGCTGTCGGGGGCGGGCTTCGCCTACTACGCTCCGGGGCCGGAGACCTCGGTGTGAGCGTCGCTCCGACGCCTGCGCCGTGCGGGATCCAACGACCTTGCGTCTCGAGGACGGAGGACTTTTTATTTTTTCATTTGATTTGATTTTTTTTTTTTTTTTACGAGCAGGAGACAAACAATTCACCTCCTCCTCGCTGAGTTCACCGTGTGCATTTCCAGGGCCTGCAGCCTGAGTGGACGACCCTTTAGATACAGCAGCCTCGTTTCTCTCATACTTTTTAGTCCCATCAGTTTCAGTTTTCAGTGTCGTCCCCGTCTTCGTCCCTCCCGTCAAACTTGAAACCGAACAAAGATAAAGGAACCAGCTGGGGAGGAGACGCTTCCGGAACTGTCCTGTTCCAACCTGTCCTCACATTTTGATTATTTTTTATTCCTTGTCCTCGTGCATTTTTTTTCTACCTGTCTCTCTCATTTGTAAACGTTTGTGGGAAACTTTAAGTCCACTCCGTCGTCTGGCCAAGTCCAGGGGCTCCTCCGCCCTTCAGATGTGCGTGTGAGTGAGTGTGTGTGCATGAGCGTGAGTGCGTGCATGAGTTTGCCTGTTATCTGTACTGTTTGTATGTGACACACCTCTGCCTTACTGGTAAACCACACAACAACAGCAGCAGCAGCAGCAGCAGCAGCAACAGCAGCAGCCGGCTCGGAGCCAAAGGAGAAAGATGTTTTTTGGTTTTGTAACCAGAGGAGAAGAAGAAGCAGCAGCGGCGGCGGCGGCGGCAGCGGTGGTGTTTTTACAAAGCCTTACACTCACACACACCTTTCAGCTGAAGAGGAGAAACAGGAGTCGGGGCGTCTGAAGAGGGATGTGCAGTATTTTTGCCACCCTGCCTTAAGTCATAGATTTATTTCTTTTTTTGTGGATTATATTTATACAGTTTTGAAAAAGCGTGTTCTATACATGTCTGGTACAGTGTTTCACTCACTATAGTTGCAAGGTTTATTTTTGTTGGTATTTTTTATCTGCTGGTTTCTCCTCTTTCCTGTCGTCATTCCACATCATGGTGCCCATTCCCCCCCCTTTAAGCTGCGTTGTCGTGCAGCAGGGGGCGTGTCTGAGACACGACACTGTACCACTAGAGGGCGTGTTGCTCGCAACAAATGGGGAAATACCTTTCCGGGGACAGAATCGAATTTGGTGTGAACACAGTTTCGAGTCAGAGCTCACTGTGCTCACTCCTGCCTCCTTGTGGCTATGTTTGGCAACAGCTGCTGTGTCCCAACACAACTGATTACCATTTTTATTTCATGCTTTTTTTTTTTTTTTTAATCTATTGGATGTCCTAAATGACTTGCTGTCCCTCGCTTGTGTGCTTGCTTGCCATGCTCCGTGTTATGCAAAAAAGAATCGTACGCAAGAATGCTAACGTCGCGTCACGTTTATTTTTTTTCTTTAGGGTGACTATTTTATATCCACTGTCTGGATGTATCCTGTAAACTCTTATGTATATAAATATATATGTATATATAGTCTGTTTTAAAGTTATGAGGGAGACTTGAAGCAGCGATGTCACAATCAAACCACTAGAATGTTCCAACTGATTTTGTCCCTGGTGTCCTCCGGCTGAAGATTGTAGCTCACTGTGGATGAACCTGCGTCTCTTCACATTTTCTGTCGAATGAAAGTCGAATGTCTGATTCTCCAGCATTGTTTTTTTGTTTGTTTGCATTTGCATAGTTTTATTTTCGTACAAATCCCAGTCTGTTTTATTTCCATGTTGTGGAGGGACTCTGGCGGTTTGACTGACGGTATTGTTCCCACTGTCAGTCGTCCACGTGTTCAGATTTGCAAACTTCCAGCATCCAAAACGTGTAGATTTCTGGTAGAGCCTTGGTGCTTGCTGCGTCCCAGCTCACTGTGCTGTTGCCACACTGTATCTAGACACGTGTCACATCCTACCACAACAAGATAAGGTCTATTTTTATTCAAGGATATAACAGAAGTCTTGTAGCCGTTCTTCAGAAACAGTTTATTACCCTCCGCGGTCATTTGTTTGGGTTTTTTTTTTTTGTCGTTTCTGTTCTTTTTTTTTAGGGTTTTCTTTCCAGAATATTTCTTTTGCTACTTTTGTATCCCAGAGAGAAAAACTATATTTTAACTGTTAGAATGTACGTTCACGTTTGTAACCAAAATGAGAGCAACATGTACATGATAAGATTCACTAGAAGTTTATCAATAGGTCTATTCACACTGCACTTTGTTCTACAAGCGACCGTTTCATCCCCCGAAGCAAGGTCTACTGTCTGCCCTCTGAGGTTTCCAAGTGTTCACTCCTCCTCACAAGTTATTTTTCTAAGACTGCAAGTGGACGAGGCAAAAAACGGACAAACTAAAAAAAAAAAAAAGTGACCAAATAACTCGACTAGGAATGGGACTGCCAGTAGGTGGCAGCCTCGGTCTCGAATGGGTTTCTCGCACCAGCCTTCTACAGAATGTCTCGCTGTTTCCCTGAAAGTCTGTCTGCAGAGCAGCGGCTGCTCCTCCCGTCATCCCCGAGCTTGGCAAAGGTCTGGAAAGTCGACTCGTGTGCTCCGGGCAGCACGCTCCATATCATAACATTCAGTGAGACACTTGTTTGTACTACTGAACAGGTTTTTGAGAATCTTCTCTCCTTGTTTCATTTCTTTCTTTCTTTTTTTATAAAGATTTTAAAGATTAAAAAAAAAAAAGTTCTCCTTGACTTTTCTGCCAGCCTGTCTGTAGCAAATGAGGTCAAAGCACTGTATTGTCATTCGGCTTGTAATAAAGAAAGAATGGAAACGGTGGAGTCGCCTGTCAAGGTTTGTTTGGAATTCACATCAAATTAAGTCTCATTCCGGCACTTCAGATCTCCAACATTCCGTTTCTGTATCTGATGCAGATTTGTTTCCCCATTATCGTGGAAACCTCAGATTATATTTTCCTGCTGTGTCTTTTGTTAAGTTAAATAACTTGCCTGTCACAGCGGTGCAACTAAAAAAAAATCTTAAATGAATCAAATGGTCAAGTCATTATGTACATAATGACATATTAATGAGCGTTCCTGCTCAATTAAAAATAAATGGCTAAAATGAAAGTGCTTTTATTTAGATGGCTGTAAAATACCTTTGCTGAAACAATGTTGCTATCTAGTTTTGTCAATGTAAAAAGGAGAAAATCATACAGCTAAAGGGACGTTTACACAATTTACTGAAAACCAAATAATTGTAATTTAAACATTTTTAATTGAATTATATCAAACGATTTGAACTCCATTCACTAAAACTGTCTATTTTTCTTGCTAGTTTTTCAACTCGTGCGAACGCACCATTATCAATGGTGCAAGACCAGCCGTGTCATTAGTGACTTCAGGTGTGACTTTCCTCTTCAGTTGTGACGCAGTTGTTATTCCTGAGATGGCCACTGGGTGTCGCTATGAGATCGACTCTAACTGCTCCCCTCCCTCTCCACACAGCCACGTCCTGCACAGGTTCGCAGCATCATGCGTGCAGATGAGGCGGCGCTCTGCTCCTCCTCCTCCTCCTGATCCTCCTCCATCCTCCGTCCTCAGCTTCCAGAGCTCCGCGTCCCTCTGCAGAGGAGTCGCTCTCCATCTCAGCCGACTCCCCTCTGTCGCCGCCGCCGTCTCATCCTCATCATCATCCTCATCCTCATTCCCTGCATCTGCCACTGCAGCATCCGCTGCATCCTTTCCGAGCATCTCCCCCCAAGGTCTCCTCTCCAGCATCCAGCCTCTAGCTTGGAACCAGTCATCAGCTGATTTATTCTCCCGCTCAGCTGGGCTCGCCATCGTCGCTGTCCTTCGCTCCCTCCTCCCCTCCTCTCACCCCAAGCCTGCTCAGCTGTCATCTCCGACAAAGCCGTCCAGCAACCAGCAGGCAAGCTGTCTCTTCTCCCCGCCAGAGTGTCCGTGGGCTGGGCGGCTGGTCTCCCGCTGTCCCTCTGGAGGATGATCTTGTGGATGAAGACGGAGGAGATGGCCCTCGGCGAGCTGCTGGAGAGGCTGAGGACGGTCACTCGGAGCATAGGTGGGTGACCACAGCACACTGCCGAAGGGGCCGTGCGTGTGTCCGCGTCAAACGCGGAACATATGACAAATTGCATTTTCAGCATCGGCGAAATGAGATTACAGGGCGCCAGGCATGGGTTTATGGCATGGCAGCGGGCAGGGAAAATCACAGTAAGGTTTGTTATTGGCTGCTGTTGGTGCCTCCGGCCAGACAGATGTTGTTGCCTCAGAGAAATCGATCGCTGCTTTATTAGCTCCGTGCGACGCTGCTCAGTGTGTCACAGGAATCATCTGACTCTGATTGTGTGTCAGATTCGGTCATTTTCAGAAGCTTGTCTTGTAACCATGAGAACAGATTTAGTTCAGAAACACAGATCTCAACCCTCACTCACCTTGATGAAACCAATATCATGTCTGGCCTCTTGATCCATTTATAGAATTCTCCCTGTGTCCACTCAGCCGCTGTGGTAACCTTGCACAGGACACCGTCGTGTGTTCATGTTGTTTCACCGGAGGTCAGGGCTCATTCTGTCATGTAACAGTCCAGTTTTGATGTCATTTTTCCATTTTGTCTGCTCACAGGCAGCAAGGATGAAGGCCGCTGTGCACTGAAGGAACACACACATGTAAACACGCTTGTGCTTTAAATTTAGCTGCACTCTTTGAATTTTTTAAACGAACATGGCAGCCTAGCTGCAGTTTTTCACTGGGTGTTGGACTCTGCATTCTCCTGCTGGAGATGGTGGATGTAGTGAGTGGGTGGACTTGTGCGATGGCGGTGAGGGGTTGGGGGGGTCAGGGCTGTTTCCAAGCCTACGTTTCGGAGAGAGAATTCAGAATGGCATCACTAAATCAAAAATCTATATTTGAATAAAGAGAAAACATCGCACATTTATGGCGTTTTCATGCCCTCGCAGCTACTCTGCTTGTGTGTTCATGAGGCGCGACAGTGCTTCAGCGGGAGGAGAACAGCAGTAATCGGCTCAGGGGGAAGACGCTAACGCTGATCGCAGCCGACAGCTGAGAGGAAGGGAGAGTGAGGGAACGAGAGGAGCACGGAAACAAAGTTAACCGGGGATGAAAAAGGATTCAGTGTCGTCTGGGCTGACGGGAGGGTTCAGGAAGTGACGTGTGAGACAAACGGGAAGTTTTCCACTTTGCTCCCCGGTAGGCCGACTTGACAGCAGCGTCTCATCTCTAGCTGTGGTGATCACACGCAAACATTGCGACATTTTGATTCACACTCCCCTGTGTGTTACTGTTTGTTTCGTAGGGCCTACATCCACTGAACAGTTCACCAGTCTGGTCAGCAGTGGGTGGACGGAGCTGTAGATCTCTGTTCAGTCGAAATATGTTCTCGCTTTTTATCGTTGAGCCAGTAAGACAGAAGAGTAATTATGATTTGTGTGTCCCAGTTTGCCTTCAGTTAAGTGCTTTCATGCTGGATCCATTTTAAGATCTTCGTTTTTTCCTCCCAGACCTTTAGAGGTGCTGTTAACTGTTCAAAAAAACTCCTTGTAGTTCTAAATTTAGCCCTCTGTTTACAGCCTCCCGTAAAAATTGACCCTCCTGCTAAAACTGATGCATTGTTGTGGCTCACACATGTCCATAACCTACCACATGTCAGTGCCCTTTGTGACATCATACAGGGATGATTTCCAGAACTCTGTGTTTTGGCATGGGGCAAGCAAAGGAAGCAAAAGATGGAATTTTCCTGTTCCTGGCCAGTCCAGTGGACACAGACTGTTTGGGTGACGCCAGAAAGTCATCCAGCCCGTTAGGACGCATCATGGGGACCGTGAATGTTTAGGATTTTGCTTATTTTGAAGGTTTTGCCACTCATCCTGGAAACACTTAATCGTTGTCTGGGGGATTATCCCCTCCGTCAGTAACCTTGACCCTCAGCTGACCACAAATACCCACAAACAAAAGTCTACAGACAACTGTACTTGTATTTTCTGCTATTATCCGCTACTATAATAATTGTTTCTTGCAGCTATCTTCTATCCAGCCTGTTAGGCGCACTCTAACTGGGAGCTTGACCTACTTCCAGCTGATTTGCAGGGACACATCCAGTTCACCGAGTCGCGGGTCTCAGCCTCTCCTGCAGGAAGGCATCTGCTGATGCTCATAGTGTCAATTTATTCCTCAAACATCACAGGTGGAGGACGGCAGTGAGAATTTGTGGTGCCTATTGACACCCTTCTGTGGTGCGTGGGTGTGCGAGAGACGGTCAGGTGTTGCGTTCCGTTGTTGGCGCCTCATCTCAGTCAGTCAAACACTGCTGCTCTGGATGGATGCCAATACAGTGAAGGCGTCACAGTGATACCATGAACCCAAAGAATCGACTGTTATGGCGCAAACGTCAGGGTCGCTTAGCTCACGAAGGTAAGCTGGGTGCTGAGCAGGTGTGTGGCCAGATGGATGCAGCAGGACGCTTTTCTTCAGCTCTGGTCAGTGAGAGACGCCGTTTGCAGGAAGACAGAGGCGGCGGCAGAGTCCAACTCTCTTTACATGGAGACTTTTCATGTCTTCTGGCAAACTAGCTAGTTCACATAACAGAATGAAGAGCAGTGCATAAATGCTCTCAAATATTCATATTGTTATTCTAATATTCTCAATTTACATTTGCTGCACATTTGTTCCTCAGTATCAACAATGTGGAAACAGGTTTATTCGGTATTGCCTGTGGTGATGAAGTACATGCGGAACTTCAGCGAGAAGAACCTGACATTCATTCACTCTAAGCCAATTGGAATGACTAATTGTCTTGTCCATGGTGCATTAGCTCTGTTGTGTTATGGTCTAGAGATGTGTTTTATTATATTTAATAATTATTGTATTTAGAGATCCTGTATGGATTTTCATTCTTGCATGATTATCTATTCAAATTATCCTTGTTCAACTTCCTGTTTGCAGCCAAAATGGCCAGGTTAAGCAGACAGATCAGAAGACGAATTGTTATCATTTAGAGTTTCTGTTTGCTATTGCATGCTACTGTTAGCATTAGCATAATAAAGCATTCAAGCTTTTTAGTGAAGATTAAATATTATAGGGGTTGGTGTCTATGTCTTAAAAGTGCAATATTGTATAGATTTTCATATCTTTATTTTTCATTCCACACATCAAAGACCAAATGAATCACCCACAAATAGCATATTTAGCCCTCTGTTTGATGCCGTCTGCAGTTTTTGCTTCCTCCTAAAACTGATGCTTTGTTGGACCTTCTACAAGCTTGTTAGTGAACAAAATTAGGCAAAGTCACTATCGAGTCAGAAAAGGATGGTCAGTGATTTCTAATTAGACATCTGTACCCTTTCTGACATCACAGTGGGTAGATCACCAGAACTGTATTTTTTCCAGCACACATAAAGTAGAGCAAGCAAAACAACTAGAAGCATGGAGGTTTGTTTCGTTTCTGGAGAGCTCAAGAGAGTCGTGTTACAAATAATGCAATGCGACCTTTAATGTCCTTATTCTAATAAATAATAAGGATAGAAATAATGTTAATAATACAAATATAACATAATCTGTGATGACAGCAGTGCTAGGAAGGGTGCATGAGGCTTCTGTTGTTTGTGTGCATGCTGGCAGGCACCAGGTTGGATAAGCCATGACAAGTGTAAACAGTCATGAAGGGCTGTCTGCCTGTGGATGGAATAACATCGAGGAGGTGGGTGATGATTAAACGGAGGGATCAGACCTGATTAACAGTCGAGGGCTGGGGGTGGTGGAGGTGCTGGGGGTGCTGGGGGGGTCAGAGACACCGAGCTGGAGGCTCAGGGCAGGTCGTGTTTGCCTCATCAGTATGTGTGACGGTGCAGTTTGTCTTCCAATTCACCATATTCACACACAAATACACCCTCCCTGCTCCTCCACACACTCCCTCAAAAACAGGGCCCAGTTCGAATCGTCTTCCTCGCCGCCTGAGCAGCGACGCACCCTGAACTGTTTATGTGCCGGCCGTCTTCACCGCTCTGAGGGCTGAAAGCGAGGACGGAATCTGTGGGGACAGAAAAGAGGGGGAATAAAAGGCAGATTAGTTGTGGAGTGGAGGAATATAATTAGCCCGAGGAGCAGAAGGGGATTTATGCTCTACCGGCTGCCCTCTGCTCCCCCCTCCTCCTCCACCTGCACCCTCTCCACCTTCCTCCCCTCTCATTCCTCCTTGAAGACCTGCACCGCTCTGAGCTGCTCCTGCAACAAGCCTTGCAACTTTGAGTTTGGACAGACTTGGCCTGCTCACCAGCTCTGCTGCTTTATATTTTTTATATTTATTGGTTATTTTTGCTCATGTTTTGCCACTCTGCCGTCGCCTCTCGCCCTCCATGCGGCTCTGCAGAGGACCTCCGAGGGCTTGCAGCTGATGCAGACATCTCCGCGCAGGAGGTGCAGGAGAGCAAGGCCCATGTTTGTGCCTAGAGGTTAGGAGTTGTGTCCTAACGTGCAGCAGCAGCAGCATCAAAGGGACTGAGGGTTCTGTCTCTCCCCTCGCCGGCTGGGTGACAGTAGGTCCGAGTGTGTGACTCCGACAGCCGGCACTCATGTCTCTGCATGAGTTTCTGCGGGAGGGCGGGGAGGTGTCCTACCGGATCATGAACCGGCTCAGCCATCTGATCCAGAACCTGGACATCTCCGGATCCACCTTCCCCTTTGGGCCCAACAGCCGCAAGAACTCCTGGAGGGACTGGGACGGTAAGGCCAAAATACAGGAGGTACTGTTTGTGTGTGTGTGTGTGTGTGTGTGTGTGTGTGCGCCACATGCGTTAGTGTGTGCATGTGTTTTCTTTTCTTTGAGAGGACCCTAAGTTCAGACTGCAGGCGAATCTGATTTAAATCAGATTCCTTCTCAAATCTGATTTCTAGGGCTGACTGTCCACACTGTTTTTAGCAAGTGTCCAAATGGGATCTGGCTCTGTTCAGACTGGGCCACATTATTGGCCCATCTGACAGGTTGATGCAGCAACGATGTCGGAGTGGAGGCATCATCCAACATTGTGTGTAGTGTGTGACGTCATATAATTGTGACAGCGGCACTTGTTGCGATCCATGCCCTGGGGCTTGGCTTGAATGGAGCTATTTCCCCACACACTGATGAGGCAATGAGTTTCCTCCTCTGTCCAGGCGCTGCTGTTTTCTACTTCTTCTGCTTCATTACGCTACAGCTCCGCACCTGGAATGTCGCTCTCTGCTCTGGCGCATTGGGTTTTGCGTCGCGTAGAGTGACGTCACGGAGGGTCAAAACCGATCGGTGTGTTTGGAGCTGTTCACACTGAGACGCATCTGAAACTACCCCCCAAAAGTGGTTTCAATCTGTTTTGCAAAAATTGGATTTCATGTGATTTGTGACTGTTCAGACTATAAAAGAGCCATCTGGTTTCAATCTGGATGGGCTAAAAATCGGATTTTGGTGGGCAGTCTGGACATTTTTAACCAATCGAGTCCTCACATTTTCAATTTCAGGATTCAGGTTTCATTCTAGAGATGACATGACATGTCAGAGTTAAAGTTAGTTATATCATGGTTAAGGCGTGTGATGGGGTGAGAGTTTGAGTGCCTATCCACAGCAGAAATATGCAAGTCAATGTAAGTTTGAGTGTATGTTTTAACATTTAAAGCAGCTCTAAGTAACTTTTCGACCATAAAATTATGATTCCAAACTCAGTAAAGCAGAAGATAACCGATTAATAGGATCAATGGTGCCGCCTCGGCAGCGAGGGGGGGGGTTGTGCCGGCTGTAACTGCACTGCGTAACTTTCAAGCGCGACCCGACATGCAGGACGAACCACTTTACGGCAACGTCACAGGTTTATTTAGAGGCAGTCTTACATGCTACTATTACAAATACATAAGATTGTAAAATGACGGAATGGAACCCAAAAAGTAACCTCGATGAAAGACGAAGTAATAAAAGTGTTGAACGTTTGCTACGACGTTATTGTCGTAGCAAACTCGTAGCAAGCTCAAGTTACCTCGAGCTGCTTTAACTGTGACAACTATTCTACATTCCTTCAAGCTGTGGATATTTTTCCAGAATCCAGAATTTTGAGGCAAGCAGCTAAACCACTGTTAAGGTATACAGTGCTTTAGACTGAGGGGTTGGCCTGTTCAAAGGAATGGAAATCCAATGGAAGTCCTCACTGAGACACAGACGTGCAGGGCAGACTGCCCAGAGCCTCGCACACAGGTTTCCTGTGGGCTTCCCTTTGCTCCCCACTGGGGCTGTTGTTGTATCTTAGGGTGTTAAATAGTTCTGTGTCAGTGCGAGTACGTGACTGTGCAGCTTAAACAGCCACTTTGGTTTTGCAGCACACAGTCGCATCTCTGCAGCTGCAGCGCTGACAGCCCTCTGCAGCAGAATCCTGAGCTGATGCGTTCCACTGCAGAAATGCAGCATCCTGCCCCGAGCGGGAAGCAAGCCGCTGATTTAAGCTGCTGAGTTTTCAAGGTGTCATCCTTGCCAGAGAACTGCGTCTTTCTCTCTCTCACTCTCTCTCAAACCTCCGGTCACATGCCGCTGCTTAGAAAAGGACTTTCCCTGCACGGCAGGCAGGGACAGAGCACTGCGAGGACCTCCAGGAGGGGCTCTCCTCAATGGGACAGCGGGATGGCCATGATTCCGCTCAAAACACGTGAGTGGGGAGACGCATGGACGGTATTTTCTGGTCTGTGATGGGCGCGTCTGTTTTCTATCTTTGGAAAAATGCTGACTTTGTGTCCGAATATGCGTGCGTAAGCTCCAGTTCTGTGGCAGTGCATCACCTGGCGAGGACACAGTAGCCTAGCATCTCTCCAGGGACAGGTTGTGTTAGTGTTTGTGTGTGAGGAGTATTTTTCCCCGGTCTGTTTCCTTTGTGTGCAAGATGTTTGAGGTCATCATCTGAGGTCATGAGGTGCTAATAGATTTAGCACTCGTTCGAGGGAAGGAAGTTGAGGAGGACTCACTTCCTCTCTTTTGAAGTTTTTCTCTGTTTTTCTACTGTGTCAAAATCCACTCAGTTGCCAGTCTACCATTTGGAGACCGGGGGGGGGGCTTTGTCTTAGCTGCGGCTAATGTAGCCTTGATCTGCTAGAGCAAGGAGATTTTTACTCTTGTGTATTCAGGTCGTATTACATAAGACTTTTATTTCTTACTCAAACATATAATTGCATACAATTTCACAACCCATATCGCAGTGGATTAGCTGTGCAGCAGCCTCGACTCCTTGTGTCCGCAACCTGTTTGCGGTAGATGAAGATATTCGGTGTGCGCGGCTGCTTTTGTGTTTCTCATTGGTCCTGTGCGAAAACCAAATAAATCAGTGACTCTAAATCCAACCCTGTTTGACCCTCTGGTTCCCTTTGAACCGTGCACCTCTGCAACCTAATAGCGCTGGTGTTTACCTCTCAAGGTTTACGGCTCTGATAACCCTCAGCTGGAGAGCAAACACGTGTTAAAAAGCCGCTCCCATGCACAACACACACACACGCACAGATTCACATTCGCATCACTCGGTCAAACATTTTAAGACACCCAAACTTCTTTAGCATCTGAACGCGGACAGTTGGCTGAGTTTTAACCATTAGACGTAAGCAGCCGAGGCGGAGATGCTCTGCTGAGAAACAGAGTCTTTCTCCTGCTGTTAGAACTGAGTCTCTCAGTCAGTGTGCGTGAATGGGCTATTTTTTGGGAGTATTTTAACGAGAACAGGGCCTTGGATTGTGCGAATGTTTAAACGTGCTGGTGGGTGCGGGCAGATGCTGCGCTGCTCAGAATGGAGGCTTTGTACTTTAGGGCCCCACATGCCCCGAGATGAAGCAGACAGACCGCTGTTGGCGTAGGTAAATCAATGGCGGGCAAACAGTCTCGGAGTCTCCGACTTGCGTGACATAACTCGACACCGTGTGCACCTTCTACCGGTTTCCCACCAGCTCCGCACAGATAAGAACCCCCACTCCAGCCCTTAAAGGTGGGACCATTAGCAGGTTAAAGGCTTTTCTGTTCTGTTGTTCCTCAGATGGGGCTAAGCAAAAGGGTGGAGCAGAAAAGGGCTACAGTGTAGCTTTTGTCTACAGGGAGGGAGTGGGGGGGGGGTAACCTGAGGTTACAATGGGAAGTCCTGCAGGCTGTAGGGCACCTGCATTGCACCGCACCTGAGAAGGGGAAGTGCGCTGAAAGGTGGAGTCTGAGGCAGAAGGGGAAATTGTTTGGCCGAAAGGTTTTTCTCCTGCGGGGCTGCATGGGAGCAGCGTCGGCGAAGGGGAAACAGAGCGGCGCGGCACCATGGGAGGAGAGGAGGCGGCCGAGTCGGGTTTGATAGAGGAGGAAGTGGACTTAGACGGAGGATTTTTAACAGAAACGGAGCTGATTACAGCGGAGGAGGAAGAGTGGGAGATAGCAGGAACTGGAGATCCAGCGTTGACTGGTGATGGAGGTCAGACGGAGGCGGCGGTGTTAGGCTGGGCAGAGAGAGAGAACCAGAGGAGAGGTGGGCCGAGCAGGGCCGCGCTGAGCTGGACGTGTGCCTGGGGCCGCTGGAGGAGAGCAGAGCTCCAGTGCGGATCTCCCTGGAGGAGGCGGAGAGGTACTCCAGGTTCTGCCGCCGCTGCCGCTGGCTGTGTGGTAAGGTGCCGCCGGGCCTTCGGACCATCCGTCGCAAAGTTGTTCCTCGCCACAGTTTTTGCAGCAATCTTTTGTATAGACAGAGTCAGCCAAAGTATTGTATGCACACATCAGGAAAAAAAAACTTGCATAAATATTTTAATACCAAATTTAATCTGATAGCATGAGATTAATACAGAGTCCCTTTGCCCTCTATAAATAGAGGTGCTCAAAGTGGTGGCCTTTGGCTTCCAGACATTTATGTGTATGGCAAACTACCACTTGGGTAACGTTTGTAACCGCAACACTTGTTGATGCTACATTCATTAGGGTAACTCCATCGGTTGGGGAAACATTGTACAACAGTGCACAGTGTTATTGTAATTTGATCAAACTAGGTATCTATATGTATAGAAGTACTTATACAAATGAAAGATTTACCTAAGTTTTTGGTTCTGCTGACGTTTTGGTGTCTTGGTGCCTCGTCTCACACCTGACAGACAGACAGTAGTTCAAACTGATCCAAATGCTGGTTCATTTGTCATGTACTGTATAAACATACTGAAAATACTCTTGTATGGGTATACAATTCAGGCGTACTTGTTTCTGTTCACCAAAACAAACAACATTGTTTTCCCCCCTTTTTAACCTTCTGCTGAACCCTGTCACCCTTCAAAATAATATGGCCTCACCTGTCACTGCTTAGTGCTTATTAGTGCTCCGTCTCTGATGCTCCTCCTCCTCCGTGACCACGACTGTAAGCCCCTTATCCCCTTCTGGACACCCGTCTAACTTTGCACCTTTCCCCATAGATTCTCAAAGACACTGATTTGTAAAACACTTCAAGTGCCAAATTATCTTTTTTTTTTGGGGGGGGGATTCCTTTTTTCTGTGAGATAAAAAGGGGGTGACTAAAGCTGTTCACTAATTTCTTCATTGCAAGCCGGCACTCAGCTGGTTTAACTTCAGGCTGATTTGTTTTGCTCCTGCGGTCCAGGTGAAACCTGGGTTCAGGCTCTCTGCTCTTGACCCGCTTAATCTGTGTCAGTAGTGGCAGGCGGTCCAGGTGTGTGTGTGAATCTGACCCAGTAATGTTTGACTCATCACCCACAAACGTGAGCGCGAGTGGACGCTAATCCTCCCACATCGTTAAGCCTTTCAAAGAACATTAACGACTCAGCTAGCAGGTGGTGTGTGTGCGTGCGTGCGTGTGGGGAATAATTAAACAGCGTGATGTGTTTTTACAATTAATTAGTTGATTTACTCCAGTGTTTCGGTATTTATTAGTAAAATAGTCCCACTAAAATTCTTTTTTTCTAGTAAAATGTCATCTTTTTTTATATACCATGTCCCATGGTATGCAGAATTCACCGGTCTATTGTTTATCACTACTTCTCCTCCGCTCAGGGTTGCCAAATGCAAAATTCACATAATCGGTGTTCTCTTAGAAATTTGTGTTTCAGGGATGTCATTAAATCTGCCGCAAAGCTAAAAGAGTCCACTTTTCTTGCTGTAACTTCTTTAGCTTTCTCCAATTTTTCTGAAAGTGTGGGTTAAAATCTTTGGCTCTCGGAATCAGCCCTTTGTGATGTCACAAAGAGGCACCTCATGGTCTCTTCCGAACATGGGAAAAATGCAAGATTAAAAAAAATACCTGTTTTTCAGGTTGTAAACAAATGGCTAAATTAGCTGTTTTCCACAGGGCTGGTTGTCTTATTTACTGTTGTCTTATGTAAGATCCTTGTGTCATCACTGATACTTGGTGCTGAATCAGCAAACAGTGACTAAAGAGTGGTTCCACTCTTCTGTTCTGTGTCAACTGCAGTTACATGTGAAACTGTCTCATCCTCTCCCATTAGAATGGCTCAAGAGTCTGTTAACGCTCGTATGATACGCTGAGAGGGGCAGTTCACTGTGAAAATCCCAAAGAGAAAACAAGGGGAAGGTTGACCCAGAAGTACCAGAAACTGAATTCTTCTAGTCGGGGATTTTTCAGTAACACTATAGCCGGGCTTCCGAAACCCACCGCTGCTGTGCTGGGCGGGTGTGGGGGTCCGCTGAGGATGTGATACGTGTGGGAGTTGCTGGGGGCGAGGCGTGGCTGCAGAGTGACTGATGCCCAGTCGGACAGTGGGAACGGACAGAGGCGCCTGTGTCAGCGGCGCTCTGCAGATGGCGGGAATGTTTTTTTTTTTATCGCCAGTGGCCCAAGGGCCCTCGGGCTGCCAGCGGCGTGGACACGCTGCTTTACCGGGTTACAAACACAACGCATGTCATCATTCATCAGGACTTTTGGACGTGAGAGGACGCTTATTAGCCTGACATCATGACTGATGCTAAACATTTTACAGTGAAGTCGCATTAAGTGTCACTTATGGAGTGGATTTCAAATTGAATAACTGAAAATTGAAAATTGAAAATTTTTTAATTTGAACATTGTCAATTGAAAAATATCAAATATTCAAAAAATTGACAATGTTCATCATTCATCAAGCGTGTGCTAAAATATTCTGGAATCCCTTTGTGACGTCACAATGGGCACCGCTGCCTCTCTCAGGAGGTTTACTCTGCGCATTTTTCCTGGAGGCTGTAAACAGACTGAGAAAACGTAGTTTAAAATTTGAAAATTGAGAATTTGAAATGTTCTTGAACATAATACAGGATAAAACCAGTTGGTTATCCGCTTGTTTCGGAAGATGTGGGAATCAGCAGATGACGTGAGCTTTCAGCAGCAGAGTGAAAATGTCTCAGCCGCTCTCAAAGTTTTGGAGGAAGCAACAACACTGAAAATGCCCCTGACGAGCTGACACACTTGAATGACTCCAGTCCCCTGAACAGTTTGTTTTAGTGTGTACATGTGTGTGTGTGAGAGAGAGAGAGAGAGAGAGAGAGAGAGAGAGAAGCAGGAAAACAAGCAGTGGATATCACCTCGGGCCAAGTCACCCGATAGGCCTCCTTGACAAACACAAGGTAACGGCGAGCCGGGTTGGGTTTGTTTAAACTGCAGTCTGGGAAAGAGTCAAAGGGAAGGGGACTCGGCTGCAGAGACACCCAGCAGTCCGAGTCGCACGCAGCAGACAGCGCTGGAATTATCCGTCATCACGCTGTCTACTATGAGAGCGGACCAGGTGGTGATGCATGTGGGCATGGCCCATGTCTGGTAGGCTGCCACGCACACTTCACTATTTGGTGAAGGTTGAAATGTTTTGGGGTTTTTTTTTTCATCAGGATTCAACAGCAATTCATAGCATCTGCTTTCAAATTTGAATTTAAAATTGTCTTTGCAGTGTACGGGCTTGGCACCAGAATATGCAATCATATCACTGATATTGAAAACTAAAACGCTGAAGTGCCACCTCACAATGTTGCCGCCCTATGATGCGTTAAATGTCAAGTTCTTTTTTTCAATGCCTCCCTGTTTTTCCATTCCATTCCCAGATGTGCATTTTCATTCTTTGTGCTTTTTGCCCGTGCACAATAGTTTCCGATTATGGATTATAATTTAAGAACGTTAGCTTTGAACACCTTTGTGGGCACTTCCTTGTGCGGAATTCAGAAGCCTCAAGACGGAGCTCTGAGAAAACCAAAAAGTTTGAGCCGGTCTTTTTTAACACTTATTTGATGAAGGATGATTCAATGTCAGTCGGTGGAGTCATCTTCTCAGGGGGAGCTGTTTGTGCCAGTGCACAGAAATGCCCCAAGCGTATCTGTTGAAAATAACTTCACCTCGCGCCTCGATGGACCATGTCCGCCTGGTAATGAAGAGCCTTGCAGTTGCAGCTCACATCAGTGATGCAATGACGGCGCTGTAAGCTGACTGTTTGTGTTGTCCGACTGATTTTCTCGTTTATTTGACGTTTGAAGAATGAAAACCTGTAGCGCCGGGGATTCACTGGTGTCGAGGTGAACTCTATCCTCTCCTCAGACTTTTATCACGTAAAAATAATCGACTGTGTGCATTTTAAGCTCCTGCAGGATAACGTTACAGTCCCGCAGCGCAGGAAGTGCACCGTGCCAGCGCTCCTGCATTGATCTGTTTTAGCTCGGGTCGTTTTCAAATCGAACTGTGGACAGTTTTTAAGTCAACAAGTGTCTCTTTAAAAAGGAATAGTGAGGGAGCTGCTTGTTTGTCTAAGGGAGGCTCTTTATTTCCAGTGCAGTGCGTGAGATACTGGCAGGCTGGCAGGCACAGTCACCTGTTGGAATTAAATAAAAGAAGCCTTTATTGGCACTATATTCCAGTAATGATGCATTTAAAACATATTGCATGCAACCATAAGACAATAGCAATAGTAATACATTAGAGTTGTGAAGTTGGTGATAGAACCATTGTGATTGTTGTACTTGCACTTTTTCTCACTCCTTGAACCAAGAGGGAAACATGCTACAATTCCATGTTTTCACAACATTCCAGCAACAACAAAGACTCAGAGCCGCTAACTGGAGTTCCCTCTAGAGGTCACCTTATCTGGTGCGTTTTGTTTTTTGTTTTTTTTGTTTGACCTGCTTCAGTCGTTATCATGGACAAATATTTAATGGCTATTAAAATGACTCAGCTGAACGAGTTGAGCTCCAGTCCAGCAGCTTGAGAGTTGCTAACGGTTCCCTTTGTGTGTCTCTGGTGCAGATGAGATCATGCAGCTGGACAGCAGCCCCCTCTGTGCTGCCGACATCACTCCTGACCTCAAGAGGCAGTTTGCCTTCCTCTCAGGTGAGTCTTCAGTCCGGCTGCTGTCAAACCCACTTCCTCTGCTGGCCAAACGTTGTTGTACTTCTTGTGAAGTGTCGTAAGAAACCAGCAAACGGAGCCGACGGCGCTCAGCGACGGCAAAGGAAGATTAGAATCCATCTGAAATGCCTGCTGTCGTTTATTCCCTCGCCAATGTGTTTACGCTACAGCTACTGTCACTGTACGTGTGTGTGTGTGTGTGTGTGTGTGTGTGTGTGTGTGTGTGTCTGTGTCTGTGTGTGTGTGAGAGTGTGTGTGTTTAATCCCTGTAGTCTCTGTCTGTCTGTCTGTCTGTCTGTCTGTCTGTCTGTCTGTCCGTCCCGCCCTCTGTTAACCACTCAGTCGACTGCAGACTGTCCCTGTGTGAGGACACCTTGCGGCGGCTGCAAGCAGAGTCGGGAACCATCTTGCAGACTAAGATCAGAGCCGACACTGAAATCATGACGGTGCATTTACTGTTGCTATAGCGACGGGAGCAGAAAAGGCAGAAAGGACGGATATTCCGGGCACAGACGTGCTGACGGAGCAGCTGCTCGGCTCTCTGCATGCATGGGAGTATGTGTGTGTGTGTGTGTGTGTGTGTGTGTGTGTGTGTGTGTGTGTGTGTGTGTGTGTGTGGGCAAGAGGAAGGGGGGTATCCTGCTCCTGTACACAAATATATCACAAAGGTTTCTGCACTCAGATTGGTTGTGCAGCTCTTCATCCTCGCTGCTTTCTGGCCTTGTTCTAATTTTCGTTTTCCAAAGCTCCCCATTGAACTCGCCTACACACTTGCCAGAATAAGAGATTTCGCTGAAACCGTTTTGTTAACCTAATTCGCGCTGATGCTTGCTGTCTGTTCTCCAGGAGGTAGAGGAGACAACGGCAGCCCCATCATCATCTTCCCAGAGTTCCCCACGTTCGGAGAGATCACAGACAGGGAGTTTCACAACGTGCTGACCTACCTGACCAGCGTCCCCAGGTAACGTCGCGATCCCAAGAGGGTGTCCCATTCTCATTATACTGCACGTTTATGATGCCGCCGCATTGTTTGGCCTTCGGATGCTGCCAGTAGGTGGCAGTACAAGCAGCTCTGCATTAGGATGAAGGCTGCAGAGGTGGGGGAGGGTGATTCCTTTATCATTGTCATAGCCAATTCATTTCCTGTTTTTATTTTTTTAATCCATGCCGTGCAGATAGTCTTTGAATACATGGGTGCCTAATGTGACACGAGTGGGGAGAGGAAATCTAGTGATATCCATCCACAAAAACCGCACCTGTCCCTTTGTACTCGTCATTTTATTCCCTCGGGCCGGTCAGTGTGAAACCTTGTCACGGTTTTGATTTAATTTGATTCCAGCTCTTCCTCAGGTTGGTTCACCCTGTCCTGGGTAGGCTGGGAGGCTCTCACGGAGAGTGTATAAATAGAAAGCGCAGTCATTGCAGAAGTTAGAGTCTGAATTATGGATAGGGGACAAGTTACGTAGAGCAGTCAGTCCGTGGTTTAAAGAGCCGTTCAGGAAGCGGCAGATGGCTGGAGCCACCTGAGGGGGCGCCGTACTGGCAAATGTTCTGCAGCTTCGATAACCTTCAGCGGTTGCTGCGATTTAAAAATAAACAGTGCGATTGATTACTGCTGTGAATAATAATGAGAAAGTAGGCACAAAAGCATCAGTGCATGTTACTCTTGTTGTCACTAGCTGTGTTTCCATTACCCCCAGAATTGCGCAAAACCTAAATATTGCAATAAAAAACTGGTAATAGAAACACCTAAACAAAACCTCTCCAGACGTATCAATATCGAGGTACATCGCAAAAGTGTCATGGAAACATTTTTTCTTATTTACATGTCATGGACGTGACGTACGGGGTCACGTGACCAGGTCACTTCAAGTGAAAATGGCGCATTATGTTTGGACGGAGGAGGAGACGGAATTTTTTTTTTTTACAAGCAATCAAAGAGAAAAATATAACAACCATTCTTGATCAACATGCAGATTTATTTTAGGTTTTTTTTAGGTCATCTTTCCTCCTTTCAAATTGATCTTTTTGCCGTTTTCCAACACATGAAAACTGGTTATATGTTAAGCAGATGCCCCCTTCTTTAATCCATCTCAAATTTAATATGCCACTGACCAATTCCATGAATATCTAAAGAGGGGTGAAGCGCTTTATGAATATGAGCAAGGGCATCTTCAAAGGTTCCATCGATTCACTGAGAGGTACCGCGTCATAGATGACTCAGTGAATAAACAGGGTAAATTTGCCCCCAGTGTGTGATCATCCCGAGCTTCATCTCGCTTCGCCTCCTCCTCTCCTGGTCGTCTGGTCTCAGCCTCAGGTGATGTTTCCTCATCTTCCCAGCCGCCATGAAATGGTTAAGCAGGCCGACCTTATACACCTCCTCCTCCTCCTCCGTCAGAGGTCTGTGTCATCAGAGCCACGCTAGCGGTGGCGCATAATTAGCTAAAATGGAATAGAGGAGAAAAATGGGCTAAAGTGTTTGAACCCTATGTGGATAAACACACATTTTCCAAATGAATGAAACCGTCACCCCTCCCCCAGCCGTCTCATCCCATCTACTCACTGGCTGCCAGAGCCGCCTGTCACCCTGCAGCCTCGCTGTGATTGGTCCGTACCAATGGGGGCTGCCTGCATTCATTTTGAGGTGGGGGAGGGGCTGGATGCCGGGATGCTCTCAAACATTTGGCACGTGCCGCCCCCCAGCCAACCAAACCCCCCTCCTTCAAACAGCAGCGTGCCGGGGTTTTAACTCCGGGGCTCCACCAGGATGCTCCTCTTTGTGTGGGGAGCGTCTGAGGACACTGAGGCTGGAACATGAGGGATTTCTATTCTGTACCTGGACCTACCTGTGCATGAGAGGCTCTCACAGTGGACTGAACTGCTGTGCCCCGCAGCTATAGGTGTGTGTGCCTCCCTTTGTGGGACGATGTGAGTGGGGGATGAGGGTATGGATGGAACCCTTTCACAGTTGCACCTGCCACCGTCTGAGGATGTGAATTAGCTGCTGGGAGTCGTTTCTACTCCAGCTTTGCCGTCAACAATTTGAAACATGTTTGTTTTTATCCTGCTTTTTTAAGGACTCTATTCCAACCTCCCTCAGATATTCAGATATTTCTGTGTTTGAGGGAAGTTGACGCAATATCCCTCTTGTTTCTCCAGCTTGTCCTCCACCGACGTGGGATTCATCCTGGTCATCGATCGCCGGCAGGATCGATGGGCGGCCGTCAAGGGGACCCTGCTTCGCATCGCCGTGAGTTTGCGTTCAGCACTTCCTGTTGTTGTTGTCGTTGTTGTCTGCTCTGCGTCTGCTCTGCCAGGCGAGACGAGACGAGAGGAGAACATCAGTCCCTCTCACAGCTCCTCGACTAATATCACCACCGTCCCCCTCGGGGAGGTCTATAGTGTATGAGCCAACCTGACCTCATCCTCTGTCCCGCTACTGCCATGTGTTTCCATAGCGACTGGGACAAATAAGCTGTCTCACACTAGGTTTAGCTGTCAGCTTTATTTGCTTATAGATACAATCTTTTTACCGTGGTCACAATGAAACACAGCTAATTATTATTTATTTATAGATTTCTGATCGTTTTTGTACAACAAAAACACACTTAACTGTTTTCAGATATTATTATGGAGCTGATACTGCCTCACCGGGAGGCTCAGCAGTTTTACCCCAATTATTTTCCTTGTATTTGATTTTTCTTCATCGTCACTCTGCAGAGACCAAAAGCCTCTTTTAATGTAAATAGCTAATACTTGATTTAAATACTGAGCTTGTCTGTGTTTCGGTCATTTATTTTGTTTTGTTATTAAAAAATGCAAAACTCTTTTTATTGGATTTTTTCCTTCTGGTAGATATTAAAAATCAAGTGGCTAGGAACCATATTATTTATACCACCAGCATCAAATTATTCAAATAATAATTTCAAGTTGCAGCCTTTCACTGGCCTGAGGCAGAGATGGTTAATAAGTGAAAGAGAGATGATTATCAGCACCCAGGGTCTCCTGGGAGGCCGCGTCTCTCATCTCAAATTAAATCAAGCTTTATTGGTCCCATAAGGCGGGGGTTGTCTTTAACAGGCTGACAGGCCGGTAACAGGGGGGCTTTTACCGCACTGATGTCCTGTTTGCGGGCGACTCAGCCAGGCCACTAATGGAAGCACGTTGAAAGCTGCCTCTGTTCAAGCTGTTGCCGATTATTGGTGGCGGCAACTCGCTGAATCTGATTTCATTCAGGGCCGACAGTCACTCAGCGGCCTCGTTCACTCCAAAGTGTGCGAGTGCGAGGGGGGCGGGACTGGGTGAGACGGAGAGAATAGGTGAGGACTGGACACGTCCGCGCTGCTGAATTATACTTCCCCTTTCCATCTCGTTGTTACTGTGTGTCAGCACACTTGTGCACGACGCACTCTGTGAGTTTGTGTGTTTTATGGACTCGCAGTTCAGTCTGTCAGTCTGCAGATTCAGTCTCCTAGTGCAAACCCCAGCCATTTGTCTGGCACAAGACTGTGTGTGTGTGTGTGTGTGTGTGTGTGTGTGTGTGTGTGTGTGTGTGTGTGTGTGTGTGTGTGTACATGTACACATTTAACCACTGATAAAGAACAAAGGACCAGCAGACCGTGACTGCCAGAGAAAGATCCCAGCCGCAGAGCTGAACCAGTACAAGCTGCAGTACACACCTAAAGGTTTTGGCTGAACACTGTGTAATAATGTGTTTGTCACCAAAGCTCATTTCATAACCACAATTTGAAAAAGAATTATATGTGTATATCCATAGAATTTTAGAAATATGCTAAATGAAAGCCAATGTTTTCTATTCAGCACTAATATTTGCATTCAAATGAGTTGGCTGGGAAACTAATAAGAATCTCTGGGCCAATCCCCCGACCGCATTAACAACGTGTGTTTTCTTTGTGCTGTCACTGACCTCAGAAGCTCAAACACCGCCTAAGGACTTGGTTTAATATTGGCTCAACACTTCCAAAAATATTTAGATTGGAGCTGGGAAGCCATGCTCAAGTCAAGACTTTTGTATTCCATAATTAAGCTAAGCATTTCCAAGCAAAAGCTGAATAAAACAAACAATACACAACAATTACATTGAATGCTGGACTGTCTGAGTGCTTTTATGTTGGCAAGAGGCCAATGAAGTAATGTTGAATTTGTAAGTTACATTTAAACCTTCAGTGGGAAGATACAAAGTACTGGAGAAAGGTACAAAAGGAGAAAAACAGACAAAATCAAGGTGTCTCAGGAGGTGGGACCAGAGGCTTAGGACCCTTTGTGACATCACGGACGGTACAAAGGACAACTCTGACTTTTTTTTTCCCATTCTGCCCATTCATTACCATTTCATCCCATGCTTGTTTTACAGGTAATCTCCTCAACATGAAGCGCTTTCTTACAGCGCCCCCTATTGCTTTTATCAAATCTGGAGAACTAAATTGATTTATGAATTCCATTACCGCTGCCGCCCCAAAGTATTCCTCCACCAATAAACAATGTGTTTATTGACCTCACTGATTCGTCCACTCCGTGGGGAGGAGCCCGTTTAGGTCATTAGTTAATTAGAGCTGCGTTAACGATGGCGTCGCTTCAGGAGGATCGTTCCGTCTCCACCATCAGCAGCCGTCAGCGGCTGTAAACATGACCTTTTAGTGTCGGTGTTAGTGGTTCTATAGTGCTTTTCTACGCTGACGCACATCTCGGCGACGACAACAAAGTCAAGTAAATTCTCAGCATTTGTACCAGTGGCAGATCCACACATCTTGTTATGCATTGCATAGCCGTCAGAAAGGACATGGAGATTAATGAGTCCTCTGAGAGACAGCAGTCAACCTTCCCACAAGTTCCCCACTCTCTCTCTGGCTGAGCCATCCTCCCTGTAAGTGTTTGTGCCAGTGAGACCAACTCACTCAATGTCGTAGGTGGCAGCAGGAAGAACAGAACGCCGTGTGATGTGCTGCGGAGGAGAACCTGCTCCGATGTTTTATTAAGAGTCTCCTCTACCGTCTCCTCTCAGGGCTCCTTCCCAGGCAACCTCCAGCTGGTTCTGGTTCTGAGGCCCACCACCCTCCTGCAGCGGACGCTCTCTGACATCCTCTTCAAGTTCAACAAGGATGAGTTCAAGATGAAGGTGCCGGTGCGTAACCCTCTGAAAAAACCCAACAACAATACTGTTTGGTTTCCTCCAGTGATTTATTATTTTCGCAACGTCCTCCTTGGATAATAATGATGGAAATGTGAACTGTCGCAGGTGATCATGCTGAGCTCAATAACCGAGCTGCACTCGTACATCGACCGCACCCAGCTGACGCAGGAGCTCGGGGGAACGCAGGAGTACTGCCACGAGAAGTGGATCTCTCACCGCACCGTACGTACAGCACTGCACATTTTAACAACAGTTGGTCGTGCGGGTTGTCCAATGAGTGACATGTCGACGGTTCAAATCGCCCTCCATTCGCCAGGCGATCGAAGGCTTTGCACTGATGGTGAAGAAAACGGCGCAGATGCTGCAGGCCTTTGGCACCGAGCTGGCCGAGACCGAACTCCCCAACGAGATCCAGGCCACCACCATCCTGCTGAGCACACACACCGACAAGAAAAACAAAATGAAGGTAAATTAGGTTCACCGGGCACTACTGTTCATTCTGTGTGGTCATTTTTTTATATGCGCATGCAGATAATTTTCTTCCTGTGTGTGTACAGGAGGACATGCTGGTGGCTCTGGGTCAGGGCGGCAGGCTGCTGGAGAGCATCAACGAGCCCATAGCGAGGGACCCCGACCACAACATGAACCAGGATGAGATGGAGAATCTGGCGACCGTGCAAAGGTCAGAACAGCCGAGCGGATGGAGTGTCTTTTCAATTTATCTCACACGTCAGTTTGATACTGAGAATTGAAAGAGTTTCAAAAGCGGAGGCAAAAGGTTGGACAAACCTTCTGTCCATCCCTATTAGTGCAACAGGCTACATTAGCCACAGTGTTAGTAGTAGGCTCAGTAATGTTTGTCATATTCATTTTTACCTCTTCCCCTCGGCAATTAGAAGAGACTTGATATGACTTTTCATCTGGCTTTTAGAAATAAAATAAAAAGTATCACAATCCATTGGAACAACAATACAATACAATACTTGTTGTGATTTTTAATATTTGCATTTGGTTGTCATCTATTAGAAAGTTAATCTGGGAAATATGAACTTGTTCCGAAGGCCCTTGAAGCTGGAATGAACACCTTTTCCACTGAGGAAAAACTTGGTTGTTTTTAGTTCTTTTAATGTGAAAATGATATCCCATTCTGAAAGAACTCTCTCTACTGCAGCATGCACGCTAATCTCCTTAGCATTAGCTAGGCTTGCAGTCACTTCCTGTGTTTTTTGCTCATTGTCTTTTGGGGATTTAGGGGCAGCAGGAAGCAGTACCTGCTCCTGTGACAAAAACACTCCCTGTCTGCTCTGTTATTGGCATCCCTTTTTTAAAACATGTCAATCTTCATGCTTCACTGTCCTTTCCCCCAGGCTCCTGTCTCAGCTGGACGAGACAGAGAGGGCTTTCGATGAGTTCTGGGTGAGGCATCAGACCAAACTGGAGCAGTGCCTCCAACTGCGCCACTTTGAGCACAACTACAGAGAGGTGAGCTGGATTCAGGTCCTCCCTGCTCACAGATTCCTCACATCCCTACATGAACACTCTGACAGACGCCTTCCTGCTGCAGGTGAGGACACTGCTGGATCAGGTGGCCGAGAAACTCACAAGCTTCTCCGAGGTGGGGATCAGCCCAGCCCACGCTGACCACATCTTCTGCGAGCTCACTACCTATGAGGCCAGAGTCTGCGTAAGTAACGGCCACAGACACTTCGGCAGTGTACCAGCCAACTGAAATGATCCGAAAGATTTAAAAACACCACAAAGGTTGGACTTTGCAGTTTACCATCTGTCATTCCACGTCGGTCCACAGGAGGTGCTGGACAAAGCTTTGACTTTGGCCAATGAGGGCGATAGTCTTATCCAGACTTCCCACTACGCCGAGGACTCAATTCAGCCCAAATGCAGCGAGGTGAGAGCCGTTAGCGAGAAGGTGCGGAGCAGCCTGGAGGCCCAGAAGGAGCACCTCCTCAAAGCCATGGAGCTTTACCGCTGTTTGGAGAGGGTAAGAAGATAATGCTCACACACACACCCACTCTACAAGTGTTTTCTTCAAGACTTGTTTCCTGTTCATTCAACTGTTCTCCTCTTGTCTCCTGCCACCTTCAGGCATCCAAGTGGGTTGACGATGGTATTTACCTGCTGGCGTCCCAACCAGTGGACAAGTGTTTATCCCAAGACGGAGCTGAGTTAGCCCTGCAGGAGCTGGAGCGCTACCTGGACAGCGCAAGCCAAAACCAGCTAACTGACCTCGACACCATCACCAGAGAATTTGAGGCCGTGCTCAACCAGCAGTTCAAGGTAGGAGCCAGAAAATCAATGTTTTTGCTCGAAGAAACAATTTTGAACATGACAAAAACTAACATCTGTACCCGTCGTGCATCAGGACCAGGTGGAGAAGGTGCTGCAGAAGCAGACGTCCATGCAGGACATGTTCGACAAGAGGAGGGTCAGTCTGAAGAAGCTGGCAGCCAAACAGACGCGGCCGGTGCAGCCGGTCGCTCCCAGACCTGAAGCCTTCATCAAATCCCCTCTCAGTTCACCTGGTTAGTGGGCCACACTGGATGAAGCGCTGTATTGTTTGCACAACATAATGAAACTTTCAGTATGTGGAGCTGTTGAAGGTCTGCTGTGGATTTTGTCAGCTGTAAATAGAGACTAAACAGCCCTATTTTGCAATATTAGTCTTCACTTCGCAAAAGCAGTGAATGCAAACCACAGTTTTAGTGGTTTAGCATCACGCCTCAAAGCCGTTTTGAAAAGAAAAGCAAAAAAAACCCAATGCCTACACTTACTTCTTGTATGAATGCAACCTGTTTTTACTCTTCGCTCCTCCTTCTCTTCACCTGCAGCCCACAAAGTTCAGCTGGAGAGAGTCTCCTCAGAAACAGACTCCGGGAGCAACTGTGACAAGGTAAAGATGAAACACCAGTCAGACGTCTGGTAAGCACAAGTCTTCTTTTTGATCTTTGTAAGCTGATCCATATTTCATTCCTCCCCCTCCAGCAGAACGGACAAGTGCAGAACGGAGAAGGCAACAGCAGACATGCGTCGCTGTCGGAGGAGGAGGAGAACCTGGCCGTGCTCAGGAGGTGAGGGACGGCCTTTCATCTGTAATCAAATTACACGGCAGATGGGCCGTGAACTGAGTTCTCCCTTCATCTGCAGGGCAGTGCATTGCTCTTTTTTTTTAACTCCAGGCCGTAATCATTCATCAGATCTGTCTATGTTTTGCCTTGGCCTTCTCTCTGGCTGCAGGCACGTGATGAACGAGCTGCTGGAGACCGAGAGGGCCTACGTGGAGGAGTTGCTCTGTGTACTGCAGGTGTGTATCCTCCCCCTGTGTGCAGTGTTGCTTTCCCATGTTTCTAATGTTTGCCCTGAACTCACTTTTGACCCGACTGTGTGAACAGGGCTACGCCTCTGAGATGGACAATCCAGCCATGGTCCCGCTCATACCTGCTCCCCTGCAGAACAAGAAGGAGGTCCTGTTTGGCAACATGCCAGAAATCTACCACTTCCATCGGAGGTGAGGAGGCGCCACCTGCCTGTGGCTGATGATAATGCAGCCTCGTCGTACATGTTGATCGTCCCATCATATGAGACCCATATTGTACATGTTGTGTTGGAAGATGTAACGTTGTAAGACAAATTGTTGATTTGCCTGAGAATATTGTACAGTCCAGTCCTGTCAGACTTGAAGGAATTTAGCATCTGCACTGCGTATTTAAAGACAAAAACAATAAACGTGCACACAGTCCCTGTTTTTACACCATTAATACTCGATTGAAATTGTCATTACAAGGTATGTGGACTCATGTTTACCTGTAACCAGCAGAATCTTTCATCGTGACGGAAAAAAAAGCAAAAGAAAAAAAAGTTGCTCTGCTCGTTCCTGTTCAGTAGCTCAGTCAAACACAAGATATTATGCTCCACTCAATGTGTTTTCACCAGCTCAACAGACTTGATCGTGTTAATCTTAGTTTTTCCTCTTGGCTACCTCACTATCAACACAAGCTAAAAAAAAACAACCAAAAACAAATATTTGTTTTACCTCCCACATTCGGAAGGGGGACGAAAACAAGGCGGCAGTAGGTGGAGAGGAAGAGGAATGTGTTGTGTTGTAGCTAATCTGCGAGTGGTATCATTGCCTTTTGTGACCTCATAAAGGGATCATTTGAGGATCTATGTGCTTTAGCAGTCACTTTCGAACTGGTGGAGCAAGCAAAATGAGTACAGGATGTATTTTTCTCATATTTGGGAGATAAATATAATTGTGGAACTGAATCATACATGACGACAGATTCAAAGATGTCTTTTTTTTTAGGACCTTCCTTCGGGAGTTGGAGCAGTACACCGACTGCCCAGAGCTGGTTGGCAGGTGTTTTCTACAGAGGGTGAGAGAATCTTCAATTCTCTTCCACAAAGGGAGGAAGATGAAGAGGTTGTCTCGTGTAAACAACGTCTTTCTGTGCTGTCCTCCTCCAGATGACGGACCTGCAGATCTATGAGAAGTACTGTCACAACAAGCCCCGCTCGGAAAGCCTGTGGAGGCAGTGCTCAGACTGTGCCTTCTTTCAGGTGAACGGTCGACTCCAGCTCTTAGAGAATCGTAGAATAATAATATGAAAAAAAACGTATTAACCCAATAAGCCAGAAACAAATAAGGATGTCAAGTTTCAAGAATTAGCTGGCCCTTCTTTTTATAAATGAGTTTAATTGATTCTCCATCATCCATCCTGTAAGCCAGAAGTCAGCCAGGCATTGGTGAATGCAGCCAGTACACAAAATCAAGTAGCTGCAAAGCTAAAAACCTCTTTCTTTCTTTCTTTCTTTTTCTTCCGCCAGGAATGTCAGAAAAAGCTGGAGCACAAACTGGGCCTGGATTCCTACCTGCTGAAGCCCGTTCAGAGGATCACCAAATACCAGCTGCTTCTCAAGGTTCGGTGTCGGCCGCTGCGTGTCGGTGACCGCACTCTCGCCGCTCAGCTCATGTCTCTGCCGTGTCTGACCGCAGGAGATGCTGAAGTACAGTAAAGGCTGCGAGGGGGCTGACGACCTGCAGGAGGCGCTCTCCTCCATCCTGGGCATCTTGAAGGCTGTCAACGACTCCATGCACCTGATCGCCATCACGGGATATGAGGTGAGGCGTTCAATGTCAGAGTCGGATGCTGTACTGTTTTAGAGAAGCTTTTAAAGTAGCTTAAAAAGCTACTTAGTTAAAAAAAATAATAATAATAATACTACTACTACTAAAAAAAAACTACTACTACTACTACTACTACTAAAGAAGTAGTAGTAGTAACTAGTAACAACTACTACTAAAATAATAGTAGCAGTAGTTACTAAAGTAGTAGTAGTTACGTGATATTCAGGTGAGCCGACTTTAGGGCAGGCAGATGCAGAAAGAACAAGTGACAACCTGACATCTCGAGTTAAAAAGTGAAATTGCAGCGTTAAGAATTTTTTTTCACATTATTATTATACATGGTTGCGTGGTCATGTTAATGAATGTGAATCTCCCAGACTCCTGGACTTTGAAACAAAGTGGCAAAAGTGCTTCAGCTACACAGCAAATAGCAAACATCCCTCGATGCTAACGATAGCATAGCCTGCTGAAATAGCCTGGTTTGTAATTCATAAGAAAACAAAACCAAACAATAAAAAGAAAGTGCAGTATTATGTTCTTACTTCATAACTTGACTGTGCCCATAAAACACCATTGGTGTCGCTTCACTGCTTGATCCCCTGGAGGCTGCATAGGATGTCCTCAGAACTACGACATCTAGTGGTGAAATATAAAATGTCTTGTAAAGCCAATAACTCCATTTTCTCTCTCTCTCTTTTCCAGGGTAACATGAGTGAGCTGGGCAAGCTGCTGATGCAGGGCTCGTTCAGCGTGTGGACGGAGCACAAGAAGGGCCACGCCAAGGTGAAGGACCTGGCCCGCTTCAAGCCCATGCAGAGGCACCTGTTCCTCCACGAGAAGGCCCTGCTGTTCTGCAAGAGGCGGGAGGAGAACGGCGAGGGCTACGAGAAAGCGCCCTCCTACAGCTTCAAACACTCTCTGAGCGTGAGGGCCGACACTGTTCCCCACCTGCGTTACACTGCTGTGCTTTGCATTAAAAATAAATAAATAAATAAATAAATAAAAATTCACGCTCATCGTCACTTTCCAGATGAGCGCTGTGGGCATCACAGAGAACGCAAAGGGAGACAACAAGAAGTTTGAGATCTGGTGCAACTCTCGGGAGGAGGTTTATATTGTGCAGGTATGCAAAGTTGGTTTGCGGGTTGATTTTAATATTTTCCACCCTACAGTGTTTTCTGTGGAACGTTTTCAGGCACCAACTGCAGATGTGAAAACCACCTGGGTGAATGAGATCAGAAAGGTTCTGACCACCCAACTGCAAGCCTGCAGAGGTAAAGATATTTGGGTATTATATTGGGGGGGTCGTTTGGGGGCCATCACATAGTGAAAAGTATTTCTGTTATTCAGAGGCCAGCCAGCAGAGGGCAACAGACACCGTGTTCCAGTTCCCTCCTGTGTCCTGTGCAGCAGCAAGTCTCAGGTGGGATTCACGTTTCACAATAAAAATGGACAAACAGCAGAAATTCTTCCAGGAACTTTTGAACATTCTCACATGTGTCTTTTTGGGCGCTTGCAGTCCGTTCAGATCCAGTCAGAAGAGCTTTAAGAAAGGAGAGGAGAAGAAGGCCGAGTCCGACTCCTCCTCCTCACCCAAACCAGCAGGGAAAGGTGAGACTGGACGGAGACCAGGGCGTCTCTGCCGCACAGCCGTTGTTGTTTGAAACACCTGTCGTCTGCACCGTATCGTAACATCAGCCCCTCCTCTTTCTTTTGTCTTTCTTTCTAGTCTGTCTTTGTCTCTCCTAATGTATAACTCATCTTGTCCTTCCCTTTTTTATGTGCTTGCTGGTCTGCCCTCTGTCCCTCTGAGTCAGATGAGACAAGCCCAACCTCAGACAGAGCTGCTGTGGCTAAAAAGCGCTTTACTTTACAGGGCTTCAGTAGCATCAAAGCTCAGAAAGGTAACTGCAGGCCACAGTCTCTTACCCCCCCAAAAAAAGATACCACTTTACATCCATTTCAAACTTACATGATCAATTGTCCTTAAACACTTGATAGACCACTAGAAAACAGCATATGCTGATGCTTTATTAGCAAAAAATGTTTGTTGGATTTTTTTTGTTGCTAAAACTGACATCTAAGGACCCGTTTACACAAAGATGGGTATCAGTGCTTTTTGTGACGTCACAAACGGCATATTTCAGGCCAAATGTAGTAGTAAAGGACGCACCTTTATCAGGTTTGTCAACTAAACAGAGACGCTCGCTGAAGTGAATTTTGAATAATATGGCATCTCTGGTGTCTCCTCACTGATTGGTCCTTTTATGAATCTAATCTTCGATCCATGTTGACTTCATGGATTTCTCCGAGTTGGTGTCCTAACACTACAAACCTGATTAATAAGTACCTGAAGTTGGTTAGTTGTTCATTGCTGCACGCTTTCCTTCACAGAGCCCTCAGCCACTGATGATAAAAGTTTCACTTTACCCATGACCATCCTCCTATCACCAGGTATCACATTAAACCCCAGCAGCTTTATTGGCAACATAGGCTTCCTGAATCTTCTCCCCATTTGCTCCTCTTCTGATGGCTTTTGTGAAAAAGTGTCACATTGCTTCCTTGTTGTCATTCATAAAACACCACAAAATTAAGCCCCATCCTGCAGATGCTTCAATCAGTAGACTTTGTTTTATGTCTGTGTAATAGATCTCCTTTCCTCGTCTCTCTTTGTTTTTTGTTGGTGTACTATGTTCTTTTTTGTCCTTTCCTTGTCAGAATGGGTTTGACTGGGAGCATTTTGATTCTTTCATTGTTCTGCACCTCTGAACCATCTCTCCTCTTTTTGACCACAGGCTCTCCCACCAGTCCTGATCACAAGACCAAGCGGCAGAGTGATCCGACGCCGTTTGGCTTCAAAGGTAGCAACTTCCTGTTCGGCAATGAATACACGAGAGACATCTCATTCTGTAGTATTACACCTTAATGCATTCATTGTGACGTTCACCATCTCAGTATGGGTGGTGCTGTCCCAGATCAGACACTGCCATTTTGCACTTGCTTGAAGTAACAAGGCTTCTTCTCCCTTTTTTTGTTATTTTACCTCCAACTATTTTTCAACTACAACTTGCAACACAAGACAGACAAAGAAATTGAAAGTGACATCTTATCATACACACACCAAATGCATACCATAAGCTATGCTATCGTAGCTGTTAGCTGCTAGCAGGCTAACAGCATCTCACAACTGCTGCTACTTCAGCAAAACGGCATTTGTTGAGTATCCCTTCTTACAGGCTTAATTTTTTTAATTAAAAAAAAAAATCTCCACATGAAGAAAATAAAGAAATCCTGCGCTCAAACTGCATTTTCTACAGAAATGTGACATTTTTGGGTCACTGCCTGATGATACCTGAGCACAGGCGCTGCCTCGGATGTTTGTCTCAGGGCGAGTGACGAGCTGTGTTTGTGTCACTTCCTCCTCCCCCAGACCCTGGTCCTCCCCCTCTCCACCTGAGCAGGGCCAGGTGGTTCAGCACCACTAGTCTCTTACAGACAAAGTGGAAAGGTACACTGGCACCCGCTGGGAAAAAAAACTAACAGTTTGTTTGGCACCGCTGTCTCAATAACTTTCCACTTGTCGTGATATTTGGCCTGCTGTCCCACATCTATGGGTTTTTTTTTTTTCAGTGCGGTAGAAAATCTTTGAAACACACACTGGAAATTTTTTATTGCCACTTTTCATCTGTTTAAAATATGACAGTGCATGTTAGTTTTAATACACCAATAATACCTCCTGACCCACTGATTGTGTTACACTGCGATTCCTGAGACGTTCTTGGTTACCTTCTTGGTTTTCGAGGGGTTTGGTCCTCCCTCTTTCACCCTTCCACTCCTCACCCTTGGGCTCACTGACACGTTTCACCCTTTCCAGAAGCGTAACAGGGCGGTAAATTGAACCTGCAGTTGTCTCCGTTCAGGCTGGAACAAGGCCTCACTGTCGCTGGACGCGTCGGAGGAGCACGACGGCTATTCCAGCGCCGAGGATCCAATCAACTCTGATGCAGAGGACGACAACGGCAAGACGCTGGTGAGGAACAGTCGCCGCGATAACTGGAAATCGTGAACATGATCAACATTAAGATGCTGGCCTTGCCAGTATTGACCTTTCAAGAGATTTCACAGTCACGCACATATTTTCTAACATGTGGGGCTTTTGTGATGTCTAACATCAAAACATCAAAATTTAATTATAATAAATCAAAATCAATAATATCTGGGTTTTGTTTTTTTTCATTTATAGCAGTTATATTTGCATACCTCAGTGTACAGCATTGGCTTAAAAATACATACATTGCAGTCTTTTTTATTTTCACATGCATATCAGCAACTCTATTATCTAGCTAGTCAGTTTATTTTAGTATGCATTTGTATAATCTCATATTTCTAGCATATTTATTTGTTTGTTTCTTTTCTTTTGCAGTGTGCTGGTAAATACACAGTAAAGGCCGACTTAGAGACAGGTGGCAGCCAGGAGCTGGCGGTGAAAAGCGGCGACAGGGTGCAGCTGGTGAAGCAGGGAGACGACGGACAGTGGTGAGAAAACAACGGCGACCTCCACTCAGGGGAGAGAAGAACCACGGCTGCAGCACTCTCCTGGAACTTACATTGTTTTGCGCTTTGTGCGTGTGTCCCCCCGCAGGTTTGTGCGAAATCTGAGCACGTCCAAAGAGGGCGTGATCGCGGCCGCCAACCTCGTCCTGCTCATCGGAAAGTCCAAGTCCTGCCAGTCTCTCACCAGCTCAGGTACCCAGACAGGAAAATATACACGGAGATACAAAAATCTCTGTGACCAGCATTTCTGTTGGTCAGAAATGTCTCACTGTGTGTGTTTGTTTGTCTGCCCTCTGACAGAAGGCAGCGGCTCGGGAAACCTCAGCACGTCGTCCAGCTGCAGCGACACCTACACCAGCTTCTCCGACATCAAGCCCTGAGCTCCCCGGCACTCTGACGAGAACTAGCGTCACGTGGCTCTCCGTGCTGTACCGTCTTTGTCACGCTTCATAGCTGTGTTCTTTTTTTTTTTTCATCCGTTGTTAAAACGCATTCACAGAGTGACACAACTGTGCACACCTTGTATATTTCACAGTAGTGCTGCTGTACAGACGCTGGATGCATAGAACACTTCCTGGCGCACTTCTCTGCTCTGTATATCATTTAGGGATCTAACGTGGTAGATGTATGAATGGGCCAGCAGGACTGATCTGAGTCGATGCATCTACTTGAGTTAACATAACGCAACACCTCTTTAAAGATCATTCTCTGCACTTCTTTTTACGCGATGCAAACCCACAGGTGTAACGTGAAGGGATGGTTTACACCTGAACACAATCTTCTCCACTCTGTCTGCTGTTTTCCTTCTCCTTGTGGTTATTTATTTGTGTGTAACACAGAAGCTGACACCTATTTAGTTATTTAAGTTATCGTCCCTCCGCGCTCTCGTCCTGTCTGTTCTTGTCTCTCTGTGAATCAGCTGCTATGAGCTTGGGAGTTGTGTCAAGCTGCACACTTAAAACTTTGTGGATTTCATGTACATCACATTTTAAAACAACAACAACAACACAACTTCAAGGTTTCTTCATGTGAATAATGAGATATGACTGTATAGTGCTAATTTATTCCCCATGTAGGGATCCAGTGTAGATATTGATAATTAATATCGTCTGTCCTGAAATAATGCATTTGCTATCTGAGATGCTATATTGTACATGAAGTATGGTGATGTCACTACTTTGTGACTTGTCAGTTTTTTTTTTTTTTGTTTTTTACATAAATAAGATATAATTATTCATTCATCCCTTTCTTTCTTGGCCTGGTTCTTCAATCACACAAGTCAGACCTGTGTGAATGTGTGTACTGTGCATTTGTTGAACCTTTGGACCTCGTGCTGATGAACGCTGACGGGAATACGAAACTGAAAATATAAAGTCGGTTGCCAGGTTTGTGGAGAACCTCCGATTTCTACCTTAAGCTTCACATCTTTCAAATAATCACACAAAAAAAAAATTCTCCCCATATTCTGATTATGGCCGTTTTCCATTCCGGTAATGTGTAAAGTACACACGGCGGCTATTTAAAAAAAAGAAGAAAAAAAAAGAAAAGAAAATCCAAACATAATTATCTGAAGTCTGTAGAAAAGCTGCAAAGATTTGGTTGGAAAATAGAAAGGCGTCGCACTGCAGTAGTTTACACTGTCACAGTCACTGCTCACAGCAAAAAAGATTAAGTTTCAATGTTCATGGCTGCCTACAACAGATCAAAACTGCCCCCATAAGAGACATGAACAACGCAGTGCCGTGTCCTACCAGTAGGTGGAGTTGTAATGGTTCAAGTTGCGGAGGCTGTTTGAAAAGGATGAGCTTTGCTGCTCTTTGCCACTACGCTGTTTTACTAAAGTGGAGCGCAGCAACTCTGACTTCTTACTACAACATCGCAAGCAACATTTCTATTCAGATTGCAAGACGCAAAGTCACGGCAGCGAGCGATTCCTTCGCATTCGAACGTGAGGACGATCGACGGGTGGCAGGGTGGGCAGGGGGGTTGGACAGAACCTGGCAACCGCTCACGAAGAAGGGTTTCACTGGGCGCTTCAAACTCAGTTTGCTAGGGTGGACGGTCCGTCGGTAGTGCAATGAATCACGACACCCGCGGGTCCTGTGTTCTTTGCAACATTCGGGACGAGACCAAAGTCACCGGCGCGCTGTCGACGAAGGGGGGCGTGACGGCCCACCAGAACTGTCTGGTAACTGCTAGCAACACTTTTTCATTCAAGTGTCTCCGTCGCCTGGGTGGGGTGAAGTCTTCCCTGAGCGTGCCCTGGCCGAGGGGCGTTAGTGGAACCTCTTTATCGACCGTTTCGTATAGGTTTCGTATAGGTTTCGTATAGGTTTGGTGGTGATACGGAAATATCAATGCGGTTTCCTCTCGAGTGCTTAGTGGAACTTCTTCCTGCGGTGCGAGGGAAGCAGAGCGTGAAGATCGCGCGGAAGACGATGGCGGTGAAGTGGTGCGGAACTGTCGCTGATGTGTGATGGAGATGGAAGAAAATGTTCAGTTCTTTATGTTCAGTCTGAACGCATCTACTGCCCCCTTTGCCTCGTGTAAGGTGGATTCTTACGGGCTGCTCACGGCGCTTGTTGACGATGTGAGCTCAAGCTGTTTTTCTTGTGGTTTATGCTGAGGGTCCGGGACAGTAGAGAAATACTGTGTTTTGCAGGGATCTCTTAAATAAATACATAATTGACTTGCAATATTGAATACTCCAAAGACGCAAACACAATTTACATTTTTTGTTTAAAGTGCAAGTGAAATTAAGCTAATCATGAGCATTTTTAAATGTTCGTTCCGGTCTCTTCAATCATGGGTCGGAGTGTAGTAATTTTATTCAATCATGACTGTCAATGCCTGCCTCTAACATGTCAACGTAACGTTTGCTTTTGGCACCTGATTTAAAATGATAACTATTGCACGGTCATCCCGTGAAGGCCCTGTCCCTCCTCAGATGTACAGCTGGAAAACTGGTTTGTTTGTTTATTTATTAGGTTTCTGTTGGTTTAATAGGCATGCTGGTATAGGTCCAGGTCAGCAGGGCTGGATCTGTGATATGGTTCTATAATCATTGACGCAGGTGACTGCAGAGTGCTTCAGGACAGGGATGAAGGTCCGTCAGTGGCCTGTCAAACATTTCAGTGGAAAATGTGGGGATGTGTAGCTCTTTTAGAGGATTAATAATATGTGACAATCGTTGAAGAAAATGCAAAAATTGAGTTACTTAAACGTCCAGCGTGTAAAATTTGGCTTAATTCATGATTTTTATATTGGTAAAATTGAAACGTACAGCCCATAAATACGTAAATAAAAGTGTATACTAACAGTACAATAAAAGTAATTTGGTTTTCCTACCCTTGCTCCCAGTCAGCTGCCATCTTGCACCACCGTATTTGTAAGGTGGCCAGTGTGGACAATCCAGTTGCCTGACAGTGCGTTTCGTATTTAGGGTGAACGCTTGCATCCTCAAATAAACCAACAAAGAAGAAGTTGGACGAGGTATCCAGGTGTGTGTTTCCAGGCCACCGTAGTTCACTGGCAAGTTTGGGAGAGGAAGGTTACAGAGTCCCTTTGGGGACTTGAGTGAATGGGTGCATCAATCTAAAATGTAACCACTTAATTTTGCTGTTTCTTCTTAAAAATCTCCAAATATTACGCACTGTTAATTAGGTGTGTGTATTGGCAAGAATCTGGCGATACGATACACATCATGATACAGGGCCAGCAATACGATATATTGCGATACTGAGAGCATAACGATATATAGATTTTTTTTTTTTTTAAAGAATTTATTTGTCAGACTAATAACAACTGTATGCAGGTTAAAATTTCTGAGGAAGTGTGAAACACTTTTAACGCTTATGTAAATATACGCACAGTCCCTGCACAATCAAACGTAACACTACTTGTTCAGTAATATCAATATCAACAGTCAATCTAAACAACAAGATAAAGTACAAAGCCCTGCAACATTCATTATCACTGTGCAATGTTGTACCGTTGCTCCCTCATGATTTCTTGTTACATGCGCTCTTAAATTTGTCGTGTTCCCCGAGTACTTAACTGTAGCCAAGCAGATTTTGCAAACTGCATAGCTCTTACCCAAGTCCTTCATTCCCTCCGTCTTCCGAAACCCAAAATATTGCCACACATCAGCTTTGACAGCTGCTGGAGCCGGCCGGATGCTGCTGTCATCCTCGGTCATTGTTGAGTTTTTGACACTGCTGAGCATAACATCTCGCGAGATATATTGTTGCGTCTTTGGCACGGTGGACTGACAGAGCCAACTGCTGCTGACTACTGCCAGCTAGTGGTCGGAGGTATAACTGCAACACAAAAATGAACCAAGCTGAGCGTATTTTTCATGTTGTTTGTTAATTAAAAAATCGATACAGCGCTTTTGCATATCCATACAGTATCGTGGGAAAAAATATTGCGATATTTAACTGTATCGATATTTTCTTACACCCCTACTTTTAATAAGGTTTTTTTTTTCTCATCTCTCTGTTTCTCAGTTATATGCTTCAGGCATTTTTTGCGAAAATTCTCCGAAGTTTGACGACCTGTTTGGTTTCTCCGTGACGCATGTGTCAGACGAGGTCAAGCGAGGAAGCAAACTGGTAAACCAGAGCGACACTTCCACACAGACCAAATGACACACAAAATGACACACAGAATAAAAAACTTGCACTTTTGCCACATTCTACACTAGAAATGCAGCGAATGTAAGGGAAAAGGTGCCACCGCCGGCTGTGAGAACAAACGCTGCAAGAAGTCCTTCCACTACCCGTGTGCCATCAGGGGCGGGGCGCATTCTGTTGAGAATAAAGCCAAAGGGACATACAGGTGAATGCAGTGTAATGCTTATTTATTTGTCGAAGAACTGTTCGCCCACGCTGTCACTGAACCTGTTTCGATTCAAATTTGTCACATTCTTCATGCAGCCTGTACTGTTTACAACACTGGCAAGCACGAACCCCAGGTAAGTGGAGATCTCAGAACGCCTCCTGACTAGGTTGTTAATGTATTGTTCTGATATTTTTTTTTTTGTTTATTTCCAGAGAACGGCTTCCCTCCAGATCAATTTCCTTCCACCACTCAAGCCCACTCTTCCAAAAATCCCAGGGAACATGCACCATTTAAGGTTTGGCTAATGGAACTGTGATATGCTACAATAGAAAGGGGAGAATTTCTGTATGTTCATTTTCTGTATGTTTTTTGCAGTAGCGACAGCTGATGACCCCCAGGTTCTTGTTTGTTCACTGTTTTCTTGTGAACTGTTTGACTCACTCATCATTTAAATTGTATTCTACAGTTCTCTACAAATGAGTATCTAATATATCCAACTGGTACATGCTTAAGTTAGTTGCCTTCCTAGGAGTGCAGGATACCAGAACGCAAACAAAAAATGGAAGGACTTTTATCAGTATTACCTTTAATTCTGCTGCATGGTGCAATTTGCCTGTCCGTTCCAAATAAAGATACAATTAAAAAAATGCTTTTCATAACTTTGTACTTATTTGGGCATGTATAAAGACAGGACAACATTTTAAACTGGTTTGGGAAATGACAGCATTCTTTTATCACATCAGCAGTCCTGCCTCACCGAAGGGAATATTAACCTGGACAGCATTTCTGACGTTTCACTGTAAGTAGGAAAGTCACTCGCTCCAAAACGACTTTGAGATGATCGTGTCGTAACAAGCTGCTCTGCTCTGTTTTGTTTATTTTTTTCCCCCACAGGCCGTTTTGCAACAGACACACCCCGCTGTCACGCAAGAGGAACGGCAGTTGTGAGCGCTGCTCAGGAAACACTGCGTCTCACTGTGTCTCTTTGTCTCACCCACTCACAACCATATTTGTCCCGACAGGTAACTTGGCCTCAGCCAGTGGCTCAAGCTCACCCCCGAGCAGAAAGTCTGCCAAGGTAGGCTGACCATTCCTTGACGCTTAATATTAATCTGTAATTATATTTGCTCAAACTACTCTGCAATTTTGCGTTTTGGTTCTTTTCTCAAACACAGAAACTCCTTTCCTACGACGAGTGAGTGCCAATCTTCATCTTGAGTTTCCGTATGTCGGGCACTTCCTGTCACTCGTTCATGGATCCTCTCCTCTTATTGTCTAACCCTAACACACAGGTCAGGTGGGCCGCCCGCTAAGCGCACGCCTACAAGTAGGAACAGAATAGTGTCTGATTCCTCAGATTCAGGTGAGCCGACCTGAAGGTGATGATGTCGTCTTTCGCGCTCGCGCATGACTTGATTGATTTCTCTCCTTCAACAGATGAGCCCGTTACAGACATAGAAGGCATTCCCCCCATAGAATCAGAGGGGGAGCTTCAAGTGAGTCCGATGTTTAAATGACCCCTCACTGATATTAGCAGAGGCTGGAAATTCACATAACCTTTATTTTATTTTCTTTTTTTCTTTCTTTCTTGTTTGTGTCTTGTTTTGTTCCAAATTGCCTCCACTTTACATCAGGAAGACGGGGATGACGGGTACGATCAGTGCTCTGTGATTTATAAACTGAAGGATTTTATAGTGGAAAAGATGTGAGTTAAGAGAGAGAGAAAATGATGATAATGAAAGACAGTGACCACTGTGAGAACATTGATGAACATCGCAAAGAAATGTCAATAAAATCCTTGAATACACGCCGTAAAACGCTCAGACAGGTTAAAACATCATGTATAATCTGTCTAGTCAGTCAATCAAGCATTTTTTATGGCATTGTGATAATTTAATGTCTTTTGTTTTTTGTTGCAGAAAAACCCCCGAGAGCCCAGCAGTGGCACCCAAAAGTAGGCTGTGATTGGGCAGTGTGTGTGTACGTGCGTGCGTGTTTATGGAGAGATGCTGATGTTCAAAATTGTCTCCTGTAGAAAATCAGCCCCAGACTGCGCGACATGACGATGACAGCGGCGATGAAACGGTTGGGTTTTCTTTTACATCAGGCAACCTTATGTTAACATTTTAACACTTGAAACAACATTTTACGACATCATTTTCTTTTTTCAAATGGTCTCCAATGTAAAAGGCTGCACCGTATGTATCGTTTGCTTGCTCTCTCGATGCTCCGTGCTCTGACACGCCCTGTGTGTTGCTGCCAGGATGCTGAGTCGCCGAGCCTGCTGCAGACAGCTGCCACATCCGAGTCTCCCGTGAGCACGAATCAAGCGTCCGTTCAGACAGAATTGCCAGGTCTCATACTGGAACTGAAGAAGGAGGCGGAGCTGGTCTTGATCGACTACTCCGGTAATGTTTTTTTCTTACACCACCATCATCCACCTTCCAGGTGTGGTCTCATTTGGGTGAGGTGTTTGCTGTCTGATGCCCAGTTGGAACACTGAGCTTTGGCTCCTCCCTCTCGTCACGTTCAAGTGCAACCTCACTTGAACGTGCCTGGCACTGACACTCTGACTCATCTCCTCCCTCAGACTCCAGTGAGCTGAGTCTGGGTCCACCTCCCGCTGAGCTCCCCGTCCCAAGCCAGAACCCTCCTCGTTCCTCAGACCTGCCCAGCAGTGACGCCAGCTCGCTGTCTGCCAATGCTCCTCCTGCAGTTTCTCCTGCTCGTTCTCGTTCTCCTCCTCCTAATTATCCTATTTCTCCTTCTGTTCCTTCCACTACTTCTCTTGCTCCTTCTCCTGTTCCTTCCACTATTCCTCCTGATCCTCCTCACGCTGTTCATCCAACTATTTCTCCTGCTGTTTCTCCCACTCCTTCTTCTCTTTTTCCTTCTCCTCCCCCTGCTGTTACTCCTCCTCCTGCTCCTTCTGCTCCTCCCTCTGCCACCCCTGGCCCTGCCACTCTGCCGTCAGAACCGGAGCCCAGCATGGACGCGGCCGAGTTCTGGCAGAACTGCAACGCTGCGGGATGCACGCAGGCCATCTTCAGGGACTTCATCAGGGAGATGAGCAGCGTCTCCAGCAGAATCATATCGGAGGAGGCCAGTCAGGAGGGTGGGTGCAGGATGTGTTTTTTGCACCACGGGGCCTACATTCCACCGTATCTCACAACTTTTTTTAAAACTGGGAAAATTGAAGGAGCCTCTCTTGTCCCAACAGATTATAATCTGGCACTCGCAGTCATGAAGGCTTCGGGGAAACTGGAAGGGTTTATGATGCAGCAGAAGAAAGGTGAGTCTATGATTTAATAATCCACTACAGTAGAGGCTGAGTAGAGCATTTTTTCGGGAATCCCAGGAGGCATCCTATTGGCTTGTATAAATCAAGGCTTCTTATTGGCTCATATAAATTGAGGTATCACATTTGCTTGTATAAATTGAGGCTTCCTATTTGCTCTTTTAAATTGAGGCTCCTTAATGGCCCGGATAAAACAAGGCTTCCTATTGGCTCTTTCAAATCAAGGCTACCTATTGGGTCTTTCAAATCAAGACTTCCTATTGGCTTGTATAAATCAAGGTTTCTAATTCGCTTGTATAAATCAAAGCCTCCTATTGGCTCTTTCAAATCGAGGCTTCCTGTTGGCCCCGATAAAACAAGGCTTCCTATTGGCGTGTATAAAGGCTTTTTGAGGCTTTTTTTATTGGCTCTATCAAATCAAGGCTTCCTATTGGCTTTTTCAAATCAAGACCTTGTTTTTAAGATGATAGTTTAATAGTTTTGATTTTTAGTTTTAATTGTTTATGTTTTTGCAGAGTTGGAAAGGAAACAAATGCAGCTGCAGAAGGCTGCAGCATCGATGCTGAAGGCTTTCTCACCACTGAGGAGATGATACAAGTCAGAAGTAACTGTATGTGAAAACTAGATTGCATTTCGTTTTATGTTGTATGATGGGTTGTAATGCCTTTTTAATGTTGTCTTTCATAAGATTTCATACAAACTTTACTTTTATTGATTGTAGCACACAATTTGAATGGATCTTTTTTACATTTTTATTCTTAAAGTTTGTCACTTTAAAAATATGTGGGAGCTATGGGACTGAATGTGTACAATTACCTTAAAAACACATATCTACCTATTTTTTTATACTTATGAATGAATTGACATCAAAATAAACTGAAAAAGAGCTGAATTGGAAGACTTTCTTCCCCCCTCATTCATATGTATTATTTTATTAATTTGGTATTGAAATTGGCAAAACAAATGTCATGTTATGTAAATGCCCACAGCAGTTTTTCAGATTTTTTCTCACAACTCCCTTGATCTTCAGCAACTTCATCATCTGTCATTAACATGTAGTGGTTGTGTGGATGTACATCTAAATCCATACTGGAGGTGCAGCAAGACTCGAGTTGTCATTGTAAACTTTTCCATTGGCTCTGGCTCTTCAGCAATGCTTAGTGCACTTAGAAGAGACTCAAGAAGCCTTTAATCATCCGCGCAGCCACAGATGCTGTTGGTCATACTTGGGACCAGCAGAATCAACAACTTGCAGATGATCATTTTTGTTTTCACATCCTGTGAAGATCGTCTGTAACCTGAGTTCCTCTGTTAGCATTTTAAGCAGTGCAAGTCAAACTGATGACAGGAAGCTCCTCTTTGTCGATTTTGTTCAATATCTTCCAGGATTTTTTCATTGTGCAAAAATCTCAAACATATCAACAACAAAAAAAATCTAAACTCTAAATAATATAGCCAAACTAGAATGCAGTGTACTAAAAAGGGAATGGACGCGTTTAAAAAATGTTTCATGAGTGCAAATATTTAAGAAGTAACTTGGTCAATAGAAAAATAAAGCAATATATGGTAACCAGATACACATGGAAACAAGCAGCCTCATTAAGATGCAGTTGTCCTGGCCATGTTAGGACCGTGCTTCCTGTCATACTACGGACACTGGTTCGAAACAAGACAATCTGATTGGACAGAAGTTGTCTGAGCTCCCGGCTATAGGGAAACCCCACTGGCTGGGAGCAGTCGAGCCCTTTTAGGAAGTTGCGTCAGCTTCTGCGTCTGGGTCCTGGTCAGTTTTTGAAGGCGCCGCAGCGGCTGGCTCGGCAGAAGAAATCCTTCAGCAGGTTCCCGTCCACCTGCCAAAAAGCGGCCGTCTGTGTCACCCCGGTCAGATGATTTACGCAGAATTTGAAGCAGAACTGCTCCAGGTCCTGTGGCAGGAGAGGCGAAGAGAGAGAAGGTAAAGGTTAAAGACAAGTATCCTAATATTCTTCAAAGTAAGAAAACATGTTGTTACTTGGCAACATTTTTCTTTGAATTATCTTGCGCCCTTCTTTTTCTGGAAAAGGGAGCAAATGCTAAAGAAGTGTAGAGAGAACCAATGCAGTGCTACACTCCTGAACAAAGCGGACGAAAATAACAAGAATTAGGAGCAATAGATTATTGATTAACTGTTAACTGTATTTAAATTAAAATTTTAAGACCATAGTTTTAAGAGAGTAAAAATCTGCACAACCAATCAAAGCAAAGGCCTCGAATAATGGCTCGCTGCTGCCGAACTTGGCCACAATCAGTGTCTGGAAGCATCCTGAAGGTTGAGTTCATTTGCTTGCAATTGGTTAAATGCTTTTAACCAATCTCGCCTCTCCAGACCCAACAGCTGGCTAACTGTACACCCGGACTGACCTCGGCGTCGTAGCGCACGGCGGCAGACAGCAGAGAGAAGGCGTTCTCCACCGTGATCCCCCTCTTGATGATGTGTTGGCACAGGCGCTTCAGGTGGTTCTCGCAGTAGGACGTGGCCAGATCCAGTAGCCCTGTCAGAGCACAGAGACAGCGCAAACACAGCTAAGCGAGAGCTGGCTACGGTATGGGAGGGAGTGGGAGAGGAAGGCGGAGTCTGTGAGGTCCTCACCAATGGCGTCCTCCGGTGGCAGGTCCACGTGGTCGGTGTAGAGGAATTCCAGGAAAGAGCGGTACACCGGGTAGGAGAACTGGTCGATCTCGATCACCTCCTTGTCGTCCTCGTTCCAGTGGGACTGGAACATGCACCTGAAGTGCTCGCACCTGCACAGAAACACTTTAAAAAAAAATCCAGACCTCCGTGCCACCGAGCGGCAAAGAGCCCACGGACCTGATCTTCAGAACGGCCTTGTGGACGTAAATGTATTTGCCCTCGACGCAGAACTTGAGGTCGGCCGTCTCGGGGTTGTCAAACTCTTTCTTCAGGGACTGGGCCACGGTCAGGAAGTCGTGGTGCTCTGTAGGTGGGATGAAAGTTAAAGTTACATTCCCAGTGATTGTCACATCACAATTTACCAGTCTCAGGGCGAACACTAAACCACTGAGATGGCTAAGTGTGAATGCACAAGTCAAAACACAGCCCTAGAAACATTAGTTTCTTGTTCTTTTTTTAACTACAAGAGGAAGGATGATTTTAGTCTTTTTCACATCTTTTCAGGAGTCTCAGTGCTCGACAAAATGATCACTCCTGTCCTAAACAAAGAGCTCGGTAATCACCCATGGACAGGAGCCTCCACATGACGGAGGGCGTGGCGAAGCAGGCGAAGACGTAGTCGGTGCAGGACAAGTGTGTGAGGTGGGGCAGCAAAATGCACTGGCCCCTGCACTGGCCCCACACGTACACCTGGCCGCTCTGGGTCTTTGCAGCCGACGTGTGCGTGGAGTGACAGGAGGCGACCTCCACGACCCTGCAGACACCCGGGGGGAAGCGGAGGGGGATCAGTTTCTTTCAGATGGAGGGAGGAGAACAGCTGGCAGCATCATGCGGCGCGTCTCCCACCTCTCTTTGCCCGTCATGATCTGCACCGGGCTCAGCTGGTTGCTCTTGTTGCCGATGCCCAGTTGGCCGTAAGTGTTGGCCCCCCAGGCATAGACCAAGCCTTCGTCCGTCAGAGCCAGGGAGTGAGCGTAGCCCGACACAATCTGCAAGTGACAAAGCATCCAAATATATTGGACCTTTATTTTGGAAAATTTAAGAGAAAGAAAAACATATTTGAAGCATTTGTTCACCAAGTTTCAAAACGAAAAAACGAACTGTGACGCTCGGCTATTGATCCACCGCATGCACCACCATGTACCACTGTCATTTTATTAAATTAATACGTGGCCAATGTAGGTCTGTGTGACTTCATGTTTTTTTTGCCCCTGTTTTCAGACATGTTGAGATGTCACAGGAGAGTCATTTCGGTGAATTTCTGTTCTCTTAAGTATTTTTTATTTGTTTTTTTATATACTATAGTATGTCCAGTACAGTACTACAGTACTCCAGAAGGCCGTCATCTGCTTATGACCCTCGGTCTCATGCTAAGCTATCATTGCATGGTCATTTCAGTGACTTTCAAAGTGTCGTGACCTCATACCTGTTGAATGATTAAACCCTGCAGAGCCACAAGGCGGCAGGGGGTGAGCTGGTTGCCGTTGTTTCCCAGTCCCAGCTGCCCGTTGCCGTTATAGCCCCACCCGTACACCTGCACAGCCACGAGGGGAGGGTAGTTAGTGTTGCCGGCGGCTGCGGACAAACAATATGCGCGCCTCACGGCTCACCTCTCCGTTGTCCGCGACGGCCAGAGACGAAGTCTGACCGCAGACGATGCTCACGGCCACTTTGTTCTGCAGGCAGCTAGACACCCGTCGGGGAGTGGGCTGGTTCGCCGTGGAGCCCGAGCCCACCTGACCACAGTTGTTGTAGCCCCATGCGTACACCTTCACGGAGGGGGAAGAAAGAAAGAAATCAAGCAAATACAATAAGTGTCATTGGGACACTAGGGAAATCAAACTGGTTTAGGTTTTACAGGCCACTCCTCAAGACATGACAGTAACACAGGGACAACAACTGAAGCAACGCCACGATTAACTTGGATTTGACATACACACAATTTTCTGTCAGTAAATCTTCATATATGTATACATATATATATATATATATTTATATATTTATATAGACACTAAAGAACTCATAACAACATAACAGAGTTACATTGAACGTAGCGCTGCATAGAAGCAACATAAGGCTAATGTTGCTAAGTAACAGAGCTGATTAATGAGCTTGAGTAATTTGCCCAATCAACATGGACAAGTTCTTGCCTCCCCTTTCCAAACGCTTTCTATGTGACCTTTAAGAAGTTTTAACTGGCCACAAATCCAAGACCTTAAAACTGAATCTGCTTCACGTTTTAGGTGTGGGGCACCAAAAAAACCCAAAAAATTAAATCCTCTCCCCACAACACTCACTTCTCCCGTGTTGGTCAGAGCCATGGAGTGGTGCGAGCCGCAGGCCACCTCAGTGACGACCTTATTCAGCAGGTTGGCAGACACCAGCACCGGGGCCATCTCCTGATTGGTTGTCCCGATTCCCAGTTGGCTGTAACCGTTATGACCCCAGGCAAAAACTGCTCCATCTGAGCCACAAAGACACTATTAGTCTCAGCCCAGATTCATTTCACTCAGAGCACGAAGGGACGGGTAAAAGGGGGTTTGCGCACCAACCTTCAGTGGCCAGCAGGACATTGGGTCCACTGCCGCAGCTCAGGCTGACCACCTTCCTCCGGCTGAAGAAGTCCAGCTTTTTGGGCACGATGGTGCTCTGGCTCTCCGCCGTTCCCAGACAGTTGCTACAGTTGAGTCCAAATGCAAACACCTGGTCGAGGAGGAGGAGGAGGAGAAGAAGGGGTGAGGAAGGGAAACATCGAGCAGGAATCAGTGATAAGCAGAGCTCAGCAGGTTTGGTCACGGGAAGGCCAGAAGGTAACGGGTTGCATTGCAGAAAGACAAACTGGAGTCAGTCTCCTCATGCTTCCAGTCATTTTTGCTTCATCAAATTAAAAAATAAATCTAATTAGGGATAGAAATTTTACCATTTGCTCCTTCTAAAATACTAATGACTTTTCTTACACATTTAAAAATGATAAAAATAAATGTAGCTTTTTGTTTTTGGATGTTTTTTGGACCAACATCAACAACTAAATCTACTGAAATATTTCTCTCAAGTGGGTGAATTGAGTCAGAAGAAGAACAGGCCAAATTATCCAGTAAATTAAGTAGGTTTGAAGTTAGTGGAGCTGAGTACCAGAATAAAATAAATAAAAATGAAAAGGTAATTCTAGATTAGACAAGTAAAATGAAATTATTTCATACAGTGATGGCTGTTAACACAGAAAAAAAGGCAAACTAACTAGAAACTGTGGCTGAAATTGAAGACAGCAGTGACCTCTGACCTCGTCATCGTTGGTGATGTAGATGGCCTCGTTGGCAGACATGCCAAACACAAACGCTTTCCGTATACTTGAGAGCTCCTGGGGGCTCATCAGGCTGAAGAGAGGCCATTTGGTGACGTCCGCCATGGTGCCCTCGCTGCAAACGCTGGCGACGGCGGTGACGATGAGCCGGGTGCGGCGAAACCCCCCTCAGTGCGAAGGCATCGTGGCTGATGACGGCGTGCTGATGGAGGCGGGAAAAGGGTCAAAGATATCGTTCAACCTGGCTGATATATTTCTTGACTTAGCGCTAGAAGTTGACACAAAAACGCATCATACAGGAAAGTCAAACATAGTAATGGTTTAAAGGACAGCTGTGTACAAATACTGGTGACCTTCACCTCTGTTGCATTTCATCCCTCAAGAGATCCAAAAACTGGCCCTCCAAAACTGTAAAAATCTATTTGCATACTAAGAACTGAAAAATATATACAAAAATTATGTATGTATATATGCATATACACATACACACACATATGATTTTTCATAATAACAATTTTAAAAAATCATCTTAAACAGGCAGCTTATGGATCTATTTGACAAAATTAGTTTTACAGACATAACACATAATAGCTGGAACTTTAACAGCAGTGATTACCCCAAGATTGTTTGTGTCACACGGGGACATTTTTGGTGGAAAATCAGCTTAGCAGCTTAAGAATTCCTAGGATATGGTGCGCTAACAGGTCCAGCTCAGTAATAAGGTTTTCGAGTGTTGCTAAACGTCAGCCAGCCTCGACGTGCGACATTAAACATGCAACTTAACAAGAACATACAAGCACTTTGGTGTGACAACTGCGACAGTCGGTGGAAACACAAAAACACAGAAACCGTGTGAGCCGCCGAGCCCGCTGCTAAGCGGCGCCTATTGTCGCTCCAAACGCATTATTCAGCAAAGTGAACACAACACGGTGAAGTCAACGGAGTGTGTGCTAGACTGATCCGCTCACTTCCGCTAGCATGCTAACTTTGGCAACTCGTTGTGGCTGCTTTTTGACAAACAAGGCCGGGAGAAAATTAGGGAGAAAATTGAGACCCACCTGCCGAACGGACCCGTTTCCGGTGTCGTCCCGCGGTTCCGTCCGACGTTTTGGCGGCCGGGCAGCTCTGTATGTGGCGGCTCTCCTTCGCTTTCTTGTGCAGCTGCTGTGCACAGTGTACGCACACACACTCGCCTAGTGACGTCGCCGTGTACACAACAAGCGATCCATGCAGTGACGGCGACTGCTGTGATGATTTCAACGGCGTGTATAGAGGCACAAGTGTTTAGGTTTTGTTTTCTGTGTTGGTGCAGCGATAAGGGCGAAGAAAATGATAGGAAACAGCTCCAAACTCACCTACAGAAGAGTTGCGCCATCTATTAAAATATCCAATATGTAATCGCTTATTTTTTTGTTTCTTTTCTTTCATAGGAAAAACGACAACAGTGACATGACTGCACGGTTTAAGCAGTTTGTAACTACAGAAAACTATTTTGAGGCAAACCTTAAAAGACGAACTGAACTACCACAATCTGACAATATAATCAGATTGATGATTCAGACCCTCTTTGACAACGTTTGCTTTAAGAGCCAAGAAAAAAGGTTAAAGCGAAAAAGTAAAATTGAAAAATATCTAATATCCGAGTCCTAGATTTTCTTTTAGAAGTCATTTCTGTTCTATTTCAGAGTTGTTACCACTGCTTTCAAACAGAAAAAAACACCAAATTGTACAATATTCCTTTTTTTCATCAAAATTTAGACTCTTTAATTTCAAACTCTTTTCATCTTTCTCCATTATAGGCTGGCATAGAACAGTCATCCCTGTGAGGTTCAGCCAGATCATCATCACCCCTATTTAAAAAAACAAAACAAAAACAAAACCCAAGTGTCTAGTATGACTTTTTGGGGTCAAATTTTGGACATCCTTTGACTTCACTCTATTTCACCTTCTTCTATAATTGGCTATTGTAGAAGAGTCATTCCTGTTTACATTACCTTATTTAAAAAACATATACATCAGAGGACCCACTAACACTGGTCCTTCAGAACACCAGAGCACTTCCCTTTTTAAAGCCTCTTTTACCGGAGTCCTATTGTATGTGTGAATCAAAACAATTGCAAGCACAGAGAATCCAACGGCTTAACAGCAAGTTTATTTTGGTTAGGATCAGAAACACAGATCATGTCCTGAGGGTGAGATGAGATCAAAGTCCCCTGGCTGAAAGTATGGCAATCATGGTATGCTGTGATTTTGAAGAGGAGGAGGAGGGCAATGAGCGGGAGTCATGGTGCGTTACAATGCTTGGTGAATGAGACCAGAAGCCACCAAAATGCCAAGACACTGTGTGAGTCTCTGCTTGATATGAGGTGTGTATACACACAAATAAAAAAATCTGCCATCTCGGACAGCCAGCTGGCTACACCACCACTAAGACAAGCCACGTCAGCAGGATTTTGACTGAATTTTCGCCTATCACTGTGTTTTATTAGGCCTGTTCACGTGCAATGTGCTCTTTTGTATACTCTGTGCATTCTGTAATGTATGTGATGGCTCACCTGCATGTACCTGCACAGCCGACGGAACCCCCAGTTCGTTCCCTGAACTTAATTCACACTAGGAACTCCTGATGCTCCAATGTCAGAAATTGGAGAATCAGTTTACCACCACAGAATAGTGTTAAAACGGTTGGCATAGTTGGCAAAATTAACTTCAAAAAAAGAGTTCAAACAGTGTTTGTCTTTAGCCTGTCAGAATGGAGAAAAGTTCATCAAATACTTGGTTCAGAAAATCCGCCCTTTGTGACATCACAAAGAACATCTCGATATCATATATATCCAAACACATGAAAGGAGAGGCTGCAACAGGGCTAAACAGTAAATAAAAATGAAAGATTCCGTTTAAGCCGATGATGATAAATAAGGATGCAAAAACAGGTGGTTCACCAATAAATAAAAATTGCGTCCAATCACGTGCAACTTGTCCCTTAAAGAAGTGGAGCAATAGCGGATGCAGCGTTAAGAGTTTCTCACAACAATAGTGCCATAGCCAGCTGTCCACCCCAGAGTGCAGATTTTTAAAAATTTCTCATGTAGTTTGCCCTGTCAGCCTTGTTCAGCATGTTATTTTGCACATGAGCACCTCATTTTTTATCTTTTTTTTTTGCTTCGGGACTCCCTCAGAGTCCTGGCAAGCAGCACTGAGCAGAACCAGTGGCAGACAAGCGGTGGGAGACCACTGCTCCCATATCAAACCCTCCAGTCACTGAAAGAGTCGCATTGTGTTGAACCAAACCCACTTTTGATTGAAATGAAAAAACAAAAGGCACAATGATTTTCCAACTCATTCTTGTCTTTAATATGCACAAGAGTTGAAAGCATCAATGAGCCACCTTAAAGAGAGGAAGTCAATCTAAAATTTATAAAAAGATATAAACAATCAGAGGCCAAAACGCTGTCTGTTTGTCTGCTTTTCTCCTATTATTATTATTATTATTATTATTATTATTATTTTATTTAAAACAACTTTTCATTTTAGCAAGTAAAAATCTTGCAACAAACATAAGCTTGTATCCGATTTGGATACAAGGCAACAAAATTGTAAATCTTTAAAGTGGCTCGGTCTAGTCCGCTAGTTCTCAACTGTACACCCTCTGGATAGTTTTGTTCAGTCATTAAACAGCTAGTCCCCACTCCCCAAAAAACAGAACAAAAACAAAAAAACAAAAAAAAGAAAGAAATCAATCCTGGGCTGCACATTGCAGCCCATCCATTATTTAAAACCCTTGTGTGACCCTCCCCTACAACACCCACCCCATGCTGGGATCCCCTCTCAGTAGTTAGCAGCCAACCAGAGGATCATAAAGTCTCCCAAGACCAGGGCTGGGGGTCGGGCTTCCCGTTTTGACACTCTGAACCTGAACCCTCTGCAACACCAACCGGGACGTGGGACGGCACACGTTTCAACGTCCCGTCACCTCGGCGCAGAGAGGGGAAAAAAAACGTAAAAACAGTCAGTCCCAAAATTTGCAATCTGCATGTCATCACAATACATATGCGAGTCAAAGAAGAAGGAGAAAAAAAAAAAAAACTGAAAAAAAAACCCCAATGAAATATTGCTTCCAAAAAAAGAGGAAAAAAAGACCCTCCCCAGCCATCTTTTGACAGTAAGGTTATTGTCCATCCAATGACTGTCAGCTGCAGCAGCTTTGTACAGGCTTTATGTAAATATATTCATATATTCATTAGACGGCAATGAGCGATACACATCACATTTGTTTTTTTTTTCTTTTCTTTTTCACAATTATTCAAATTTGACCAATGACGTGTGACCTCTTTGTCCAGGAAAAAAAAAACAGGAACAGGAGAGGATTTTAAAAGGTCGGGATCTGGACTCGTTTTCTAAGTCTCATCTCCCGTAAGTGTAGGTCCCTTTCCGCAGGTAGACACCGACGTGTCCTTCAGACGTGTGCATAAGACTGACGGGGGGGCGGGGGGGAAATGGTGATGAATGGAAGCGCCGACTCGACCAGAAGCTGAAAAACCAACTCAAAATATCTATTAAAAAAAATAAATAAATAAAAAAATTGTAAAATAATTAAAATAAGCCTAAGGTTGTTTTTTTTTGGGGTCGTTTTTCTTTACGTTTTTGTGTGTGTAGTTTTTGTCAAAACCCACTCGATCCGAGGTTCACATTACAGGGGGGTCCTGGACGAACAAGTCCGCTCGCAGGAAGTGACCGAGCTCCTGCTGCAGAAAGAAGGTGGCGCCCTGTTGGGATGGTGGGATTGGAGAGGGGTTGGGGGAGGGTGGGTAAAAACGCTACAGCTGACACATTCCTCGTCTCTTGAGTCCGATTCCACCTGAAAAGGTGCTTCCCGCTTCTGCGTCTGGGAGTCACATCTGCGACACAAAACATAAAAAGAAAGAAAAAAAGAAAAAAAAGAAAAGGCTGCGGCTCTGCGGATACGGACGCAGGCGGGTCGACGCTTCTCACTCTCCAACGTACTGACGAGAAAGAAAAGAAAAAAATCACTATTTCTATTCACATTTTCGATGATTCTTCTTCAAAAAAAAAAAAATGAAAAAAATGCTGCGTGATGATTCAAAAAAAGTCAGGTTTTTCTTGTTTTAAACAAAACAGTGCGAGGAAAGAAAAAAAAAAAAAAGTGACGTCATTGACTCTGAAGTCCCATCAGGAAGTTTGGCGCCTTAGAGCCCTTTTCCTCCCCCGCCACCTCCCCTCTGGGAAGCTCCTGGGAGGGGCGGCGGGGGTCCGTAGTTAATCATGGCTTAAACTTGGATTAACTCTTCAAAACTGGGTGAGAGGGTTACAGGGGTGCCCGGCCATCCAGGATCCGAGTGCCTACGTGTGCCGATGCCCCTGTGTGTGCGTGTGTCTCTGTGTGTGTGTGTGTGCACATTAGTGTATTTGCGTGCAGGTGAAGTAACACCAGTGAACAATCCGGGGGAGGGAAAAAAAAAAGCACAAAAAATAAAACCCACAAACGAACAGCAGTATTTTTTCTTCCCCATGAAAAAATATGATATGATGGCTTCTAACAGAAGTATGCACACAAATTCTAAGTGTCAAAAGTGTGTTTGTGTGTCTGAGAGTGTGCTCCTGTCTTTGTGTGTGTGTGTGTGTGTGTGTGTGTGTGTGTGCGCGTATTGTGTCTTTTTTTCCCCCGATGACGCTCGGCAACGAAACCTTGCCACCGAAGCTCCTCTCTCTCTTCTGTCCAGTTGTCGTTTTTGAGTGACGTTTTTGAAGCGCTGTCAGGGGAAAAGTGGCGACGGGTTGCCACGTGGGGTGATGTGGTGCTGTTGAAATGACCAGAACTCTTGTTTTGGAAGTTGGAGGGGGGCAGGGTTGAAGAAGTGAAGAAGAGAAATGAAAGAAAAGGCCCCACTGGCGTGCAGAGACGCGGAGGGCCGGGTAGATCCTTCAGTGTTAAGGTGATGCTGATCAAATCCTTCGGTACCAGGTTGCCGGGATGGAGGAGAAGGTGGATGAATGTCTCGGGGGGGAGCAGGGGATTGGGGTGGCTTAAGGGGGAAGGGGGGGCCGAAATCACAGTACCCGTGCAGCTGGTTGAAGTGTACAATCCGCGGCTCCTCAGAAATTGAACTCCTTTGTTTGCATGTTGGAAGCCGCGTCGAAGCTGAACGTTCCTCCTTGAGTGGTTTCGGGTATCAGGCTGGGATCTTCGTCAATCTGGAGGGTGTGGACAAGACACGAGACGTGAGATCGGGGCAGAGCGAGGAGGCCACGTGAGAGGAAAGGCGGGGGAGAACTTACGTCGTCTCCTGAAAAGTACTGATCGATGATCTCGAAGGCTAGTTTGTAGATGTCCTCGTTCTCGTGCTGCTGCAGATTTTCAATCTTTTCCAAGCCTAAAGAAGAAGACGAGGGTAAAAAAAAAATATATAAGTCAGCTTCTGATCATTAAGAGCAAAACAAATCAAAACATCAAAAGCAGAGAGGATAAAGACAAAAATATTAAAACCTGGGAATGGAGAAAACTTTCTATAACAATTATTTTTGGGAACATCTAACTTTTCTACATTTCCTGCAGAACTGCTATGTACTATTTATTCTCTAAGAAATACATAAAGCACAATAGAACAAAACAAAGGTTTTGGAATTTCTAGAAAACAGTTCATTTGTGTTCCATTCATAAATATTTTGTAGAGATCTTCTGCAAAAATTGAGTTTAACTTGTGCCACAGAAACAGCAACAAACAAAGGTTAAAGCAGCAGGATGTGGTTTGAAAAGCAGAGCGGCTTCCCGTCCAGCGAGACAGACCTCCACACTCCTCGATGATCTCGGCGATGGTGCTGGCCTCGTCTCCCGTCATGATGAGGATGTTCTTCAGGCCGTCCAGCACCACCTGCACCACCTGGGAGTCCTTCACCGACAGCAGGTCGCAGAAGGGCGGGATGACGTTTTCAGTGACCAGGAACTCCACCTACACAAACCCACACATACACACCACATCCATACTTAATTACAACAGAGGAACAAGGTTACAAGTGTGGTAATCTGCAGCATCGTCAACATATTCATCCTTGTATAAGAGACAACGACAGAGATGCATCATATCAAAGTCCATCAATGAGAAGAAGCAGCAGATTTGTCCAAAGCCCAGCTCACCTGCTCTTTCCTCCCACTGATGGTGAGGTTGCTGATGGCCCAAGCTGCCTCCTTCTGAGTGCCAAAGTCGCCCTGGAGAGAAACAGGCTGTCACTGAGATGTTGCACATAGCAACATAGTGGCAAAATAGCAGAAACATGGAAGCCACTTCTGCCTCCGCGGCTCAATTCAGAAAAGGGGTCTGTGTGTGTCCCTGTAACCCATTTATCCAACGCACACAACACCCAGACACACACGCCCACCTTGGCTAGTTGTTGAATGATCATTGGGATGAGTCCAGCATCGATCACAGCCTGGACCTGCTGCTGGTTCCCAGCTGTGATGTTGGACAAGAACCAGACTGCTTCCTGTACACAAACCAGGCAGGAATAATGAACGTTTAACACCCAGATATTCAGCAAACATCTAAACAACTGAAACCAAATCCCTTCAACATTCCGTATGGACATTATTTTGCAAACTTTGCTTTGAGAGACGCAGCGCTCAAACCTTGTTGATCTTCTCCTTCGGGTGTGTCAGCAGGTTGGGGAAGTGCGAGAGGACGTCGCAGTTGAGGACCACCTGCGTCTGCTCGTCCGTCCCCGTCACGATGTTGCCCACCGCCCTCAGAGCCGCCGTCTGCAACAGAGACAGAGATGGAGTTCACCCCTCTGCCGAGCTGAGCCGAGCGGCGTGTGGCGAGTGTGGCAACCTACCTGAACTTTGACCTCCTTGTGGCTGAGCAGCGGCACGAGGAGGGGGACGACTCCGGAGTCGATGACCATCTGGATCTGCTCGTTGCCCCCGTCGGTCAGATACGACAGAGCCCACACTGTGTCTACAAGGATCTGAGCGCACACACAGAAAACATGTGAGACCAACCAAGGTTAAGTGTCTTTCATCCGTTACACCGTGAACTACGGTGGCCTGCAAACCCAAACTTGGACACCTCGTCCACCTTCTTCTTTGTTGGTTTATTTGAGGGTGTGAGCGTTCACACTGGTAAAACTGGTAATGGAAACACTTCAAATTCTATCAAATATCACAAAGGTTTTGATGCTCTCGTGAGGTGGTTTTTCAGACAGATCAATATAGAGGTATATTGAAAAGTGTCATGGAAACACTTTTTTTTTCGCGTTTACGCCACTGGATGTGATGTACGGGGTCACGTGACCAGTTTACTTCAAGTGATAATGGCGCGTTATGATTGGACAGAGGAGAAGGAGACAGAATATTTTTTTTACAAGTAATCAAACAGAAAAATATAACAACCATTCTTTACAGCAAACAAACGCAAACAAACAAAAGCAACCGTAATTCTCGCTGGATGAGATTTTTTCTGAGAACTTTGTCGAAATTTTAGAAATATGGCTTTTAATTTTCAAAAAAACTGTAATGGAAACGCAGCTGCAGTCACTGCAGCAGCTGAAACTCAGATACTCACATTTGTATCGGTGTGATATATTAACACGCAGAGGGCGGGCAAAATCTGTGGGGAGAGACAGAGTGGGTGAGTGCGAGTGGGCGGAAGGATGAAGTTGTCAGGCAAAGGCAGGACTTGGGATCACAGAGTCATTGGATGATCAGAGGCGTGGTGGGGACGCCGCAGACACTCTCGCACCTCTAGCACCGTCTCCATGGGCGGCGGTGGGTCCTTGTTGCGGCACAGGTTGACGATGACCCAGGTGACGTTGCGCAGGAAGGTGATGGGGATGGTCGGGTTGATGAAGGTCAGCAGGGGCTGGACCACGCCCATGGCGATGACGTAGTCCCGGCACTGCGGGCCGTCACCTGCGAGAGGGGGGGGGCAGCGAGAGGGAAGGGGTCAACGGGGCTGCGCCGTGAAAACGAATTGGACACCGAGACGGTTGTTGCTCACCGATAATGTTTCCTAAGGCCCAGACGGCCTGTTCGCAAACATTCTGGATGGGAGAGTGCAGCAGCTGCAGGAAGAGGGGAACCGCATCTGAAGACAGAAGAAATAATGGCTTAGAAACATGAGCAGGGCCCCGTGGCACTAGGTCCTGTTTTTATTCATTATCGTGCTTAAATTGTAGGACAGAATGATTAACTGCTAACTGCTAAACCTAAATGTAATTCTGAACTACTTTGGAACTGGCAAACTTGCGTAAAAAAAAAAAAGCTTTTCTATTTTTAATGTGGAATGGATGAATTCCGCTTTGATCATTTCTTTTTTACTTCATGTGTGAAAAAGACTAGAATTTACCAAACACTGCACTTGGTAACACAGTACATTAAAACAAAACACTGACATAAAACATCCCCCAGGATCAGCTGTCAGCTGCTTCTGAGGGATCTGCTATCGATTCAATTTGACAGCGTTCGAAAACTGGACACTAAAAATGAATCGATTTCATTTCAAACAGGATGTAACCATCGTTGGATTTGTGAGTTTGTGTCCCGATTCCATCTCATATTTCTAAGTATGAATCAGCCCAAAGTTCCACTCTGATGCGATTCCGTTCTGTGAGTCACATGACTCCCGGCTGTTTCAAAGTAAGAGCGCAGCGTTATCTAATAAAAACATAATCCCGAAAAAGACGGACAGCGCCATTGTGTCCTCTGGGTGTTTGGGGGGGCGGGGAAGCTTTTGCAGACGGGACACAAACACAGACTGTGAGGGGTGAGAGAGGGAGTGAGATGGGAGAGGGCGGGCAGAGTGGGGTCAACTCACTGGACTTGACCACGGCCTGAGTCTGTGCCGACGTCCCGGAGGCGATGTTGGTCAGGGCCCAGGCCGCCTCGAACTGGAGCGACGGGCTGCGAGCGAAAACAAAACACACTTTAGAATGGAAAAGCAAACAACAACAACAACAGTGACTGCGAGCCATAATGAAGCTGTTTAAGCCTCCAATCTGGAGCGGCAGAGGAGGGAGGAGTAATCCAAACGAATTTGTGACTCGTCTGCATTTCTCCCCACACGGCCCTGTTTTAGCCCAGACTGATCCAAGAGGTTCTTTCACTTGTATTCACCTGAAACCCATTACAATCAAGCGCCTCCCGCTCGCATAAAACACATGAAATGAATCACTATCTGTGCTCACACATGTACGAGTGGTCCTCACACCTCCCACCGGCCAACTGGTGGCCTGCGCCGCGCCTGCGTACCCCTTCGAACGCACCGAGAGGCAGACGCTCCCCGCAGCCGCAACGATTCCCAACTCCGTTCGATCCGCGCTGCCTCACCATAAAAAAAAAGCCAGACGTGCGCGGAGGGGGGGGAATAAAGCGCCGCCATATCATCATGTGATAATCTGTTGCCATGACGAAATCCCTTTAAACTTTCACCCACCCCACCCCCCCACGCATGCTCCGCGGCTTCCAGACTGCTTCCCTCCACCAGCCCCCCCCCCCCCGAGTGAACACAAGGTCCTGGGAATGGTGGAGCTCGGAGGGACAGGAATGCTGTTATATTTGGCATCGTCTGAAGTGGAAGAGCGGCCAACTGCCGCCACCAGCCACCCTCCCCCCCGCACCCCACCCCCACACAAACATTCACGTGAGGGAGCAATCGTGCGCGTGCACAAACTCTTGTTTAGACAAAGCCTCTGTCGCCACGGGGCCTCGATGCGTCCAGAGTACGAACGCTAACAATGAATCGATTATTGAGTAATTGTTGACTAAGAATTTAATCGATTAAATTAAATTGGTTGCAATGAATTGAACATTGTTTCCACGGGCAGTTAATATCATGATAAAAGTGTAGTGGCAGGAAAGGGCAGTTCACCTGTAGATACTGTGATGGTCACAATATACCTAGAACGAGTTACTTTTAAACAACGTTTTATTTATAAAAAAGTTGAAATGTGACCCATTGGAAGTCAACTTGAAATCAGAGGATAAATGTTGAAGATGTTTGTATTGTTCTCTAGTGTAAAAATGGGTCACATTGGACCCTAAACATTATTTAAGGGTTAAATAATGTGTTTCATTGTGAAATTTAGGTTCTCAGGAAAAATCGCCGCTTATGAATTTATGGTTAATCGATCGATAAAGTCAATCGACTAAGGATTAATGAATTAATCGCTAATTTGCATGGCTAGTCCAGAGCGCTCGTACATACTTGTCGTTCTTCTCCAGGCATTTGACTAAAGTGGGCAGGATACCGGACTTTATCAAGTCGTCGATGGGGGGGTTTCTGTCGCTCGAGAGCAGTTTTCTGGAAGAAGAGGGAAACAAGTGTGAGGACATCGTCAATAATGAACTTCCACCTTGTGTGTGAGTGTGTGTGTGAGTGAGTGTGTTCTGTGTCTTCTCACCTGGCTGCCTGTACAGCACTGAGCTGGACGACTGGATTATCACTGTTGGCGTTCTGTGGAAAACCAGGAAGTAAAGTTAGAGGGGCGCAGCAAGCTTGCAGATCCGCTGCTGTGCTCAAGAGACGTTGGTTCTCACCTTAACGATTGCTTCGAGCGTGTCATTTTGCTGCACAGAGAGAAATAAGGTCATTCAGTTTTTAACGATTTGATCCGTCAAAGTTTTCTCAGGTTTTTTTTAAAAATAAACTACATGAACTTGTTTTTGACTCTAAATGAAATGCATATATGACAGACGGAATGAAATAAGATGCGTCGGCTGCCTATGGCAGAATGCTGACTGAGACAAAGGGCATGTTTACTTACAGAGTCACTGAATTCCCCCCAACTTAACTTAGCAAAAAATATTTGCACACTCATATTTTTGGCATGACCCGTCTGTGTTAGTTGACTGGTTTAAAAATCTGAAAGTGATGCTCGATAACAAACTACGTTGATTTTTTATTCAGTGCGCTCTCATCCTTTAACATTTCATGTGAATGCAGAGAATTCAAGGTGGAAGTCCTGCACAACTTTGGTGGTACTTTTTTAGCATTAACTAAGACAGTTTGGCTGTACTGATAAAAAATAAACTAAACATTGTTAAATTTAATTACTCTGTAGTCAGCGCAAATTAAGACTCCTCTGCTATTCTTCTGTGTTTAATGAATATACAAATGGCTGAGAGCATTACAACACCCTACACACATAAAACATTACTATTACATTTTAACAATAACATTAAAATACATGTACACACACTGTGAAAAATAAGATGGTAAATTCATTCAGACTGCGCATCTTTCCCACATTAGTATAAAATTAGCTGGCAGTTTTCAGCTGATCCACACAGATCCGCTTCTGATTTTGTCCTCCTCGACTGAACCCTGGCGCTACGCAGACAATCCGGCCTATCTGAAACACACAGGCAGACACCCATGCTCACCCCTTTGAAGTCTGAGTCGACATCAGAGTCCTCCAGAACCTCCTCCAGTGGGACGTTCCTCTTCTTCAGAAGATGCTCGTCTCGTTTGTTCTGACAAGGAGTCGGGGGGGGGGTGAAGAAATCAGGGGCGAGGATGAAAGTGTTCGTTAAAGCGTTCAGAAATTCTTTTAAGTCGGACACCACGCAGCCTCCCTCAGAAGATATTCCACCCACCCCAAAAACGTTCACTTTTAGAGTAGGGTCAAATTGTGGCTGTTAGGAAAAACAGCCGTCCAGCGTGGAGAAACATGTGAACTTTCACCGTTGACATAACGTGTGACCTGCCAACCTACCCCTGCACACTCACACCTACACCGTGGAGAGATGCAGAAGTGTGTGTGTGTGTGTGTGTGTGTGTGTGTGTGTTTGTGTGTATAGAGAGAGAGACAGCAGAGAAACCCACACATCCCGTCAGCTTGCGGGCCATGTGAGTCAGTGGTAGGAGGAGATTCCCCTGCCCTAGATTCCTGCGCCACGCTGATGTGCGTCACTGATGACTAATCAGCCAGCGCTGTGGTTCCTGCAGCTCTGGGCCCCGAGACATTCTGAACCTGAGAGAACCGCCGCGACCTGCTGCGTGTTCTCGCCCCTCCGTCCTCGGCGCACCGTCCTAATGAGGCGCTGTTATAGGCAACGGCGCTGGATTTTGAACGGCGGGTTAACTTCCCCGCGGCGGCAGCTGGACGGCTCAGGCTCCACGTCTGAACGCTGCACGTCCGTCTGGCCGCGCGTCAATAAAGCAACGTTTTCAGGCAAACAATCAGCCTTCCTTCCCTGGAGGCGAGGGATCAGGAAGCTCCACAGCTGTTTAATCACATGTGGATGTCGCTTTGACATTAAGGCAAAGCCAAACTGTCACCTGACGACGTGCTTCCGCGTTCATCTGAGGTGCAATTCTGCGGCGCGATAAACATTTCTGACCAATCGGATTCGGTGCGACAGAAGGTGCAGCCGATCACCTCCCAAACAATTTTAGCTGGTATAAAACTGTTAGACTTTGTTCCCACAGTCTACATCACCCTTCTGCTAACAACATGCTTGTTCTGCCTCAACTAATCCACAGTCGTGTTCTCTCCACCCCAGACACTTTACTTAAAAGAAAGGTGGAACATGGTAAACGGTATTCAGCAACGGTGCTGCTTATCACGCCTGCGGTGATTAACTTGCACTGTATCCATTTAAATGTGTTCAGAGTATACTTATTTACAGGTCCGACATGGTTTGCCCTTGCCTGTCGTATCAGCAGAACCAAGGTGTGAAAGAACGGCTTAAGTCACATCTGTTCGTCTGAGGCCTCTGCCTCCCGTGTCTGCCGAAATAAGGCTTTGACAAGCTGCCACCTGTTGGCCTAGAAGATGCAACTAATCCGTCATCAAGACACCCTTGGTGGACCAGGAACCAGGGGTGATCTCACGCTGGAAAAGGGGCATTTTCTCCACAAGGGCAGCACTGCAGTGCTGAACGCTTAGCAAACGCCTCAACTGGAATCTACCCAAGTGCACTTCAGGGCTCTGAGAGAAGGTGTCAGTTTTTATTGACACAATAACGTCCACACGCACTCGGAAAAGTAGGGTGAACTCAGAGCTGCCGCGCAGTTGCGAAGGCGTCCACCCCTAAAACATGGCAACCTAATCCCGTTGCAGTCTTTGTTTTTGTTTAAGCCTCTTGGTGGAAATGGCCATCAAAAGCAAAATTAGGCCAACCCGCCAGACGGAAAACACACCACATCAAAAAATGTCTCCTGTTTCAGAACAGCACCCTGAGAAGTTGATTCATTCAGGAAACAATCCATTGCGTTGCGTCATCCACCAAAATATGTGAAGATGCTACTTCTAATAGAGGAGTCGCAGCCATACCAGACTGCTACTCCTTATCTTCAGATGTGTGTTGCTGTTTCTTATTCAAAGCAAATGCAATCATACAACACTGATTAGTATTAAAGCTCTCCGCTTTGTTTGAAGAGACCTGCATCGCTTTCCACAAAACTTAATATTTTCCTCAGAAGGGAGTTTGTCATCAACAAAAGCAACATTCTTAACGAACAAAGCGCAGACTCTTACAAGAGAGCCGATCAGAATTTACGAGGCATCTATGGAATGAAAGTGATGCGGTGCTGACAGACAAATGCGTTGACGTTAGCCTGGATTTTTTTCTTACCTTTCTCAGCTCAACTGTCACCTCATTTCGATGTCTTCTCATAGTCTGCAAAAAGGAAATGAAAGTCACTTTCAGTAAATCAATGTCTTTTTTTTATTTCCTGAAATATTTTTTAATATGTTAGACCCTTGAATAAATAGAACTGTTGACTTCAGAAACTTTATTTAGGATTGGCAAACGTTTTTTTAATGATGACTTACAACTGGCAACTTACAGTTGAATTATAATAACAGCACTTTGACACCCTAAGACATGTAGGTGGCATTATGTATTTCAGTGTAACTCAGCGACTGAATCCTAAAGTCAGCAACAGTTCAAGGGAAACATGTATTCAACTCAAACTCATTTTCTGTAGTGGATTTTCCGATAGTTCCAAGCTCATCCTGAACAGTTGGAGATGCACTAAGATCTTGTGACTGTTTCAGGAGGTTCATGTTGCCTTCCTAAATAGCCTCTTGCGTAATCTGGGACAGTCGTAACTCAGGAGACCGCAGAGCAGAGAGGTGTCTCAAAAAAACGCCGCAAAAAAACAAACAATGTCGCACTGACAGGGACAAAAAAAAATAAAATAATGTCCCTCCAGTGGGAAGTACAGTAGTCCAGTGTGACTGACAGGGACGGAGCGTTAAATTGTTTGACCACGCTTAAATTAAATTGCCATAATCGACTCCATAAGAGACGGGGCGTGTGCTTGAAAGACAAATGTTTTCAAGATGAACGATCACAATCAATCCAAACTTTTGAGTTCATACGAATCACATCCAGAAGCAAAGGGGTGTCTGGGTGTGCAAGTGGCACCCACAGGTGCCACATACATGTTTTAAAAAAACAAAACAAAACAATCAGGAAGGCCAGGGCCTGACCTACATAAAACCCAAACTGATATTTTCCCCTGCAGGCATCTGAGTCATCCATGTAGCAAAACTGGGATTCATACAGAGGCTCCGCAAGAGGAGTCAGACATTCAAGATGCTTGAAATAGCATAAGGAATGCACTTGGCGCAGGCTGTCTGTCATAGTAGCCATGTGCTTGTCATACCGGGTCCAGCATTCAAAACAACCACCTACGGGGCACCAATCTGTGCTTTTTTTGGGGAGAGGGGGGAGCAGATCGTCCCCTTCTAGCGAGCACAGCCCCTCGATCCCATGTGTTGGCTGTGCCTCATTCAAAATTGTTTGGCCACCGGGTCAAGAAGCGTTATAGGCAAATGCTGTCACGCAGATTTATAATTAGACTCGTTCGCTGAGAGATTCTGCAATAGCAGGGGCCTCTTGGAATACAGATAGCTGTTTCTTGACGTTTACTCGTCTGTCAAATCTCGGCAGTAACACGTCACGCAGAACACCTCTGGAAATATTCAATCGTAAGAATTATTTCATAAAATATAAAATGCGAGGAAATACAGAGAGCTGATATCACTATACTTCCCAAGCCTGGAATGTCATTAAAAAACGCACACGCGCACATACACCCAAAATATCACAAGTTTAAAAGCTATACAATATTAACTATACATTACCCATGTTGGTTGAAAGCGGCATCATTCGTAGTAGCACAGTTATGTGGTTGAGCGAGGAGCCCGGTTTAGCTGGCTCACCTGGCGTTCTATGCTAAGCGCTTGCTTGCCTCACACCGCTAGCAGGCTAGCAAGGAGGGGTAGTGTTTGGTTAGGGTGGATCTGGACCAAACGTGAGATTCAAATGCCGACAAAGTGGATGTTTTTCCACATAACGACGTGGTTTTGTGACGTTAGCGCGACGGAGGTGCCTGTTCTTCAAACAGCTTGCCGGTGGGAGAGACCTATTGTCGAGATTACGGTGCCGACCAGGGCAGGCCCAACCTCGCTCGCAACCGGCGTAGAACCACCGAGCTAGCCGCTGTGAGCTAAATCGCCAGAGCCTAATTCCTCTGTGATGATTATGGTGTTCGCGCTCTTCACACGCACAAACTCCGAATGAATTATCATCATTAAGCCCCAACTCAACAGCAAACCACCCAAAAGGAGAGGTTAAACAGGCCTAAAATAAGCACTTCAGACGACAAACTCGTCACAGCAGCTGGCGGTGGCTAGCTCGCTAGCCGCCTAGCTCGTCGCTACTGCCGGGGCCAAGATTCACCAACGAGGCCCGAGACTACCGTCTTTTCCCCGCATTAATCTACCTCAGATTGGGCCACCTGTGCCCGCGCCCGTGTGTAATCTCACCTCGACATCGCGTCCCTTGTTTTTAAAGCTCTTGATGCGGTGGTTTTCTAAGCCGGCGTTTTCTGCCATGGCTCTACGGGGGTTTTGCTTTAGCTCCGGCTTTGGGGATATCCTCCGTGTGAAGACGAAGCACGGCAGCTCCTGCGCTGCAGCTGGGCTCCGGGAGGGGAGTAGCGAGGGGGGCGGGGGAGCACGGCGACGTTACGGGACGCAGAGGGGCGGAGTCAGCGGAGGATTCACGCACGGCCCGGGGTGGTTGCCACTACGGAGCTGCTTTAGCCTACTTTTACTGCTTTTTTATGTTTAGGTTAAACCAGGTTGACCGTCGCTGCCTTTCTGTGGAGCGCCGAGCTGCGTCGGTGTCACGCCGAGTTCTGCGTACCCGCCGAGAACGGCGTGCACGTCGCGGGAGCGCGCACCGTTTAATACGTATCGGTCAATTCTCTGTCAGTCACTGGAAAATGAACACACTGACTTTCACAATACTTAGTTACTAGTGTTTCAGAAGCACCTATAGCTGAACACTAAGGGGTGGGTGGTTCGCGGCAGGGTGTGAATCAGTTTTTTTCAATTCACTTTTGTGACACTTTATGATGAGAATTTATGTCTGGTTGGTTGTTTTGTGCCCTTCTGACTGTTCACAGAGCTCGTTCTATACTAGGAGTGCATTCATTTATCTGCAGGTCAAATTCACTGTTGCAGAGAAAAACATGCACCCTTCATTATTTTTTTTTGAGCTAAACTACAGCTGTCATAATTCTTCCTTTGCATCCATGCGTTTAAATCCCTCTTTATTCACCCTTCCATCCACCTCGTGTCCAGCAATTGTAAGTTCCCTTTCCCAGACAAAGATCTGCTGTCTTCAACTCTTCAATTTTTTGCTCTCTTCACCTCATCACCTTCTGATTTCTACTCTATCTGCTGTCTTCTAGCTCTTTAATTTCTGTTCTCTCCACTTTCTTGTCTCAGAATCTTATCCTCTGCCAGGACCAGGGGCCTAGTTCCACTGATTCTAACCTCAGGAAATTATTTCTTCGGATTAAAGATGAACTGTGGAGTCAATTTGGGGCTGTATACAACAAGAAAAACATGACCCGGCTGCGATGCTGCGTGTGGAAAAACACATTTGACAACTGGGAGCAGAGAGAGAAAAGTGTGGGCTGAATGAGAATGAGGGAATGTGTTTACATGCCATCAAACCTCTTGCAGATGTGTTTTTCAAACCTAACCAAACTCACGTCCTTCGGGCGAGGCTTCATTGTGATCTTTCCAGCAGACAGAGAAAATACATAATGTCTCATATAGAACACAAGTTGTCAACGAGCACGCCTCCAAACAGAAATGTTTAATGAATCAACAGTATTTGGATTTACTCAAGAGAACATCAGTAGTGCAAACCAAGACAAGCACTTGAGAGATCTGTCACACTCCAGCAGCGGATATGCAATGCCAGTACAACACAAGAAAAGAGTCTCAAGTCAGGGAAAGCACCAGCTCTGGATTTGTCTGTTTGGAATAAGCACACTCTAAAATTCAGGGAGATGAGGGATTTGTTAGGCAAAGAGGTGAAGAAAGCAAGTGATGAACAGAACGATTAGGAGGCAGCCATTTAATCAGATTTCTTTGATGACACTATTCAGCATTCTTCATCTTAAAGCGACAACTATGTGAGCTTTTTTCTAACTTAAAATAATGGTTTCAAAAGAATGATTCCCCCAATGGAACCAGTCCAAGACTGGACCACTTTGGTTGCCTGCCCAGCACCTATTTCTGAGAACATGACTGAAAGGTCCCTTGCTCTGCAACTCTTCTCACTTCCAACAGCGCCTCCACCAGAGCTGAGCTGCTGCTTCTCGCCAGCCGAGAAGCATTGATGTTGGTGGGCACAGTGTTGCCGTAAAGCTTGTTGCGTTCTTGCAAGCGAGTGCTGGACAGGTGACCAGATATTGATAATACTTTGCCTGGTGGGCAAAATCGGGATTTTAAGGCATAACAATCTAATAGTTGCTCACTTTGAAAATTTTTAAAAAACATGTCAAAAGAAGCCTAAAATGCAATGTGATACAATGTTCCTTCTGTTCACAGCAATTTTGATTAAACCATTAAGGTCACAATTGGCTGATGTGTTAGTACAGAAACCATCTCCTTCAAGAAATAACAAACCTGTGCTGGGCCGCAGAAAATGACAAAGAATAAAGATCTCTGCAACAAATAAATATAAATAAATAATGGGTGTAAGATGAAAGTTCAGCATGGCATTGGGGGGGTTGTATGTTAAGAAATACGTGTAGGGCAATATCGACAGAGCATGGCTTCAACTTCTGAACACTGTCAGACAGCTACACAATGACACAAGCAGCAGTTTAAAGTGTTAATACAGTTTGATTATGACTGGTGAAGGTGATTTGAAAGATTTCAATCTGTACAGACTACACGTCTAATGATCAGGCATCCCTGTCGCTTGAAGGAGAATCAAACATCAAACACGGACGTCAGCAGCAAAAAGACAATCATGAATAAAGGAACAAGGGAAATATTGATATTATCCAATCAAGGTAAAGCTGCAGTGCCAGAGCTTGCCATGATTCATAAGGGAGGATGACAACGTAAAGAGGGGCTCGGGCCAAAGTGCTCGTCTAGAAGATTTGTTGTTCAAACAAGATCTTCTCAAATCCATGTGGGGCTGTGTGATAGAAGTCACTAAACTGGCAGTCCAAGATGGCACTGTCGTCCACTGGAGAGAAAAAAGAAGAGGGGGACATGATCAGGTGCATGTTTTATATGTTGTTCTTTTGACAGCGAATAACTCCAACAATAAATTTATAATGCACAGCGGTCTTGTCGCATTTAAATGGAAGCAAGCACATCATCTAGACACCTATAAAAAAAAAAAACTTTTATCCACTCCTAAATAAAATGTTTAATTTCACAATTTTTGGTCATGAGATACTAATGCTAACCATTAATAGATCCTAGGGCAAAGCCCTTTTATAATGAGCATTATTGCAGTTGAAAAGAAAACAAACAGAAAATCAAATGAGCAAGGCTTTTGGATCACATGCTTGGCTCAGATATAGCAGGGCTTTCAGCAGGTTTTGCACAAGAAATCTCTAACAAAGAAGCCACTCATTTCATAAATTATTTTTTGCTTCCAGTATTTCTGTTGGAAAAGATCACATACTGCAACCAGGAACAACCAAACACTGACAACTGCTCTTAAATTAATGTTAGTTTAAAAAAAAAAAAAGTTTGCTCAAAATCAGTCAGTCAGTCAGTCAGATAATCAGCCATAGCTGTTTCATTCAAGCACTGACATCAAATGGACGTATGCAGCCCTCTAGTGGATTCAAATTGTAACAACCAACAATTGTTTAACAGCAAATAATTAGCAAGCACATTGAGCTAATGCCATGCAAGTCTATGGGGTCAAAAGTCAACTTTGTCCTAGAGACATGGGACCACTTGCAGGTTCATCGGGATCCCTCAAGACACAGCCACGTCTAATTTGGGGCTTCTAGACCCAAAATTGGGGGAAGGGGAGGGGCATGAAAAATTTTCTTCCTCCAAGGTGGGGCGTGACAGAGAAAGTTTGAGAACCACTGAGCTAACACATGAACTTACCATAAACAACAGGGTACACAGTGCCTCGGATCCCTGAGGCAGGACAATGCATGTTCTTTCCATTCAGATATAAATTAAGCTCCACGTGGTCATATGTGACACCCTGTGGAACAAATTGAAATAGGCTGGTTTTAATTCAGTTTTTAGTGATGTAGTTATAACAAAGAAATGCAGCTTTCTTAAAATGGATAGAAATATAAAAGCAAAAGCAATTCAATGTTCTGTGTGACATTTGTGGAACCATCAGGTGGACGACATACAAATTTAATTAAAAACTATAGAGAGACTCAATAACCATTTAAATAGTAGAATTACTCTGCAGGAAATCATTTGGGTCACTGTAGAAACTGGCTGTTTGCCAAAAAATGTCCCAAAAACAAGAGAGGGTAAAATGAAGAGTGCACTCACCACAATGTCTCCCTCCTGTGGGAGGTTATTTGCAGGCAGACGGTTCTTCTCTTCATTATTGTGGTACACAGACCCATCATGTCTGAGGACCAGACTGTTTGTGTCTCTGCCCAAAGGCACTTGATTGAGATTCACTTTCTGTGTAGCAACACCGATTCCCCACACACCTAAACATAATTGTCAGAGTATTTGAGATATAAAAACACACAACAACGGAGTCCCAAACTCTACGACATGTACATGCAACATAAATATATATTTTAACCCCTCTAAGACTGCGTAGAACTAACAAGCAGTTTATGTTACTTTCTCATCTAGATCAGGAGGTGCAAGCCAGGCACTCACTCACCAGTGGACTGAATCTTGAACTCAAAGTAACTTTTGTTCTGATGCAGAGGAGCGTTAGCCAAGCAGCCTCCAGTGCCACATATCCTCCGGCCGCTCTTGACGATGACGACGTCTGTGCCTGTGGAGACAAGCAAAAAGTAAATGAACAACAAAACAAAAAAAATTAACAAAAAATGAACAAAAATAGTAGTAAAGGGGAACAAAAAGTTCACAATACTCAAACTATCGGAAGAGATCTATAATATGTTGGTTGTTTTTTTTTCTTATTATTTATTGATTTGGTTTTACATTCGAGATAGTTGGAAAGCCAATACAAAAAGAAACCATAAAAAAGAGAAATTCTGTTTAAAACGACAACTCATAGTAGATTGTTGAGTAAAGACACCCTCAAAACATTATCAGTGCCAATGTTTAACTTCTGTTAAGATTAGACGTATTAACTTGTTGTATTTACATCAATTAAACAAACTAAAATGTGGTGTGCACGAAAAACAACCCTTTCTGAAAGGCTTGCTTTTTCGTGCACATCACTGCATTTCCAAGAACGCACAAACCAATTTCACCAAAAGTTGAATACTGAGCTAATACTACATTACTTACATTACATTACACTAAAAACAGCTGGCGTATCGACGCACATATTCACAGCCTCCTGGATAAAACTGTTACTGACGACATGCAAGTATAGCTTTACGCTAGCTAGCTTTAGCCGACAGGAACGGTGGAAGTAGCGAATAGTCACGTCACACACACACCCTCAGCTCGGCGCAGATTGACGCAAACTGCCTGAATGCTAGATGAGAACAGCAACGACGCGTTAACGTACCCATGTGGTGTGTATCTAGCTGAACCGTTGGCATTTCTTTCAGGGGGATATGCCCCGTACCACCGTCTCCGCAGCAGCCGAAGCAACACGTAAACATTGCAGCCATTCTAACTCAAAACTGGCTACTCAACAACATCCGGAAACAAGGGCCCCACCATCAAACCAAAGAGGGCGTAGAAGTTAAGAACGCCAGGCGTCCCCTGAAACAAGACAGCGACTCCCAGCGGTGGGATGTCAGTGCTGCATAAGCCCATGTTACCCCACTGTATCCAATCACAGGGTCTAAGATAGGCAGTTGCTCCTGATGGCATGGAAACAAGGGAAGAAAATCAAGGTCAAAATTTTCTACACGTGACTAAGTAACTATTGGATGTCGGTGTTACATAACAGTAACCACAGTTTTCAATAATTCGGTGTTTAAAAAATATACCCCTGCGTGTTGGGTTTACAAACGGTCATTTGGTGGCCCGTTTACAACTGGCAAGAAGTTAATGGTTAGCTCAAACTGAAACTGAAGCTCTTTAGCGGTTGACGTCCAGTATACAAGACTTTCCTTGTAATTGGCGCCAAGATGATGCCCTACTTTCAGCTCCGAGCGGCATCACGTTTTCACAGTTAACTCTTATTTACATTTATTTCAGTTGACGGAACACTTCGTTATGGTGCCCGTTCCCCCGTGCATGTATTGACAAGTGCCCACAAGAGCGACTGAAGTGGGTCAACGCAAAACACTGATGCAAAGCGGGAATAAAAACCCGGTTGACAGTTTTTCACGCTGTAATGTTTTGCATAGCAACAGCCCCTCCCCCAACCGGCAGTCAGGGACCGTCTGCAAGTGACCCACTCGAATAGAAAACGCAAACTTTCCACTGGTCGATAGTAGACGGGTTTAATATGAAAATACATCGTTCACTGGTGATTATTGGGGGTTTTATGCATGACAAGTGCGTTATTTTCCTATAATATAGAATCTCCCTTTTTATTTCTCCGCCTTGTGCGCCGCCGAAACGGTTAACTCTTTACCCGGAAAGGGCGAAGTCTGCACAGCAACAAGCGCCATGATTGCGTTGCACTGCGCGTCTCAGCAGCTGGTGAGTGATTCTTTTGGTCCAGTGGTTGCATGTTACCAAGCGTTCGCAAAAATCTGTCACAGCCCCACTTTAGTGGGTTGCCAACAGGGGCAATGCTGCCGAGAACCCGGCTCGGTCGATAACTTGCGGCATCGGATTGGTTAGACGGCGATAAATGTACGGCTTTTACCGAAGCTAACCACTGACTCGATTCTTTGCTAAACGAGCTAGGGCGGGGAGGAAAAAAAAAACAACAAAAACACAAACAAACAATTTCTGCCGTTTAGGTGCTTTTTTTTCCTAGAAAGTTAGCTTTGATGTCAGGTCTCGTCCGGTGCCGACTGCTTGCAGAAGGGATACCACCACCGAGCGGGATGCTGCTATGTGACGTGAAGTGTTCAGATGGACGCTTTGGCGGGGACCGTGCCAGCCTTTTGCCCGGGCACTGGCACCGCCGGCCGAGTCAGTTCCACTTTGAGCTCGGGAATACCCCTTTCGCAGCTGGAACCTGACAGCAAAAAAAAACACCAATCTGTATCCTTTGCGGTGTTACTTACAACAAGGTGTGCTATTTATTGCCCGCTTAATGACATTTTGGTGGGGGGTAGCGTCTGTTTGCTGCATCGGTGCGTATTTCATGTTTGTTATATAAGTGTCGGTTTATTATTTATTTTTTGTTATTATTTTTCTTCTTCTTAGCGTGCGAGTAACGTCTCATCTCCACAGGACAGCCCTGCCATGGACGAGCTGGAAGAGGAGCTGACGTGCCCGATTTGCTGCGGTCTCTTTGAGGACCCGCGCGTCTTGCTGTGCTCGCACACCTTCTGCAAGAGATGCTTGGAGGGACTCCTGGAGGGCAGCCGAGGTCCCGCGTACAGGACGCCGTTCAAGTGCCCCACCTGCCGCAAGGAGACCCCTCACAACGGCGCCAACAGCCTGCAGGTCAACTACTCCCTGCGCGGCATCGTGGAGAAGTACAACAAGATCAAGGTGCAGCCCAAGATGTCCGTGTGTAAGCAACACTGCGGCCAGCCGCTCAACATATTCTGCGCCACGGACCTGCGCCTCATCTGCGGCTTCTGCGCCACCACGGACGAGCACACCGGCCACAAGTTCTGCTCCATGGAGGAGGCGTACGAGCGCGAGAAGGGCGCCTTCGACGAGCTCCTGCGCGGCGTGGAGAGCTGGCGCAGCGCGGACGTCGTTTCCCGCCTGGAGACGCTGCAGGGCGGCAGGAAGGAGGCGCTGCAGGCGGTGAGCAGGGACGCCGAGAAGGTGACGGACTACTTCGACCGGCTCATCGGCTCGCTCGAGTGCAAGAAGAGCGAGATCCTGTCCGACCTGGAGACGCTCAAGCTGGTGGTGCTGCAGGCGTACGACCCGGAGATCGCCAAGCTCAGCGCCGTCGTGGACGAGCACCGGCGCGCTCTCGCCATCGCCGACTCCTTCCGCGGCGTCGCCGAGCCGCTGCACTTCCTGCAGCGGATGCAGGAGTTCCGCGAGAAGCTGGCCGTCGTCGGCGCGACCGTGCCGCCCGCGCGCAAGGGGCCGCGCGTGGCGCCGCTCGTGCGCGACTTCGACGTGCGGCGCTGGGACTCGCTGCGCCTCCGCGACGTGGACAAGATCGCCGTGCCGCACGAGAGCGGCTCGTACCGCACGCGGGCTGAGCCGCGCGCTGCAACGCCCACGCGGCGCACGCTGGCGCTCCTGGCGATGCTCGTGCCGGCGGTGCTCAGCCTCGCGGCCGTGTGCGAGCCTGCGCGGGCGGCGGACGCGCTCGTCGGCGCGCTCTCCTCGCACCTGGCGCACACCGGTGCGCTGCTGCAGAGCGCGGCCGCCGCATGCGCCTCCGTGATGGGCGCGGGTCAACAGGGCGTCGCGCACCTCGTTGACTCCACCGTTAAGTTTATTGGCAGCTGTAAGTTGCTGTGATCACCGTTATTATTTATTATTAGATCGTGACACCCCCTGTTACGCACACGCAGGTTACATAACTCACTCGTGACGTGGATTCAGACAGACAGGCAGGCGGACGGACCGACTTGCACCTGTTTTGAAGGATAGTGCACGTGCACTTTTTAAATTATTTTACTATTATCATTTCTTTTTGTTCACATTTAAAGCTTTTCTTCCATTTGGGGCAATTTGGAGTCAGTTCAGCTCGACCCTCAATCTGTTTGTTTCTTGTAGAACAATTTAAACTTAGGTCAATCAATCATTGCACACGAGTGATTTTCTTAGATATGTTACATTTACACTTGTCCATGATGGTTTTTGATAAATAAAACGGATACACTATAGTCACGTCCATGTTTTTATTTTAAATTTATAGTGCATCGGCCGCATCTCTCAATTTTCTTTTAGGACACACACACACACACACACACACACACACACACACACACACACACACACACACAAGAGAACTCCCTGGCTCGCCCGTAGAGCGCTTCCGCTCCACAGTGATGCTGCTGCTGCAGCCTCTTCAAGGTTACAGACGTTGCGTAACAAGGGGCCCGTGTGAAATATTCAGCAGCCTGCAGACACGGCGGCGCAAGAGCAGATCACACACTCCTGCGATAGTCACGTTCTCATTTGCTTTTTTTTTTCTATCAAAAAAATAAAAAAATAAAATTGATAAAGGAAGAGAAACACCATGTCATGTCTCTAACGAATCAAACACGAGGGACGACAGTTGATCAGCACGCGTCGAAGCTCGGCGTTAAGATTCACTCGCAGAGGTTCTTCACTGTGACTGAATGACCTGTTCGGTCTGAATTCAAAAGTCCAAAACAGACCGTTTGTGTCGTATTGCAGGATTGTCACGATAAAATGAAAATTGCATATTTTCCTTTTTCCCTTTTGAAGATGCGTTGTGAGGCGCGTGCATGGCAGATCGCCAGCACTGCTCTTCTGTTAAAATGTGTCACAGGAATGAAGGAAGGGTGAAAAATAAAACATGTACTGGTAAGTTAAATCAAATATTGATTTTAATTCGCGTTTCGAGATGCACGAAAATACAACCAGTCACCAGAATGAGATCACAAAGTGATTCCGTGATGTCAGCGCACCCCACACGTCACAGCACGCATGTATATATATATAGCCCTGTGTTGCCGGGCAAAAATAGATGAAAATAAACGGGGCACACCATTCTATAGGATGTTTGATTGTCGAGACATGCACACTTGCATTTTAAACAGTGTCGTAGAAAGGGGGGGGTGAACTATTTTCAAAGTTTCACACATCACCACATCACGTTGCACCACTTTCAATTAAGCTCAACACTGGATCTCAACATGAGATTAAACTGATTAATTTGCCAGTTTCACTTTGAATATGACGATATAAAGGGTTCACACCGTCACCTTATCGCACTTTTACTGATTGTGTGACAAAAGTAAATCCCATGATTTTTATGATAGGCTACACGCCCTTGTAAAACGATCTATTGCGCTAATAAATATTGTATACTCTTCTGTGAGTCTAATATGTATCTATTATGTATCATGTAAAATTGAAATACTAAATTGAATCGCTAATGACGTTATCATCATTCAGCATTTATATAATATTTTAAAAACGACACCAGAACGCCCAGATGCATAAACAAAGAGAAAAAGTTTTACCAAGTACATTTTTTGAACATCTAGATCGTTTGGCTTAAATGGTCATCTTCCACTTTATTTATTTATTTATTTTTTAATGTAGGCCTTAAAAATTCAAGGGACGACAATTTAACACTGAAGCGTACCGGTGAACCGCGCTGGCCTGTTTTAAATGTGTGTATGGGTATAAATGCGTTGTATTTCCACGTATACACACCCATTTTGTGTTGTATTACGTGTTGTATTAAAATATACCGTCGAAGTGCTTAAAACAATACGAATTGGGCCTCTTAACAGCCCGTTTCAGACGGTTTTTAAATAATAAATAAAAAATAAAAAAAAAAATAAAAAACCTCCTGTATACGTAGTACGAGATTAAATCTCACTCTGGCGTAAAATGTCACCCAGCGCTTTCAAAGCACAAAATCCTGTTCTTTTAAAAATATCATTTTGCACTATCCAATATATACATATTTTTTAAAAGTCATATTCACAGACACGAAAAATACGCGAATTTACAACCATTATTTTAAAAAAAGGCCCGTTAGGCCGAGCAGGAGACTGCTGGAAAAATGCGGATGAGACGGAGACCGTTACTAATGATAATCGAATGATACGTGACAAATAATCACCACAAAATGTAACAATACAAATAAGAAATATTGTTAAACTGACCAGAGAATCTAATTTGCGAATCTTAAACAAAAATGAAAATAGAATGCAAATAAACGGTTTAATGCCGAGTGTCTTTTCGACAGATTGTCTAAAAATTTGTGTTAATTCATAATTGGTGTGTCGTGCGAAACAAAATTCCGCCAATGTTTCTGAATTTTGTCAGAGACAATGCGTTCCGTTTTAGTTTGGAACCGCCGACGTCGCATACCCAGAAATCAAAAATGCGCTGGACACCATTTCGAGCGGCGTTGAAGATTTTCTGCGGTGTTCGTCACCCTTAGAAATACGCCGTTATCCCTTCAAACGGAATAATAAAGATATAGGCATAAAATTGAATAGGTATGGGGCAGTTTATTTAAAAAAAAAAAAAAAAAAAGTTAAATAGAATGAGTAGCTTCAAGAGATAAAATCATAGATGATATGTGACATTTGGTAAGTTAAAAATAGCAATGTAACGGAAAAAAACAGAATTTATGACAATAGTTTTAGAACGCCGAGTCTGTCACGGTTCATTGTGGGGAAGTCGGACGTAGATGTAGCGGCGCAGCAGCAGCAGCAGCAGCGAGGCCACGCAGGCCAGCGCGCATCTCGTCTCTGTGCAGAACCATGAACACGATCCTGGTTTTCAGCGTCGGACTTGCGTCGAGGCTGAAAAACAGTGTTGGGCGCAGTATGGGTGGAGTTCAGTTAGTTTGGCTTGCTTAAAAAACACATAAAACAGAGAAAAGTTCGTTTCAATTTTTATTTCTTTAAATGTCCCCATTACAGTGAAAAATAGATACATTAAAAACATGGCACACGTTTGACAAGGCAACATAATGTTAAAATGCAACTTAAACAGCTGTTTGTACTCACAGTCATTAATATTAGGGGGGGGTGTGAGCTCACTTGTAAATGGTCAGCTTTGCTTCAGCAGTACGATCAATACTGGAGGCTTCAGTGAGAGTCTTAACTCCAATATTTACGTGCTGCTACAGTAGGGCGACCAGAAGGTGAGACATGGGGATAAATGTGAGCCAGACATGAGATGACATGAGGGACGGCCACTTCACGGTGGGCTCCAGTGCCGGGCTGCGGCTCGACAGCCGGGGTTGCGTTTTCAAAGCTTTACTGCGGCAGCACAGCATGGCCTGCATCTCACTGTAACCCACAAACCATTCCGTGCTGCTACAGCATCGCCTGAACTGCAGTCGCGCTCCTCCAACACCGTCTTCATCAACATCATCATCATCATCATCCACCACTGTCGCCATCGTTTCCCATTTTCATTTTCTCACTCCTTCATCCTTCAGACTTGTTAGTAGACGGGGCGACGGACCCGTTCACCGTCATCTATGTAGCATGAGAGGCTCAGCAATCGTCATGGGTGGTGGTGGAGGGGGGGTCTTCTGCGCACTCCTGGAGGAGGCACCACCTGAAACAGTCACACATAAAGAAGGCGGTTAGTCATTCTCAGGAGACCATGTGTGTACATAGTTCTGCGTCAAATAGAATTGTGACCAAAAAGACATTGCCATAAAGTTGTGATTACATAAGCGCACCCCCCCCACCACCCCAACGCCACCTTTAAACCTTCTGATGATTTGCGTGTCGTTGTTCTGCATGTCAGATGCTACTCAAAGTGTGTGAGCTATAATTGCTGCTCCCTATATGCAAAGTCTCCAGTGCTGGGATAGCAGCAGCTAGCGCCTGGAGCACTTGAAACAAGTCTGCCCAGATACAACCGCAGCCAAAGCTAAATAGATCGGGGTGGGGGTTGGGGGGTTTAGGTGGTTAAATAACAGGATGAGTATGGCTACTTAGTGTAGTATACGGAGGGGAACTTGTTAGCAACACACCTTAAGCTTTGGTTTTGATCTCGGTTATTTCCCCACTTAACCTGGCTCAGTGTCACCTCCCGTTTTATCCCAAAGCTGCTGGAGTTGCGCATCTGACTCAACACACTGGAGAACTTTTGCAACGGCCGCGTCGACACGCTGCTGTCTGCTGCGTCACTGTGGACTAAAACTTGGGATTTTTTCCCCCCTTAACTGGCCAGACAGTGTGCTAAAAGCAGGAAGGAAAAAAAAAAAGTTGGTTTGTGGATTTATTGAAGGCCAACTTGTGTGAATTGAAATAAGAAAGACAGAGAAAACAGTTAGCTGATGCTCGTAGTTGTGATACTACAACCACTCGGTCAAGCCAGTCAAAGTCATCCTATGTAGCATCACATGTAGCGCTGCAATGCAAATGAGTGAGACTTGCTGGTGATGTTTGCATGTCCTGGGTACTGTGAAGGGGTCACGGCGACACACACACACACACACACACACACACACACACACACACACACACACACACACACACACACACACACACACACACACACACACACACACACACACACACACACACAGAGTGTCATGTGGTAATCACAGAGTGAGTCACAGCTTCCCTCCTTTACTTCAACATAGGATTTAAATAAACACGTGGAAGGTGGACTACTTCATGACACGCTGTACTTCCTCAGTGGGCCACCGCGTTTGATTCACGTGGTTGCTGGGAAACGGTGTGGCACAATAGCTCGGCCTGGAATTGGAACCTTTTGACCTTGTGGCGGTAGTTGCAAAATCCAAACAGGGGTGTGTTGAGCCAAAAGTTATGATTCACACGTAACGCAGGTACGGATGGGTTTTTTTTCTGACGTGCGATCCGTCTATGGATCACTCCAGAGCAAATATCAGCACGAGGTGTAAACAGTCTGATGAGAACTATCCCAAAGAGACAATCAGGTGTACAGAAGTCCTGTTTGTCCTTTCCCCTAAATAATGGGACAATAAAGAAACCACCAAGAATTTTACAATTAAAGTAAAAATAATACAATTATATTACTGTATCTTTTGTCTTGCCAGAACACCTACAATGAGAATTGCTGATGCGTGTGTGTCCTGACTAAGAGGGGTAGTGGCTCATAATGCAAAGTTGCAAGTAATTTTAGTGCTTACTTAAGAAAGCGATGGTTAAAAAGGAAGAAAGAAAAGGAAAAAAAAAAAAACAACCCAGCAAACAATTAGGCAATAGTTTTTCACTCCAGAGGCAAATTGAAAAATGACTGTCATCAGGTCAGTAACAGAAACATGTGGTGTCATTTACTCTATCACCTTCTCGTGTGTGTATGTATGCATTCTCTCTCTCTTTATATATACATATGCATACATACATATGGTTGTACTAAAAGTCTTGAACTGAAAGCCTCAGGTCAATTGACTCTATTGCTACTGACATCTGAGAAATAGGTTCTTGTCAGTCACTTGCTTTACTATGTACATTTGTCTTTCAACGCTTAATACAACAGTCGTGACAAGGACAACACTGTCATGCAGTCTGGGAGGTGGGAGGACACAGAGGTCAGTGAGGTCAGTCGGTTTTTCTGTGAGTTGGACCAGAGCCATTTAAAAGCATGTTATAATTAAAGAAAAGAAGAAGATAAAAAGGCTCTAAATTACTAAAAGTTAACAATTCACACAGTGAACAAATATTAGGTATAAAAATATTTGAGTATATTGCACACCTATAAAAAGCTGTGGCAACACAAAGGAACTGAGGTGTAATCTTGCATCTAGCAACACCTGAAACAATCTGATCTGAGCTTTTCAAATGGGAAAAAAAATAAAAAAATAAAACAATGCAGGAGGAAAAAATAAACAAAAATTGTAATTCATGTCATGTCATGCAGTGGCAACATTTTATTTTCCAGCTTATCAATTCAAAGTAACAAGTGTTGGCAAAATATCGCATGAATAGACCTGAAGGACAAACAATGAGAACAAAAATAAATTCACAAAAATATTTTTAAAAATTCTAAAATAAGCGCACAAACGAAACAACACGTCGTCATTGAAGCCACGGTGATTTTGCTTCTGCATGTGTTGATGTGGAGCGTTGGTATCAGTGACTCTAACCTCTCCTAATCTCCCCCCCTCCTCTCTCTCTCTCCTTTAAGGAAGCATGCCCAGACACGTCACCTTCACTGCTCGGCCTCTTTAACCCGCTCCGACGACATTTGCTCCCGACACAATGGCCTCAAAGAGTCACCTGACCCCCGGGGGTCGAAGGTCAGACAACCTCCCACACCCCAATCGGGTACAAGGCCGTCGACATGACAACTCGTCACCTCCCCGCGAGTGGCCCTGGACGGCCTTGTCTGCTCCACGTTGGAGTGTCTCCTTCTTGGTGGAAGCAGCAGCGGCGGCGGCAGCAGCAGACGCGGCGGAAGGGGCCACGAGCAGCCGCAGTGAGCCGCAGGAGTGTGCACAGGACCGCCTGGATGCTCATTCAAATCTCAGTATTATTTTTTTTTATTTTTTTTAATTTCTTCAACTCCTCAATAAAATGTACAAATATATCACTTGAAATGTTGACATTAGATTAGCAGGCTGGCCGAGTGTGTTCTGTTTAAACAGTGGACAGACAGCGAATACACACTTCATCCACTGTGCCACAAGTTGATCAAATTATTTTTCATCCACTGAGGTGTAAAGCTGAATTTCAAAGCGCGCGCACACACAGAAAGGACCACCACGTGTGAGCGTTTTAGAAATGATTACACCGCTGACTCCATACGCAAACCAACACCATTACAGGACACGTTTACCTCAGAAATGAATACAAATTTCTATAAATACATTTTCACCAAGCAAATCGATGTCCAGCAACGCAATGGGCAGCACCTGATGTTATGTAAAAGCTCGAGCCAGCTCGGAACACGTGGAAACGCACCGGAGCCTATGAGCCATCTTTTTCACAGGACAACACAAGCCAGATAAGAGAGTGACCTCTGAGTCATTCATGCTAACCTGCAGGTTTGCAGCGCCGCTTTATCTCCGCTCAGATGATCGGTGACACACAATGTCCAAAATTATCTAGAAGACTATTTTTGAGAGGGCGTCAGATGTGTATGTATGGATAATAATAACCACGAGAAATGTCCTACATGGTGTGGTGTGGGTAAGTACTTAAGTGTAGTGGTTGGTCAACAAGGAACATAAAATTACAAAAAAATTGCAATTTGGTTTACGGCATAAGATTAATTAAAATAAATCCATACATTTTCAATTAGGAAAGGTTTCATGAGTTTAAATAATCTGAACCACTTCCGATAAAAAAAAAAGGGAACCGTGAACATCCGCCTGTAGCTGACCGTTAGTGTCAGTCATCCAAACATGGCACCCTGCGCCGTATCTTTGTGAAAATATTTTGCACCAACACACAATTACTGTACTTGCCACAACAGTGTAAACAATGCGTTTCAAAAACCACATCAGTCCTACACAAAATTAATTTCAGATCTCTCCGGCCATATTGTGCCTCCTCTCGCACTTCCTGCAGCAGAGCAGCAATAAACAGGATGCAGACAGAGCAGCTCACTGTGATGCAATTGCAGGGACGACCCGGGGACTCGCATTTACGACTGACCAGTACATTTCAACTATTTAAAAAAAAATAAAATAATAAAAAATAGCTTCAGCCTTCTAAACAAGCCAGGATGGGGGGCGGGTGGGGGGGGGGTGTATCCACTACGACCTCATTTGTTCTAACATGACTACTGAACATCGTGATTTTTTTTTTCAGAACAGAAAAAGGTGTGCATTTTGAATTTCTGTGCACACACAAGGCTGAGGGACAAAAGGGGAAGTACAACTTCACAGAGAAAGTTAAGTGACACACCCATAAACTCACTGCACCAACGTCAGTGTGCAAGAATAGACTCACTAAAGTGCCTAGGTGTTGGGATATGGTGGGGCAAATAATTCCAAATTATGACAATCGTTTTACAAAAAAGGGGGAAATTCCAACATAACATACCATAACCTGGCAATATATTTTTTTTTAATCACAGTCTGTGAAAAACAATTGGTAAAGCACATGTGGCTAAAAAAGGAAATTTTTCAGCCTTAAGATCTCTGGTGTGTTGAATTATTTCAAACTACACCAATTTAAAGAAAATACAAGTCTTAACTATTCTTGATTTCACCCACATCCTCCCCTGGTTTGACGCATCTCACACGTACAGCACGGTTTGAGTACAATTACACACCACCAGATCAACATTTGCTAGTATGTGAATCCACTCAGATATGCATTCAAAAAATAACTTTAGAAAAACTACACACTGCACAAAATGATCCACCAGGCAGACTGTTGGTCACACCAGGGGTGAAAGTATCTGTTCACCACTTGCAACCCAAACACACCACTGACTGGGTGACAGCAGGTTATGTGTAAACTGTTAACAAAGTTGTGGTAACTAAGTAAGGTGCAGAAAAGCCCCCCTGGATAAATATATTCAAGGTGACTGCTCACTAGTTAATCCTCTGGGTTGATGTAGCACACCGAGTGAGAGCGAAAAATGCTGGGTCAGCACAAATGACAGCACTAGGAGTGTAGTAAAACTGCAAAACCCTTGCTGTCAAATCTCACTGCTAGTGTAAGTTGCAAGTTCTCTTATGACTACATCTACTCACAAAGCACTGAATGTCCCCACACTGTAACAACCAGTATTCTTTCAAAATAACCACACATAAAGATTTGGCACTTGACAAAAACAGAGCCCAAAAAAAAGTTGATCTGCACCATAAATGCAGTGAAAATCTTGTTTACGGTGAAAATACGTCCTGCATTTTATAATTTTTTTTTTTCTAAGTAGATCAATTGCGCCTTAATTACACCACTGCCCACAGCAGATGATCTCAGTGGGCTGCAAAAAAATTCAACCAGCATGATTTTCCTGTGTTCAGTGAAAATGTGGTGAATTTCACTCAGCCACAACAGCAGTGACAATTTATCTAAATTGCTGAAAGCCCTCGTATGGACGTGTTCTAGAATGATTACAATTTAGCAGCTGAAATAGTGTAGTAGTTCAGCAGCACATTTTGTTTTCACACGTCCAGGTAAATGTAAAATATTTTTCTGTACAGAAAAGTGCCAAAGACTGAAACCTTAAACATGTATTCAAAATAAAGCATGCAAAATCATTTTCACTATTTTTCAAACAGAAAAAAAGTCACGTTAGGTCTAACTAGACCAAAGCTCAATTCTCCAATGCACACACTTGGTGTGCAAGAAAGATTACTGGTGCACACGAAATGATCTGACAAATTATAATTAAATCTGCCGAGGTTTAGTCTTAAACAAGAGCCTCTAATTAAGTAAAGAGAAACGTGTGAAAACATGTCCCCATCGCTGCAATTTTGAATTCTATAAAGTTTGTGCTGAGTGGTGCAGAAAGAAGGAAGGGAAGGGTGGGGGTTCTCTGCAGCCCAGCTACAACACATGTGAGCAAGTACAAGAAGAGAGGCACAGTTTCACCAGGAAATGGGGGTGGGAGCCCATTTTGCCGGAGGGGTCTGAGAAGACAGAATGATGAGTCACAGAATGTCATGCTAACAGTCTGAAACAGCACAACGGTGCTCCACACAGACAGTGAAAAAAGCAAATGGCAGAAGACAGAGGAGTGACACGAGACCTGTAGCATTTTAGGCAAATGAACTGTGAGCACCAGAACAGTGTCTGATGAAACACAGAAGTGCCAACTCGACAATAGAAACGGTCAATAGTGAGAGGAATATCAAAATCCACATACACAAATGTATAATCTGAAAATAGAGGTAATTTTGAAAAAGTACTTTTCCACTCACTGATTTTGGCAAATCTTTAACCATGTAAAATAACTGGGAGATGTGCCTTTATGCCCCAAATGCACAAGACATCAGCAAACACTGTATTTATAAAGACATATACATTAAAAAGGTGCTGCTCCACTTTTCAGACAATTTTAATTTATTTTATTTATTTTTTTTAAATACACCACACTCGGGTTGGTGACCTAAAACCTAACACACTCACTCTACAACAATGTGTAAATTTGCCAAAAACCCTTTTTCTGAAATCTAAAAGGTTTTTAACATTTTGAGACATTAATGGGAACTTGGTTGCAGTCAAAATGTGCATCCACTTTAAATACACCACCTGGTGTAAAATACATTTTGACAAATAAATTTATTTTTAAAGCAAACAACCATATGTCACAATTTACATCTATTTTTTAAAAATACACCAGAGAGTTTCTATCAGGAAAAAATAGATTAAAAATAAAATCTTACAGTACACTACCTCCTCAGCCCTTCTCCATTTGCTCTCTGATGCGACTGTGAAACAAGGTCTTTCCCTTATCTCATGTTTCCTACTAACCACAATGGTCTGTAAGACGAGCAAACAAAGCCTTACTTGGAGCTGGGTCATTTTAATGGCATAAACAAATAAATAAAAATTGCAACAAAAAAAATAAAATGAAAACTAAATAAATAATACAAATGAGGAAAACACACGCCCCATTTCCTCCACAGTTTGACGAGAGTGAAAACAGCTCAATGTCCAAGACACTTTCCCCCACAAGGGATGTGAAAGTGCAATTATCTAAACACAACCCGGGAGTAAGTGTAACAAAATATAAATTTATATGAATAAATCCAGCGAAGGGCTTAGACTGGAGTAGGTTGTGTGATGTATATATTTTTTAATGCACTGCAAAGGGGGGGGGGGGGGGGTGCATCTGCCAAACTTTCAATGTGCAATCAATTTTAGTCTTTCTTTTTTTTTTTTTTTTAAATACAACTCAAACGTTATCCTTTACAATGTGGATGTGTTCAAATAAAATACACAGTGTAAAGGATCGAGAGGCCTTGCATTATGTAACACATTAAACCGATCTCTACTTAGAAGGAAGTAGAGGGGTGGGGGGGCGGCGGGTTCAAAAGCATAATTATATGGAGCCCCACTCTTTCCTATAGCTTATTATTCTATAAACCACGTTCATTTTGACAATCAGAAAGCAAATATTAGGCGCCAATAACAATCTCTTGTAATAAATGGCCAATTCCGTTGTGCCAGCTTTTTCCCTCCCTCCCTGCCTGTCTGCCTTCTTCCCAGCGTATTTGAATGTGCTCCTCATAGAAAGGTAGAGCCACACGATCAAGGGTGAACGCTTCGAGAGCCATGGACCAAGGGAAAAAAAACAAAAAAAAAAAAACCTCTCAAAACCAAGACGAACCGTAATCCCCGCTCCCCGCCCAACACCACCAACACAGTCCCTGCAAGTCACCAGCATCCCCCGTTTTCTTTCTCCTCCAAACTTACCAAGTAATTGAAATTTATTGCGTCGTTAACGGCCGCGGGAGTCGTTCGACTAACGTTTCGCGGAGCCACGAAATGTCAAACCATCAGAAACTGCAACCCCCTGACTTGTCATTACGTAAACGAGGAACAAATCAGCCGCTGATACTGTGCAGCAAAACGTTTCGAATAAGAGATGGAAAAATAGAATTATCCGAGTCTGTGACACGGGGCGCAGCTCGCCGGACTTCGACTGGAGTTGCGCAAAAAAAAAAAAAAAAAAAAAAAAAAAGCACCGCTAAAAAAAAACAAAAAAAATAACAGCGCCATCCTTCTCGTTATTAAGAGGGCGTCACTAACGTCAAACAGCAATTTTGACAAATAGTCCCGAGTTATCCCCCCCCCCCTTCTGTCTGTCAAGCAATGTGAAAACTGCTCGCATAAAAATGATATTATCCGTTTATATATGAGGAAACAACGCAAAGAGGGCGGTAAAAAAAAAAAAAAAAAAGTCTGTTTTGGTAAAATAGAAAAGTGAAGCGACGAAGAAAAGGCACCGTGTCTGTCTGTCTCAGTCTCCCCTCTCTCTCTCTATTGATTTTTTTCTTCCCTCCGAAGCCACAGTGGAGGTGCCGTGTGCATTTGTTGACACTGCCGACTGCGCTTCCCCTCCGCTCGAGTCTGGCTGCTATCGCACCTCCCGCTCAAAAACAGAAAAAAAAGAAGAGAGAAAAAAAAGCTATGATTGAGAAAAGAAAAAAAAAACAACTTTCATTTAAAGTCAAAAGTTGAGGTCATTCCACTATGAGAGGAGGAGGGGAAAAAAAATGCTTATTCCGCATTTAAATAAAAAAAATCGAAATAAATTCCTTTTCATCTCCGGGATAAAACGGAGCGCCGGTGAGAGCACTTTTTTTCTTCCCTTTTCAACCGTCACAGCTCAGCGCAGCCAAGTCACACCGTCCATCTGTACCGCGCTAGCACGCCATGCTAACAGGCTAACCCAGCCCGCTCGCAATTGTAGAAGCTTTTTGGCAGGGCTGGCCAAATGGCTAACGTCTCTCCTCCTCCACCACCACCACCACCACCTCCACCCCCCATTCGCCGCGGTCGGTCTCTCCTCCTTCCACGTATTTTCTCTCTCTCTCTGCTCGGCGGCTCCCATTCGCGTCCTCCAATTCAACCCCCGCCGCCACACACACACACACACACACACACACACAGAAAAAAAATTGCACTTAAAAAATAACACTTTAAGGCTTCTAGTTACCTGTTCCGCTGAAAATGCGCGATGGCGCTGTCTTGGAGGGGAGGGGGAAAAAAAGGAGAAGAAGAAGCGCAGTCTCAATTTTGAACGTTTGGCTTCTCCCCCCACCCCCTTCGCTCTGCGATAGCTCTCGGTGTTGGCAGCATCCTCTCTCCGCAGCTGCTGAGGCAATCGCTGCTCACTCGAAAATGGCGCCGAAAGATACACTCCTCATTCAAATTCGATAGAGCCTCCCACTCCGCTGACTGGCCGAGCGCCGAGTGAGCTCCGCGCTGCTGATTGGACGGTGAAAATGCACTCTCGAATGATCTCGCAGCCCACGCAGCGCTCAGCCAGAGAGGGTCAAATTAACTCTTTAGGTCTCATGCTGCATGAAAAAACAGAAATCCCTTACGTCCAACTTAGTAAAATATATTTTATTCAAACACATTTCACGCCGCTCACACATTTATTTGATTCCGATAGCATCTAGTGTCTGCTGAGAATCGCTCGAGTGCTTTGAATAAAAATGATAATCGTAACAAATCTATGCCCACGGAACGTGGAGCCTCGGTTGAATAAGTGCAATGAAATAAAATCTATGACATTAGGCCGTCATACACGGCCCATTAGAGACACATCCCATCCCATCCCACGTCTTAAAAAGAAGTGTGTGCCACGCGTGTTGCAAGTGCCTTTCTTTTTCAGACATGTCTAGCAGAAGTTCCCCCCTGTTTATTGCACGTGGAGAGGAGCCGACACGAGGGTCTCTCAGCTCTGCAGCCTTTGGCAAGATCCGGCTGCTGGCGCAGTAATTTTTGGTATATATTGCGCCTTATCACAGCAGATTTTTTACCATGCCAGTCGGTTTGTTGCAGATCATCTGTCTTAGCTCATTCATACCGCTATGCAAACTATTGTTTTTTATATATAGTTGTGCGACTTTCTATTTACCTAAATGCTGAAAATCTATGAATAAAATGCTGAAAAAAAGAAATGTGTTGCTGCCTGAGGAGTCATTTGGTGTACTACTCTCATAAAGGTTACTAAAGCACACCCCTTGGAGTTACACAACTCAACTACAATAGGCCTTGCTGCTTAAGCTCTCAGTCAACCTGGATAAAAATGTATGAGCTAATGCATGCCGACCAGCTGATTATTCGTAATCAGGGACTTTCCATCTTACTCTGGAATGTAACACTATAGGAAGATGCTAAGGTATAATTTTTAGGTACTTTACGTGGGGAGGCCACTTACTTTTCCGCAACTCATTGCAGGGGGAAAATAGGACTCTGTTTCCTACATTTATGTGATTAGTCAAATACTTTTTGCACTCACAAACATACTTTTAGAAATGTGGCTGTTCACATTCATACTGTCAGGCCAATTAGCACGCAGCTCTGGATTTATTTTTTACTGTTACAAAAATGTCTCTTCATTATCTTGATGTTGCGTGCAGCAGTTTTGTTAGCCTCTTCCTTCCATAGTTAGCAAGCACTTATCTGCAGATAGCACAATAATGATGGCAGCAGAGCAGCGTCTGGTATACGCGTATTAATATAGGCCAAGAAGTAAGGGAATCGATGAGATTACCCCTGAGGCCTTAGAGATGCAAACCAGATTATGAAGGATGTCAGTGAACCAAAAGCAATAAAAAAGGCCCAACTTCAAGTCACAAAGGGACCGCTAAAGACATAAAGCTCACTCAGCAGTCATGTTCTCCTTCATGCTCAATCATATTTTCAGCAGTTTGTCGAAAACACGCTGCCATAGCTTGACGGAGGAAAGTTGAGCGAGGGCAGGCGGCCTTATCTTAAATTTCCGTGACATCATATTGCTTGCTCTAATTCTGGTGAAATTTCCTTTTTGGTTTTACTACTTTCTGAACATTTATTTCTACACATTTTAGGGGAACTTGCATATCTGGCGTTTCAAAAAGGCTAAATTAAACAGCACAGTCACTTATTGTTTAGTTTAGGGTCAACCAGGCAACCCCACGTATGCACACACAGGCTGCCACATACATGCACAACAGTGGAAGGGCCCCGCTCTGCCACAATAACCCTGCTGTTATCACATCTACTCTAGCATAGTCGACTTGGGGCAAGATAAACAGAGAAAGCCATTTCATCTCAATGCGCACATAATGACGGTCTATAACATTAACCTACAGCCCCAGTGCTTGCCTCGGCTAGGTTTAACGTTGGAAAATAAATTACGAGTACATGCAGCGAGTCTTTGCGTGACTTTAAGGAGGTTTACGGACAGCATTTTAAAAACGGCATACACGAGTGCTTTTAACACCAAAACAAGCTTGCAACTTCACCACGTTGCTGTGCATGGTATCGTAAAAACATTTTTTTATTTTTTTTCGCTTTGGAGTACAAAAGCAGACTGGGAGAGAGAGGGCACCCATTGTGTATGCATTCTGGTTGTAGTGTGGACAATGGGGTGGAGAGGAAAAAAACACACTTGTTTACAGATAAACTGGTTTGGACAGGAAGCCAGTAAGGAGGAGCTCTGTGTTGTTAAGCAGGCATGTGGAGAGGCAGGGATGAGCCAGCAAAAAAAACACCACTGTGACCATGGGGAAGATCATGATGCAGTGCTCACACACAAACACACACGCGCGCACACGACGCGATTTACGCGCACAGGCAGCATTTACTACAGCTCTTGCGGATGGACGCGTCGGTGAGGATTCTGACCGGAGTTTGCGCAAAGTGGACGGTGTAAAAGTCTCACAAAGGCCCTGAATGGAGATCGTGGTTTGTTTAGTTTCCTTAAGCCAAAAAAAAAATTAGACGAAAAGTCACTCACGGGTCGGCGGCGGCGGCGGCGGCGGCAGCAGTGTGCCAAACAGTAGCCGGGCTGAGCGGCGCTGAATACTACTACAGTTCATCCCACATTGTGTCACCGTCACATGAGCACACACTGCCTTCCATTAGGCAGGAGATCCTTATGACTCACGAAAACACGAGTCACATGTCACTACACAAATGAGCCGTGCTACTCAGACGGCTCCGTTATCCGCAGCAGCTTTTTCTGCGGGACCCAAATGAAATCACATCATAATGCATCTCTTCATTAGGGAGGGTCGAGACAAAGTGGAGCTTCACCCCTGGTCTTCTGGTCGACGGGGCCGAACAAGAGCCACATTGTCGCCCGCCGACAGTGCACCGCCGCCGCTGCCGCCGCCGCTGCAAAAGTTGCCATGCAGGGGCAGTTTGACTTGTGGTGTAATCTGATTTCATGTTAGATGTCTTGCGTGCGTGGTTGACTGCCACACTCAGCTGCTTCTCATTCGGGGAGGCGTTTTTACAGAGTTCCCTCTCCCTCCCTCAAACCCTCCCACCCTCCGTCTCTCTCTTCTTCTTCTTCTTCTTCTTCTTCTTCTTCTTCTTCTTCTTCTTCTTCTTCTTCTCCTCCTCCTCTCATGTGACTCAAAGATGGCCTTTCACACCACCACTAGACATGGGACTGCATCACATCAACTGACAGGGAAATAAGTGAGTAGCATAATCTCCGTTTCACGTGACGCTCCCGTAGCTCAGAACCAAACCCTCGCTTTCAGTGCGAGTTAGCGGCTCAAAATCAGACCGTTGCCGTTTAAGGAAGTCAATAAGGCATCAAACACAAACTGAACGATACGTCTGAACCACTTGAAAAGGACAAATAGACAGATATCAAATGAGCATGAGTGCAAAAGGCCTTGCAGCTTCAACGTGACCAAAATTAGCAGCAGGTAATTTCATTTCCACTCCTGGTGTAAGTGTGATACACACACTGAGACCACACTTTGTCATATAAGCATTAGGTTCTGACTGCAATAAGAGCATACATGGTCAGCTGTGGTCCTATGATTCTTGTATTGCATAAATGAAAGTGTGATGACTCTTACACCCCCTCCAACTGGAGAGGTAAAGCTGTTTTGCTGCAGCTCCACATAAAGTTACTTTAACTGCACTTTTTGCAAAATAAACAAAAATCTCAAGGCTGAGATTGTGTGGGGTTACAACCTCTAGCACATCTTTCTTTAGTATCTTATTCATGAGCTCTCATCTCAATTATAAATCTGCGTGAATATGTACCTTAGAAAATTGAGAAGAAGTGCACCGAAGAAGCAATTAAAGTAACAGCCAAGCAGTAAAGAAGATAAAATGAGCAACAACAGCACCGAGTGTAAGAGACCATGGACTTACTATATTAATGTGGCCCGATCCAGAGTCCTTAGAAAACACAATGAGCCCCACTGAGAACTCTATACTAGAGAGAGAGAGACTCTCTATTGATGTCTCCTCTGTTCCCCTCCCCCTCTCTCTATGAGACATCTGTAGCAGCTGCCCCCTTGTGCTCCTGTCAGCAGGCAGGAGTGTGTGTGTGTGTGTGTGCGCGCGCCTTACTTGAGGTGGGGTTGGCTGCGAGGTTAGTGTGGGGCGTGTTGTGACACCTCCCCCTTTGGAGGGGTCTGGCCTGCACACTTGTGGGACATTACATTTATCAATGGCTAATAGTCGCTAGCAGGTCACCCTGAAAACACAACAGAGACCTCTGACCCCGGCGAGCACAAAGGCAGCGTGCTGCGGTCACATTAGCGCCGGGGTGCCAGAGAGAAAGCAAACAAACAAACCTTTCATTGTCACGTTTAAATCTGCCGTCATAAAAAAAAAAAAGTCAAAATACTCCAAAATAGACCCTAATGGTAGAGTCCTGCTAAATGGGATCACATGTGAGGCCAATAAAATTCAGATGCAATTTTTTTTTTCTATATCTAGCCTCTGTATAATCTTACAGACGGGCCAATTCGATTAAGGGAATATAATTCTCTGAGCAGCCTGAAGATGCTTCACAAATTTGAGACGAATAAGGAGAAAACTTAGTTGCATCGGTACCAAGAGCAAGAGAAGCGTTGCTGCTTGAACACACACATCAAGACGATGCAACAAAGCAAGTTCAAATGCATTTTCTCCTCCATGTGAAAAAAAATCTAATTTTGTGAAATCAAAACGATGCCTGATTTAAACATATCTGACCAACTTCACCAACACGTATGAATCCATTTAGTCTGACTTTTTCCCTCCAAACAAACACCGTCAATATTTTCTGTGGTAATATTGTCACACCACCCGCAAAAAGTTCCATACTGCGGTAGGAATTTTGTTTTATCTCGACAATTGTCGGCATCCCACATGACTTTTTTTTTTCTTCACAGAGGCAGACTTCTGCGAGGGATTATGGAGAGGGCTAAACGCGAGCACTATCTAATCCCAGCATGCAGGGTTACAGAGAGGCCTCGACCAATTGGTTTGGGACCACAGATGATAGCGACACTATTTATTTATTTCATTCCCACCCCTCGCCCGAAACCTGATTATTAAGAATATTTGTCCTCAGAGTCTAAACTTCACAATTAATGACGGATGTGTTAAAAGAAATAGATTTGAATTGAATAGCAGATTTACTGCAGGATTCAAACCCCTGCCATGGAAACTGAAAGTAAACTGACAACTTCCCCTAACTCAATATAACATTTAGCAAACACACAGTTACAGTAGGAGAAAGGTGTTCTGCTCAATGATTTTTTTTAGATATGAATTTCCCTCAATGAGGCATAGCTCAGGCCTGACGTTACTAAAGAACCCTGAAGTTTCAAAAGCATTCCACTAGACTTTGCCACAAAACATTGCTATTGCACAAAATCTGAATATGACTACGCATTGAATCATAGGTACTATGCATGGTTGTAAAATCATTAATTTTACTGATGCAGCAGGTTGAGACCGTTTTCCTTGATTCGCAATTGCAATAGCAGCGCTGCGCACACAGTTTTAGGTAAAAACTAATATGAGACAAATAGAGCTATGATTGCATTCGGCTATTCAAGGTGGCTCGATGTACAAACAAATTTCCCCTCACTTCCGCTTTCAAATTTAGGTGTAACAAAGCACCTACACCTTAAAATAAGCGCACCGCACTATGGTACGTTGTAAATAAAGCTCGATGGAATATAGAAACCTCAACTACGCTAACATGCGCTCAAGGTGTTAAGTCATTACAAAGGCTACCAAGACTGTGACATCAGCGGTGTGGTTGTAAAAACACAGATAAAGAATTCTCTGCGTTGCGCTTATACGATGACTGAAACATGTATTTGTCGCCTTTTTGGCCTTAATATGAACATTTTAATAACATATTTTTTAAACACAATTTTGTGTATTGACTCAACCAAACATCATTTAGAAATATTAAAACAATAGAGGAAAAGATGTCTCAATGTCATGCCATGATTTTTTTTTCAAAATGACTATGACCCTGAGCGCGAAGATACATAACATTAAACTTGGGCCAAGAAATATTAGAAAACACACCTGTCAAATTAACACAGCTACTTAGCGGTGATCAAAAAATACAACTCGCACCAATACTTGATGGAGAAGATAATAAAGGGAATCACAGTCACCACACTGTGCGTTTTATTGCTGCAGTCTACATCTTCTTTTGCTACTGCTAATTAAAGCTTCTAAGAGTGCAGCTGGCGAAAGTTCTTGTCAAAGATTATCTGTGCGGCCTAGCTCAAGACTCGCTCTGACAAAAGATCAATCAGCGAGAATAACTTTCCGCTCTGTTGGTGTCAACTTGGCGGGCTCTCTCTTGTTGTTAAATCTACAATGGTATAGCAGATTTAGATTTTCTCTCGGGGCATAAGGGCAGCAGAAGGCTGATAGCAAACTGTCACTACTTCTCCGGCTACACCTGCCAACAGTTCTCTCCACATGCACAGTGCTCAGCAGCTTTGTAAACATTTATTTATTGCTAAAAAAAAAAATGTATACACATGAAAACCAAACAGGAATTACCCTGCTGTTTCCTGGTGCTTTTAGACATAAAGCCTAGAATAACTCTGTTTAAAGATACTCACATTGTCTAGTGACACTCTAGAGCACGCATGGGCAAACTACGGCCCGGGGTCATGTGCAGCCCGTTATGCTATTTAATCTGGCCTGCCGAACTTGATGAAATTAGATTAACAGTAATTAAGTCATAAAATAGCTGTATTTCATCCAGTTTTTCAGTGTTTTAGGAGTCATTTCAGTAAAGAGCTAAATACTGCGGGGCTTCAAGCACACGTTTTGTTGTAACTTTGTTTACTATTGACATTAAATCACGTTTTGTACACATCCCATGATATATTTTTTTTCTCCTATGAGGTAGGACACCAATATATTCCATCCATCTGCTCCTGCTCCTCTGTCAAATTTTAGAACCCATTGTGGCCCACGAGTCAAAAAGTTTGCCCACCCCTGCTCTAGAGGTTAGTGCTTTATTAAATCATACCTGCTCATGCCTGTTTTGTTTTGACACAACCAAAAGCAATATTTTTAACGCTACACCTAAAAATACAAGGACGGTTTGAACATGCAATTCCTATGACTTCGCACCTGCTGGCAGGTTCTTGTTTTCATTATTATTATTAATAATAATAATTACAAGAAAATAAACCCCAGACTTATTGCTGCAAGGAGACGCAGGGAGCCGACGAACTCATTGTCCTGTTTCTGGACTACAAATTGAAAATCCCTGCGGAAGTCCCGCCCTCCTCACCCCCTCCCTCCTTTGCACAGTCAACCGCCATGCCTAAATGATGTAACCGCTTTCCAAATATAGCATGTTGCTGATGGCGGAGCTGCGCCGCCATTGGCCCGGCGGAGCTGTCGCTCGGCTGTGACGTCACGGCGCCCGTGTTATTATTGTAAACAGCCCGCCTGCCTCTTCCACCGACGCTCCGTGCCGAGCCGACTACTCCATCCAGCCCTTTGTTCACGCAGCGAAAACACCGAGGCGACAAAGCGGCAGCGACACCCCCCCCCCCGCCTCACTCACACACACACAGCCAACCAACAACCATCTACAACAACACCTCGCAAACCAAAGTTACACACGTCCCATCAAAAAAAACGAAAGAAAGAAGGCGACACTTTGCTCCAATTGTGGAAATCGATATTTTCCAAATGTTTTCATTTCCAGGAGCTTCGTGCAGCCGGCGAACGCTCCCAGCCGCTCAGCGAATAACAATAATAAACTGGTAGCCGGGGGGGACACCTCGTCGGTACACAACGCCGGGATAGTGGCTCCTCACCTCGCGTAAACTGCTTTTCCACGCAACAACCCGCCCCGAGACACACACACACACACACACACACACACACACACACACACACACACACACACACACACTTCTGCTGCACTGACAGTTACAGCCTTGTTGTCAGCGGCTCTGTCATGACACATTGTTGGGAGAGGGAGAAAAAAAGAGAAGCAGAAAAAGAAGAAGCAGCAGAGAGCTCACTAAAGCTTTACACCAGCTCCACAATGGACACACACACACACACACACACACACACACACACACACACACACACACACACACGCACGCTCCTCAACTTATTCTCCGTCAATTCCAATTCGACACTACCTCTCAGAGAACTCCACTTCGCGCTGCGTGTTTACGGCAGACGGAGACGCCAAACAATAAAACAGGAACAACGAGCCTCCGAGACTTCACCGTCAAAGTCCAACTTCTCTTTCTCTCTCACGGTCACAAAAAGTTGAAATGACTCCACTCGCTGGTTATAAATGGCACTCACTCGATGCGCCCCGTACGCCTTCCCGGACTGCTCCCCTGCATCTCTTCCCACCACCACTACTACACCACCACCACCCCTCCGCTGCCAGTCGGCCACCGGTGACACCCTCACCTCGACGTTCCCGTCCATCCATCCGTCCATCCTTCCGCGGGGTGCCTCGTCTCTGCGACCAAGTGCAGTTTCAGCAAAGCTTCAAGGAAGTTGTTTCTTTTGTTCCAGCGCGTGTTTTTTTTTTTTTTTTTGGTTGCGTCAATGTTGCGAAAAGGGGGGGGGGGGGGGGGAGGGTGGCGAAGGCGGAGCGGTGGATACGGAGAGCGACCGACCGACGGAAAGGGGGAGGCGGTGGGGGGCAAGGGAGGGAAAGACAAAAAAAAACAAACAAACAAACATCCGAGCGCGCCGTCAACGCGCAGAGAAAATAACGAGGCTGCTCGTGGAAATCCGCGATAAAGTCGTCTCAAAGGCTCAGCTCACGTGTTGGCAACGAGCAGCTCCAGATCGCCCCCCTCCTCCTTTTCCTCCTCCTCCTCCTCCACCGACGACGAAGTGAAACAGGCGGCGGCTGTAGCCCAGGATCGGCGCTGGCTGCTTGGTGCGCACCCGAGCGCGCGTACCAGAACGGTTCCATGTGAAGAGTCCGGCTCGGCTCGGCTCGGCTCGGCTCGACTCGGCTCAGCTACGAGTCGGATTTCTCGCTTAAAAAAAAATAAAGGGAACTACGTGATTAGCGAAGACTTCCCTGTCGCGCCTTGCAGTGGCACTCGGGCTCCCTTCAACTCGTCGCGCCATAACGTTTCTCTCTCACACACACGGTGCGCGCACGTCGACGTCGAACTCCGCTCTGCTCAGCTCTGCTCTGCTCAGCTCAGCCCAGGTCGGTAACGGAGATGCTCAGTAACGCGCCACTTACCCCCTCTCCGCGATGCTTCTTCCTCTTTGAAAACAGCCTTTCCTTCATTTCAGAGCTGCGGGCTGAAGTTGACTTGAGATCCCCGTCCATCATCACCAACGACCAAAAAAAAAGTTGACTATAGGGAGACGTTTGTTGTTCTGCCAAAGCGCAATCACATTACAAGAAACTGTGTGTGGGGGTCGATCTGTGTGATAGTGTAGCCCCTATTCACGAAAACCCCGGCGCTCTGACGCGCAACAAGTAACAAAGGAGCGTCGCTGCGGTGCCGAGAAGGGACGTAGACGCACTTTGACGACGTCCGTCACTCACTGTGGTCGGTCGGTCGAGAGCTGAGGCGGCTTACTATGCAGAAATAGGATCATGTTGGTTCATCGGATAGAAAGGTGAGCTCCCTGTTTTCCCCGGCGCTGTTACAGCGGCGTTGCGTCAGGAAGTTGCCGGGTGTCAAGCCCAAGTCACCGCCAAGACGCCCTCCTTCAACCGTCAAGGCCCGGCACGACAGGCGAGCCGCTCTCGGGATTCGCGCTCTGTGTCAATCGCCGGAGCAGGAGCAGGAGCAGGAGCAGGAACACCCTCACCACACACATGCACACTTTGTCCTGCCCTTCAACGTGTTTTTTGACCTCTCAGCTTCATAGGCCGCGACACAGTGCTTGGTTAAAAGGCTGCGTGGTTGAGCGAGGAGGAGGAAGTCGATTTCATGCAGCAGGTGTCCCGTGGAAAAGGGTGGAAGCCGCGCAAGAAAGAGAGAGGATCTGACAGCCCTGGTGAGCATTTATTATCCCGGCTCAGCAGCAGCAGCAGCAGCAGCCCGAGATGATCATGTGATCTGCAGGCCTTGCAGCAGGTTTGTGCCCAGGCCTGCCGCATTTTCTGGCGTCACCAATATCTTCCCCAGCATCGCGAGTTTAAGTGGCCTTGTGCTGCTCAAGACAGAGGGTAATTTGGGAAGGGAAAAAAATACACTCAAGAGTCCAGACTGAGGCTTCGCTCGGCACATGACGTCGTGCGTAAAAGGCGACGGAGACGAATTCAAAGTTCTCACACGTAATGCGTAAAAAGTCAGATGGGGAACATTCCTGTCGCTTGCATTTATTGAATTATGTGTTGAGAATGTGCGCAGTATTGCTCAAATTCCGCCATGGTTGTGTGTGTGTGTGTGTGTGTGTGTGTGTGTGTGTGTGTGTGTGTGTGTGTGTGTGTGTGTGTTTTAGTGTGCAAAAGAAGGAGGTGAATCATCTGATCGGCTGAATCATGGGGACGAGAAAAGGTGCACTTCTGAAACAAATCAAGAGCTCATGCTGACATGATTATTATTTTTTTAACTGAGGGCGCAGAAGCTTGTGGCCTAAATATATGCAGTTATATACACATTTTAAAAAACAAAATCATGCTTACCGGCTGTGGTGCTCGTTGTAGAGGCACGGACGCACATCAGAGAAGCGGTACAGGTCACTTAAAACGACTGGACGAAATGTTTTTTACCTTCTGAAAATAAAGAGGTCAGTTCCAATTAAATGTCAACTAACCGCAACCAAACGATAGAAAAGCGCGCGTGCTAATTACTCGCTGAACGCACACTCGTTCGCAATCAGCTCTGAGGACGCAAGAGGCTTCCTCGAACTCGAACCGTAATTCGAATAGAAAGTGCATTTATTTTTAAAACAAAATTACAGTCCAACGTTTAATTGCGGGTGCTTATAATGAGAGCGTGTGCGTTTTGAGCGTGACTCGTGAAAACGCACGACTCTCTCTCATTGGGGCAAGACAGAAACGTTTGACACACAAAAAAAATGTAACATAAGCCACATAAGTGATATCTTTAATAAGCAGCGAGATTTAACGACAGCAGCAGCAACAACAGCAACAAAAAACAAGACACTTTACTGAATCATTGCGCAAAGCGAAACAAAGACTCTAAAGTCATAACAAAAGTCGCGGACTCAGAAAAACCAGAATGACACGTTCAAATGCACACACGAACCACTTTTCCGTGGATGTATTGACTGTAAAGTATTATATTGACTTAAGGTTGCGGCGTTTTCGTGCGCAAATTTGGGAGATGTGCTTACACAGCTGAGGCGAATCCAACTGGGAACAGCTCTCTCTCTCTCTCTCTCTCTCTCTCTCTCACACACACTCTCTCCCCTCCACTCCCTCCCTCTCCCTCTCTCTCTCCGTTTTGGGAGTGTCACGTTCGCAGTTCTGCTGCAGTATTTGAATATTTGCCCGATGTGTGGGTTGATGCACAGTCATAATGCAAAGACGAAACAGTAAACAAGTGCAATAATCTGATGGGCTGCGGTTTCTCTGAAAGGTCATCGATGGAGAAAAGATAGACTGCGACGAGGGCGCCCGTTGTTGTTGTTTTTTTAAATATCTAATTTCGTCTGTTATATTTGTTTCAAAGAGGTGAGACTCTTCTTAGCCACGCGCTTTTACACTTTCCTAATTTCCTGTCTGCCTTCTTGCTAGAAAACCAGTCGGGAGGCAAGTTAAAGTTCAGGAAAAATGCGCACCTTGATGAGACACGGTGCTCTGAGTCGACGGTGCTTGCAAGATAACTTTTTTTTTTTGTAAATTCTCAATCTACATATGTTTTCTAATGTGAATTATGTGCCTCAAAAGAAAAGTTTGAGCAATCGTGACGAGGTTAATCCGATTCTCTGTCGACTGATTTTAAGGCAAGAGCAACCAAGTGTCACCTAAACTATGCAGATGTTCAGCCTCTGACCTTTTTTCCCCTTTTTTTAAAATGAAAAACAAACGAAACGCTACATCGTTTTCCAATGACCGTTCTCAGGTTGCGCAGGGTGCGCAAAAATAACGGGCGAGAGCGCACGGAGTGCGCGCGCCACTGCAGCCGGTGGAGCAGAGTTTAACACATCTCCGACACATCGTTCAAATATGTAGAATGCAATCAGCGCCTGAAAGGTCATATTGTCTGTGTGGGAGGAATCTATATGAGTCAGATCTGTGTTTGTGGTGCGTGTGTGTCTGAGTGTGTGTGTAACGTTGATGCACATCATCAGTTCACCTCCCTAACATTGAGGGCCCAGTTTGCAACATTCAAGAGCACCTTCCTGAATTACATTGATAAGAAAAAAAATATTTTCAGTTTGATAAAACTAAAACATAAAAATAAATGTTGCTTTTTAGTTTGCTACTAATACACATTTATTCGTATGTGAAAAATAATAATAACTGGTCCGCTTTTGCGAGCTGGCTGTATTAGGCAGTTGTTTTCCTACAGTAGTCTTGAACACAGCGCTATCAGAGGTGAGATCAGAAAATAGGCACTAATAGCAAGACTGCAATACTCTCTGACTTCAATGTGACTTTAAATCAGCTCCTCGTACCCTACAAAAGGTCACATGTTTAGGGTTATAAATGAGAGGATAAAATGCTGTTTAGACACACGGGGCAGATCAAATCTAATCTCTGGTGCCAATTTATGAGCAGCCCTACGCAAACCTCGACTCCGCCGCAGTGCAGCCACCAGCGAGGGGACAGAGAGAAGCCGCCGCTGCCGCTGTGCGACTAGTGCCTTCAGAGTGACTGTGATCCCCCTCCGCCCCCCTACCCCTTCCGAAATTAAATTAGAAGCGTGGCTCTCAGAGAGAATTTGACAATTACGCGACACATTTCATGTGACATGCCTGGCCTCTCTCTCTCGCACGCTGTATCGGGGAGAAAATGCGCTGCAAGCATGCAAACATAATCACTGTCAGCCTGTCAATGGTATCCTTGTCAGCCGGGGGGACGCATCTAAGATCAATGATGTTCACTCAATTAACCTGATGGATCAAATGTCACAGAGTTCATAGATGTGTAGTGTGGCGGGTTTCAGACTGTGTGTGCGTGTGTGTGTGTGTGTGTAGGCCCGTGCTGTGGACAGTGGGTGAGGCCTGTCCCTTCTGAAGCACCCGGTGTCCAGAGCAGAACTAGGTCAACAGCACTGCTGGTTGGTGAGTTGGAACGACGCTCCCCACACACACACACACACACACACACACACACACACACACACACACACACACACACACACACAGTAAAGGAAAAGGCCACGGATGGGAGAGAAGGGAAAAAAAGAAGAAAATCCTCGTCTTTCGATTGAGGGATAATTAGACGCTGTTTGACCCATTTGTCCCCCTTAAACAAACTGTTGGCCGTTTAGTGTGAGTTTGCTCCGGTGTGCGGCGGTCAGCTTTCTTCGCCAAAGCCCCTCCAATTATCCCTTTTTAAACGGCAAATTGCGCCGGCCAAGTTCAAAGGTCTCTCCCATTCAGGCCCCCTCCATGCCCCTGAAGAAAAATGTCGTGTCAATTGCGCAGCCTTAAACAAAGTGGGCCTGACAAATTCAGTGGCTTGTGTTCACACGAGTTGGATTTGGCCTGTCTTCACAAAATACCTGAGTTGGCATATTTTGCTCAGTCCATGCTGGGAATGCAGGAGTAAGGGAAACTTCGATGAAGTAAGGGAAACAAATTGTCATATCGGGTATTAATGGAATGCAATAGAACTTATTATTACTTGTACAACGTGTTGCAAGAAGTGATTTAAAACAGAAAATGCCACCCTGATGGTCAAGCAACTGTTGCCAGCCTTTATAGGGTCACACCCAGTGTGTCATATCCAAGATTGCATTATCACAGTTTTTTTTTAAACTAGGTATTTCAAAAATGATTAGATATTTCACACTACCAATGTTTTTTTTTTTTTTTTATATATGTGTCTGTAGTTTCTCATTGAACTCCCTATAAATTAGAATCTGTAGCTGTGTTTCCATTACAGTTTTTCACAAAATAAAAGCGATATTTTTAAAATTTCAACAAAGTACAATTGTGATTTGCAGGTGTTTCCATTGAATGGTGTGAAGTGCAAAAACCGCAATTCTTGTAAAATCCGTCCCGCGAGATTTTTGAGAATGACCTTTTTTTTGTTTGTTTCCATTTGTTTACTGTCAAGAATGGCTGTTATATTTTTCTCTTTGATTACTTGTAAAAAAAATATTCAGTTTCCTCCTCCGTCCAAACATAACGTGTGATTTTCACTTAAGGGGAATGGTCATATGACCACATACGTAATGTCCGGTGACGCGCAAATGTGAAAAAAGTGTTTCCATGACACTTTTGCGATATGCCTCTATATCGATACGTCTGAAAAACCACCTCATCAGAGTGTAAAAACCTTTTTTGCAATATTTGAGAGGTTTTTCGAAATGTAGGCGTTTCCATTCCCAGTTTTTTATTGCGATATTTAGGTTTTGTGCAATTCTAGGGGTAATGGAAGCACAGCTAATGTATTACTTCTTCTCCTTGCTTGCAAAGTATATGTTAAGACTGGCCCCATTGTGATGTAACAAAGGAAACAAATTCCTCAATTGGTCAGGTCAGATACGTGTTCCACCCTCTGGCCTCCTTGTTTTTTTCCCCTTCTAAACACCCTAACCTCTAACCTAACAAAATGTGCCACTATAGTGAGGTGCACGGTAGCTAGCGTTGCCAAATCATTGCAGCCAAACAAACAGCATGTAAAAGTTCATTGCTGCCATGTTATCATTCTCCTCAAGATCTCAAAAATTTAGAAGTCAGAGGCGTTAAGAATGTGAACTCTTTGGTGTCCCAGCCTCAGTTGTTCAATCGTTTTCAGGTTGTGAAGCGTATGCTGCATTTTTTTTTCTCTAGTGCACCTACACCATCACACTCAAACAGTATTACGGACAAAGGTTTGCAAACTTAAGACGCACTTACAGATGATGGATGAGGGCGGTGTGCCTTCTGTCCGAGTTCAGGCTGAGCCGATCAGATCTGTGTGGACCAGAGCGGTGTCACGTTCACACCAGGTGTAAACAAAGGTCAAAATGCAATAAAGGCCTTTTGAGGGAGGCGACGAGGGCATAGCAGAGCGTAACACAAGCCGGAGCACGTGTGGACATTCAAAACAACATGTCGTGAGGCAAAAAGGCAGAAAGGCCGTCCTTTTTACTGTCAGGTTGATTAATTCCACTCAGATTCACGCAGGAATCCACCTACCTGAGGACCTGGGTTGGAACGAAGCCATCGCTCTTTAAGTTGAATCCTGCTTCCTTCTCACGGACCGAGGGCCCGCAATTTTAAGGCGCGATTAAAGAGGAAAAAAAACAACAACCACGGAAGTGGCCAAAACGTATCGAGTGTTGGAGGACTCCTGGCTGTTGCCTGACGAGCGAGGCCCGTGACTAAGATCGGAAGAGAGTAGGAGTGCGGCTCCGCCAATGTTGCCATACCGATGGCTGCAGAAGAGAGAAGGAGCGGACGGCGATTGGAGCGGCCGCGCACGCGCCAAAAGAGAGGAAGACGAAGGAGGGAAAAAAAAAGATGGCCCAAAAATAGGCGGCGTGTGTTGTTGGAGTAGGATGGCGGTGAGATTCTCCCTCATTTTTGTAAACATTTACATTTTGAAGAACACTTTGACCCCCCACAACTTCCCCACCCGCAAAGCGAAACGATACCCGAGCACGTTGAGTGTAGGAGTTGTGGAGTGTGCCTCAAATTTCAGATTGTTGTCATGTTGGTGATGTGAAAGGATTGCCTCTGTGGGTTTTTTTTTCTGTCAGGGACTGGACAGCTTGTGCACTTTTCACAATCCTGCAACGCAAATGCAAAGCAAAGGTACTTAAAGGGGAAGTAATCACTAAAATTGCCCTCTTCCTCTTCTGTGCGCCAAGTTTATCTTTCTGGTCAACTCGGTCGAACACGAGTTGCTTAACCCGGGGGGGGGGAGCAACTTTGTGCATTACAACTGGTTGACGTGTTGGAGGCCACGGCACTCACACAGTGTTTGTTTGGTGTTTTTCAGTTATTTTTTCTTTCGTGATACGTGACTGGGGGTAACATCCCTTCCGAGAAGAGACGCTGTCCAGGTTAAAGGCGGGGGAGGAAACACACATCTTGAACTGCAGCTGAGTCGATTTTTCCAACCGTTTGCACGGACCCACACCTCTCACATCACAACCGGCCCTTCGCCAGTTCCCTCCTCATCGCTCATCCTCTCTGTCCCACACTTTGCACGCCTCCCCATTTGAGTCAGTCCACCGCTGACAGCGGCGCACGATAAGGAAGACTGAATCATCATCATCACCATTGTGTGTTAGAAAACACCAGCTTTCCTCCATCGGCACCCCGTCCTGGAAAGGACTACCGGCCGATCAGACGGTTCTGGATGGATGCAGGACCAGCTGCGGGCACCATGGCTGCCTCACAGTCAAAGAGAGTGAACAGTGAGCCCGTCGCGGTGACACGTCGCCGCTGCGCGCCAAGCGGAATGTCCTCGGCATCCTGCGGGGACGCCTGGCCACGTAGGTGTTGGGTTTCAGAGGCACAGCGTGGAGCACAGCACAGCCAAGTGGACGACGACGGGAAGACGCAGAGGCACAGGTGCCCCCCTTCCTCACCCCTCCTCCTCTTCCACCTCCTCACCCTCCCCCACGACAACACCAAACCCTACCTGAGTGTGTTTGTGTTTGCGTGAGTGCTTACCAGGAAGACCATGTGCAAATATGTTTACGGACGTACGGGATTGTCTTCATGTGGCAGATAGCAGGGCCTCCTGTGGTGTGTGTGTGCGTGTATGAATTAGCTCACTGCTATTGATTAACTTGCACTCTCACCGCACTCATGCATGCTTCCCTCAGGAGGGCAACGGCGGGCAAATGGAAAACAAAAAGGAAGTATTCCTGAAAGGGAGAAGCGGCGCTCGGCGAGGAGGACGGAGGAGGGGAAGACGGGGGGAGGGAGGGAGGATGGGAGCAGCAGCCAGGTAGAAAACAACAAAGAGCGAAAAGTCCGATCCCTGCTCTTTGTCTCGGCAGCCTCCGTTTAAATTTTCTTCCTCTTTTTTTTTTTGCCCCTTCTCCTATTTTACAAGCCCACCCCCTCAACCTCTCTCTCTTTTCACTGTCTCCTTCCAGCGCTCCCCCTTTAACTCACTGGAGGATGCTAACCCATCAGGTCCCTTGGCTCCTCTCCATGGGATGATGTCATTTCAGATGACATCACCATGCAGTGCATGTGTATTTGTGCCCCCCTCCACCACCACCACCACCGCCGCCGCCACCTCTTCCTCTCACTCTCCACTCCTCGCCACACACACACACAGACACACACCTCCTCCTGCAGCCCTCCCCCCCTGCCTCTTCCCTCTGAGGGAAGGTGCTGTTTGACACACACCCGCTATGAGCCTGACCATCGGCCAAAGCTGCCGTGGCAGCACGAGCACAAAGAGAGAGCAGGAGGGTTTGGGTTGGGGGTTGGTGGTGGGGGGGCGTACGTGGACTGGCAGGAGGGAAGGAGCGCTCGCGGAGAGAGGAGAGGACAAGCGAGGCTCTTTCTCTTTCCCTCCCCTTCCTCTTCCTCTTCTTTTACAGGCAGTCGTGGAAAAAGACTCCGAGGAGGAAGGAGGGACAGGCTCCGAGGGGCATGTTAGTTTAATTACACAACATGGCCGAGGCAAACACTGTCATTAAGAACAAAAGTGGCGCATGGAGTCATGCCACAGACTGTCAAGGCTCTGTTTGGCACCATTGTCTGTCGTTAACGCCGATAAATATAAGAGACTGCAGCCTCTGCACATTCTTTCAAGCTGAGGAGTCTTAAATAATTTGATTTGTGGGGACAGACGCTCGCTTACTTGTTTTTGGTGTTTTAGCGATTGTTCTTTGGTTACGAGCGCGACGGGATATTTCACTCGGAAGATCCCACGTTGTGAAACGTTCAGTTCACCGGTGATCTCAAATTATGTGTCTCTGGCCTGTCAGTGAACCCCACAGGGGGGGAGAAAAGTCCAACATTTAGTCTTTTGTGTGCTCCAATTTTCAGAAAATACGAAAAGCCCTGACATCCCATTGAGACCTGCCTTGTTTTTGTCCCCATTCAAAAAATGTAGACGGTCCAACAAAGCACCAGGTTTAACAGGAGGCTTAAAAACCAGCATTTTGGTCACAGGCTGTGTAATTAGAGAGTTAAAAACGCTGTTTTCTGGAGATCCATCGAGTTTGTTTAGATCAATTAAACACACAAGGCCATGTCACTGGAGTTGTTGATGAGAGAAAAATTAGACAATGGTATAAAATGGCACCTTTGGAAGTTAAATGTGATTGCGATTCAATTTGTTGGTTGGCGTGTCAGCTTTAGTGGTGCATTTTGGCTAAATTTGTTATTTTTGAACCAAGTTGGGCTACGGTACCAATGACCTCACGTCCAGACATGTCATTAAGGCAAACTAACTTTTTTTGTTTTTTTTTGTTATCCTTTTCCTCCCAGTTGTGCCTCTCACATCATTCCCTCAATCACCCATCACGCTTTGTGAGCTCTTTTTTTTTTTTTTTTTTTAAATGTTCTACCTGTGTTTGGCTCTCGCCCCTTTCAAATTGCTGTGGCCTGATTCAGAGTCAAGGACACTCCCTTGGTTGGCAAGATCCTTGGACGTCAAGCCTTCAGACTTGCCAAGTCTACTTCCTTGCCTTGTTTCTGATGGGGTAGACGTCACAGTCCAGCTTCAGCTTAAATTGCCCCTCCCTTCGCTCTGGAGTTAGCCTACCATTGGCCAGCTGGCACCGTGTTATCTTCAGTTCCCGGGCCACCTGTTGCTACCTCAGAGGACCTCTAGGAGTCTCCTCATCACTCCGTCCACGTCAGCTGATCTCTTGACATGGACTCATCTGAGTGGACACCCTCCGAGGAGCACTCATTGTAAAATACATGCTAGAAAATAAGAACTTAAAAAGATGGTACATGGTTCATTAATTTCATGACTACATTTGTTCTAAAATTCTCCAAGGTCTTTGTGCAGCATTTAAAGAGAGCCTTTAGAAATAAAGTGAAATGTAAAAAAGACTTATCTGTATGTTTGTACCCCCCAGTAATATGAATAACTGTTGTATTCCATTAGGAAATAATAAGGCATTTATTCTTACATTTCAAGCAGCTCCACTTAAAAGGAGTCAGGTGACCCATGTGTCAGAACATGATTGTGATCTTACCCTGAAAAAAGAAAGATGTGAAATCAAGTGGAACTTTAGAAAACCGGGGGTGAACGTTAGCATTGTTTGCAATATGTTTTCTTTCCAATAGATGTGGCAATACACTGGGCACAATAACACATACATATTTACTTACTTGACTTAACACATGAGGTGCGAACACCCAGGGGAAGTTTGTATGGAGTGATATGATAAAGCGAGGCTGGAATGAAAAAGAAACAAAGGAGGAAAAAAAAATCTGATTTTATTTTCATTTTCGGCACTGAAATGCACTGCCACCTCTCTGAAATGTCCAAGCAAACATCCACCAGAGGAAGACGCAGAAGAAGAAGAAGACAGAGTATGTCATCGCTGTTGTCATGAGTGCTGGTGATATATATATTTTTAATTACCAGGGCTTATTTAGAACAAACATCTTCTCACTCACATCTTTCATAACAGTCTCAGCGCAGCAGAGGCACTCTGCACACTGAAACACGCCCGGGCTTTATTGAGCACCGTTGGCAACGTCTGAGCCGATGATGTCATCCTGGTGAATGAGCCAACAAGACGGGGATCAGCAAGTTTGTGAAACGAGAAGCACTGCGGGGAGGGACGTGGTGTGTAGGACATGAACATAAAGGTAAGGCTGGCGGCATCGACGCCTCTCTTTGTCTAACCCTGTGCAGGAGGGACAATCGTGAGCTTGGGATACTGCGAGAACCACAAAAGCTTGGTCTCAAATTACATGTAGGGCTCAAAATATTGAGGGATGGCTGGAGGTTTTTTTTTTCTTTTTATGTGGCGCTGCTGAAGAGTTTTGATAAGTGGTTTTGGAGTCGTTTTCTTTTTTTTCTGCAAAGCATGACGAAGATTATAATCATATGTTTGAGGCCCAAGAGAATCGGTTTTCGGAGGTGTGTGGGTATGTGTGTGAGCGTGTGTTGTGCGTACTGGAGTATAGATAATATGATATTATTGTTTATGCATAGCCTGTGAGGTCAGGGGGTTTGTTCATGGTGTTCACCCGTCTGTCCCACGAATGCAGGCCAGGGTCCCCGTCACCTCCACCTGCTCTGGCCTCCAGAGGGGAGCCGGCCTAAATTTAGACAAAACAAGGAAGCTCTTCTGTGCACATGAGGCAGGAAAAGAGATCCTCCAGATTGTTGGAAACGAGGCCCTTCATCTCGGTGCCAAGTACAGAGGGAGGGAATTTGCTGCGAAAAAAAAAAAAAAATCCTCTTCCGAGAGCTTAAGCGTGCCATTCGTACGTCCTAAAACACCATTATTGACAAAAACAGATTTCTAGCCGTGGCTCTTTAGTCTGCCTGTTTGTTTTTTGTTCCGCCCTGCAGCTGTTTAATTAATTGCTTTGATATTGATGAAAAGATGATTTTCTCCAATCGCAACTCGACATTGGGTTGATTTTTGTTGACCCTGGCAAGGGGATAACTCACAAAGCACTGTATCGCTGTCTCTTGTTTGGCAGAGCAACACTCAAAGTGTCAAATTGAATATGGCGTCACAAGAGTGTTGACGACGTCCCACTAAAGTTGCAGGGGTGTCTGTGGCGATCTGCAGAAATATTCAATAAGAAGACGCAATTTCCAATCACATGTGAACATATGTGGTCGAAAGTGACATGAGCCCCTCTTCACAAGTTTTCCATCTCTTTGAATTTTGATCTGCTGGAGCACAGAAAATATTTTACACACATTAGACAAACATTTTCAATTGCCCAGATTTACAAAATTCTGAATACATATATGGTTAATCACTCACAGCATTAACGAGATATGCTTTACCTGAACTGTAGCCTGCCATAAAAGGCTTAAAATAAGTCAACAATCGCCACCTCACAAATATATGAGTCTTAATGAAATGGCATGACTGAGAGAGCAGAGCTGAGAGCCAGGTGAGGTGGACACAGCCATGAATCCACCCGCAACAAGATGTGGACGCGAGCCAAAAGCCTCACACGCTTGTTCCCTGTTTGTTTGTGCTCGTGTCGAGGAATCAGTTGCATGTGTGCGTGTGCGCGCACACTCACACTGGCTTTGTCACATGTGCACGTGAGGCACCCCCGCCTCGCATGCACCTGTTGTCTTATGTGGGAACATGCAGCTCACCCGTGAACAGGAGACAGAGCGCTGAGGACGTCCAACTGTTCCTGCTTGTTTGTGTGTGTGTGTGTGTGTGTATGTGTGTGTGTGTGTGAGGGGCGGGTGACAGATAAGGGAGGGCATTGCAGCCTCTGTACAGTTTTATTAAGCTCTAGTTTAAATATAAATCGACATTGGCAAAAGCGCATTGGCAAACCTCCCTACCATCATTGACACATCCACTCCTGACCAATTGCTCTCCTACTACAGTGGTGGCCTTCATAAGCTCCCGGACTCCTTACCATCCTCATCATCCTTGTGTGACCTTTGACGCAATCTACCGTAGCGTCATAATCAACAGGCTAGCTGCCACTAGATTATCTAACCAACCCCAGGATCGGTTTATATCATATCGTTCTGGTAGAAGTCAGAAAGTCCAACTGAAAAAGTCGACATCCCAGCCATCGCTTCAACCCCAAGGTTCTGGGCTTCTCCTTCTTTTAGGCAATACAAGTTTCATCAACTTTCATCGCTATGCAGATGACGCCCAGCTCTAGCACCAGCAACCGTGGCCCATCTGTACCTTACTGAATTCTTTCACACGAATATAACCGGAAAGATTCTCTGGTCTTCCTCATTCATTGAATACACACTTCCAACTGCTTGCTTGACCCTCCCTTCAAATCAAACCTTGCAGTAAAACTCACCATTCACAGGCATATTGCCTTTAATTTGGGCATTGAAATAACCCCGTTGCTGTGCGTTATTACTTTCCTCTTATGGTTTGCATTTTGATTATGTTTTGAACTTTGTATTGTGTACACTAACATTGAGTGTCCTGATCAATAAATGAGATATATAATAGCCATTATTGTTGTTGTATTATAACCCTTCTTTCCTTAAGTTTCCTCCACTCTTTGTCTGCCATTCAAACACCCCGCCCGTACCCCAACCCCTCCATTCCCTCCACCCGTGGGCCCAAATGTCACCCCAACATTGACCTGTTTTGGGTCATTTCATCTGATGGGATCTCCTGGGAAGAATTAGCATGTGCAAAAGGAAAAGTCCACAGTTCTAAAAGCTCAGTGTTTCCAATTTGCCACCACATGCTTCAAATTAGCCACGTATTTACTAAGGTCAGGCACTGGGCACTGAGCCCACGGGAAGAAGGGGCGGGGGGGCTGCCAGGCCTGGTAAGAGAGTGACAAAAGGAGGTATGGTTAGGGTGGCTAGTTAATTTAACTGCAATTTGCTGCTACCATCATAATACTAGAACATTTCGGTCCAGTTTATCTAAATTGATATTTAGAGGAGTGTATGGACAGTCAAATTAACTTAGATGATTCACAGCACTTTCACATTTGATAGGTAGAGAGGTTTTGCTACTGCTGACTGTGCAATTCTAAAAATAAACAAAAAAAAACCTTCTTATATCTTCTGAAAACTGTATATTTAGCCCTCTGTTAAAAGCCTTCTGCATTAAATGTATCATTATGACCAACCAATGAGAGGTAGTTATGTCCTTTGTGACATCACAAATGGGTGAATTCCTGATCTCTGACTACAATGAGACAATGCTAAAGTAAATTTTGCATGTATGAAAACTAAATTGCACAGACTTAGTGTTGTTTCATAAATAAGTTGCAATCATGAATTTAGATTTAAATGAGATTTTTGAGAATTTATAAAACTGTTGGAGCTTTTGACAGTAACTGTATGCTTTACAAGCCTATTATCAAGTTTCTTTTTAAAAAAATTTTTTAGTTCTGGAGGCTTGCTTTCCTTGTTCGGAAGCCAAATGACATCCTTATCGCATCTGTTGTCTTGTTTATATCACGACTCAGTCTTGGGTGAGGCTCCTCGAGTGGGTTTATGTGCGCAGCACTAAACACGCACACGCGTCAGTGTGTGTGTGTGTGTGTGCGCGCGCGTGCCCGTGTGTGCAGCCGAGCCTAAAAGCATTTAAGCGGGAAAGGGAGAGGGGTCTGGAATCCTGGGATGACATCATTATCCATGATGTCATTTCTGCAGGGTGACTTTGGCACATGGGATCGTTTTCGGTGAGCTCACACTTTCACTCCAGCGTGTCCGTAATTGACAGTCAGACGACAGGTTACATTTGCAAATTGGGGGACGTCAAATTTGGAAGCCAATTACAAACTAAGAACAAAACCAATTGAATAATCGAATGTGAATTAGATGCGGCAGGATCCTGGTTTGCCGGGACATTTAACCCGTCAGTCATTCGCGGCGTTCCAGCAGAGTTTTACAAGGATTGTATTAATCTGGCAGTTTATGCAAGTGTGCGTCTGCTTTTCCGCTTTACACAGCCTCCCTGCCCGTGCGTAGCTGTTCTAAATGAGATTGAAAAAAAACATTCCCCATATGTGCCTGGATGTAAGAAGAATATTCTCACTCTAGCCTGCCAAATGCTACTGTCAGCTGTAGGATTTAAACTGTTTTACAGGAGCCCTCCAGTTCGTTAATGGGAACTTGGTCCCAGAAGGGGTGTGAGCTCTGTGTTGCACCTATTGTTAAATTGTGACTCACATATGTGGAGGAACTCCCCTAAAACCCCGGTAACTGGGAAAAAGTAGAGCACGCTTTGCCCCATTTTTATTTTTTTCCAGCAAGCATCAGATTTGTAAGTGTTACTTGGCAAATACGTGCACCTGTGAGTGGTGCTCTGTATCCCCCTGGGCTAGATAGACATTAACTTTATTTTAATTTTATTTGGTGTCTCAGCTTGAGGTTTTCAATAATGACCCCACCCCCATCCCCCTTCTACAGCTTGATATTATGCCCACGCCAGCCAGAACATTGTGTGGGCTGTGTGTGTGAGTACACTGTTTGTTTATTGGTTGCTTGGTTAGTTGGGTGATTGGATGATTTGATGACTGTGATGTTTAGTCAGCAGAATGACTGCGCCTAAAATGAAAGATTTATTCTTTAAATCAGCCACATCAGAAAAAAGCAAATCCCAAATCCTGTAGTTTACTTTAAATCTGAAATTTAGATTTTAAGAAAAGGAAAAAAAACGTTTTTAAATGTCACAATAAGTGTCATATAAAATATAAAATAAAAATGTATGTGAGTTGATTATTTTTGACCTTGAGGTTAAATGATAGCGGTTATAAAATATAAAATGATTGTCAAATGTTAAACCCCCCCCCCAAAAAAAGTCTTTTATCTGAATGTTACGTGCCTGATTTAGGTTGTTTTAATCTTGTATCCACTGAGCTACATTAACACCATTGATTCGTTCTGTTTTTTTTATTATATTGATTGATGCTTTGCTTGTTTTCCATATACTACATACATTTTTGGGGGTCATTTTGATTCTATTTCTTCTTTCGTGGAGCGAAAAATGAGTCAGACAAAGGAAATCTGGGAACCTTGGTCTTTGTTGCACATCACTTTTCTCTCACGACATTGAACGCCGTCTCAGAGACCACCACCAACCACCCACCCACACACACACTCACACGGCAGGGATAAGTGAGTCCAGCTCACTGATACTCATCTGATGAGTGATCGTCTGGATCTGGGCTGGCTCATGAGAGTGTGTCTGACGGACAGCATTGGTCAGTGGAAACATGAATCAGAAACATGGGAAACTTGTTGACCTCGCGCACCCGGGCCCCACCGCCCCCAGTACCTGGAGGTCATCGGATCCCCGTCGTTCAGCCAATAACCATCAACTTATAGCAGTGTGAACATGTGTGCCCTCGCTCACACGGACACATGGGCCGCTCGAGGCACGCCATCCATTCTCATTAGTACCCCGTTGCAGCGGGCTGACGGTAAACTGAGCGTGTGCCAAGCTCATAAACTCACACGCCGCTCTCGCTATTACCTCATCATTATGATATCACGCCAGTGTCTCATAGTGATGACATCATGCCACCAGGTTTACGGTCCTGCCTTTTGCTTTCTTTCCTCTTCTTCTCTTTTTGATTACATTACACTTGGCTGCTTCATGCCAAGACCCCCTCTCGCTGAGAAGCCAAGGACAGCGTCCAGACTGTGAGTTGGGGTCCAGTCTGGTGAGTAATTACTGATCCTCCACCGAGATGAAAGCCCCCCGACTCCAGCTATTGTGCAGATAGAGGAGCTTTATTTCACACACCGATGCCGACGTGTTGGCATTGAAGTTGTCATCCGGTGGAAATTTGCCAAAACCGCCACTTCATGAATAGCCGCTCGGTCCGTCTGGTCACGAATAATGAAGTCACACATACACGTACACACACACACACACATACACTCCATCCACTCATGTCCCTATATAAATATTTGCTGACGCAAACCATTTCGTGCATTACTTAAAAATGATTATGTTTAAAAATGCCAATGCGCAAAAAAACAAAACCCCAAAAAACCTTGGTCACAAAATCCGCCCGGCGCGACGCTGAAATCATGACAGGAGTCGTTTTAGTCGAGTGGAAAAATGACAGTTGAGACATGAGAGCGTAGATCCATCACGGAAACAATTTCATTAAAAGAACTGACCAGTTATTTTCTGAAGGGGCCAGGTCAATCCATCTTATGAGGTAAGCTGAAGGCTTGAGACTCCCTCAGCCTGCCATCACCTTCTGTCCAGAACTTCCTCACTTTTAAGTCTGTGAGAAAAATAAACACTTGGGTTAATTATTGAGGGGAAAAATCATTACTGAATACGAACAACAAATCCACGAAATCTTCAAATAAGCAAATTAGAGGTTCAGTATTTTCTGATCATTATTTTTCATTCCAGACTCTAGCTGTGCAGCCTCGTGTGATTCATCGTCCAATGATCTCTACGAGCATTCAGAAAACAGCAAACTTGGCCCTCTACTTACTTCCTCCTGCAAAAAGTTTGGTTTTAGCCTCCTAGATAGAACAGATGCTTTTTTTACTTGTCCATGTGACAGTAATTAGACAAAAAAAAGGGAAAAATAAGGCTGGAACTGTCAGGTGTTGGTGGACTCAAATGCACGACAAACACTGATGCAGTTTAAAGTGTTTATTAGTGCGGGAAGTCAGACAGTCCAAGGTGGAGAGCCAGTGCAAGCGGAGACGGAGGCAGGCAGGATCGGCGTCGGTAGTCAACAGGAGAACGAAGGAGCAGAACAACAGGGAGATAACCGCTGGATTACTGGCACAAGGAAAAGCAGATAATCTGGCAACGGGGGAACACGGGAGACTGGTTAATAAAGACAGTGCAGATCACAGGCGAAGATTGTTGGTGATCAAGATCACATGCGCAGATTGTTGGCTTGGAGACTGTGACAGGAACAACACCTAGCGGGGGGTGTTTTCGTGACCTAAAGGCGTTTTTCTACTAGCCCTGCGCGGCTAGTGCCAGCCGTTCACGGTACGGGACAGCTCGGTTGAAAGGTATTTCCATAAGCCTGACCAGTACCTGAGCGTGGGCGGAGTCACGGTTGCAAGGCGAACCGATGGTCTTTGGACGTTTTTTGTGCCTCCCGTGTCCCCGAAACCAAAGGATTCACTTTTTGTATTAACCATGGTTTTGTTTTGTGCAAGACATTTTCGTAGGGATTAGAATGATTTTGTTTAATACTGTTGACTTGTATCAAAACACTGTCCTAGAAGAGAAAATGTAGACGCTGAAACGATCACGATCGCCTGAGTCTCACAGTTGTTTATTATTAAACAAGAAGATCCGCACAACTTAAGTCCACACAAAGCACAAACCAGCAACAGCTCTATTCGACCGGTGTGAACAAGCTAGCAGCGTTAAAATTGCTATAAGGAGTGAAACTTACGAAACTTGCGAGTCAGAATCGCCGCCTCTTAAGTTTTGCTGCCAGCGAACACAACACAAGCAGAGCATGGACCCCAACAAGGCAGGTACCAAAATCGTAACCCCTGGGAATGTGCTGGGGTTCGTGGAAATGCCGACCCGTACCGTACCGAGATGTTACCTCGCGAGCCTAAGGAAAAACGCCTTAAGTGACATCACAAAGGACAGCTCTCCAGAATTTCTGGGGAGTTCACTGAAAGAATATAAACACACATCGTGGTAAGAAAACAGTGAGTTCATTTAGCATAAATTAGGTCCTTTAATCTGTAATTGTGCCTTTAGACAGAGGCAAAATCTTCTGTGATTGACAGCATTAGTGTTAGAATAAATTGGAGAAGCAAGTTGTGCAAAATATGGACCTTTAAGTTGTCCATGGAATCTGCTGCTGAGAAAGAAAATAGAAATGTTGAGTTCTTGCCATGTATTTTGTTTGACTCTCTGTTCAGTTCTGAGGGTTGTTTTTTTAAGGACACTGTAGGCAACGCGCCTATAAATACATCTTTAAAAAAAACATGTATGATACACTGAACAACTCGTCCATGTTTAGCATCCTCCTCTGCTCTCAGGGTGTGATGGGAACGCCAACCACATTTTCTTATGGTGAGGTTTTGTGTACTCAGCCTCTGCACAATAGCTGTCTGCTCCGGCCCACTTATGAAATGTCAATAGTAATGAAATAAAATGGCATCAGAAACACTCACTGTCTTATCAATCTTAATTTGGGTCTGTCATCTGCTCTCTCATTAACGTGATGTCACTTTTGTTGTGCTAAAAGTGAAAAAAAAACAAACAGTAAAGAGCATTGTCTCAGAAATCTGTTTAAAAGTCATCGTCTATTCGCTCACAATGAGGAGGGGTTACTTCTCTCCCTCACATGTGCATCAGAAGTTATTTCCTCTTGTCCAAACAGAATCATTAGAGGCTTGCAACAGTGTGGGATGTAAACATTGACTGGATCCTCTGTGCAAACAGCGACCAAATTAGCATCTTGACAATCTGCACCTTTTTGAAGCGCTCAAAAGAGAATCGTTACTCAAAACCAACCCATACCAAGTGTCTGACACCTCAATTCACTTCGTGTCCCGTTTTTGACTCTCTAAAAAAAAGTAAGGTCATATTACTTTAGATTTTGAAAGGGAGACAACTCACTGATTTTTCAGGAGGACTTTGTGAAGTGTTTCCTTCTCCCTTCCTGTCATTTTGTCGTTTGACGTTTCTTAGGAAGAATCAGTGGTGCTGGCTGCTCAGTCTGTTGCACAGTTTCAGTAATGCTGACATCACACCTGACACTTAATATCTGATCTAAAAATGATATCTGATATCAACTAAACCAACCAAAAGCAACTGGTACCGTTTTACGATCAAACAGATAATGTATGTGTGATGTATGGGATTACGGACGTTGGCCGAGTCGACCCTTCTTTCCAGGGGCTCGGTGAAATTCCCTGGAATTCCGGGGTCTGACAAATAAACAAATAAACACATTTCATCCACAGAGCTCTCGTCCTAATTACAGCCCTGGACATGTGCTGTGCAGTCTCTAATTTCTCTCCCTGCGTGGAGACATGTGGAGCCGTCTGCGGCGCACCAACAGTCGGCAGATGTAATTACCACATCATCTCTGGTCCCGGCCAGAGGGGGGAAGAACGGGAGGGGCGGAGGGAGGGAGGGATGGAGAGAGGGAGAGAGAGAGAGATTGATCCTGGTAAACAATAATTAGGGTTGGTGATGGTGTTTTTGCAGGACATCGACTCAGCAGGACAGAGTGAACGCGAGATCCCAGTGAGGTGTCTTCAGACTGAATTAGTCTTCCGCGACCTGAAAAAAAAAGGCACACGATCCGTAATTTGACTGCGACTCTGATGAATGAAGTGGGAAGAGAAGTGTGGCGTAGCTGTGGACAGACGTACTTCAAAACCGGCTGATATTCGACAGCTACTAACATGATACAGAAAGGCACAAGGTTCCCTGAACCTATCACACTCGTAATTCACACATCCATCTTGGAAAGAGCCCAGAGAATAGGTTTGGAACCCTCTTAAAGAAAGTTTAGGCTTAGCGGTTTAAATTTAGAGATTACTATTGCAACACCACATCATCAGTAGGGTAAAACTAACCTGTTGGACAGAAAGGACTTCCTACACCAGCAAACTGCTAGCACAAGCTGTCAGCTAACAGCCATCTCACTTTCTTTTAACAACAACGGTGTTGATACTTTGCAATGTAATTCGAAGCAGCTCGTGCCAAAGTCAATAATGCAACAGAATTTGTAAACTTTTGAAATAACTTCTATCTGTACCAACTGTACCAACAGTGTTTTTAGCTTAAGACTTTTCCTACCTTGTAGCACGAAACCGAGACAGACTCACCAGCCGGAGCATCAGCACCATCCGTCCTCCTCTCCTTCATTCGACTTGACAAACTGATTTGGAGTCGATCTCATACGCGCGCTTGTCTGCAACGCTGATCGTCTTACAATGTGTTTTTGAACATGTAGCAAACAATACACTAGCAGGCGGTGGAGGCGGGTGTACAACTAACTGCGATCTGTGATTTATTTGTGTTAGACTAAAAAAAACAAACTTGTGTAGGCAGTTTTAGTGTTCAGTGTTTTAGACCAAAACCACTTTTGAACGTATTTCTAACAACAAAAAAATAATATAAACAGATTAATTTTCCCTGTTAGGAAAGATGTTATACTATATACAGACTAAAAGTGTGCAGATTGTGTAACAAACTGCACTTTTTGTTTTTCTTTGGCAGGAAATCTAAATTAACAATGACAAACAAAGACGGAAAGACTTTAGTTTTCATCAAAATGTCATTTGTAACTCTAAACATTTGCATTTTTTGCATTTTCTTTTCCCACTAATGGACGCTACTAAATCTGACACACTGGGCATTTCAAGACACTGGCAGACATTGTATTTCATATCACTTCTTTTCTAAATGTCATGTAAAGTTATAGGCCCCACAGTCGGTGTTTCGCGCTTTCAGTCATGGTGGGAAACCCCGCGCTGGAGGTCGAAGGCCTCACATGAGGAGACCGATGCTGGGAATTAGGAGTCATCGTCTTGGGGGCGGGGGCGTTGATGGGTGGGCGGGAGGGTGGTGGGCGTAGGGCTTCTTTACGGGAAGGGACGTCTCCCTGCTGGGATGACCGGCGGGGTGCGTGATGTGTGATGCGTGAGCCCGGCGCGTGGGCGTGTGCGCTCGCCAATCGCACAAAGGATTTTACAAACGCCCGTGCGCGCCAGAATAGTGTTCCAGTGATCCCGGCATTCCTGACATTCCTTCCTGCAAGTTTCCAGTCAGCGCAAGGCTAGCCGCTCCAGAGCTGTGACATCACGAGGGGGGTTCCGAGCGCAGCCTCCCCGCTCTCGCACAAACCCACCCATATTTGGAAGTGAGAGGAAGGGAATCCCACATGATGACTCAAAGGCTCCTGCTGCCAAGGGGAATTCTCTCCACATCTGTGTGTGTGTGTGCGCGCCTGTCTACTGTGTGTGTGTCATTACGTTATTCTGTCTGAGATGAAGGGGGAGTTCTCATCTGCAGGGACGTAACGTGGCTCAAACTGCCCGTCGTCAACCAGATAGCCTTTTATGTATTCACCCCAGAAAAAGACACCAAACGGACTCACATTATGGACATGGTGTTGTCTTTCTATTTATAACCGGCTTCTCTTGGCAGCTGTTGACTGTTGGAACAAAAAAACAAAACAAAAAAACGCACACCGCTCTTCAGAAATCACCTCTCCTCGCTCTATAAATGATGAAAACGCCTGATGGGGGAGTGTCGACAGCGCCCCTTTGATGGCACGCTGCGCACGGCAGCGACAAGGCGGGCCGCCGCTCCACAAATGAGACCGGAGAGACAGAAAGGGACCACGGGGCAGTTCAGTGTGCCCAGCAGAGTGTGACCAACCACCGCAGCCCGCTGGCTGCACTAAACCCCCACCAACCCCCCGGCCTCCACTGAGAAGTTTAATGGAATCCTTTTTCATAAGTTCAGACATGAATCACAAGGGGGTGGTGGGGGCGGGGGGGTAGCAATGCGGGAGACACACGGAGAGCAGACACGGTTGCGACTGTGCTGAAATTCTCTTTGTTAGCGTGCGTGATTGATGAGGAGAGGGAGAGGATACAGGAGAGGGATTGGGGGGGTCTCGCAGCCAGAAGAGGGGCCTAAATTTGGCCCCACTTTGTTCTCATCTGCATGCTGGTGACACAGGAGCGGGGGCTCTCTGGGGCTCTCTGTGGTCCAGTGTGTCAGAAAAGGCAACAGTTGCCCCCCCCCCTCCACCCCCACACGCCCCTTCTCAACCACCACCCGGCTCCTCCAACCTCAACAGACAGAAACGCAGACATTCCCTCTAGCAGCACCCCCAAAAAAAAAGAAAGCTTTCATAGAATATTCTGTTTAAGTGCGCAGACTGTTGTCTACAGTGCTCCTGGGAGCCATAAAACAAGTAATTCACAGACAATATCTCACCCGTTGCTCTCTTTGCCATTACCGAGGCATAAATCAAACGGATCTCAGGGAGGGGCTTGGATGGCGCGTCGCTCTGATCAAAAGCCAAAGAATCTTTGCAGAAATGGGATTTTTCCTTCTTCTTCTTCTTCTTTTTTTTTTTTAATGAATTAGAAAAAGAAAAAGAACCCAGGCGAGGTGTCAGGGAAGCAAGCGGGTAACCTGAGAGCTACACCATCCCTCCAGATCTGACCCGGGTGACGCTGCTCCTCTTCCGCTGGGACGCTGTGCGGTGACGTTGAAACACTCAGTCGCCCAGGACACAAATCCCCGCTTCCTCATCATTAAAGCAGGCTGTTAATGAGCTGTGTGTTACCGGAGTAGGTAGGAGAGGTGGAAATCAACAAAATACCCCTATCTACCACCTCCCTTAAAATGCTCGAACAATTTGATGATGCAGCTACACCTCGGATTATGCCAACACAGGCATCCTCCACATTCTCCTTATGAGCAATGCACATAAACAGTGCAAGCAAGAGGCAGAAAGGATCTCTCTCTCTCTCTCTCTCTCTCTCTCTCTCTCTCTCTCTCTCTCTCTCTCTCTCTCTCTCTCACACACACACACACACACACACACACACACACACACTGACTCACTGGAAAACCAACTGGGACACACACTGTCACATCCTGGGAGGGAGAGTGAGAGATGCCCTCCGCTCACTGAAGGACAGATGGATCACCCAATCTGTTGTGTGCCACCGTGCCAGGAGACACCAAACAACCCGCACCTGACTTTATTGGAAAGATTCGGACTTTTACATGTAGACCTGAACATAGTATCTGTCACGAATGTCAGTTAAAAGGGGTAATAAAGTGAGGGAGAAACGGCAGAAAGGCAAAAAGAATATCCTGAACGATCCAAGGAGGCGAAAAGATTGTGACAACGCTTGTTTGACCTCTAGTGGGGTTAGCGGAGAACTGCATGTTGATGTGACGTCATGGCGGAACGTTCCACTGTGTTTTCAAATGGGTTAGGGCGGGGGGGAGGCAAAAGTGTGACAACCTGCTTTTCTGGCTGCTTTTTGCGGTCGACTGAAAAGAATAAAAATACGCATTTCTATTTTCAAATGTTGAGTATGTATTCGCGTAAGATATATTAAGAAATGTGTCGTCGGTGGGGCAGAAAATATTTGATGTCGTCCGTGTTTGACAGGAACCGGAAGTGAGCAGAGAGGCGCCTTTTCGGAGCGCATGCGGTCAAACGAGTGTCCGTCAGTCAAAACAACAATAACAGCAACTCCATCTTTAGTCAAATAACGGGACAAACCACGCGCACACAACCAAAGTTCAGATTATGGCAACTAAAAAGAAGCGGGCGCCAAATGTACAAAATGACAGCTGGGTTGTCATTGCGACTGGTAGGTAAAATACTGTGTACTGGCAAAGCTAACTGTTACAAAGCAACTAATAATATAATGACAAAGTTAGCTGATGCATTTGTGCCACGCTTAAATGCAAAAACGTTACTACTACCGTTGTTAGACCAACATATTTGCTAACGTTGTTCTTAGATTTGCAACCAAAAATTATAAATTGCAGCTAAGCTTTCTGACTCAGTTGTAATGTACACTAACCTCGCTTAACTCACCGTCATCCAACCACCGTCAGTTTGAGGATGTTATGTGGGGCCAGATGAATGTCATTAATTATACCGGTGATCTTTGTGTTCGCAGACTCTGCCATGGATACACAGACTGACGAGAAGGAGCCGCCAGCGTTTGTGAGACTAAAGAATCCCTCCACAGGTCTGACTGTTTTAGGATCTGCGACTAAGGGCTTCCTGTTATCACGTGATCACTCTAAACCAGGGGTGTGCAAACTTTTGACTCGTGGGCCACAACGGCTTCTAAAATTTGACACAGGGGGTCAGTTTCTCAATAAAAGTTATCCCGGGATAGGTAGAAAACGTGCTTTAATGTCAATTAATGAACAAAATATCTGTCTTAAAAGCCCAACAATATTTCGGTCTTTATCGAACGACTCTTATAACACTGAACACTGATGAAATACAGCAATTTTAATACTTACTGACTATTAATATAATTTACTTAAGTTCGACGTTTGTCCATACCTGCTCTATACCGAAGGTCGATAAATGCGCTTTTTTTTTTTTTTTTTTTTTACTACAGACCAAGTGAAGGTAAGCTATGCTATGCTATGAAGCTATGAATCTCTAATGTATTTTGTGCACCCTCTAACTCATTGTCATTATGAACTCTAAGAATAATGATCATGATAGGTCATTTTAAATTGTGAACTAAGCAGTATTTAGATTATACAAAAGACATCCATCTAAGTGTTTGGTCAGCAAACAAAATAAATGTTGGAAACGTGTGAAATCCTGTCAGTTTCAGCTGATTTTCACTTCTTCCAGCTACGGCAGAAGAAGCTGCTGCCATGTTGAAAGTCACATAGTTCTCTATTTCTTCACTGTGCAGGTGCAGCTTCTCTGTATATGCTGAGCAGCGGGGATGTTCAGCTGTTTGAGGTCAAGGCCTTTGAGGATGATTTCCACTCCTGGTTCGTCGGACAGACTGTTCAGAAAGGTCAGTTTAGTTTCTCATCACTGTTCAACCACTGAAGGGACATAGTATAGGTCAGAAAACCCCAGCAGCATTTTTAAAATTTATTTATTTATTTATTTTTACCTCTGATACCAGTGATACCACGAATATTAACATGACAGGTGCATCAGCTCCCCAGAAATTGACAGACTAAGCCCTCAGTGTACACCCGCTCACTAAACTCTTTCTTGTTTAAAATGGTGCTACATACCTGGAAGAAGCCAAAACAAGACTATACAAGGGTCACTTGGCTGGGGGTGTTGTCACTAACCTGGAAAAGGTATCAGAGTCATTTTTGACATTACAAAGCATTGAATAGAGAAGAGAAGCAGGTGAAAAAAGTAAGGAAAGGTGACTTTTCTCTTTGCTGAACAATAGTATACGTGTATATGTACACACTGCAACTGTAACTACTATTTACAACCAGTAACTTGGACCAGAACAAGGGTAAATCGTGAATCATAAACTCAACTGACATCATCAATGCATCTTTAGATAGGCTTCTTCTGGAGAATTTCTCTGTCTTCAAAGTTTGACAGTGACATATTTCCAGTAAAATGTGCTTAAGTGATGTCACCATCGACTGTTGGCAAAAAAATAATACCACACATTAAACACTCAAAATCTACCGGCTGACGTCTGTTGCTATGATAGATTCACCAGTCCACTCCCAGTTTCTTTCCTCATGCTTGGGTTTTATCATCAAACAGATGGACGTCTTCTCTTTGTGACACCGATGGATCCTCTGTTTCTGATCTTGCCCTACTTGAATAAATCTAGCACTGAGGTAAGAAACACATCTGTATTGATCTTCCAAGGAGAGCTTCACTGTAAGTTTCCAATGAAGTTTCCAGAGTTTTCCTCTCTAATGTCTTCCATAGTTGGGAGAAGGTGTCAGATTTGACTTCTTCATTTATTTGGTTTTGCTCTTTTAAGCTTTCACAGTGGTGAGAATGGTTCCGTATTTTGGGGGCTTTTTTTGTTTTTTTGTTTTTTTTATAATAGATCCAAGTTAATAAGAATCTGCTTTGTACCTTGGCACTCAGGGGAAGTTCCAGCCTGTGGATCAAGTCGTCATGGATGAAGAATTCCCAGCTTGCACCAGGCTGCTGAGCTGCGCACGTTCTCTGGCCTCCCTGCACCACGTCGCAGAGGAAAAGGGTAACACTCATTTAAAAAAAGCAGATCAAAGACAAAATTGTGCTTCAAGGAGTGGAGATGTTTATATGTGCAAAACCTTTCTGGTAAACGCCAAATTCTTTTTGTGTCCAGAGGTGGGACAGATGAAGTTTCACCGATACAGTCAAGAGAGGACGCTGAGTTGGTTGAAGAAAAAGGTACATGTTCCTCTTTACTATGCTAAATCTTAAAAAACAAAAGAAAAGATACACGGTACCGCTTTAAGTCAATGTAATAAACTAATAATATAAATATGATATCAAACAAATAATTTGTCCACATGCTGAAACAGGTGGAGAGGATTGTTACTGCACTGAAGATGAAAAACATCTCAGTGGGAGAAGGGGTCAAATCCACAACATACATCAGAGTGAAGACAGAATCCGACCACAATGAGGGTAAATAATTAACAGTAAACTCAGACTTAAGGATATTTTAATTTTATTTACAGGCCTGAATTCCACGCTTTTATTCCTTTTTGCATTTGCAGAGCCACAGCTGGCCAATAGGTGGCAGCAATATTGCACTATTATGCTGCGCGATCTGACACAAACTTGCTGTTTTCCTTCTGCCGTGTTTTTCCCGACACAGAGGACTTTTTGCGCTTTGCCCACGGTCTGATATCGGAGTACATCAGTGAGGACCTGAGCAAAGCTCTCCTCAAACACCTGCAGTAGGTTCACGCAACCCACAGCAGCACATCAACATTTTCCAGAGTTGAAAGTGTGGCGCTCGTGCAGACTGTGTGCTCCTCTTCTCCAGGTTGCCAGAAATCACCAGCCCCAAAGAGACGGAGCCCCCCAGCAAGGTAGTGGAAGAAACAAACACTCCTTAATGCAGCCTCTGAAGGAAGCGCTGCTCTCTGTAGACCTCCTCACCTTCAGCAATGTTGTTGCTTTTGCACTTTTTTTTTTTTTAACCTTGTATCAGATTGTCATCCTGCGCCCTCCTAATCAGTGTAGGGTCATTCCAGCTAGCGGTCCTTGTTTCTGCAGCTCAAAAGCCTCTTGTCCTCAAAAAGCATCTCATCTTCCTTCCTTTGGCAGAAACGGAAACTTTCAGACACTCCGGTAGAGGCGGGAGAGGATTACACCAAATTCAACAGTGCAGACTTTTCGCGGAAAGTGAGTGTAAACAGAGAAGTTTGTGAATTTCAAGTTAAAGCGATCTTCTCAGTCATGATTCGCCGCTCGGTGCTTCAGTGATTGTGAGGGTTGCTGGTCTTCCTCTTTGGGCTCTGCTTGACTCAAAGTGTTTCTCCGCCTGGAATTAAAAAAGAACAACCTGCTTTCTCTCAGTTCAAATTGAACTCAGCAGCCTGTAACAAAGTCCGTGCTTCCTCTGGGCAACGTTGCTGAGCTACACTGTTGATTTTCCTTTCAGCCGCCCAAGAAGATGACTGCTGCTCAAAAAAGTCTGGCCAAGGTGGACAAGACCGGCATGAAGACCATGTCCTCGTTCTTCAGCCCCAAAGTCAAAGCCGAACAGAAATAAATGTTGTTGCTGATTTTCTAATAAAGGAAAGAAAATTATTTAGTCTGTCGTCTTCATTTTTTTAAAGTTATGAATAACAAGACGAGAAGGTTAAAAAAAACAACTTCTCAGGTTCTCTGAACTATTTTTCAATGTTCGTAGTTTGCAAATTAAAAGCATGGTAATAAGGGTCAGCAATGAATAAGGGATTTTAAAAGGTCCCACATTGTAAAAAATATTTTTTTCTTCAAACATTTCAGTGAACTTCTGATAAATGATCATCACAACTAGCCCTTATTCTTCTAGTACAAATTTCATGAAGTGCACATTTATCCCCATGTGATGTCACAAAGGGAAGTGCTGATTTGAGCCACTGAGAGTGTCCTGCACCTGCCTTCCTTCTGTTCCCTTCCAGAAGCTAAAAATCCAGCATTCTTTTGTTGGGTGATTGCAAACAGAGGGCTAAACACACAGCCTGCAATCTCTAGAAACCCCCCCCACCCCCCGGCTCAACTGGAGTCCAGAATAAAAACACAAATTTGAAAATGGGAGGAATACGGGACCTTGGATTTATCTCAGTGGTCTAAGGTGAAAAAAAAAAAAAAATCAATCATTTATTTCCAGAAATGTGAGGGTTGATGAACCTTCTTATCTCAGGGTGAGGTGTCTGAAGTATCCCTCTTACAAATGTGTTTTATCTCTAATAATTTGGTAATTACCTTACATGCTTGAAGAACACTCTACCTGTGGTGATGAGAAGAATAACCTTAGCTGGTTGTGAATTATTCATCCAGCTCAGCCTTTGGACTGATCCTGACCTCACTCCCATTGAATGGATATTCATGCGGCGCTACAAATGATGTTCACGAAGGACAAGTAACATTTTGGCACCTGCTTTCATGCCCAAAAGGGATGCAAGATTTCTGCGTATTGCAAGTCGCGTTCCGCTGGAATGTCTTGACCCATCGCAATAATGGATGTTTTTTTCTGCCATTTAAAGCGGCTCAAAGGGCCACGTGAAAGAAATGCGGCGGGTCTGAGAGACGAGTCATTTCTGATGCCGGAAGAGACAAAGGAGATTTGGAGAGGGACTCATTCCATCGGTGCAGGGAAATCAGAACCTAGTTCAGGCCAATATTTTTCGCGGTGAATTTAAAGAAAAAGAGAGACTGGATTTTTATAGAAAATTCAACACAACAAGAATAAGTGTGAGATTGAGAAAAAATTGAACAATAAAAAAATAATCATATGAAATTTTGACTAATCGTTACTGGTCCATTGTGGTGTGCAACTGATTTTAGACATTGCGTCTTATTTTTTCAACTTGGGTCTGGAGCGCAGGCTTTGAAAGGCGCTGTGCACCGCTTTGGGCAGGTGGATCGGGTTCCTCTGCAGACGTAACCGGCTGCTTGTTGACCCGCTTGCGTGTTTCTGGGCGCCACCTTTGGCACAGCGTGGATCCTGCCCGGGGCCGTCTGCGACCCGAGGAACCCGGAGCAGCCAGTTGGAGTGGAGGTCATGCTCGGCCGAGCTGGAGGCCACTGTGGGACAGGAGAACAGGAAGCTGAGGCGCTGACCTTCCACCTTTTAACGTCCCACGTGAGCTGAACTAGCTGCTGCTCATTTATCGCGGGAAGCCAGGCCAGATCAGCTGATCCCAGAGATAAAGGGGCCAGTTGTGCGCAATTGTTCTTCAGTGGGTCGCCACTGACCGATCTGGGCATAAACCGAACCTCACTGCAAACATTAGTGGGAGTTATGGGCATGATTAAGCAACAGCTGCTTTTATTTATGCCCACTAGGTCGCAATCTGCCCGAGTCTTATTTGTGGGTCTACGTGCCAAAGATAAGATTTGTTTCTTCATGCTACACCAGCAAAAAAGCACCACTAAAAGCTGGTGATATTTAGAATTCACAGATGTGTTCCCTTGAATTCCTTTCCGCCTTCAGTCAGTCCATTAAGCTTTTTAATAATTATTTTTTTCAGTTGTTTACAAGTCGCTCAAAAATTGCATGCCGCGTCTTTTGGTCATTCCACTGCACTTGATTTTAATTGTCGCATTACCATGATCCGAAAAAAATGCTCATTTTAAACAAGGTGGCGGAATCTGAAGATCCTGCTCAGATAGCTACAGATATTACAATGGCTTCTGCCTGAGATACTGTGATATAGACTTTTCATGAGAAGGGAAGGAGACTTTTACCAGATTAAATTGTATCTACACCAGCGGTTGTCAACTGGTGGAGTCTCAGGACCCACATTATTTTCCTTATGATGAAGTCGCAACCCAAATTTATTCTCCAGCACTCAAATCTATTCCACAAAAATAAAACTGTTAGCCCACTTTCTATCATGTCTAGTAAAAAAATTATTGAAATTATTAAAATGTATTGTTTGTCCTGCAAAATAAATGCTGAACTTTACCTCTATAAATACATATATTTTAAAATCCCTTTAAAAAGAAGAGGGAAATTGCCCACAAAGCTGCAATCCAATCAAAACAGCTCCATGACCCACTTTTGGTTCATGACCCACCAGTTGAGAAACGCTGATCTGCACTGTATCCACCAAAGAATAACTAGCCACCCAATTATTAATGCACCGTTCAGAGCTCTGCCTTTAAAAAAAAACATATTTACTTTAAACTTAAGAGTAAATCTGCAGCATTTGGAGGATCAGCCGACCCTCACCTATGAAGTCCACGTCTGCGTGTCCGCTGTCCACGTAAGGTTTACGCTGAGCCTCGGAGTCACAGCTGGCGATGACGGTGTCAAAGAACCTCAGGGTGTCCTCCTCATCAAGGACAGGGGGTGCTGACGGTTCCTCCGCTGCTTTCTGCAGTTACGGTTGAAAAATAAACACAAAATAAAAAACGAGTTGGCATCAGTCTGATCTGCACACATCTTCTGAGTCGATGTGTGAGATGGTCTTACTGCGTCTTTCTTTGTAGGCGGCGGCGGAGCTCGTTTCTTCTTGGAGGTCACGGTGGCCTTGCTGCAGGTGTGACTGAAGTCGCTCATGCTCTTTGTGTACTGCCTCCTGAGGTCCATGAGGGCCTCCAGGTACTCCAGGTGGTTCTGCGAGTCCAGCCACATCCTGTCCTCCTGCCTGTGCCAGAGGTGTGACGTGGACTCCACACTCACGGTGCTTTTGCTCCTCTTCAGGGTGGACGTGATTTTGGGAGTCTGCTCCCCCACCAGCAGCACGGAGGTGCTGCGGACCAGCCTGACGGTGCAGGCGCTGTGGTACTCCTGCTCCGACTGGGACCACAGATCCCGGCCCTTGTGCCCGTGGTGGTTGGGACGGAACACATTGTGGATCTTCCGGAACATTCCTCTAAGCGGAGGCTTCCTGCGGAGCGACGGGCGGCGTCCGAGATCGCGGATCCATCTTGTCACCGACGTGCGAGACAAAATTTAAAGCGAAGCTCCAGGCTGCGACTGGACTCTGTCCAGGGTGCTGAAGTGGCCGAGCTGCCTGCACAACCCGATCCCTGCTGTGTTTTCAGGTGTTGCTCAGCAACTTTGCGGCTGCAGCAGCAGCAGGTGGGTAACTGTACGCTCTGTTAAGCAGCAGTGTTGGGTGTCCTGACTCACACAACAGTCAGTGGACAAAACAGTGACAGTGATCTAATAACAGGTCTGCAGCTTCACCACTTAAAAATAAATACAAACATAAATAATATAAATAAATGACAAAATACATATCTATAAATATATATATCTATATATTTATCTATATCTATATCTATCTATTTACATACATGTACAATAAAATAGAATATATAATGCACATTTTATTATGTCAAATAATTTCCCCATTGTTTATTTTCTGCTTGCTCGACTTATCCAACAAGCTTAATTCCAGTAAGAAAATACAGATGTCTACTGTCTACAAGGTACAATAATTTGCTGCCAGAATCTGATCACTGTTTCTGACCAATAATATTCTGTCTATGGTGTCATATGAATATGCTGAAGCTTCTATAATATTCACTAATTTGGGTCAAATATCGTAAAGACCTCAAGACTATTTGAAGTTCCTTTTTGTCAGTGTTTTCCAACAATAAACCATGTGTCCAATCCGTCAGTGAAGGACTGTCCTGACAAATCAGAACAGTCCATCCTTCACCTTGGTTTAATTTACTCGCAAAACTGTCTGTGCTGCGACACTTATTTCTGGAAAACACCTCTTTGTGATGTCACAAGGAGAACTGGTATGTCATTGATTCCTGTGCCAGCTGAGTAACAACCTGACCGGCTTTTTTCTGTCCCTTTTCAAACAGAGCATTCATTTTTTTAGTTAGTTTGGTAAGAGCAATCCAGGAATGAATGATAAATTGTTCTGATTTTAGTTAAAGATGCTCGGATGACCAAACTTTCAAACTCTGAGCCTCTCACTGTGACGGTGAACTCTGATGTGATCTCTTTTCGCCAGTGTGGCTGTTTCCTCATTCTGCCTGATCAATAATAAATTTGTCTCTCTTGGATTTCACCTCCCCCTTTGTCGGCTCTAACTGGGGTGAGTCGGGTACTTTCATCTCGGGGAAAAAAAAAAATCCATGTTGCAAACTCAGCCCAAAAGTTTCCGTCACTTTCTCCACAGGCGGCGGTGCAGACCTCGACCAGATGGATCACTCAGACAGCGCTCAGCGTTTGAACAGGCCGACGAGTCTGGAGGAGGAAGCGATGACTTATGGTTTCATAACAGGGTAAAGGAGCACTTCTGCTTTGTTGGATACATAGGTAACAGGAGTCGGGCCGCAGATGCAGGTGGAACTTTTAAGAAAGCCCCTCTGCGTTTTAACTACAGGGTGTCGCGAAATTTGGGGCTCGACTAATCGCAAAACGAAAAGAGGAAATGGTTGAACTTTGTCTTTTAGTTGAGTTTGATCATATGAAGCATGACTTTCTTTTCTGCCTCTTACCTTGAAAGTGCACCTGCTGCTTTCACAAAGAAGCAAAACCTCAGCAGTTTCTTTTTCTAAAGTCGTTTTTTGCGCACATGAAAAAAAGCAAACAAAGAAACTGCTCCTGCTGTTTTCTTTTATCTGACAAGAAGAAAAATTTGATGTGATTACAAAGATGAAAGATGTGAACGTGTTGCTATGTAAAGCTGTGCAATTAATACATCAGGGATAACAAGAAGGGCACCTTGTCACCTCATGAACGGGGGACATTGTCAAGACAGATCAGGTTAAATTAAAACGGAAGAAAGGCTCTCACTTCCTCTTTGGGTTTTTTTTGGGATTATATCTTTGGTGTGTTATAATAATGCACCACACTAGCTGCGTCTGAAGGCGATGCAAACATAGTTTTTGCTCTCCAGTGACAAGTTCTGTGGACTTTCAAAGGGTGACGGACTCAGACTGAGGTAGGAAGAAATAATAATAATGATAATACTACTTCTACTACTACTACTACTACTAGGACTACAACTACTACTACTACTTCTACTACTACTACTACGACTAGGACTACAACTACTACTACTACTACTACTACTACTACTACTACTAATGACTGAGGACTACAACTACTTTGGAGCTGGACTACTTCTACTACTACTACTACGACTGTGACTGTGTGTGTGTACTACTACTACTATATACTACTACTACTACTACTATATAATATATATATGATAGGTATCATATGCTATTTATGGAGCTGGAATGTATATGATATTTCCATGCAGTATATATATATCTATATGTATATATATATATATATATATATATATATATATATATATATATATATATATATATATGAAATGATTACAAAAATTAAACTATGGACTAATTGTTACTTTAAATGGACTCTTTAAAGTGCCCATGTGACTTAAAGACTTCAGTGGAGCAACTTTGTCTGATCATTTGCCCCCCAAAATTATTACACAGATACGTTGAAATTTTTGAAGGTGGTGTGGCTATTTACAGCCACCTGCAAAAAATGCATCCCACAATAACTGAAGCTTTGATCGTCCTTCTACATGCTCAGAAGTAGGCACAAAAAAAAAGAAAAAAAAAAAAGGCTGCCACAAGGTATCCGCAAAGTGAGGAACAGGCACCTGACTGGAGGTACTGTCGAAAACTCAGAAGAAGTCTATGTGGTTTTTGTGACATCACACAGGGCTTAAAGTGTTATAATTTGGAAGCATAGTGTCTGCTGAAATGTGTATTCCTTAACATTGCAAAACAGCAATGTGTGCAGATTTGTTCAACAAGACGAGTCCTGAGGGTTGAGTTAAGGCAACTGGACTAGTTTTTGGTAGGTTGAAGATGTTTAGCTTCTCATCTGAAAGGCTTCCTCAATTCTGGAAAATAGCATCGAGAGTCTCACGTGACCCACCCAATGAGCAAAGATGCTTTGTGATGCTGACTGAGTGGACTACAGCTGCTCAATCACAGCTTCTCACTGTGTGTTCTTTGTTACAGCCATGTTGTGTGAGGGCAGACTGTTGAGCATGGCTTACTGCGAGCTGGGACTGGATCCTCTCCCCTCCCGGGGCTCCACCCAGACCTCATGCAGGTTGCCCAGACCGGCTCTGACTCTTCAGTCGGCCTCCACCGCACTCATCCAGCACAGCTCCGGCGAGAGACAGACAACTCCTGCGGACCACAGGAGAGCCTCGGCGGAGTCTTACACGTCCCCGCCGATGTCCTCCGCTCTGGACGCAGCCCAGCTCAGCAGATGGATCTCCCCCGAGATTGAGATCCCAGCTCAGTCCTGCTCCAGCGTCGACGCCCCCTTTCTGGTTCCGTCCTACTGCCAGAGCATCTGCCAGAATTACAGCGACCTCCAGATCGGAGGCGAGCAGGTGCTGCCCCTCTCTGACAACGAAGGCCCCGCCGAGGGCCCCTTCCTTCAGTCTTGTGACGTCCTTCCAGCGGTGGTGGACTCCCCGCCGGGACAGATAATCCACGCTCCGTTACTGCATCTGGCGAGGGGCGGCTCCAATCGCTGGAGACACAGCAGCGCCCGCGACCGCAGCTTCGTGTTTCACGATCGAGAGGGACCCTTCTCCAACTCCCTCCTCAACCGCTACCTGGAGCAGAAGCTCCTCGATTTGTACCAGCAGTACATGATGGAGAACATCGCCAGGGAGGGGGAGTCAGGGGGCTCCAACACGGGCCCCATGTGCCCGCTGCTGGGTTCCGAGCTGGTGTTGACCAGCCTGGACCAGATCACTCTGCAGCTGAGTCGGGAGGGGAACCTGGAGGCGGGCCTGGCCAAGGACATGGTGCTGAGCTGCCTGCTGCGGGTGACCGGAGACAAACAGTCGAGCGAGATCAGCACTCCTTTCCTCCAGATTTCAAACGTGGCGTCCAGGGAGCAGCTCACCGAGAGCAAAGACGAGTGACGCCAGAGCCAAAGGCGACGGTCAGCCAGGTCTCACTCTCAGTCCACTTTCTTATCTTAGCCTTTCTCTAGATATCTCTTCAGGTGCAGAAAGGGGAACTGCCAGTTTTGCTGCTTTACCCGGAGATCCTGGCCGACCACCTCCTCAATTTTCTCCATTAGTGCGGACTGTTCCTGACACACCTGACCAATCAGACAACAGCCTCCCACCCAGAGCCTATTTGAGGAGGTTATGTGTCTCTTGATAATCCTCAGACTGTGAACTTTGTTGGTTTTGGTCACTGAGTTCAAAAGCTTCTTTAGATCTATCAGATGTGAGAGTGAGCTGTATTCATCTTGTTCAAATGACTACAGGAAATGAACTTTCTTTTTTTTATCCTCTAATGTGGTACGCCTCATTTCAAACTTTTTTTTTTAAGCCTCAAAAAACCCCCGCTAAGGCAAAACTCACAAACTTAAAATTCATAACACTGCTCTGTAAAAATTTCAGATGATAGAAACTTTTAACAACCTCAGTAAACGTCCACTGGAAAATGGATTTAGCTCGTTGCTGCCTAGCCTGATAGAGGACCTTGGAGGGATTGCTGTACAGTAAATGCCTAGTTTGAGGCTGGAGGATGATAGTAGCCATGTTGTCAACAAACATAAAACAAAGTTGAGTTGACAACAAAGCCCCCCTTTATTAGATTCATCTTTGCAGTGGTGTTGATAATCCAGGTTTGATATGAACAAACAGACCAGTATGAGGCATGAAGAAGGATAATATTAGGCCAACGGCAGCTGTCGCCACAGCAATTAAATGGAAGAAAGGACGTCTCACTATTACCATTAGGAAAAAATCTCTCATCTACTTCTTGTGGTTGTGGCTTGCTACGTCCACATTAGCAGCAGATGTCCAAATTTACACAATGCTGGATGTTTTTCTCCATCAAAGGCTGCAGCCTGTCCGACCTGTCTCATCATGCTTCCATGCTTTTTCTGTAAGTTAACTATAAATCTATAAACGAGTGTAAACTGACAACCTGTCCAGGGTGCAGTACTGCCCTCGCCCGGAGACAGGTGCAAAGAAGTGGTATGTATTTGTTCCTGATCTTCTTCCGTGGTTTTTAAGGGGGAGTGCACAGCAGACAACAAACAGAAAGACGATGGGCGCAAATCCTGGTTATAGAATCCTGATCGATTTCTATCTGTTGAAGGACGGAAAGATGCTTGTGTGATCTCTGAGTTGAGGGATACAGCTGCCAGGCAAAGGCTTGGATGTATTTGCATTAAATAAACTTTTAAACTCAGAGTTTGTTTGCTTTTGTGATTTTGTTGAGGATTGTATTCCACAGCACCTTAAAGGACTGGACTGGACGCGTTTTAAGAATAAACAGTCCATTTTTTTTTTTTTGTGTCCTGTGTGATATTCATTCAGACCAGGGGTGAGCAAACTTTGTGACTGGTGGGCCACAATGGGTTCTAAAATTTGACAGAGGGGCCATGGCCTTAGTTTGCCTATGCCTGATTTTGACTATTAGACTACACATATAGTAAAATGTGATATGATACAACATACAGTCCAGGGTGTCCCAAAAAATTTGACATCATTTTGCAGGCCAATAATTTTGGCAATTCTTGTTGAAATAGTTTCAAATTTTCACAGAATGTATAGAAGCAGATCAAGTTTTTATATTTAATGTTTTATTTTTGTTCTGTTCAGGTTGAGCCATTCCATTTACTCCCAAAGAGAAGTCATTTTGCATCTTGGAAAATGCTTGCACACAGTCACCCAGTTGTGACACCGTGCACATATTGAACACTTATGAAATTGGTCCCATAATAAGCTTATAATGTTCAACACCTAAATTGTTCACTTTCATTGAGCTAGACTTAGCATATATTTCAAGATAATTGCTTTCAAAATGATGTCAATGTTTTTGGGACACCCTGTACTTTATTATCCCACTCAGGGAAATTTGTCTTGAACTCAGGAGCTGTGCCATAAATGCCTTTTATAACCCCAATAACAAGAATAAAAGATTGGCCACACCATCACCCACCTCTGCGTAACAGCTTTGCATATGTCCTATGACAAACACATACATAGACTATACACACATAATACATGCTAAAAAAAGGGGCCTTAACTACATCTTATACTCAAGAAAAATAAACTTGTTGATTATTCATATTTCAGTCTCCTTGCCTGAAATATAGAAAACATTCATGGCTGGAGCAAACAGTCGGCCCCACTTTTTAGCCAAAATCAATCCAACCAGCGAATGCCTCCCACACCCTGCTGCTGCTGCTAATCTATGATGTCGGAGGAAGCAGGCTGGAAATCGGTGGGACGTCCACACAAAATGTTACACTGTGTCTGTGATAGCGGCAGCTCCAAGCAATAAAAGCAGAAAACACCAGTTACAGATAAGGTTATCTGCGCTGCACGGTGCACAGTCTGAGGGAGTTCGCGGCCCTGCAGAGTTTGTCACCCGTGCCGGAGCAACGTTTTCCCAAAATAGACGTGACATGTTATTTTTCCACATTTCCCTCCCATTGAAGGTGCTTTGAAAAGAGCCACGACGGTGTTCCAGCTCAGAGGAGCCGTGGCCTTCTGAGCTCATGTTTGATCAGCTTCCTTGTTTCCTGCCCAAACAGAAAGCCACAGGAGGAAACCGTGTTTACCGAGCGCAGCGTCGCAGCCGCGGCCCTGTGAAGTCTCAAGGCTGCCGAGACGCACGTTTGGTGCTGCTGCCTCCGTCCACATTGCAGGTACATGTTGAAAAGAAGCGCTCATAGCTAAACAAAAAAATAAATTACAAAAAACGCTCACATGTCAATACGAACCATCCCTCTTCCCCAGCAGCGCCGGCATATTCAAGCAGACAGATTTCCAACGGACCTTGAAAAGGAAAATAAAAGCGAGAGCGCACCTCTTGTTTCAGGGAAGGTTGAGGATTGTTTTACATGCTCAAGGTAAAGCTCAAGACAGCGGTCTTACTTTTTAGAAAACTTCAACAAATTGCACAAAACCTTTCCTTAAGGTTAAGTATACTTTGTTTCAACTGGTCTTAATTTTCAATGGTTTCCATGACCACTCAGCTTTCTTCACGGATTAAGTGGTGATAAGGTGAGTAGCGTTATGCTAGAAGCTGCTCTGAAAAACCACTGAATAAAATGACAAAATTAGCATTGACGCTAATTTTCTTTACAAGAACCAAACAGCATTTTCAAGTTCAACGACAACATTGTATTCGTTTTACTCCAGATTGGCTTTCTCAAGAGTTACGTTTAAACAGTGTGATGCACGGCTAATGTTACATTGCAACAAATCTGATTGGTGTCTTCTTAAAGACAACCGACAGGCATTTGGCCCAATCATCGTTAACTTGTTCTTAAGTAATGCTCTCTGGGCCGTCTTTGGCAGATAAATCTTATGGACTTCTATCCAACATTTCATCCACTGTGTCTGGTGACTCCTCTGGTGGCCAATACAAGATGAGTTGAAAGATGGAAAAAGTCCCTCTTTTTAGTTCCTGTAATTACAAGTTTAACTCTCAGAGAAAAAGTAGGACTAAAAATGCCAGTGAGTGAGGAAGAAGGTCATGAAATAAGAGCAGGGCCTCAGACTGATTAAAACCAACCGGGAGCTGCAGTTAAATAAAAAAAGAAAAAGAAAATGGAAAAAAAACTTCTCTCCTCTGGCTTCACGATGAAACAAACAAGGAGGCTGAAGTGTTGGAGCGTCTTTCAGAGGTTCATAAAGTAATTTCCTCATCACAAAGAGCTTTTACCATGGAGGGCGGTAAAAGCAAGGCCACAAGATTTCATATCAAAGCCAAGGTCCCAGATACACTCTAACTCACTATTGTGGCTTCAATACTCGCTAGCACTCTGTGGCTCGCCTTTATTTAAAAAGCTTTTAGAATGTGTCCTTGTTAATTGGAACCGCCATATATTGTTTACTTATATATTTATTTTTTTCCCCTCCCTTTGTTCAAGTGCGATATAAGAATGTCTATTACAGTTTTCTCAAGGCCCGTCTTTCAAGTTCATCGCAGGTTCAGACACTCATACAGTCCCGCACAAAAAAACTTGGCTAGTCCGCATTAACTTATAATCATCTTCCAGACTCATTTCCTACTTGATACTTGATGAAGTCCAAAGCTTGAGCTAAAAGCCCAACCAATGAGCTACTGTTTCACAACGGCATTTTTCTCCCCCGGCCGAAACGTCCCTGAAAGTGTCCTTTTTCTTTCTTTTGTTCTTTCTTTCTTTAGAAGAAAAAAAAAAAAAAAAAAGGGCCAGTGATGCATTGATGCACTTCACTCAAATGTCCCCCTTTCCATTTCCCATTTCACCCCCTGCTCAACAGAGTGCGCCCACCGGAGTGACCTAGCGGGGAGCGTGCGGGAACACTTAATGGCGGCCCTGCCGTGTATCTGGCTGATTGACAATGGGATACGTAGGTGGCGGAACAGGAGCACACACATTTCCCGGTCAGTTAGCCGCTCAAGGTTGTGGGGAGCCTTCAGCGGCGCGGCTGACCTTGGCCACGCTGGAGCAGACGCAGGCGGACCTTGAGAGACAGCGGGGCAGCGGGACGTGGCGCTCGCAGAGCTGGGGAACATAATGTGGTAATGCACCACTATATATCACAGCCAAGCAGAGAGCCACGTGAGCGCGGGTGGCAGTTGACTGAAAACAGATTTGGTCTTGTTTTATACATGTATGTATGTGCGTATACACATTTCTTTTTTTTGCGAAAATGCGATATCTTCAGATGCAGACAGTACCGCCGAGATTAAATGTACCGCTCGTCCGTTTCGCTGAACTCCAGCCGGTTCTCAGACGGTCTTCAGACAGAGAGACCGCACGCGACCTTCTAGGTTGTGGAAATAGCGGGAAGCAATTTGACAGCAAGTCACGACAATCAAGGCCTTTTTCTTTTTGAAATGTTTCCGTTTTCTCTGACTGACTTTGGCAATGGCAGCTTTTGTTTTGGTCCTTGCCCCTCGCATCAGTCCAGTCTTGAGCTGTCGCTCAGTGGTTTAACTTTAACAATATTTTTATTTTATTTTATTTTATTTTTTTTGGATGGGGCTGTTGACAAAATACATCCTTTTTAGGTTTTACCTTATTTGGTTTTAACTATCTGTTTTTCGTTTCTTGCATTAATCATCCAGCTGCAGTATTATCGCCAGACAAAACCATCATACTTCTCTTTCATTCATTTAACAGACTTTCATTTCAATTATAGACAATTCCATGATTTTCCAAGGCTAACATCTGATCATTCTGCTTGTTCTTGATCACAAAAAAATTTCAGGGCCCCTTGTTTCTGGGTACCTCATTTGCTATTCCAACTTTTCCAAAATGGTACATGCAAATTCTAAGGAGGCCTAAATAGACATTAAACTGACCGGATTTCTCATTCTGCTTCATCTGTGACTTTAACAGTCACACATTCACTTGTAAAGGGTGATTTAATCAAAAACAATTGATATCCATGTTATGTGAGGACTCCCAGTTCCTGCTCTGATAAACCGACTTTTAAACTAAACCTTACGAATAATAAAATTATACACAGCCAGATTAACTTGAACGATTCCTTCTCACTTCGTGGAGATTTTTTTTTCTTCGACACGCTTCGCCTCCAGAGAGTCTCGCCGAAGGTGAATGACTTACTACGTCCCTGCATCTTATCCTGACTCACAAGGTCTGCTCTGCTTCGCTCCAGGCGAACGGAGGAAAAACAAAGCACGCTGGTGACGCTCGGATTAGGTTGAATTTTGCCTTCCCGTAAAGGGACGGACACGGTCAGCAACCATACGCAGCTCGTGATGTGTTTAAATAATTGTCCCTTGGTACAAAGGGGCCTGAAATATGGCAGAAAAAAACCCCCAAACATCCCTAACACCAAGGCACCATCACCAGTAAACTGAATGATGTCCTGATGTGCTCGTGCATCTACTGAATTCCATTGCTGACGTAGATTCATCAACGTTTCTTCAATATATTGGTTGAGTTTGAGCGAAAAGCAGCCTCAACTTCCTGTCCTTTAATGACAACAGTGGCACCTGGTGTAACTGGTGGCTATTTGAGTTCCTGTGGACTTTCTTTGAACTGCAGCAATTCGTCTTCACCCATTCTACATGTCTAAATGCATTGAGTTGCTTCTGTGCGATTTGCTGATTAGCTATGTGTGTTAACAAGAAGATGTATATTTTAGATTAAAAGGTGTAATGCATATGCACCAGCCAGTATTGGTAGCAGCAGGTCCTTGAATAATTTTCCAATTTGAAAAAAAAAATAAAAAAGTTTTTTCTCTACATTACATCCCTATGCTCCACCAGCATTCATTCAAATTACCCATGCATTAAAAGTTACATTTAAAAAAAGGTTATTTTCATTTGCCTCAGAACATATTTCTCCACTCCACAACAAAGAGCAGCAAAGATTTCAACAGACCATTTTAACATCAGTCAGTTACCTTCAGGGCACTTGGTTGAAACTACATCCTTCACTGTACATTAGCTGTGAAAGCTGTGAAGGAAAAACAATCTTCATACCTCCATGTGAACTGAAAGTCAAGGTTGTTAAAGCTTGAATAAAAATTGGGAAAAAAAAGTCCAAAGATGGAAAAGCAGCTGCCTATTACGATAAAAGATTCACACAACTTTTAGACATATAGGTCTTAATAAATAAATAATAAAAACATGTTCTATATGGGAAGATGCAGGAGTAGGTTTTAGAAATTCAGGGGTTAAAGAGAACAAAGTTTGGCTTTGTTTGCTTTGTGTGGAGCTGGAGAGCTGCACGTTGCCCTCTGACATGACAAAAAGTAAGAGTCATAATATTAGGCTGAATAAAACCAACGCAGTTCAAAGAAGGTAAAAAAAATAACTTAGAGGCTTTCAAGAGGTATTACAGAAAAAAAGTAGCATCTTCAAGGCCTCTCGGATCTTTAATCACACAGACATCAGAGAAGCAAAGTGGAGCCAGACAGCATGACTCACCGCCCGTCGCTAAATCTAAGCCTGAAAACGTGTTTGTTGTTTCTCAAGGTGGCCATTTCTCTGATGAAAAATCACTCCATGACCGCTTTCATGACACTTTTCTTTTGGTTTTGTTTTTTTCCGACAGAGATAACGTCTCGCAGCCACAGAACAAATGGCCGTCAGACCTGTTTATCTCATTAGGTTCTCTCTTCAAATGTGCCTTTGTCTTTCCGTTTCCTTCCATGTTCTCCCCCTTGTCTCCTCCCCGAGACGGCGACACCGTTATTAGCGCCATAATTTACCTCCTTATGCAAACACGACCCTGTCCTCGATGCGCTGCCAGGCAAAATATTCATATTGTAGTCACTGGGAGGCCAATAAAGGATGAGATAGGAGGGATGTAAATCAAGGATGTGGTGTGGGAGCTTTTCCTAGTCTGCACGCACAGTGTGTTTCACTATGGCCCTTTAACGCACATTCAGAAGTATATATCGCATTGGGAAATGTATTGAAACAGCGTAATTCGAAACAACTTCCTCCAATTTGCAGTAAGTGGGTGTAGTTTTATCTGAAACGTTGATGGGCAAAATGTTTTATGGAAACAGGTTTGCCGAATAAACACGGATCCAGTGAACATTCAGCTTGCGCGACCTGAGCTGTTTGCACCTTCCTTCCTGGATATTTCCATAAAGCCGAGTACTCTTCAGCCTCGTTGGTGAGAAAAAAAAAACCACCCACTCTTCCATCCCATTCAACCAACTACAATGAAACGAAATTTCAGAGTTAAAATCCAAGAGAACTACCTGCTGTGCAAAGGAAACCTCGATACTACTTCCTGGCAGACTTCCTGGAAAGGCGAAGCTGGTCACAGTGAAGATGAGGGGAAGGAATTCGTCCCTCACAGTGGCTCTGCGGGACCAGTGTGCAGTCAGGATTCAGGAGCACTGGCTGGGTTTGACCTTGGCTGACTCTCCTCCCCCATCCATACATGTTACTCCCCCCCCGCCATGCACGCACACACAAACTTCACCCTCCAGGGTCCCACTCAACCTTGGATAATTAGCTCACGTCCCAGCGGCACATGTTCAACAGCCAGTTTATCCACAACAAGGACGTTAGCTGCAGCGTCCCGCCTCTACACTACCTCCTGCTCACTACCTCCTAATGTTGGACTGTGTGTGTATGTGTGTGTGTGTGTGTGTGTGTGTGTGTGTGTGTGTGTGTGTTTATGAGTCACGCTAATCCTTGAAACCACACTTTAGAAGCAGCCGTTTGTTGAGCAGGTGCAGCTGCTGCATTCAGACTTTTTTTTTAAATTGCCTGCAAATCTAAACATTAAACAAAACTAAATTACCACCTTTCTCTTTCCTATTACTTTGACCTCATTAAGCATTTTTTATTTAACACTTTTTTTTATTATTATTATTTTTTTTTAGAATTTTGGAATGCACGGACCAACCAAGAGGCCAGTGAATTGCCTCACTAAAAGTTACTTTCAATAAAAATGTCTGAAGTAATTTTTCATGCTTCCGTGCAAAATTGATTTGCAAAAGGTCGTTAAAGGTCTTGTGTCCTTCCCAATCTCAGATCTTTATTTTTCATCCAAGACCCCAAAACTCTTTATATTTCCTGCATATTTAGCCCCCTGTCTGCAGAAAAACACTGGGTTTTAGCTTCCTGCTGAAACTGATGCGCCACTGGACCTTCGGGCTGTGTGCGAGTGCGTGTGCCAGCTCACACTTTATGAAAAATAGAGCAAGCTAAGCAGTAAAGAATGGACACTTCTGTCTGGAGTTTATCAACTAACGTCAAAACCTTTAATGTGGAGCCTTTAAACCTTCTCATTTTTGAAAACATATAAAAGGTGCATCGAAACCAAACGTGCTGAAACGTCCTGTGTTCACGTTTTGCTTGAAAACCAGCATGTTTCCCGCAAGTAGTGTGACCTTGTGTGTTTGTACGCTGACCCTGAGCACGGTGACGGGAGGAGAGACAAACACCCTGCGGACTGTTGTATCATCGCACGCTTCCCCACGTTCAATGACACGTCCCAGTTAAACAATGAGCAGAGCTGCGTTTGTTCAAACACGGACGGCCTGTGAGTCACTGCCACTGTTTCTGGTGTTTTTCTTCTCCGTGGGTCGCCAATCTAATAAATCAAAACACAACGCCAACGTCGTCTGTGAAATATCGCAACAATAATTAATTTGCCGCCAAACATCTGATGTGGTGCTAAAACGTCTGTTCACAGGAAAAGCAGGATATTTGATCAGTTCTTCTTTTGCTAACCCTCTGCACCGCTGTTAGATGGCACACTTCAGATTCCGTTCAACTATGTGACGTCGCTCCTTCTTGGCGGGTGCACGGTGCCTTTAGGATGGTAACATCCAGCACATGCACTCCCTCGCACCAACAGGAAGCCTCTATCTACCCCTCATGCCCTGGCAAAAACGAACAGTGGCCAATCTGATTGGTCGGCTTGTATGTAAAAGAAAATTATGTTACTCCTCACATTTTGCCCCTTTTAATGATTCAGTTTGCTTGTCTTCGGTTAAAATATGAATTAGAGCTGGGCAACCCAGGTGTCACTGATGTAATCCATTAGTCATAAGTAACATGTCTAATAAATTTTGATGATCTCAACCTTTTTAATTATTTTTTTTAACCTTCAATGATTCTTTCAATGCTTTACTTCTTCTTGTGTGCTTTAGCGTGTGTAAATTTTGCAACATTTGTCTCGTTTGAAGATCAAAATGTATCAAGACTTTGGTTTTATGTTGCTTTTCATCACACGTGGCGCAAAACTCGCCGTCTGACGGACAGACAGACAGACAGACAGACAGACAGACACACAGACACACAGACACACACGCGCGCGCGCACTCATACGCTCACTTTGCTGTAAGTTGGTGACATGAGTCCTTGGAAAGTGCAGTATTCAATTTGTAACTATTATGGAGACAAGGACGCGGCCCTTTATGTGAGCAGCCACAGAGAGAAAATGGAGGCAGTTGCCATGGCAACCGCCAGAAGAGCGTCCAACAAATCAACAAACAATGCAGCACACTACTTTTCCCGGGGAGCCATTTGAAGTGAGGCCTTGAGTCACACAAAGTTGTCCTCTTAAGTTTCTGAGACCTGTCTTGGAGTGTCTGTGGGTGTCTCAGTCCGAGTGTTTGGTAAAGAAGAAGAAGAAGAAGAAGAAGAAGAAGAAGAAAAAAAAAAAAAAGAGAAGGCCCCCCAAAAACCTTGTGTTATTCTCCGCTCTCCTCCTTCAAGGCCAGCGTGGCTGAATGTGCCAGAGAGCCGGCTTCACGGGTCACGGCAACCTCCAAATTTCCTTCTTGTGCAATTAGCCTTCAGGAAATGCTTAAAGCTGCAGGAGAGGCGAATGCAAGGCCCCGGTCATTCAACACACATGGCGCGTCGAACAAACGGAACCGTATCAGAAAAGTACTTTGGGAGATATTGGTTTCCTCTGCCAGGACGGTTGATGACATGAGACGACGGCACGAGACACGGGCTCGCTCGACTCTGAGCAATTTTTGGACGCAACAGCAAAGTTTAGTGCGACATCCTGTAGCTTGGCCCGGCGGCATTTCCTTCCTGCCTCAGATCACGGCTGCCGTCTGCTCCGAGTTTCCCATGCCCCTTGTCCGAGTAAACAGTTTGTGTTCGGCGGCGCTGCTGACCTTGCTCTAAATTTCAGCGGCAGACAAAAAAAGAAAAAAAAAGGGGAGGGAAAAAAGGGAGCTGCGGCATGGCTGATGCTGTCTCACTGTTGCTGTCTGGGAGGAGTGCAGATCACCGTCTGTTTGGATTTAAGGGCTGTTTGGCCAAGTGGCCACTGGCAGTGGGTGTGAGGAAGAGGAGATCCGTGGCCTTGCTTGATATTTTCTTCTCAACAATGCTAATGCTCTTCAATACTTTTCTCCAACTCCAGTATCATTTGTTGTCATGTTGAAACACAGTCAACTGCACCCGTCAGATGCCACACAAAATTTTTTCTGAATTTGTTTGCTGTTTGCTTTTGGAAACGCATTCATCCAGTAGAGAGCCCACAGAAAACATTTTTAAAGAGGAGGCCCATTCAGACATAAACACTGACTGATGGTTAAATTTTAAAGTCGACAAATCAGATTATAACTGCAGGGTGAGCCAGGCTACCTATTGGTGCAAAGGGTGACATTCGGTGCGACTCACTAACCTGAGGTGTTGAAAAATTCGATTGTTTCTTCTTCTTTTAAAGTGAAAATGATGCCTGGTTCTCTTAAAATTGCTGCTGAAGCAGTATCCATGCTAGCCTCCATAGCCGCAGTTAGGCTGAAACATCAGCTTCCTGTATTTCTTCTTTGTGACTTTTTAAAAGGGGCCACTTCTAGCTGATGCCTTCTGGTCACGATGAATGGAGCGCCCTCTGAAAAATGTTTTGGATGTGGGGCGGCTGAGATGAATTGTCAGAGCGAGCGTCAGGTTTGAAGAACTGAAGTGATCCAGCTGCCCCGCAAGGTTATCATGGTCAACTCAGTCTGGGTACATAGGGAGGCCTCTCCATGCCGAATTACTTCATATTGGGCTGGAGCTGAACAGGCACTGGGCCAGACAGGGAGTCTGCTGTTTATCACACCGAGTGTTGAGGACAAACAGGGCATGTGAACCTGAGAGCAGGGCTGTGATTACTTTACAGGAAGACTTCTAACAACAAAAGACTACAAGAGTTTGAATATTTCTAAAAAAAAAAACTCAGTTGATGTAAAATTCACTTTACCAAAACTTTGAAACAACTAAAAATAAACAATAACAACATTCACAAACTATTTCACCAAAATTCACCAAGAAATAATAAAAAAAGGGCATTTTTTACGTCTGCTTGTTGCGGTTTTCTGGGAAATGTGCGCTAAAACAAACTTTGATACATCTCCCAGCTTAGTGACAACACAGTCAGCTAGATTTCGGACTCACACCTCCCGACAGGATTCTTTGCCACTTTGAAATGTGTAGAAAGACCAACAAAGTATTATATAGTCCAGGAAGCTAAAACACAGCGTTTTAGCAGGAAAATGCAAACACAGGGCTAACAGTTTGATTTTAAATGCGATTTTACTCCAGAGGAGAACATTTTGAAGTGTACCCAATTTATTAAAGCAGTTTTCTACTGAATTGTCCGCATTGTTACAAGAGCAACACATGCGTTACGACGCACGCTTGGGCTCCAAATAAAGTTCTGTTGGGCAGAATTGCACACGATAAGTTTCAGGGCCACTGGCCTTTCATGCATTCAAGGAATATTATAAGACTTTTTATTTGCTCTAACCGCAGCGAGGTCGGTCGGACAGCTACTTAAGAACATCTCGCACAAATTTGATAAATAAACAAAAAGGGAGCCGCGAGCTAGACAAAGAGCAAGCCGAGCACAGCGGCTGTCTTTTCAACTCTGTGCTTTTGCAACAATAATAGGACCTCACCTTGAGACAGAAGGATTTTTATAACCTGTGCCGGCGGGGCCTTGAGGAGAAGAGAACAGACGAGGCTGGGCTAAGGCTGTTTATACCGCGGTGTCCTTGATATAACATGTGAAAAATCTCTCAGTTTTCTCTATCTGCCAAATCAATACAAAGACATTCAGCCCTGCAAAACAATGTCACGGTGCTGCTGCTTCTGCTGCTGCTGCAGCCACAAAAAATAAAAGTTCTCCCTCCGTGTCCCTCAACGCAGCAGGACTGCTGATCGCCCGGCACGCCGGGTGAAAGACTTCCCAAACCCTTCTGACTGGTCGTGTGCATCCATCTGGGCAAGATGGTAAATGGACTGCACTTGTATAGTGCTTTCCTTTGCCAGACCCATTAGGAGCAATTTTGAATTCAGTGTCTTGCCAAAGGACACTTCCACATGGGATTTGAACCGCCGGCCCTTCGGGCATTGGACTACCCATTGCTCAACCAACTGAAGCCACAGCCGTCCAGAGAAAGTGATTGGAAAGGTGACACAAAGGGACAAATGTGTCAATATTACATTTAAAGTGGATCAATCACTTTTTTTTCTGCCAGATTCGTCTCGTCACGGCCTTATTTCTGCTGTTGAACAGAACTTTTGCGTTTGGGTGTCAGGGAAACACACACCTAAGTACGATTCAGAATGTGCAGCATGTATAGGCCACAACAGACCGACTCCCTGCATGTTTTCAGTGGCCTCCAGTTCACTGCACAAACAAGGGTATTACAGAACCGTCAGTGTTTTGTGGACAATGTCAAGTGATAAAGTAAGAACACAACACTGCAGCCGGAGGACGTCCCTCTTACCGTTTCTTCAGTACTGTTTCGTTTTCTTGTATAACACCAATTCAGTGCGGCAAACTAAAGATTGCACATAATATCCCTTTACTTGCTGCATACATGCTGGACTGTTCAGCAGCAGTCAGGTCCAAGTGCCACTTCCTGTTGCCGTCTTTGTTTTGTACAGCCCCTTTGAAAAGGCTTCCTGGTTTTGTTTGGGACACAGTCTGAAGACTGGTGACTGAGTTTGGCAGGGTGGATGAGCAAAGTTTTAAAGTAAACCGTGGCAACCGTAAGTAACCTTACACTACTGCTGCTGCTGCTATTCACAGATAAACTGCTGAAAACATTTTAATGCCCTTGGATGCTTCTAGCGTCCAGTGTTCTAGTAAAACTCCTCAGGATTAACGTCTAATTCATCTGCTTTATCCCGAATCGCCTCCATCACTCTTTCACTCACTGTCCTCCACTCTTTCCTTGCGTCTCCCCCTCCACAGCCCACCCCTCACTCCCATCCTCCTTCAGTGACAGAAGCAAGGAGAGCATTGAGTCATGACATCATAATTCACCGGCTCCTGTTTTCACGGTTAAATCAATATCAGAGTGTCCAAATCAAGGTCGGAGGCTGGCCTTCGCAGCTCGCCTTGTTCTCCGTCTTTCTCATAGAAAATCATATAAATTGTCCCTAAAATAATTAAGCCTTCAGATCAGTGCTGGCCTATATTTTTTAGCCGGCTTCCGTCTGATAAACAGCACTGCCAGAGAGTCAAGGTAACACTGGGAATAGAAGTGCGCTTCGATTCCTTGTCTGTCTCTGCCGTTCACTTCCTTCCTCTCTCTTCTTTAAAGGTGCCAGACTTGAACCCATTTTCACATCCTTTCATCACAGACTCTGGTGGAGTCTGCCTCATGTTATTAATTATTCAAAAACTCAATGGATCTTCAGACAACACTATATTTAGCCCTCAGTCAACTGCTGTTTCTCTCCCAAATCAGTTTGCAGGGGGCTACTGCATTGCAATTAGTGATTGTTATGTACGGATGTAATGGAAATTAGCATATAGTAGGCTATTACATTGTCACGAGAAATTCCTTTGTGCAATTACGACTTCTTGAATAACTGTTGAGGGATTATTGAGTGATGTCCTTGTCTTGCATCCTGCTTGCATGTGTCCCTTGCAAGAGCAGGATTGGGGGTGCGGGCAGGTGGTGGTGGTGGTAGTGGGGGTTCAGGTGCTGCAGACCTCAGAAGAAGAAGTTGGGCTTCACACCCAGCAGACTTCTTACAGGAATAAACTCATGAAGGCAACTTTGCGTTGAGATCTTTGTTTCACCCACCAGTAGAATAAGAACTTTTTTCAACAGGGGAGGAAATGTGTTATGCCCAGGAAGCAGGATCTCTGTGTGTAAGGGGCTCCACATTACAAAGAAAAAGACTGCCGGGGGGGGGCTCCTACACAATTATGATCGTGTAGGAAACAGGGAATAAACACAGGCTGGCGGCTCCTGCAGAAACTTGATTGTCATCTGAAATAGTTCTGAACATGCAAGTTTGAGAGAAAGAGCGAGCGCGAGAGAGGGAGCGAGAGCGAGAGAGAGAGAGAGGAGGCGCCAGAGTCTGTGGAGGCGGACTGAATGCAAGCTGTGCTCGGACTGCGAGAGCGCACAGGAGCCCAATATAAACGTGCCGCCCTCCACTCGGGGGGCTACCAGGGACCACGAGCACAGCGGCGACGCCACCTCCGCCAGTGACCTCCGGCGAGTCACCGCGGTGTAGCACCGTCCCATGTAGAGCGACCGGCGTGCCATGGCCACGCTGGAGGGCTGCCCCTGCCGGAGCGCCGGCAGCCGGAGCAACAACAGCATCCTCTACAGCATCCTGAAGAGTGACAGCCTGCCGCTCGCCGAGGAGCCCCAGGAACCGAACCCCAGCAGCAGCAGCAGCAGCAGAGCCTGCAACAGCTGTTCCACAAGACCTCCGCCTCCTTCCCTACCTGCGCGACCACCACCTCCTCCTCCACCAGCACCACCTCCTCCGCCGGCGGCGCCCACGCAGCCTCGCTGCTGGAGCTCCGGCAGCAGGCGTGCTCGTGCGGCTCGACGCGCCGCCGCGGCGTGCTCCGCTCCCCGCAGGTGACGTGCAAAGCCGCCTCGGCGGTGCTGGTGAAGACGCTGCGCTTCGTCAAGAACGTGCCCTGCTTCCGCGAGCTGCCGGACGACGACCAGCTGATGCTGATCCGCAGCGGCTGGGCGCCCCTGCTCGTGCTGGGTCTCGCTCAGGACCGCGTGGATTTCGAGACCACAGAGACGGTGGAGCCCAGCATGCTGCAGCGCATCCTCACCGGCGCGCCGCAGCGCCAGGGCGAGGCGCACGGCTGCCAGGGCCGCAGCCCGGGCCCGGTCGTCGGGGTGTCCATCCTGGATATCGAGGCCATCAAAGCCTTCCTCAAGAAGTGCTGGAGCGTGGACATCAGCACCAAGGAGTACGCTTACCTGAAAGGCGCCGTGCTCTTCAACCCAGGTAGGACCCAACACCCAAATTTGCCAAGACTTCATTGATTTTATTGAACGTCAGACCCATGCATTTGTTTTAGCTCACTAGTTTGTTCCTTCATGGCCACAAACTTCAAATAGTTCATCCAAATGTGAATGATGTCAGTTTATGGGTTCGTGTGTTTATAGCTCAAAGGTCATATCAGTAGAGTCTGATTGGGATCCAACAAAGGTGTCATTCCACGTGGCACAGGAACGGTTGATGAACTTGTCCTTCCTCTCCCCCAGATGTGGAGGGTCTGCGCTGCCTCCACTACATCCAGTCCCTGCGGCGGGAGGCGCACCAGGCTCTCAACGAGCACGTCCGGCTGATCCACCACAAGGACACCACGCGCTTCGCCAAGCTGCTCATCACCATGTCCATGCTGAGGGCCATCAGCCCACCGGTAGTCGCCCAGCTCTTCCTCAGACCCGTCATAGGCAGCGTCAACATCGAGGAAGTGCTCATGGAGATGTTCTACAGGAAGTAGGCCCTGAAGTTGGCTGCCGGGATGCTCGCTCGCAGAGGAAGGGCCCGCACGACGAGGAGGATGCTGTGGACTGAATTTGAACTGAACTGCTGTGTGCTGAGATCTTTGAGGACTAAAGCGGGAGTGTGTGTGTGTGTGTGAGAGAGAGAGAGAGAGAGAGAGAGAGAGAGAGAGAGAGAGAGAGAGAGAGAGAGAGAGGAGGAAATAAAATAGTACGTTGAGGGTAAAACTGTGTAATATAAGAAGGGGAACATAAAAAGTGGCTCCTGGGATTATTATTAATTTATTTGTTTTTATATAAACTATTTTTCTAGAAATAAAAAAAAAAGTTCTTGGAATGAGTGTGGAGTCTTTGTGACTGTGTATGTGACACAAGTCACACACTTTCCTCCGGCATCACCGACGTGTTGGACAGAAGATAACATGTCTTAGTAGGTTACGGCGATAAGTGCATTATGCCCCGGGTGTGAGTGACGCTTACGCTTGTTGACAGTGTACAGGCGTTATTGATAAAGGCTTATTACATAAATGAGATAAGGCCGGGAGAGCTGCGTGTCACAAGCCAGCTGTTCCCCGTTCGGCACAGAGAGTAGAGTGGAGAAGTTATCGGTTGGCGGTGCCAGGTCAGACCATGAGAACACACACACACACACACACACACACACACACACACACACACACACACACACACACACACACACACACACACACACACACACACACACACACACACACACACGGTTACCTATAATTCTTCTATAATCATTTTTAGGATGTTATATCTGCTGTTCAGATATTGTTATAATAATAATATTTATTTATAATAATCATAATAATTATAACAACAACAACAACAACAATAGTAAACATAATAATAATAATAATAATAATAATAATAATAATAATAATAATAATAATAATGATTTTAAGATTTACTAAAATGAAAATGAATCAAAAGGTAAAGCTCAGCTGGACTGTTTACTTTTGAATGTAACCAAACTGTTCAGATAAACTAAGCACCGCTACAAAAATCAGATATTAAGCTGACTTAGACACCACCCCGTGGTCAGATAAAGCACTACAGGAAATATTAAAAAAAAGAAGAAAGGAGACGAAACACACAACATATGCAATCACTTTGCCCTAAAAAGAAATGCTCCTTCCTGTTGATCCCTCCCACACGTTCCTTCTCAACAGAGCCCATTTCCCCTCCAATTAAGTCTTTAATTGCTGCGGGTGTGAGAGTCTATTAATCCCGTGTCTGCTAATAAAACCCCAGATGTCTGGCAGGAGGCTGCCAACATGCAACAATCAGCGGCTCCACTTGTGGTTGACAACACGCTGCGAGCGCTCGCATGCGTGCACGCCTCCAACCGTCTGCGTCTTTATTAAAAGCCACGTTATATTTTGGTGGTTGTGTCTGATTTATGTTTTCACTGATACACTCACATCTGTTTGATCCTTTGCGTTTGAGGCGTCTCAGACCATCTGTGGCCCTCACGGCATCTCTCGCTTTTTATAATCCTTGTAGTATAAAATCTGTCACTTACTTTGTTCCTCCTTTAGTTTGTAACAGTGTCCTCCCGCTTTGACCTCAGGGGAAGCGTCCTCTCTGTTCTTTCCTGGCACTGCAGCACTGTTCCAGAGAAGGCTTTCTGCTTCTGTTCCGTCTGTCACAAAAAGCCACTTGTAGGTATTTGAAATGCACAGGAGATGGCACTGTTTGGCAGCGTTCAATCACTGCCAGGCAAAAGTGAGGCATCAAATCAAACAAACTGTTCTCCCTCATCAGCACTTTGAAAAGTCTTTGTGTGGCGTTTCTGCTGGCGGGCAAAAAAACAAACAAACTATTGGCACAATCAGGCTATTATTTGGGGAAGGCTGCAGAGGGAGGTCAGCGTACCATAGCAAGACTCTGAGAAAGACTTGTGGAAATGGCAACACAATTCAGCTTTTCTTTGTTGTTGTTTTATTGCATCTTGGCCCATGAATATCCTTCTAGTTTGATGCAGTTTTGTGAGACAAAGGACAATGTTGTAAAATATAATAAAATAACCCCCTGCCAATCTCTGATAGCTAATAATTTCAGTTTGGTACTGCTGGGAAGCTTGTTCATTTCCCTTTCCAATCACTCTACTGTTTCATTCTGGAGGTCATCTGTAGTGACCCTGGCGCTGTTGACGATGGGAACTGCCATACCAGAGGACTGCAGGGACATGGGACTATCAGTGGCTGCAGAATCTGTTTCAGTAGTGAGATGACCTTCAATGAGTCTGTCCTGTTCAACCTGTGATGGAGTTGCAGGCAGCAAGCCGTGATTCCACCAAAAGCTACAATCAGCAGCACAGCAGTTCTCAACTTGTTCTCTGTAATTTGGTTCAGGCAGCAGGTATACAAGCAGCAGGTGTTGCCAGTCAAGTGCCAATTACTACAATCCCCCCAACTCAAAACAAAAGAAATCAACAATAGGAGAACGATTTGGTACACTTTCACTGAGACCTAAACCACTTCTTAAATGTGCAGCTATTTTCAATGATGGCGAATACGGAGAGCACACTCAGAGAGGGAAATTAACAAACTATCCCATAATACCAGTGTGATAACAGTGACACCAGAGATATGGCCAAACGTAATACCTTTTAATTCCAGACTTTTTTCGTTATAAAACAGTTGACGGGTGTTCAGCGGTGACTTGCTGAGATGAGGAACTGAACAAACACCTGCACTTACGTGCTTCATTGGACCGAACACGAGGCGGAAGTTGGTGTACGCAAGCTGATGTATGTAAGTTCCGGTAGCTTTGTTCATTCTCAGAGGACTCTTATGAAAAGTTTTCAAGAACAAAAATGACAATTACAGAAATGCCAAAGCTGACCTTTAGTTCTGCATTCAAACGAGTGTAACCAACCTTATTTTCTACACGACCTCCCGATTAGCTGAAAGGATGTCGCATGAAAACTAGCGTTACCTTACTTCCTAGTGTCATCCGGTCACGTGGGCCGTGATTTGGGATAAAAAGTACGTCGTGTTCCCCAGCGTTCGTCACAGATGAATAAATAAATTAATTAAAAATATATTTTCAAAGTTTGAATGAATGTCAATAATATGTTGAATAGAAAAAAAAAAACAAATGACAGGAATTTTATGTCACATGACCTCATTCTCACTCTTAACAATTTTAGTTAAAACATACAACCATACAATTCTACCCTGTGAATTGCTTAACTCAAACCCATCAGGAAAACATGGCGAGACAAAAAAAAAAGAAGTATTTTTGGAATCTCATGCCGAACTCTGAAAGATACCGACTCAAAAATAATCAGCCGTGACGGCCAAAGCCTCATACTGGCATCTCATGGACTGTGGTGTACAATTAAACGTTTAATTCTTCCAAAGAGCATTGTGGATTCAGTCACCATCTCATCTGCTGGCACAGTGTCATCCGTGGGATCTAGTCAAGAAACTGTAAACTTCAGTTTGATATCCTGCAGTTATTGAGGAAAAGATAATCAAAGCCGACAGATGGTGAGGAAAAGACTGTGTGCACACGCGCCCAAGTGCTTCCAGAGTCTCCTGTCCTGTTAGACTCCTGGAGAAGCGTCCGTCAGGAGTCGACAGATGAAGGCACATCTGTTTGGAGGCACGTTCGCTGTGCCAGGATGCAAACTCCAAACTCTCTCTCTCTCTCTCTTATGGTTCACACTAACAGAGACTGATGCCGTTTCTCCGAGTGTAGGCCTTGGATCTTGGAGGCGTGATCAGTGTGCTGTGGCAGATAGATGAACTGCCGCCAACAAATGGTCAGACACGAGAGTGAAACATCAAGAGGAAATAAATGTTTTTAATGTGCAGTGAGAAAGTAAGGGCAACTGATAATGATTGTGTTTCTATAAAGATAGACATTTCTTTCCGAGTGAAAATTGTGTTTATATATTTATATAAATATCTATATTATATATAGAATACATATCTATTTGCTATGCATACTCAAAAATCACACCTTCAATTTTTTTGTGTTTTTAAAAAAGTCTCTCGAAACACAAATGTTTTGTTTCTTTCCTTAAACATGAACTATCCATATGAACCAAAGTAATTATCGGGATGGGAATAATATTATGTCTTCAAAAAACCAAAACACTGAAAAAAAGTCTCACTTTTGAATCGTTGTTTTTTTTCTCTTCCATGTGGGATTCAAAAGCCACCTTAATCTTAGATTCAACCAAGAGCCACGTTGTGTACAAAACCGGCATAACACTTACATAACACAAACCCCCTGTTCTCAATGGTCGATGGAACGCAAATAAGTATGACTTCTCAAGCAAACTCTTTTCTGTTATAAAAATAGAATTCTTTTCAAAATAATCTACAGATTTTTTTTTTTTTTAAGGTGAGGCATTTCACTATCACTCTAGAACAGCAAGGCTGCTTGTTTCAATAGAAAATATGAAGCTTCAGAGAGGTCTTCCAGTCTATCGGTCTGTCTGATTGGGGAGTACGACCCTCCGGCTCCTCCTCGTGGGTCCCGCGGGACAAATTTTTGCCGGCTCCTCCTTCTTTTTGCATATTCTATGATTTTTAAAAGAGAGTGTCCTTTTAAATTAGATACACCTTTTGAATGGTAAACAAAAAGAAGTTTCTGCTCCTCAAAAGCTCCCGAAAATGTCCAGGCAATTCCAAAAAAGTGTTAAAAATGTTTCTCCTTACCTACACAGATTTAAAAAACAAACAGAGAACAGTGCAGTTACATGACACACTGGCTCCTCAAACAAGCGCGTGGAAAATAATTATAGAAAACAAACCGGGAGGAGAAAACAAAAATAAAATAAAACAAAATATACACCTCTGTATAACAAGTTAAAGCAAAGTTCTACAGTAGTGAAGGCAACAAACATGACCGGAAAAGAAACAAAGAAAAAAAACGAAACAGGAAAACACTGATGCTACAAATAAATCGAAATATATGTACAAGACCCTGTTTTCCTTTTTGTTTGTATGTATGCACGCGTGTGGGTGTGGATGCGGGTGTGTGCACAATGATGCCATGATGCGATGGTTCTTCAACGTAGAGTTCTTGCGAGTTCCACAATTCGCCACAAAGTGAAACAGTGTTTTTTATTTTATTGTTATTCCCCGACACCCAAACCCCGTTCCACGCAGAATACATCCTCAGAGACAGAGGCACTGTCCACTCCATAAAGCAAACCTTGTCCTTTTAGACACTTCACTGGACCTCCTCCACCCTCCCACCTCGTTGGAACCAAATCGAACTGCAGCAGCCCCCCTCCGGCCTCTCGGGGCACTGCGACGACTTCCCGGATCCTGATTGAACTCACGTGCGGCCGACGCCGAGTCCGCTCGCCGCTTCACCAGATGACGCTGGAGATGCTGGTTTCTCTGGGCAGCAGGGGCAGCATGGCGTTGTTGGCGTGCGCCTCCTCCAGGCTGTGCTCTCGGCTCTTCCCCGGGGGCCTCTGGCCGTTGAGCAGCGTCAGCGGGATGTTGCAGTAGGTGTGCTGGTTCCCCAGGGAGGAGAGCGGCGGCAGGGTGCCCCCGGGCGGCAGGTCGTACTCGTAGCTGCGGTAGTAGTGTTTCTGCCGCATGGTGGTGTGGTAGGTGTTGTGGAAGGTAGAGCGCAGCTCGGGGTGGGCGGTGGCCATGGCGGTGGAGGTGGCGGCGGCCATGGAGATGGCGGAGACGGTCTGCAGCTCCCCGAAGGGGCCCTGCTCGCTGACGTCCAGCGCCGGCTCGTTGGTGAGCATGGTCTCGGTGCGGCGGAAGGGCATCTCGTACTGCAGCTGCTTCCAGAACTTGGAGTTGAGCTTGTTGCTCTTGGTGCCGCGCCACTTGATGACGGTGAGCGTCTTGATGGTGTGCTTGAGGGCCTCCACCTCCTGGTAGTTCATGATGCCGCGCAGCTCGGCGCACTCGATCAAGATGACTTTGATCTCGCCGGTCACGAGCATGTTGCGCAGCCGCGTCTCCAGCTCGAAGATGCTCCAGCCGCGCCGCACCACGTAGTTGGGCGTCATGACTATGATGAGGCGCTTGCTCTGGTCCACGCAGCGGGCCACGTCCTCGATGTAGGCTGCGGGGGGGGGGGCACATGGAAGCACACGTGAGGAACGGGAGCAAAAAAAATAAATAAATAAATACATAAATCACAAGACAAGGCAGTAGTGTGTTTTTGAGCTCGTAATAATGACTTGAATGAGGACTGGGACACAATGAACATTTAGCAACAGACAGCAGACACCAGACAATGACAGGAAGCTAATTATGCTGTTCGCTACTTGTTCTGGGTCACATTATGCTAAATCTTATTTGTAAATGATACAATTTACACTGTCAAACGACTGTATAACTATGTTGAAAAGCTTAGTGTTGCTTTGCTGGATAGTTGTTTTTTTTCTCTCTCCGCTCTTGCAAGGTGAATTCAGTGTGAGCAACTCGACAGTTTGGACGGCAGAGCCACAGGACAGAAGTTAGGAGCCGCATGAAATGGAAATGTCGGATAAAGCTTCACAATCTCCGGGATTAGGCCGACTCGCTGTCTATTGAACTGGGCCTGATGTTTCAGATCACACGGCCGCGCCGCTCCGAGCGACTCTTTCACAACTGGCTAGGGGGCGGGGGGGCAGCAGGAAATGACAGCAGCTGAAACGAGAGGAGAAGACTGAGGGGCGAGTACCTCCGAAGAGTCGCGTGTCTTCCTGGTAATGCTCATTGGTGAGACCTAAACATAGACATTTTCACATTCAGGTCACAGGCAGTAACACAAAACAGACAGAGAAACATCCTCAACACAAAAGTCAGAAAAGTGAAATGTGGTCGCATCCATCCTCTAACGCTCCCTTTTTATTTACCCCCACCCCCCACCGCCAATACCCCTCCAACTTCACATAGGATTAATCACACACCATGTTTCGCTGATTGGATATTCATCTACAATGATTTTGCTTGGCACTGACGCTGCCGGCAATTTTCCTTTGATTAAAAGAGAGAGTCGACTCAGTCAGCAGGGCTCGGAGCCTCCGCAGATTTCCCACTGATGTTTAATTCTGTCTGGACCGGTGAGGACGTGCTTGCGTTTTATCTGTTCCACATGAAGCCTACAGTGCAAACACACAACATCGCTGCTAACTGGAGCACACTGCGCAGCGCTGGCACAGGGAGACTCGCCGAGCGGCGTTAGCATTCACGGCGACGCCTTCAGACGGAATTTGACTGGGGTTCATTAATACCGGGATAAGGACCAGGCAGCGTGATGCATTTTGTCCAATAAGCGTGCTCCTGGTTTCACCTCGCATGCAGCCCGTTTCAATGGATGTGGCGCTTAAGTGTGAGTGGAGCCAGTGTCAATTGCTGTGATTATCTACACTAATCCAGGCAGATATGAGAGGCTAGCGCAGACAGCTTGGGACTAATATTTATAGTTCCCCCTTGCCTAATTTGTAGATCCACGATAATCATCCACTCATTACCCATGAGTGTGTATTCACGCTGGATAAACAGCACGAAACGGAAAAAAAACAAAACACACACACACACACAAGACAGGGACGGTGAAAAAACACAAAACAGACTACAGACAGCAAACATTTCAAACTGATTAACACACAGGACCAAAAGGCCAGCTTGTCTCAACCACTCAGAATTAAACCACAGATTGACAACGGCCTCCAGGGGCTCAAATTGTACAACATTTGTTATGGCAGTGTTTTCTTACAATACTTCTTGACTCTTCCAAGAAATGATAAAACTTCACCTTTCTGCCTCGCTGGCTTGCACAAGGTTTTAGAAATGAGGCATTTGTAATGTCACAGAGGGTGCTGCACTGACAGCTCATCCAGGTTAGTGGGAAGACACCCAAGCGGGTGTTCACTCAGCCCACTGAGACCACCTTGTGTTTTTTTTTTATAGGTGGGAAAAAACCCCCGCAAAGCATCAGTTTTAGTAGGAAGATAATTTCGAGCATATTTGTGGAGATTTATATTGCAATTCTGAGTCAATTAGTCATGCGAGGCAGCAACACGTAGTCCGCAATGGAAAATAACGATCTGGAAAAAGGTTGTTTATAAGTGGAAGTGGAAGAATTTTTATTTTTAATTAATTCATCAAACTAGCAGAGCGCTGATTGACCAGCATTCTTTGGTCCAGATTTCTGTATGAACTATACCTTTAACTCTGCGACTGTCTCACACTAGCACTACCCAAGGGTAGTGAAATTGACAACTGTGCAGCTTCACTCCATTCTTTCCTCTATTTTCTTTTCTTGCTCATTCAGGCTGTTAGCCAAATGCGCCGAACTGCCAAGATTGTAGCGCAAGTGGCATCAATTCCCAGTGACAAAGAACAGCCGTTCACATGAAAAAAATGAAAACAATGTATTGGCTCGACATCTCAAGGAGAGCTGTTATACTCTTCAGTCGGCGGGACCTCAAGGCCAGTTTCAGTGAAGTTCAGTCAGGATGTTCGTTTTTAATTTGGATATGACGAAAGTACACACATTCCTAGCTTCAGTACTAGTATAAATACTTTGATTTTTTTTTTTGTCTTTTACTGCTTTTTACTCAAATAAAGTAGCAAACTTAAAAGTAGTTTCTGTGATTAGCCTCACAAAATATTAAAAATAAATAAACTAATAATAATCAAGATTAATATCAATAGTTATTCTTGGAACCAACAATTACTTGGAGCCAAACATTCTTCTTCTACTCATTAATGGATGCGGGCGTTTGCTTTAAGTCTATTTCTTCTACGTTCAGAACTAGCTTGTCGGAACTGGTTGATTGAGCAGAGCTGCGCCATAACGACATCAACGGTTGCAATGATTCAAAACCAAGAAGTGACCAGAAATTCTCCTCAAATACATTAACAAAGTAATAAGGAGAAAAACAGGTCTCTTCCAGTATTGTGCTGCTGGGGTGTTGAATTTTAAGTTTAAAAAATTGAATTCCAAGTGACCAAGTGCGCTTAGTCACCCGGCATCTCTGTTGTAACCTCAGCTCAGATTGTCAGTGTAGCATCCCAAACACAAACCTCCAACATTCCATTCCCAAATCCTAATGACACTACTTCCAGCGCTGTACTTCCTTAATACATCATATCTTCCTTAATTTAAATATAATCTTAAATGAACCACTGTCCTGAAACAGTTCTATGAAGACAGACGCACACACACACACACAAAGACACATGCACACACAGTACAGGTGCTTACTTCCAGTTGGAATCAGGTCTCTGTCTGGGATGAAGAGTTTGTAGCCGTAATGTTTCTCCAGGACATCGGGGAGGATCTCCAGTGCGAAGCGCTCCTCCTCCCTGGTCTCCTGACTCCACTGGTCAGGATCCACTTTGGTGTAGGACAGGTACGCGTCATAGTCTTTGTTTTCTAAAGAAAAAAAGAACCCAAAAAAACCCACAAAGAATCATAAGAAATTTGATCTTTAATTTCTACGTCAGAGAGATTTCGATGATTTCTTTTCTATTTGATCGTCATTGTTTTTAGAAAACCAGTTCTCATTGAAACAGACCAGGCAATGATAATTTTTGCTAAAACACTTGGCAAATAGTCACAGAAGAAGTAAGGTAGTGGGGACAAGCGTCGGATTAAAATGCCTTTTGAAAAGATTTCTACGGAGAAAACGAAGCCCTTTTCAAATTAAAAGTTTAATACGTATAAAGGTAAAAACCCATTTCAAAAGAGTACAACACTATATTGTGTGGGACTTCTCACTACTGCGCTGCTGTGGAAAGTCCAGCTCAATACTTTTGGCTATTATATATACATATCACATGAAGTGGGAATTGTAGGGATGTGCCAAAAGTCGAGATTCAGGAAAAACACCATCCTCCTCCTCCTCCTCCTCCTCCTCCTCCTCGTCCTCCAAATGATTTCCCAGAAGACAGCAGAGAACAAATAAAGAGACAGAAGACGGGGCGGGGGAAAAAAAAGGGAGAGCTGGTGACATGTTCAGTAAGTCCCAGTCATTACGCTGCGCGGAAACTGGAGTATGGGCTCGGAGGGAAAACGGGGCTTTTTCTCAAACTCTTTGAGGTGCGCTTGCAGCTTTGAGTCTCCCTGGAAAGGCCAGGGCTGAGCGAACGAGGATCCAAAACATCAAACGGCTCGATCAAATTAGCAGCCAACCTCGCAAATTAACCAACTAGCAAACTTGGAGAATCAAGAACAGCTTGTATCCGCGCTCCCCGACGGCATGACTTAATCATGTGGAAGTTTGAGTCAACAAAACCGTGTGTAATAGATAATTCATGCTACTGTAGAAACAATGCGGTGACTCAAAAATAAACTCTGCACGCCCGCAATTTTTGGAAAGGAGAGCGGGGGAGAGATTACAAAGGGAAAGAGGAGAAAAGTGGAGACGCTGCCACACGCAGGAGAAAGAAGTCGCCTTGTGTTCTGGCGGAGCCGAACGCTCCCTTCCTCGCTCAAGGACTGAGCTGGGAGCCTCGGCTGTCCCAGATGTTTCTATCCCGGCCTTTGTCGGAGGGAAGGCTGGCATCATTCTGTGGCATATTGAGACTGATCTCTTTTTAAATGGGCAACAAATTGCAAATGCGCGCTCTCCCCTGCAACAATGCAATCACGTGCACCTTTGCACCCGGAGCCGAGGGAGGGAGGCTCCGGCGCTTCTGAGATTAAACTGGGGAAGACATTTTTATTTACCGGAGACTCTGGTATGGAAAGAGAAACTGACAGAACCGAAAAAAAAAAAACCCACGCGCGCGCACACAGTCATCCTCCTGCACTCGACATCGACTTTTCAGGAAGAAAAAGTGAGAACAGGAGGTTAAAGGGCGGCAGGCAGAAAAAGGCGGATCTGCCGCGTGATGCTGTTTGTTTGCGTTTGTCTTTTACCTCCGTCCATGTCCTCGCTGCCAAAGTGGCGCCTATAGAAGAGCATCAGCTCGATTTTGTAGCACTTGTAGAGGGAGATGAGGAAGATGAGCAGCAGCAGGATCGCTCCCAGCCCTCCTGCCAGCTCCACTGTGTACATGAGCTCTGCTGAGGACAAAAATACACACAAGAGCAGAAATATATCTGAAAACCGTCGAGATGCTTTGAAGAACACGCACAGAAAAACAAAAAAAAGAGCAGGCAAGTGGCTTTTTTTCCTCCGTCCGCGAGACTCTTCCCCCGTCAGACTCGCGGGACCGCCGGGCCCTCAGAGGACACTCGCTCACAGCGCCGGTGCTCTCTCGCGCCGAGCGGAGCGGAGCTGAGAGGCGCGGCTGCATCAATCTTCGCAGGCGAAGAGGCACAAGGCTCATAATGACTTTAGGAGAAACGAGAGTACACAGCGCAGGAAGACACCAGGAAAAATGAAGATGACGAGTAATTGGATTCGTCTCCTCCGGAGTGGCGGGGCCGCGACACGGGTCTGCACTTTGTCTTCCGGGCTGGGATGGAGTCACGTCGCCGCTCCGGACAAGGACGGAGGCACTTTTTCCCGAACAAGAGGTTTCAGTTTTTACGCACACCTCCCTGTATACCTCCCTCACACCATCCCTCTCTTTCTGTCTCTGCAGAGATCCTTCACTTCTCCTCCCCCCACCCCCACCTTTTCTCTCACTTCATCTCCCCCTGATCTCCTCTTCATCCTGCCAGAGATCTGGCTCGGCAGAGGGATGAGCTGTGTTGTGTCTGAAAGGAATGTTTACCTGGTTGGCTCAGCCTGAAAAGACGAGTGTTACACCGCTGTGACAGTGGGCAACAAACAGCCGCGGTGATCCCAAAACAATAAAGACAAGGGATGATATTGTAAAATCTTAAAGAATATGCTTCATTTAAGGCTGCGGTGACATTAAGTAGACATTAAATGTCCCTAAGCAAAGAAATTCCTATCTTCTATCTTTGACCAAACGTGTTGAATTAAAACATTTGATGCCGTGCTCCTCCAAACAGGCTGAGTTTGAGGGTTGAATTAGCCTCACAGCGTCGCTCTAATGTGTTTACGCTGAATATGAGGCGACGGCAAATTCCAGCTCAGCTAAGCAGTGACAGAAATGCGTTTGTTTTGCAGTTTTACGAAACGAGACAAGTGTGTTCCAGCAAGAAGCCCCTGATGGTTCCCTTCCATTTTATGGCCTTTGACTTGTGGCTTGTTAAGTCGCACCAGTCAGCACAATATCTCCGAGGTGTGACACAACTCAGCGCCGGAGTTCCCTCTGCAAATTAGCGGTTTTAAGTAATTAAAGGAAATATTCATATTTTATTGGCCCTTTCGAATTTCCGAGACTGACTTTTTTTGCAAGAAACGAAGACGCTCCCTGAGTAACGTGGAGGACGGCGCTCAACATGAAGCCTCTCCGAGCGCGGCTTTTGAAAACGCTGCCTTTGACAGGGAGCGTTAAATGAAGTCCACAAAGACCACTCAAACAGAACTGGGTCAACACAGTTGCAGAGAAAGCGATTATAGCGGGGGAAACAGACAGATAACGACGCAAAATGTAATTGTACGCTCGAATTGTTGGCCTGTTGGGAAAACGGCGGGGACCAATTTGCTGCTTAAACAGCCATCAAATGAGGGCGGCGACGGGCGGAACATGAAAAGAGATTCAAAGTGGTCACGTGAGGACGGCGGCGCGGGAAAAGCCCAGGCGCACCATCGCATGTACAAACACAAAACTAAACAGTGAGCAGCTCAGACAAAGACTATTAATACAGGCAACAATGGAGGAAAAGAAAGGACAGGGAGAGTAAGACTGTGTAGATGAGAGGTCTGTGGAAGTAGAAGAGAATAAGGACATAACCTCTAGTTTCTCAAAACTATTCAGTATGGAATAACAGACAGGGCTATTGCAGTTAAATTGGCTGCAGCTAAAATCATGAGCTGATGTGCCTGATTATCACCGCATTGGGGATGGAATCCTGGAATTGGTCATTAAAAATACAATTATCTATTGTTACATATTGTTGAACTTACAGTATTGATTGGAATACTGTTTTCCAGAGGAAAAAGAAAATAAAGGGAAATGTTCAAACAGGTTAAGGCAACATTACTAGGCGGGAACTAGTGTGTGAGACCGTTCTAGCATCACTAAGCGAAAACACTCCCAGACTTCCATGACAATGCAGAGATTGGCCTCCTGAGAAGCTGTGAAAAACAGCAAATACATTAAAAAAAAAAAAGACAAAACAAATAAACAAAAACATGTTATGTGAGTCAAAATAATTGTTTTTTTTTAAGGAACAAAATAAAAAACCAGCAACTGTCTCCGTCTTCGACATGGTGGCCTCCAGTGCAGCACCGTTGTTACTCCATTCTGGTTTCTGATTCATGCAGTTGTAATTTCCATGCCCAGCTGTTTCGTCTTGAAACCGGATGGAACAACAGCAGTGAAACAGAAAACACAACATAAAAAGGAAAAAGACGCAACTGTGTCGAGCGCAGCTAACACAACGGCTTTAACGACCCGCAAATGCTGGACTGCAGCTGCAACTCTTATTGGCCTTATTGGTAGAAAAGCAACGGCACTCGAAACTTTGAATCTGCAAAAACCAAACTTCATAAAAGTACAGAAAAAACTCAGGCTGGGAGATTTATGGAAAAGACATCTGACAATATTTCAGTTTGATGGAGTGCTGGAGCCAGCCACTCAATATTTCATTCGTCAAATGCTGCAGCTTTTATGAAGAGTTGGAACAGGCTGCTGTGGGAATGCACCGTATACGTCGGCGTCAGACGGCTTCCCCATCCTAGGATTCACTTCCTGGGAAGGCAAAATGCCGGGGGGGGAGGGGGAATAAAGAGTGGTCGGCGTGATAAATGTCAAGGAGCTCTTACCCCGCCGGAGGAGCTGAATGGTAGCCTGCCGACGACCGTTGCCGTTTTCCACATAACAAGAATAGTTTCCCAGGTCCTCCTCCTCCAAGGAGCCTATAGTCAAGGAAATGGCCACTTCCTGCTCGCCAAAATGCTCCTTGACGATCCTGCAACACGGGGGAAAAAACAGAAAAACAAAGCAACGACAACTCGGGTTTAGGTTCATGAGGGCATGCGGCTGCTGCTTTCTCTCGCGTGTGTTTTCAATCTGTGACGGCAAACTGACAGGAACGCCCGTGAGCTGCTTCTCTCTGCGAGGCGCTCCATGCTATGTTAATTTCTTTCCTCCGCACTCCAAACATATGAGAAATGAAAATCAATAAGGAGGCCTGTTCCTTGTCCCGCGCTTTCGTGTGTGTGTGTGCGTGTGTGTGTGTGTGCAGCGGCCGGTCAAACACTGGCAATCAGAGGGAAATCTTTTTATAGCCGATGCCATGGTAACTAAGAGAGGGAGGGAAAGTAATATTCCATAAAGTAAATGAGCGCCCCACCCCCGCCTCCGCCAGCCCAGCGGGCGGTGGTGGCGGAGGCGGGGGTGGGAGGATGGAGCTCCCTCATACCTTCTTCTGCTGACGGCTAGCCCCCCTTCCTGCGGCAGCATCGGCGGCGCACAACCACACGTTGGAGACAACAACAAAGTGCGAGGGAGAGGTGGCTCCCTTCCGCCTGTGTGTGTGTGTGTGTGTGTGTGCGTGCGTGTGCGTGCGTGTGAATCACCTCCTGTATGCGCTCATAACGGTGCTGATTAGCAGTAGCGTTTCTAGCCATCCTGGCGCCTTATGTGATTGACTTTAGACTGAAATGCACCCACCCACTCCCAAAGTAACATCAAGAAACATCATACATATATATGTATGTATATAGTTGATTGACCTTATCGATCGACAAGCAATGAATTCACCAGTGATTTTTCCTGAGGACTTAATTTTCAAATAAAAAATGTGGAAGAAACACATTGTTTAACCCTTATACCTTTAATGTTGTCCAATGTGATCTATTTTTACATTAGAGAACAGTAAAAACACCCTACACATTTATGCTCTGACTTAGTTGACTTCTAATGGGTCACATTTCAATTCATTCATTAATTTGTTGTTTAAAAGTAACTTGTTCTTGCTATATTATGACCATCACAGTATCTACAGGTGAATTGCTCTTTCCTTTCACTACACTGTTATAATGACATTAAATACCCGTGTAAAAAATGTTCAATTAATTGTGACTAATTTAATTTAATCGATTAAATTCTTACTTGACAATTAATCGCTAATCGATTAATTGTTAAAGATGGGGAGGACAATTTGCCACCCTATGCACCGCAAAGGTAACGTATGTCTAGAAATGCCTGAGTACAAAGAACTGTTCAACTCCTTTCACTCCTTAAGTAAAAGTAAGTAAGTACAGGTTCTGAAATGCACTTGAATAAGAAGTTTTTTTTTTTTGCAATTAATGAAACAATACCTTTGTTGAAAAGCGGAGGTATTCTAAATACTCTCCCTCTAAAATGTGATCAACTTTTATATTTAACTGCACAACAGCATAGTTAAAACAGCTCCACTTCAAGCAACAACAGCTATGAAACAAATAAGTGAATTACTTTGAACAGAATCTGTACCTTTGAGACACTTTTAAACAAAAAAGTAACTAGCATGTTTCTCTAATGTTAAGAGTAGAAAGATCAGATATGTGTCAACAAATGTAAGGAGTAAAAGTAAAAAGTTGTCCGTAAAAGAAATACTCAAGTGAAGTACAGATACCTGAAAAATCTACTTAAATAGAAGTATTTGTACTTTGCTTCTTCCCACCTCTGGTGTGTGTGTGTGTGTGTGTGTGTGTTTTTAGAGGTATAGTGTCTCTCAAGCAGCCGGACGCCACCTGAGGAAGTCTTGTTGAGATTGTCGGCATCGCTTAATTGAAAGCTCGTCTTTCCTGACGGGAGTCGGCGGCAGAGCGGATGATATTTGTAGCTCCTCGGTCACGCTTGTTGTCGCGCGCCGGCTGTGGGCTATATATGCGAGAAGAGGAGGTATGGGAATAATTCATGTCTCTCCGGGGAGCAGTGGGCACTTTGAAGCCTCCACTTTAACTTTTTTTTTTTTTTTTTTTTTTTTTTTTCCACTCGGCAGGAGACAACACAGCACAACCTGATAAATAATGACCTGCGCTGCTCAGACTGAGCCTGGAATAGAGGTGTCGAGGACCCCGAAGTGGCTTTTTCTTTTTTATTTTTATCCCTCGTCTGAACGCAGCGGCCAGATGAGGACTAAATGCTGCGACACGCTCGGACGGTGAGGTCAAAGACAGACTTTGAACCTTTCCAGACGACGTCAACCTGAACCTGCTGCAACATCTTCTTCATGCCACTGAGCCTAAGTCGGCGTTTATCACTGACAAACTTCTGCGCTTTCCCGCGGGGCGATGAGATTGATCGACAGCCTAAATCACGGAGCTGCAAACGCATTTTTAAACCGCTGTCTTGCATATTTCCTTTTCAACAGTCCTCACTATTATTCCTTAAATCCCTATCAGTCAAATCTATCTTGGCTCGATGTCAAAATTCGCTCCTTTCATACATTCAGCTCGAGCCGATGCGTTATTGATCCGTCGCCCTTGTTTTTTTTCCAATGGTGAGCCAGATTTGTATTGCTAATTTATTAATCCCTGCACGCTATGCTAATGTCCAGCCATCCACGCTGCACTAACAACAACCAAACCCCCCCCCACCCCGTCTTTGGGTGGTGCGAACGAGAATTTACGAGCACTTGTTACCATGGAAATAAAGCCCTCGGAATCAATAGGTGCAGAAGGCCGGCCAGATACATCCCTTGCAGAAACTCGCAGGCACGTGTGTGTGTGTGTGTGTGTGTGTGTGTGTGTGTGTGTGTGTGTGTCTCCCGGCTGAAATTCAGTGCCAGTGCCTTAGAAATACAGCTCAAAGTGTGTGGGTGCCAGCCCCGAGGAGGGAAGCGAACCAATAGAAACGTGGCTGCTGTGTCATCTAAAGGGGGGGGTGCGGGGTCCCGTGGCTGCAGGGAGGGTTCGGGGAGGCCTCTCTGTTCCTGCGTGTGTCTCAGCCGTGGCAGGCAGGCAGGCAGGCAGGCAGGCCGACCTCACGGATGGATGTGAGAAAGGTTGCGGTGGCAGATGCATCGGCAACAGAGAGCCGGATGATCAAATGCATTATTGATCCGCCGCATGAAATATTGGTATGAATTATTGAGGGGATGGCCTCTCAGCTGGTGAGTGGGTAAGGGGGGTCCTGATGTCGGGAGGGAGACGGACAGGAGAGCCGTTTTTGAGCTTAAGATGAGATTTGCCTCTGCCGCACGCTCGTACCAGCGTCCGGGAAATAACCCCCCTTACCCCTCCTCATCACCCCCCCTCACGTTCCCATTTCCTCATTGCCTCCTCGAACCCTCCCCCCCGGCCCATCTGCATGCCGCTACAGGCCGGTTGCAGACGGGGGGCGATAGTGACAGTGGCGGCGGTGTGAAAAATGGTGGCTGTTAACTATCTGACAGGGCCGTCTCCCCCAGAGCTGTGCCCCTCCCCCGAACAGACCTGATGGGAAGCACGCGGATCTGCGGGACGGACTGGTTTAACTGTGTTACGTCAGGAAGCACGGCAGGCAGGACGCCGGAAAAACGATGTCGCAAAGTTTTATAAAGCCGCATTGGAAGGATTTGGAAGGAAGAAAAAAAAAAAAAAAGCCCACACAAATATGTCTGCACACAGCTTTTTGTTTGTCTTGCTGCAGAGTTTTGCAAACAATGGAATGTGCAAGGGCACAAAGCGGAACAGCGGCTCTTTCAGAGAGACTTGCGGGCACCGAGGTGAACACAAGGTGGCAAATGCGCATCCCGCTTTTTAGGCTGACGACTCAATAAAAGGAAAAAATGCGATGGCGGATAAATCGAATCCAAATGGGCCCCATTTAACGGCTTCTTTTGTCTTCCAGCGGGGAGACGCGTCGCTCTGGTAAATAATGAGGTAACGCAGGGGCAAAATCAAATGGCAAATATTCAGTTCTTGTTTGATGTGTTATTAAAAATTTCACAAAACATGCTTTGTTTTTCGCCCCCCCTCTCTATTTGCTCGCCGGCGTTTTGATCAAAACACCACGGCGAGTGGAATCACCGCGACTGAATATCAATTAAGCCGTGACAGATCAGGGGAGACAGCGTCGGTTTGGCAGCCGGCGTCGGCATGAAAGCGGCGTGGCAGATGCCGGAGCCTGTGGGTGCTTCGCACATCACTCACACCAGTTGGTTTATGAGCGTTTGTATTTTTTTATAGGTCTACATGTGTCAGAAATCATGACGTACAGGTCTGCATTTGTTTAGATGGCTTCACCTTTTGAAAAACAGTTCTGGCGTAATTTTCTTTTTTTTTAGGCAGATCACATTTTTTTTCATCTCAATCAAACAAATAGTAGCTCGTAGATTAATAAAAATTGATAAATTCCGTTTTACTCAAAATCTCTGTCAACGTTACCACTTATAATATATAAACAGCAGTGACAACAAGAAAATGTGACAGTGGCAACTTCAAAAACAGGCTTTGCCTGCCGTCTATACTTTGAGGATACACCGCACACAGTAAACAATAAAACTGGAATTTGTTTTGAAAGCAGAGCATAAAACTCTGGCAAACAGTCGTGATGCAATTTGGAGTTAATGGGCCGAACAATCCATCGGTATCGAGCCTTCGCCCGGTTCCCCACCGAATCTCTTTTGTATGCACAACGCTATTAATTCCTCATTAACGTCTCATCACATCAAAAGGGGCCCCGACTCGAGCCGCGCTCCTTACTTGATGTCGCTCTCCTGGACCCGCTCTTCGTCCAAGTCCTCGATGAACTTCTCCCCCTTCATCCAGTAGATGAGCGGGCTGGCGTCGCCGCTGTAGCCGAAGAAGGCCCGGCACGTCAGGTTGAGAGCGCTTCCTGCGAAGATGACGGGACAACAGGGTGACTTGGCGCTTAAACACGGCATTGTGTCCCTCTCATCTCGATTTATGTTATGCAGTTGTTATGCAGTTTGCACAGCAAAAAGTCTCTGCTGGGTGGAGAGACTAGGACCTAATCAACATCATCACCAGACGTGAACCTGTGGTGGCCAAGAATGCAGAACTAAAACCACATACGGCGCTGAATGAAGTAAACTAAAAACAAAAAAGGACACATAAAGTGCTGTATGTTTCATCATCCCAGAGTGAAACATTTCAGAAATGGTTTTGTCCTTTTGGTCCACCCACATGAACGCACACGTAGCGGACACATGAGGGCACTCATGAGCTTCCTCACTCGCCCCCTGAGACACAACAGGGGCGAGGAACAGACCCGGGAGGAGGGCCACCACCACAAAGGTTATTCTCTCTGATGCCGCTGCCCAACAGGAAGCAGGGTCAGAGGTCGACAGCTCCAGTCTCCTCACATCTGATACGCGGAGGAACAATTAACTGCCGCAGGACCAAGTGAATGGACGGATAATCCTCCAAAGTGAAAAAGGAGAAACCCCGACACTTTTTTAGCCATTTAAAGAGTTTTTCCTCCCCTCTCAATCCTTGCTAATTACACAATGGGGAGGTGAGGCGGGGGTGGGGGGTCACTGTGTGAGATATGGATTTCAAAAGCACTGTTGAAAAAGATGAAGACCTTTCTACACAACTCTGCCAAATGCGGAAATTGCAGCTTATATCCACGTCTGCTGGACAGATCGAAGGACGTGGTCCTACAGCTCAGTATCAACAGCATCAAAGAGTGGGTGTTGTAATCATTTCCTTTGTAATCCTAACGCTTTTACCTGTGTTATTCAAACACAATTTGGTGTTGGTTTTTTGCCCAATCACGTGATTTCTTCATCGAGACAAAGTACGACACGCCGTTGGTTTGAGCTGATCGGCGTTGGCGCAGAAAAGCTCCTCGGCGTCCTCCGACGGCACGAAAGACTTCTGAACGCACAGGGGGAAAAAAAGAGAGGGGCCTCTAACGTTCAAGTACATTATGCGCTCGCTCATCTCGCATTCCTGTGAAGTGGCGTTCTCAAACGGCCTGCGGCAGCGGGGCGCAGTCACGTGCCGCCGCTGCCTCTCCGTGAACCTGCGCCGCGGCGTGTAAACAACGCGCGGATGATGGGGGCCACATCAAGCAAGTGGCGAACACGGCAAATTTGCGAGGAGGGGGTTGTGGGTGAGTGGGAGCGTGGGGGTGAGATGCCAACGCTCCTCTTGGGAGAGCACCGGTGCTGCCGCGCCCGCCTTTGAGGCATGAGGAGGCATAAAGGGACGGAGGCGGGGCCGCAACCAATGAGGCGCCGATCTCCCGCTTTTCTCGGTCGCAGGATTTATGGGCAGGAGTGCAAGGTAAACGCCGGCGGTACCGGGGGGCATGTGCTCATTAATCCTGCTTAGCGCGTGACAGCGCCACGGACAGCTCCCTGCAGCCGCGCAGGGAGTGGCAGGCGAACTAAAGGCCACAGCCACAAAGTAACTGGTTTAGAGTCAAATCCGTCCTGATGTACGTCTGCCGAGTCGAGCTGTTGTCCACGACTAGTTTGTGCTTCTTGGCAGTTTGCAGTTTTACGTGCTTACAATCCTCTGAATCCCAGCGAGAGGTTAGCTTTTGTGAAAAGCTGCGCGCGCTAACCTTGTGAAAACCGATGTTTCACTTTGGAAATCTTGCACGACCGTCTTGCCACTGCTCCGGCAGTTTAGTCCCCTAAACCCGCTTCTTTTTTTCCCTAAACTTGTGACAAAAGCAGGGAGCGGCTGCTACAAGCCGCCCTTTAAAGTTACACAAAAAAAGTCAGACGTTGTACGGAAAGCGAAGGAGTCTAGCAACAGGGGGAGTTTTAAGAGAACTGGGAGGCATGTTTCCCCCTACGGAAGAACAAAGAAAGACAGCTAGGTTGTTGTTTTTCCACTTTATGCCTGAGTGACTTTGAAAGGAGGCTTGCCGCACGCCCAGGCAAACACAACTCGCAGTAGGGGGCGCCCCTCGCACCAATAGAAAGTCTTGATCTAGATCAATTTTCAGGTAAAGGTTAGGTGTGCAATATTTAGAGATTCTGAGGAGAAACAACATCAAGTTGATACATTTTAGAAGGCAATATTCTTTTGCTTACCCTTTGTCTCCAGAGTTTGCCAGTGAACTACAGTGACCTGCACACACACAAACCTGTATACCTCATCCAACTTCTTCTTCGTTGGTTTATTTGAGGACGCGAGTGATCACCCTGAATACTAAACGCGCTGCCAGGCAGGCTGCATTGAGTTAAAAATATTGTTGTGCAAGATGGCAGCGAACTAGGTGCAAGACCCTTGTTCTATGTATATTCTTGTATATAAAGAAGGACAGTTGTGGTAGGTAAATTATTGTACTGCAAGTGTGAACAAGTTCTAATGTTCTTTAATGAATCTTTAAAGAAAGTCTGATGAGTTCTGAAGGCAACAGACAGACAGACAGACAGACCGACAGACAGACAGAGGCTCTCCCAATTGATAATAATTTAGTGTGTCTTTCCCATGGATGTATTTTAAAAACTGGATACCAGACTGGCTAATCAGGCAGCGCAACTACGTATCATATCCAGTGGCCACTCAAGGTACTGCAGCCAAAATCCCATCTGGCCCAAAAAAGCATTTTCCCCATCGGCCGCAATACAAAAATAAATGCCTAAAAAATGCTTGACAGGATGCCTCCGACCTGAAACATGGCTCATAATAAATCTTTCTATTTTAGGTTTTTAAGTCATGGACTTTTAATTTTTATACAAAATAAAACAGTAGAAAGAAACATCCCTCTATCACGCCAGGTTCCGCGTAGGGCATCTACGGATTTTAGCGAGCCGCACTTGAAGAAGAACGAACAATTAAGGGGAGCAGGAGAGGACGAGAAAAGAACAGCCAGGTATTGTACAGTGGGCACCGCCTGTGAGGAGTGTTTCCATTTCCAAAGTTCAACTACCACTCTCAGCTCAGTCATTGTGCATTTCGAACTTTGCAAAGGCTGCACGCTGCCATCACCAACAGGGTGATCACACGCGCACAGAAGTACGACGGCACTTCCTACGGTTGCGGCAGCGCCTCGAAGCGACGACCCGCACTAGCTAACCTACGCGCCGTACGACCTTTGATGGGGGGCGCGGCGTCCGTCGGAGGTTATGAATCCAGCCCGCGTTATTAGTTCAGCCCGCACATCGATCGGAAAAATGGGGACGTCGTGCTGTGGGAAGCTGCCGCCTGGTGAGAAACTCTCATCCAGGCTCCCCGGGAATTGCAGGAAGCTGTTGAAGGCCACACGCTGTCTCTTCTTAACACAAGTTCACTTCCCTCCTCCCCCACAAAAAACATTAAAAAAAACAACCTTAAATGTTCCGACAGCCAGCTGTGTTGCTTCCTCACCGCTCATATCAAGACGCGGACACATGGGCCGAGCCTTGCGATGAAACACGGCGGTTTTATTGGCCTCCGGTACATAGACTGAGTCACTCTCCATCACCTGCTGCAAAGTGCAGTGATGTAACACCCTAAACTATTTTTTTTCTAGGCTCTAGGATGAACGACTTACAAGTCATCATTTTATTTTTAGCTCCACAGCACAGTGCGAGATAATTAGAAGCAGATCAGAAATTCTCCACAAATCAGTTACAGTGCATCTATTATGCTTTAATGTTGTTTGCTTATGGGTGCAGCCATAAAGGAGATGAAGGCTCGTCCTTAAGATGAATGAATGTTGAACGCAGTAGATGCCAGGAGTACGCAGCCCCGGTGGTGCAAGAGAGAAAAGCTGCTGATCATGTAACTTTCTGTTGTCTTGCACAACTTTAATGTGTTTTCACTGGACACATTTTAAAGCTTCATCTAGATTAAATTTGGAACATTTTGCAGCGGTGGTTATAGATCGTTCAAATTATAAATATACATATTTTTATAAATTGTTTAAACGTTATTTGTAATCGACGCTGCTATCAGTCAATCTTTAATTGTGTTGTTTCAGCTCAGCGCCTGCAGTGCAGGGCTGGGCTGGGCTCTGCAGGAAGAGCAGCAGACCAGGACGGAAGCACGGAAACATGAACTTCTCCGGCTGTGGCGCCTCCGCCGTTTTTCTTTGGCTCCGGCTGAAACTACGCGTGCAAATAAAATCGCTGCATTTACATAAGGAGACAGAGGGAAGATTTTCTGCATCGCTAACCGAGGGCACGTAGGCTCCTTTGTTAGAAAAACGCACCGCAATGCAACAATTTGCATCGTGGCGGGTTCCGCTCCTTCCCCGGCAGAGTCACAGCACACGTCTGTGCTTTAAAGGGATAGTTCAACATTTTGGCATAAATCTCCTATTAGCATAATCCCTATAGCGGAATGAGTAGGTACATCCCCTTTCTTTCCGTGCCTGTTTTTTTGAGAACCGTGTGTCAGAGACGCAAGATTCTCAGCAAACACAAGCGGTACAGGTCTCCCTCCCTCAAAAGTCATCAAGTACACAATCCAACAACTCCACAACACTCTCAAGGACAACTTCCTCAATGGACTCTATACTGTAGGGATTTTGGCAGTAGGAGAATCTGCTAAAACGTTGAGCTGTCCCTTTAATGTTTGCTGCACTGAGCTAAAAATAAATTTGTGACTTTAGGACTATTATCCTTGGTACATTTCAGTTGTTACACTGCAACTTCTGTTTCAATCACTGTTTTTAAATCACTTTCTTTAATGCTGAAAAATATGTAAAGTTTACTCAGATGCTCTGCCAGTTTGAGGAACAAACGCTAAATGCCCAAAGCGCCAGCTGGACTTTGACCTGCTGGAAGAACAGCTTCCCGCCGGCGCGGAAACACTGACAACAACTCACACAAGTTTCAGACAAAGAGGAGACGCTTCTGAATCCCTGCTGCTGTCGAAAACCCCACGGCGGTGACATTATTACCATGATCTATTTTTACAATTATCATTCTCAGAGCAGTTTGTAACCCTTGGTAACTGTGCCGTATGTGTGTGTGTGTGTGTGTGTGTGTGTGTGTGTGTGTGTGTGTGTGCCGGCCGGATCTCCACAGTCAATTAAGCATTCTTGTTTTTGAATCAGACAATCGGACAGCAGTAAACAGTCCAATTGAAGGAGCTCAACCAAGGCAGTCTTCAAAATGTTACAACAGGAAAAAAAACCCACCTCAGAACTCTTGTGTTCTTTTTAAAGCACTGAAATGGGGAAGTCTTTGTTAAAACACTTCCCCGTTCAGTGCAATTTCATCACCATACTTGGGGATACTACAAATGCCAACATGTGCATTTTCACATCACCTTCACCCATTGACATGCATTAATGGGACAGAATTTTCTTCATATTTCCTCAACACATTTGCTGCAGGGGTCAGAAGTCAATCAATCAAAAATTTGTCTGCCAGAAAAATGACTGGTCACTACTTCTGATATTTGGCAGTATTTTACAGTTATTCGGTTATGGATTGAGAAGAACCTGATCACAAGTATAAATCTCTGATCAGCCGATAACTGAATTTTCATTTGTTTTGGCACATTCACTCATTCCTCAACGGCATTTCTGCAATACAGTCCAAGGACGCACATGTCTCAAAATAAAAAATGTCACAGCTGTTTCATAACACAGCCACACTGTGTCCTTATGCCATGTGCCAAAAGTTCAAATCCCAACGAGAGTGTGGCCCGGGTCTGCATATCTCTGTCCAAAAACATCACAGTCCGAGAGAGTAGCAACCCAGCCTGGCATGCTTCCCGACAGTCGGCCGGTCGGGCTGGGAGAGGGATAAAAACCGGCTTTGGAGGTTTGGAGTCACATGGACGACTTGGCAAATTCCCTGATTGAGGAGTTGAATCAGATGTTTTTTTTTTAAACGTAGCAAACCACCCGGAGAGCGAAAATGAGTCAGAATCACTGAGTTTTGTGTCGCGCAATTGTTGTTGCTATGGTTACAGCCTGTTTACCGCGGTGCCCTGAACGAGTGGCACCGCACAAAGGCCTTTTGATGTGGTGACTATCATATACAGTTGGCTATACAGCAGGTTTGTTAAACATGCTGAGTGTGATGTGAGTTTAAGTTACATCGCACACTGTGTCCAGGAATGAGACTGGAATTTTAATATTATTTCCCAAATCATTTCCAACTGGCCAAATCTGATAAAACAGACAGCAAACATCTTCAAGACAATTGTTCCCACGCAACACAAACCCTCATTAGGTGCCAGCAGTCACAGATCCAATGTCCACCCCTCAACTCCAGCACAGCCATCTCCAACATTCCTAGAGTTCAAGTCTCAATCTCCATTAATAGACCGAGCCAATGGTAATATTTACACTTGGGTGACACGGAAAACCTGGTCTCTCCTAAAGATTCAGCATCAAGACAGAGAAATCAGAAACATAAAACTCGACAAACAAACAAACAAACAAACAAACAGAAACCACCTCATCACTGTGTCATTCTGAATCCCCCAAATAAATGTGCCATCGCAGAAGTTGGCCGGCTCTGGTGTGAAACACACCGACACCTCCCCCTCCCCCGACTCTGTCGCTGCGCAGTGCAACAGCATGAATAAGTGTTTCCTTCCCCTCCTCCTCTTCCTCCTCCACCTCTTCCTTCCGCCACCTCCCCCTCCCTGTGGGTGTGTGCCCTCCAACGTGCACACCGCCTGGCGTGCGCGCCGTTTGGCGCATGCGTGGGTGCGCATCACGAAATCCATGTAATCTGGGTGATTGACATCCTCCCTCTGGCTCGGAGTTGATCATAACGTCTGATGGAAATGAGATTTTTTTTTCTTCTCACATCCAGCCTTCGCTTTTTTTTTTTTCTCCGATTTTTTGAGGCCGGCATCCCTCAGACTCCAGGACACGCGATGACGCGCTCGGCCTCACTGTGGCGTCACGCTGACGACAGTCAGGCTCCAGAGACCGAACGGCGGAGGACAAAGTGAGACTGACTAGAATTAAATTGCCTCCCAAAAGTGACGAGCTGCACACGGCGCGATACTGCATTTATTTAGCGGACGCTTTGGGGCCTCAAGTGGCTTACGCTAACTGAGTTAAGGTGCTTATCGAAAGCAATTACATTAAGTGCATTCATGTAAAACAATAACAGGAAATGGGGAAAAGAAAAGAGCAATATAGGGGGCCGGACCCTTACACTGCTCACGTCTGCAGCTGCGTTGGCACAGCGATCAGATGAATGAGCGGAAGAAATAAAAGCAGCAGCGTACGAGAGACAAAGGACGGTGGATTTAGGGACACTGCAGAAATGACATACGCAGATGGCGCAGAGAGGGCTGTGCATTTGATTTGCGTTAACCCCCGGCGCTCTGCATTTAGCTGATTTCACAGTATTTTGGGATAATGTGTCTTTCGCCGAGCCGGCAGAGGCGGCGTGAAGGGGGGGAGGGGAGGGGTGGGGGGTACGTCTCGGCGCCAGAGAGGAGGCAAACAAACAGAACGACAGTCTGCAGACGGCGTCCAAATCCGGCACAGACGTGCCTGCTGACGATCAAAAAGATGGAGCGGCGGACGGATGAAACCGGCAGGTAGGAAAACAAGACGAGGCGGAGGCTTGTAAACACGGCAGACGAGTAGCAGCTCGTCGATCTCAGTCCTGCCTCTCGGTCAAAGGCGTCAGGGGTCTTTTTTTTTTTTTTTTTACAAGCCTCGCCGCCACCGCCGCCATGTTTTATTTGTAGAGTGTGAGACAATGTGGGGCCACTTTTTTAATAAGGCATAGTCGGAGCCCGCTTGATGTTTCGTAACGCGCTCTGATCCGCGGCACAGCTCTCGTCTCCGAGTCCTCCGGCTCCCACAGCCACGTCTGGCACAGCCAGGCAGGCAGGCAGGCAGGCAAGCAGAGGGGACCAACGTGTCTGCAGTCTCAGCCACAAACAGGCTCGAGGTGCTGATAAGGAAAGGGAGGCCTTATCTCAAGTACCGACTGAGGTTATCTAATCGGAGGGAAAAAATATATATATATGTATAGACTGTATATATGCATAGGAAGGAAAAAGGTTATCTAGACAAAAGGTTCGAGACCATTTGGTGTTCCTACTTTTGTCTTGCAGAGATAAGCCCGCTGCTGCATTTTCGTCAATATATTTCCCAGAGTCCACTCGGGGGACAACGACCGCATATGTAGGTCATAACAAATACATCATTATTTCACATCTGTATTCTAATTATAGTGTGCTGAAGTTAACCTTTTCCATCTATGGGCCCAAATGAAAATCACATAAGCTAAGAAATCTCTTTCTATTGCACTTTGTCGGCACTTTATTTTATTTATTATTTAGTATTTTTTTTAGTCCTTAGAGTGTTATTATCCATTGCATTAAATAGGTGTGCTCAGGCTATGTTGTCCATGTACTGTGTTGTGTTTTGTCTCTACTGTTTGTATGTCTTACACTTCAAACCACTTCCGGCTGTGACTCAAATTTCCCTCTTGGGAAATTAATAAAGTACTTGACTTGACATATAACACCTGCAACCGTTATTATGACTTTATGTTTGTACTGATGTCATATTTTGAGTCACTTCAGACTGAAATGCAAAAGTGAACACCACAATGCAACTTTCAATGCTTTTTATCATAAGTGACATATTGCGGGAAATCTGCAAAGTCTCCAGTAAGGAAATAAATCAATTTAACATTCAGCTTCTTAAGACAAACTACATTTAAGTTTCATCCTCTGCTCCCTTTTGTCTTTGTAAGGCAGCAAACACTTGACATTTGAGGTCGAGTGGATGATAATCATATTTTCCTACTGAAGGAACCCAGTCGTCTCTTCTTCTCCAGTGTCACAACTTGCAGTAGTTGGAAAAAAAAAAGGGCTCTGCATTACTCAGGTAAAGACCTCTAGTCGTAGATATGGAAGGTATGGAAGTCACCTCTGAAAGTTGAGTTAATACCCGCAGCTTTAAAATGATTTCACCGACGTCAGATCTCCTGTTTCAAAGATTAGATAACGCGGCCAGACGGGGATGTGTATGGAAGTGCGCGCGAGCGTGCCAGTGAGAGGGCGGGATCGTGTTTGCGCAGATTTCTCCGCAGGAGAGAATCTGAACTTCTGTCAGTCATGATTCTTCCCCCGCAAGGTGTGAAAGCAGCATAAGACACGCTTCCACCGGCTTGTGTGTAATTCCGTCTCCGCACACAGGAAGTATGAGAAGGCAAACAGGGGGAAGAAAAAAAAAAAAAACCTGAAACAGACGTCACGCCTCATGACACGCTTTGGGAAAAAAAAAAAAAAGTCCAAATCATCTTCCAGCTCCTTTTTTTCATTAAGTCGCAGTGAGACGGGAACTTGTGTCTCACTTGATGCAGCGAGGGGGTTAAAATGGTGTAGCTCGGTATGGAAAACGGCGGTAGGGAGGGCGGCGAGCGCACGATAAAACGCGCATTCATCAGTACGGCGGAGGCAGAAAGTGATAAAAATCAAGAGAGTCTGGAGAAAACCTGGCGCCGCGCAGCAACTCAGCAACTAAAGACGTCGCTCGCACATCATTCCGAACGAATCCTCGACTCGACCGTGCGGAAAAAAAAAAATCTGATCTTGAAAGGAGGGTTGGAAGCGAGGGGGGCATCTACAGAGCAGGGGGAACCGTGCTGGTGTGTTATCGGCTTGTATCTGCAGCAGAAAGTCCTCTGTCTGTCAACATTTCCTGTATTTAGCCACCGCGCGGTTGCCGCGGCAACACCGGCTACGCTGGAGAGCAGCGGCGACGGATCCGCAGGCCCTGTCGGATCAGGGGGCGGGGCTGGGGGGGCTGGGGTGGCTGGGGGGGAGAGGGGGGGTGCAGAAAAAGACCGGCTCTGTGCCACATTGGAGTCTCTGAGAACTGGCATTGATGTCAGATCAGCGCTCAGCGTAAGCTGCAATTACAGGAGGGTCACAAAAAACGCAAACAAACAAACAAAAAAACCCCAAACCCTGAATGGGCCGCGCTGAAAAACACTGCAACACATGAGCTGAATCTCCGCCTTCAAAGGGGTGATTTTATATTTTAATTTCCAAGGCTTGAATGACTGGGGTTGTTAATCTGCATTGAGGCGCAGGTCAGAGTGAGGGTTGTGATTGGGTGGGCGGAGCTACAGCTAAAAGAGCAGATTGTCGTGTTTGGGCAGAAAGAGTGGGAGCGATGAGTAAAAGCATTAAAAAAAAAAGGAAAAAAAAGAGGGAAGCGCTCGGCGAGCCCAGTCTTTCTGCTGCTCTAATATTGTCTCCTCTCCAGAGACAAGCCCTTAATTACCATTACAAGCCTGAGAGCTTTTAACGGAGGAGAATCCAGCCTCTTTCCCTCTCCGCCGCTCCGTTGTCCCCGTTTGTTCCAGGCCTCTTGATGATCCACCAGGGACGTTATAAACTTTAATAAGGAGAGACAAATCCCAAACAGGTAGCAGGTTTCACGTGATATGTTTCTGGCCATCATCAAAAAGTGTTTTTTTTATTTTTTTGCACCAAATTATAATTTTATGTGACCAGAAACTCAATTGTTAGGGTTTAGAGTTGAGCAACAGGCCCAGTGTGAGCTGTTGCAGACATAAACTCATCTATGAGTGACTCCAAAGTTCTTTAACCTAAGTTAAGTTAAGTATACTTAAATTTTGTTCCCCCTTTTTTTGGGACAAGAATTTTCAATGATCAGTGTTTCCATGACACTTTTGCGATATACCTCTATATGGATGCGTCTGAAAAACCACCTCATGAGAGCGTCAAAACCTTTTAGCCATATTTGAGAGGCTTTTCCAAGTTTAAGCGTTTCCATTACCATTTTTCTTTTGCAATATTTAGGGTTTGCATAATTCTAGGGGTTATGGAAACGCAGCTTCAGAGGAAGGCAGCCTTCACAACAATAAAACAAAAAAAAACACCTCAGAAAAATGGACATGACTTTGCACCACTTCACATATTGTCAATTAACCCTCAGATTTCAGCCTCTGCATTTAATATTCAACCAATTACATAACAATTCTTCTGGCTCACATCTTATCATGGCCGCAGGCACCATGCTTCCCTCTTCATTCACGTCCAAGCCAGACGGTTTGGGAGTCGCTTTCTTTTTTCCGCCACCGTGGCCTCTTCTAAAAGCTCCTTTTGTGCTCACAGAAAAAGGCCAAAGAGAACGCAATTTCCTCTCAATGACACAGGAAGTCATTCAAAAAGGGCCTTTCAAATGCTTTACTGCAAACACTAGCGCAGAAATTTTTTGCCTTAGCACCATTTCAATCGCTGGGCACACAAGAAGAGGTGGCCGGCTAGAGGATGACGCGAGCAATGCAGCTAAAAGACATGCAGTGCGGATGAGAGAAAGAGAGATAGAGGGAGGAAGTGAGAGAGAGAGAGAGAGAGAGAGAGAGAGAGAGAGAGAGAGAGAGAGAGAGAGAGAGAGAGAGAGAGGAGCTGTAATTGACTGCTGTCCAGGGGGCCGGGGGCCAATTAAATGTTCTGATTTGAACACTTGACGAGGATCGTCACTTTAACGAAGGGCTCGAGAGGAGCCAGGCTGCAGGCGCTGACCCACTGACCAGAATACCAACTGAGGCCAGACTAACTAAATCAAACCCCGGGCGAGTCCACACGCCACACACACACACACACACACACACACACACACACACACACACACACACACCGACCCACAGCGTCCACTTGTAACCCGCACAGCGCAGCGGGATTAATCATCCCCCGTCTCTCCGTCCCCCCGTCCGCTCGGCCAAGGCGTCTAACGTCGCCAGAAGAGGCCCCTCTGTTCCTTCGGCCAAACCTCAGACCCAGACGGCGCGGAGAGGCGGGGCTTCAATAATGGCCTGTTCACCTCGTGTCACGATATCTGAGCCAGTTTGTGACAACGCTTGCCCCTCCTCCCCCGACCGGCTAGCGAAGACAAACTCCGTGAGACGTTTAAGGGAGGAAATAGCGCCAAAGCTCGGTGACGGAGTTCGGAGAAAAAAAGACTAAAAAAAAACAACAACCAAACCCATGGAGCTACATGAGTGTAATTTGCAGCCTCCGAGTGACAAAACTTGCCCACGTTTGTTCGTAAATAGACTTTGCCATCCCACCGGAGCGCCGCTTACACCGCTGGCTCTCGCGCTCCTGCGCCGCCGCCTTGAGAATATCAGATCTAAGGAATTAATTTTTTTGCGTTTCCCTTTCATCCTCGGCTTCACGCCGGGCGGCAGATCGCATCTTCCAACGTCCCGGAGACAGGGACCTCCTGGATCCCTGCTCTGCCCTCCAGACAGGCCATTTATTTCTCCCACTCCACCTCTTGGTGGGTGTTCATCGGGGGGGCCACACGCAGCTTATCTTCCCCAGCGTCGCCTCTCTCCACCGTTTTGCCCTCAAACACACTCTTCCAAACGGCAAAAATCTCACTCCTCGCGCACTCCCCGGCACGACACGGCGCGGCTCGGCCCTCTTCACCTCCACCAACCCTCCCTCTTATCGCACTTCCAGCACGCTGCCCTCACACCCGCACTCTCGTTTCAGAAATGCGGCCCTAAAAAAAAAAAAAATTCAACCCACCACCTGTACTTTGAAGCCTCCGCAGACGTTAAGGTGTTGCCACCTCAACCTTCCATATTTCCCCCTCACTTTTTCCTGCTCCTTTCTTTCTTTTTTCCCATTTCTTTCACTCCTGGTTTTCTTATTCTGCACCCCCCCACCCTCTCCCCTCACCTCAATTACACCCCTGCTGCCAAATCTACTGAGAGCGTGCGCGGTACATTCAGGGGGGCAGAGAGGGATTGCCGATCGAGCGGCGGCGGTGGAGGAACACGTGTTGATAAATCTAAATCAAGGCTGACAAGTGACATGTGGCGAATGGGCCTGAGACACTGGGACAGGGGCGCCGGGGGAAAAGAGAAATGTTTACACACTAACGCAGGCTGATGACGTCCCCTGGTGCCGGCCCAGCGCGGGGATAATTTCACTCTGGCAAAATGCACGTGGGAGCTGCGCTCAGACGCTTCTTAGGCCGACTTTCACCCAATCAGAGCAGCGCTGTGGGAGCGCGCCAGGACGTTAATTACTGCAATGATTTCCTGTGAGAGGCAGGCTGTGTTTGATTTGTGCGTGTGTGTTTGCATGTGTGACTGAGTGCATGTGTCAACCTGCAATATTACACACATAGACATATATATATTTATATATGTATATATGTATATATATATATATATGTGTATATATATGTATACATATATACACATATATATATATATGTATACATATATGTGTGTGTATATATGTATACATATGTATATATATATGTGTATATATGTGTATATGTATATATATATACACACAGAATGGCATTTGTGTGTTAACAAGCAATTGGACATTCTCGCTAATAGGGGGCTAGTGTGTGTCCATAGACAACATATAGCCTTCTATGGTCAAAAAAAATATAACATAAAAAACACTTTAAAATGTAAATCTGCCTTTCAAGTTGAATATGAGTCTTTACAGTGACAGTTGAGGAACTGTGCAATGTGTGTTTTTCCTTATAACAAAAATAGCTCGGAAAGTACTTCACTTTTCCGTGACTCACAGTTGCATTAAAATCGCGGCATAAACTCACCAACATGCTCCCAGCAGACGTCTGAACGCTCCACTCGAAAAACATCAACACGGCGGACGCGTGAGTGGTTGTCGCGACAAAAGCCACGCTCGCGTTGGACTCGTTTATTAGGAGTCAGGTATTAGCGCCCTAGCGTGGCATTCCAATTCGAAGCGGAGCCGGAGTATCTCCTGACAATTTTCCTCCTCACGCCGACTTGGGTTGATCCTTTACACGCAAATTGTTGCTGTTCTGCCGCGCTGTCGTTTCTCATTCCGCTGCCGGATTCATTCAGTGGACGAGTATCCCACCAAAAAAAAGCCTCTCGCTTGTTTCACAGTCAAATAACTCAGACAACAGAGAGTGTTCATAAAACCTGACTGTTGAGATAACGTAACGCAACGCGATGCAGGGCGTACCCTGCAAACAATACCAAGCAAAACAAAAAACCCTGCAGAACAGAACCTCCTGCCAGAGGTCTGTGATTTTAATAACTTGTCAGTTCGATCCAGCTTCACTAAAAACATTCATCAACCTATTGGCGAGGCTATTTGCACGTAAAGGTCGCTGTCTGAAAGTGCAGTGAAAGAACTTTATTTGTTTTTTTACAGTGACTAACATTTCAAAGCAGAATTCTACCGCTGTGGCAGGCGGGAAAATCGCACCAGGACGTCTCAGGGAAGCGAAGACTTAAAGAATCCTGCAGGATGCCGGACGCTGCACCTTAAAGAAGACAACACGCAGCGCAGTCCCGGCTGACCTTCGCAGAGATTGTCTTCATTTTCCCCGGCTTATTTAATCTCTCTTTGCTTTTCCTCACCGTCTCCCGTTCTGCCTCCTCTTTCCCATCCTATTAAGCGCAGGCATTTAGTGTGTGCGGAATCTTGCCGCAGTGCTCTCTCAGAATGCTAATATGCTGGGCTGATGTGGGTCAGGACTTAATCCTGTAGAAATGATTATCGCTGCACGGCTGGAACTTCTCGTGTAGGATATCATTACCATTCTCTACGGCGCTGTATCCTTCCCACCATGGCAACCGCACTCACCTCACTTAGCAGGGGCCCCAAAGACTGAGGGAAGAAATGCAGAAATGTATATTATGTGCAGGCGAGAATGCAAAGGGGGAATATTTTCCTTTGGTTTCTTCATTGGGAAAGATGTGCTCCTTTTAATGTAGGCATGTTATGTGGATGCAAAAACCATTTGTAATTCCTCAAACCGACTATTTACGTGGATGGAAGAACTACTAATTCAAACAGACCCAAGCAGACTCAGCTTTATCTCTGATAAGGAACTTTAAGTGGAGCAAATGCTCCACTGTTGTTTGAAATCAAATAGAAAACAAGAGAATTTATCATATAAAGTCGTTATAACTACAAGGGAACATTTATTTTTTGTTTTGATTCAGCTCAAAAACTAACTTAAAGGGTTCCAAACTATTCCTGGCCAGAGCCGATTGGGATTTTGCTGGCAGAGTCTCTGCCAACTCGGGAAGCCTCGCCGGTGTGACAGAATCTGAGAGTGACAGCGGAGATAGCCGTCTCCTGCCTGGCTGCTGGTTTCCCACACTGTTAATTAAAGAGGGAAATGAATGGCTGCCCCTCCTTTATTAATGCCACTCAGATGCCCTTGAGCAAGGCCCCAAAGCCAAACCGCAGCTGAGGACACTACTCCCGCTGACGGCTGCCTTCACTGCATGTGCGACTCCACCAAGCGATGTCAGAGAACAATACCACAAATCTACTGGCTTCAAATCTCTACTCTTTGGCTCGCTACACACGTCATCTGACAAGGAATTTGTTTATTTATTTTTTATCCTGCTTTTTAACACGCTTGTATTTATGAAAATTTGTTGGAATGGAGTTGGAGCCAGAGTTCCACAGGAACACCCCGAAAAGATGAGACTCAGAATAAAGGTGGGTAGGTAGAAAATGACTGTGGAGACAGTCCATCCAAAATAATGACAGTTTACTCAGGCATAATGTGTGTGTGTGTGGGCGCGCGCTTGTGTGTGTGTGTGTGTGTGTGTGCCAGACGCTTCAGGAAAAAAAAAGAAAATAAAAATGCGCCAGGCAGTTGAGTCATGGCTGCAAAAACAAGCTACCTGCAGTGCATGGGGAAATCAGAGTAATGGAAAAGTTATTTTTCTCACAAATGGAGTTAAAGCCAAGAGGGAATACTGTTGTTATGTCAGAAATAACATGGGTTCACGCTCGAACAGCCCCGCATCGAGAAGAGAAGGAAACATAGTGTTGGGCTTCAGAATAATGATGCAATTTCCATATATATTGTTACTAGTATTATGATTATTGTTATCGTCATCAGTTTTTTCCTTTCTCAAACTGTCTGCAGGATCAATCAGCCACAACCACTGAACCTCGTGAGTAAGGTGCCACGAATTAAACACAATTCTTCTACTTCAATAGATTAAAACCAAGTTAAGCTAAGCTAAGCTAACTTAAGAGGGACATTATATTAAATGAACCTGAAACATTAGCTACATTTACATTCCCCCTGGATTTGCGCAAAACCTAAATATCGCAATAAGAAAAATGGTAATGGAAACAGCTAAACTTCGAAAACCTCTCAAATATTGCTAAAAGGTTTTTACGCTATGATGAGGTGGTTTTTCAGATGTATCGATATAGAGGTATATCGCAAAAGTGTCATGGAAACACTTTTTTCGCATTTACGCGTCACGGGATGTGACGTACGGGGTCACGTGACCAGTTCACTTCAAGTGAAAATGGCGCGTTATGTTTGAAAAAAGGAGGAGACAGACCATTCTTGACAGCACATAATCGTAAACAAACACAAGCAAACATAATTCTCGGAAAATCTCGTCTACGAGAATTACGGCTTATGCGCTTCACCCCAATCAATGGAAACACCTGCAAATCGCAATTGTACTTTGTCGAAATTTTAGAAATACCGCTTTTATTTTGCGAAAATCTGTAATGGAAACGCAGCTAGTGGCACATCCACTTTAACCTCCTCTTTTTAAACACATTCAATCACAGCAATGGGACGGACATCAAATAAAATCAAAATATCAGCAACAATCATTGAGAAGCGTCTAGAATATGAAGAGAGGAAACACCAGAAGCCGTGGCACAATCTGAAGACTCTGTTCCAACTCGAGGATCGAGGGAGCGCTTGGAAGTTCGGCTGAAAATGTAAAGGTGACACCCCCCAGCCATTTTCTGGAAGTATTGTACCGAGATGTGTGACGTAGAACGGCATTATGCCCCACTCAACGCACAGCTGTTCTCGCTCTGTCTCAATCGTAAAGGTCACACTGGAAGCTGCCAACACACGAAAGGTCATGTTATCTCTAATAAGGGAGTGTATGTGATTAGGAAAGCCGCTGAGCGAAGAATAAAGTTGGGATAATATAATGTAATGGAAAGTCGAGTCATTCCATTGTATCTCTTCTTGATTTTTTTTTTTTTTTTTTTGGCTGGCGCTACATTTATGTATAATGAGATAATTCCGTGTTGAGGAGTGTTCATACGTAGCTTGCATTAACCTGGGCGGGCTACGCTTCACTTGTGATTATGGAAAAAAAAAAAGCTCGCTCGCACTTGAACATCTGCACTCACTCCTGTAAAAATCTGCAGAAGCGTGTTTCCAAGGCGACTGACCCGTGACAATGTGCTTGATGAATGGGAACAGTGGAAGAAATCGGGATCACATGATTACCTTTATGTGAAGAACTGAAAGGTCAGGACGTGCTAACATCTGGGAACTGAAAGGCACTGGGTATTGTTTTTTTTTTTTTTTTTAAGTGCCTGAAAAAAGTTGTACAATTTATGGACCCGTAGCAGTGGAAAGGTGCCCGCTGCCATTTATGTCATTCTCCTCACTTCATAAGTCAATGAATTGCAAAAGATATTAAAAGTGACTAACGCTAATGTCGATTAAAGGGAAAAAATACATTGCTGCTTGATAGAAAAATGAAAACACTTCATGTTCTCAATCAATGCAAGAGATAAACATACAGATGCAGTTCTCAATGATGTATACAAGAGGACAACGCCTTCCGTAACTGGAGGAAACAAGCTTATAACGTTGACTAATAGCTTTTATAAACTTAATAAAGGAGCAAGACGGAAGCAAGAGCTGTATAGAAAGCCTTTGTAAACAAACTGCGATTAAAAGTTTGAGGTCCTTTAAAATTTTTACGCAAATCTCATACATTATATAGCATTTGCTGTTTTTTGGAACCAATTGCAATGTCTTTTCCGTTTATTGTTTATTATTAATTGTTTATTGTTATAGAAAAAAACGAAAGAAATTTCTTGAATGAGGGCCAGGGGAAATGTCCCACTGAAAGTGCACTTGGAGTATTTCAAAGAGTGATTCTTAATGCAATAAATCACAATGTATGAGGTGTCCAAAAACTGTCCAAGTATATTTCTATTACGCCTGCGGTCTTATGGGTCTTGATGATGATCGCAAGAGCACATGTCAGAAACAAAGGCAATGGGAATTGGAAAGGACGCGATAATATGAGTGGTCCCAATACGCCGCAGTGAGATAAGACACAGGGGACAGCAGGGAAGCTGGCTTCTATCAAACCTAATCCATACTCGGTCAGTGAGTCACTTGTAGTAATGTTGGCTCAGCATGGGCCACTTAAGCGCTTATTAATAACGTCATGGATATGTTATCGATGACTCGCGGTCGATGTCGTTAGCCCTCCAGAAAGGCGGGTCACAAAGGGACTGCAAATCCCATAATGCCGTTCCCCATGCAAATTGTTGAGGGAGCCGACATCGACGACTAAATATTGATAATGAGGCAACGGCCGCGTGTGAACCATCCCGTCACCGCCGGACTGTTGTTGATTGTTGTTGAAGTCCTCGCCATCAGTACTTGGCAATAGTTTCATCTAAAGGTCACTTTTAAGGGCAAATTCCGAACTTTTTACAAACAGTTTTGAATTGTACGTTGCGTTTCACGCAGACTTGACCAATTCTTTGAGTTAAAGTGTCAAGTCGAAGTTTCATAATGAAATGTGTATCCTGGATACACCTTGTCTTCATTGTAATTCCATTGCGCCTCCATTTGCGCAGTAAGCTTAAAAGCATCACATTTCTGATAAGCCAAAACGTGTCCTTTCATTTCGCTCTACATCTCAAATTCAGACATTGCTTCCTTGCTGAATGACAGCTGGAAGCTTTGCTATAAGTCTCTTCACTCACTAACGGAAGATTTAGGCTTTAAAAATTCTAATAAAAACAAAAAACAAAAAACAAAAAAAGAAAAATCACCGAGTCGGTTTTGCTGCAGTGCCGTGGAAGAAATTTGGAATGTTCATGCAGTTTACTTAAAGAAGAAAAAGCTTGAAAAGAAAAAAAGGTTTTGAAGACCTTCAAAGCGCTCGGCTGTGCGTACGTCACTCAGGCAGCCACCGTGCTCCGACACACGGTCGCAGCTGCGCACTCGCTGACTAATAGCAAGAATCCTCCGAGTGTCAAAGGAGGGTAATTACGGGCATGGTGGGTATTTATTGAGGAAGTAAGGCGTGTACTTAAGAAGCCTGTTCTTTCATTGTTTCATGCTAATAACACATTTCAGTGGCTGAAGGGAGCAGTTAAGGAAGGAAGGAAAAATGAGGAGGCAAAAGGAGCGGAGAATTTTCAAGACAGGGGGAAAAATGAGCGAAGGAAATGGTCACCCTTCCACTGGTTCAGTCCAGGCATAAAGAGGGTTTCATCTGTTTTTCTATTCACAAACAGTACACAGTTTGTCCATGAATTCACAAGACGGATTACGAGTGAGAATATCCAACCACGCTACCAGAAAACCTTGAGCTGATTTAACAGCAGTTTGCTTTACATCATGTTAATTACATCCAGCCTTGAGCAGCCTTGGAAAAAAAAAAAGTCCATGGACTTATTCATTATGCACCATTTACATGACCATGACACGTTTAAATGCAGATGAGATGTTCAGATTATATATACTAAAGTGCATCTGCCTCCATGACATTAGGTGGCGCTATATTCTAATTTCGCCTTGTGGGTATTGTAACACTTTTGTGTCTTTTCGCGACTCTTTTAAATGAATAACTGTTTAGTTTAATGTACAATGCATGTACAATATTGAAAAACAACCAAAATAAACTCACTAAAGTAAACTAAACTAAATTATCTTTCCTCGTTCTTCCTTTCATGAACTTGAGCATATTAACCTCTTAGACACCGGAGTGATAGACAACACTGCTCTACTCATCTCGCCATCTCATACTACTTCCGGGTCAGAACCGAGAGAGCTGATTTTAGCATTCTGCGATTCCAATCTGAAATCTCTGCAGACATGGCAGGACAGATTGGACTACGATCGGATGATCTGGGTTGATTTTGAGAAGTGAAATTGGAAAAACCGGTTTCCAATCAAGCAAAGTCATTTAAACGAATTTTAAAACTTTCCGATCACAGTTTCGGAGCGAGGCACTACCCCGATTATCTGGAGTGCACGTAAAAGCACTGAGTGCTGCTTCTGCTGCTGCTGCCTCGCTTTTCCAAACGCTCTGATTCATGGCTGCGTGCGGCGGATGAGGAGTGAGCGCCGCCACGGAAAAAGGCTGGCGGAGAGGACGAGAGCGGGGGAGAGAGAAAGACAAAGACAGAGAAAGTCCATTAACACACTTGTAAATGAGTCTCAGCCCCCCCCCCCGAGGCAACAGTTTCCGCGCAGATCGGCCGATCCCCATAGCAACAATCGTCGCCGTGGGCGGCGGTGACATCACGCACATGGATTGTCATAAAAAAAGCAACAGTGCAGCAGGAAAATAAATAAACAAACAAGCGAATAAATAAACAGGGGAGGGTGTTTGCTGGAGTGTCAGTGGGCCTTCACCCCCCCTCCCGGGGTCTCCGGGTGACACGCAACAGACGCGTGTCAGGTGCTCCCCAAACACTGAGGGTGAGGATGGAGGGATGAGGTTATGTAAGAGGAAGAAAGAGAAACGGAGAGATGCTCCCCCTCTGATTCTCGCCTGCGTATCGTTGCCTGTCCTCGCACACCCCCCCCAGACACACACACACACACACACACACACTCCGAGCCCTCCTTTCATTTCTCCCTTCCCGCTCAGTGACTGAACTGCCCATCTTTCACCAAACTCGTTTTTTAATTTTTTTTCATCTGCTCGCTCGACACCGACGCCGCCGCTCGTCCGGACGCAGCTCGTCGCCCTCTCTCGGAAAACATCACACAGCCGTAGTTTGGAAGTTGTGTTTCGCCTCCCCTGTCCTCACTCTCTCCCCCTGCCGGGCTCAGGCTGGCTCTTTCTTTTTTTCTTTCCCCCCCTCTCTCTTTCTCTCTCTCTCCACTTGTTTTTCTCCAATTTTCCGTTATGTAAGGCAGGCAGAAGTGGAGCAGGCTTCAAAGTGAATGGCAAAGCCGCCCTCCCCACCACCACCACCAGCGCTCACTTTGCCGTTCATGCATGTCATTGCGGTGCCAGCTCCCTCCCCGCTCTTCTCCCCCTCAGTCCCTCGTCCTTCCCTTTTGTCAGTTCACCACCTCTCCTCCGTGTTCGCCGAACGCGCCGCTGTTTGAGCGTTCGCCCTTCGCCTGATCGCTGTTGCGGCTGTCATGACAGGATGAGAGGGCAGATTCTGGAAAGTTCTGCAATGCTAGTTGGCTCTGATTCCCCCTCTCTTCCTCCTGACAGCCCGTCTCGTCTGTAAGACAGACTTTTGCTGGGGATGAGCGCGCGGCGCTCCTTTTCTTTGGTTACCTGTCACCTGCGAACCCGAGCGCCTCAGACAGATGAGGCTTAAGCTGCCGTCACCCACAGCCTTTACTTTTGAGGATATCCCTCGGCAGAGGGGGAGAAACATTCATAATGTATGACAAATGCTTTAGGATGCAGTGAGCGAGACACAGGAAGAAACATTTTTTGGAAAGTAAACTGGAAAAATAAAGCTCTGAAGATTTAATATGGGACCTCTAGCATATCAGATTACAGATACGGCTATTTTTTAATCAACCTAAAGGCTTTTAGGGTTACAATCTACTCTATATGAACTGAAAAAGAAAGAAAAACAGAAAATGATCTGTGTGTGCGTGTTTGCCTATATTCAATGCATGTTGTTACACAGTCAACAACATGGGAACAGCAAGCCAAGAGGGAACATTTTCCAGGTCGTGTTAAATCAAGTTGATTTCAAGTCTAAAAACCCTCTGGTGAACTTTTGAAAACTTTTGCCAAGTGGGGACTTGGAGATGTGTGAGTGTTTATCTGTGACCTTCAACTCAGTCTTCAATATTTTTGAGTTTCAGATGATTAAGTTCTTCTGCGGTTAAATTACAAATTAGCAATAATAGAAGAAATTCAAAATAAAGAGTTAAAATTGTCCTGAAATAGAATTTTCAGTCTCTTTAACACAATTGCACTCAATCTGCTTACATCCAATATTTGCAAAGTGTAAGTCCAAAAACAAGGAACAATAAGTACTTTCAAGAAGAACTTTTTGAAGAAACAACAAAATTGTGTGCTTTGATTCTATTGGCAGGCAGCAGAGGCTGCACAAATCTTTTGTTTTCCATAGATTTCCAATTTAAGAAGAGAGCTGCTGTGACTCGCTGCCACTCACGCAGCGCCATCTTGGAAAAGGTGCCATCTTTATAATATTTTTTTTGTCTTTATTTTTTCTTAATCAATATAATCTCCATTCTTTTCTACTCTAATGTTGCTGTGATTATGCACATTTCCACAATTTGGGATTAATAAAGGCTTCTTCTTCTTCTTAGGTGTGTGTTCGTGTGCATGCGTGCCATGAAACAACATCCAGGAGTCAAAACTAACAGAACCCCTCGTGGATCAAAATTGAAAATGGAGCAGATTAAAAGTTGGCACCGTCCCCTCTTTACAGCCAGTGCATCGCTTCGCTCTGCAGTTGGACGTTAAAAGGCAAAAACGCTAAATGGGCTGAGCCGCCGATTCGCTCGGCCGAGCAGCCGGTCTGAAAGCGGCTCCTCCTCGCATTCGGCATCCAACATGCTGAATTGGCTTAAATGGCTGCTGATAAGGTCTATTAAAACCAATGGGTCTGGAGCTAGAGCCAGTAGAGAGAGAGAGAGAGAAAAAATTAGGGAGGGGAAGTGGGGCGTCCAGCTGCAGCGGGAGACAAATCCCCAGACAACCTGGTGTGAGTCAGGAGTCGCTTCTCTTTCCTTCTCGCCGCCGTCGTCCTGCTGGCTGCGGTGAGTAATGCAGCGGCGGAAATAAACAAGCGGCTGCATGCGACGCACAGCGGGCCGTTGTGTCTGTCTCTATCGCCTGCTACGGGCCGCAGTAGTTCATTGGCTACGAGTACCCCTAACACACACACACACACACACACACACAGAGCGGTGTGGCGCGGTGCAGTGCGGAGGGAGCGTCGGTCCATTTATCATACTGCAGGCTCCGGCTCTCAGCTTCAAACTCGGTGATTAATGGCGACCGTTCACACACTTAAACATTTGGCTTTGTTTCGCTGACACGCTAGTTACCATACGTGTCAGCACGGGTTACCTCACGCCGGGTCACTCCGCCGCTGAAAACAAATGAAATAACAAACGATTCAATTTCTACCCCCGTCTCCCCTGACCACATATAATGTGACCTTTGAAGGCGTGTTTTACAATTTAAATATGTCATTTGTCTGGCAAAATGAACACGTCTTGCTTGGTGGCCTTTCTGCTCCTACCTCAAACATATAGCTAGGTATATTTTGAGTGAGGGATAAGCGGCCGACAGCCTCCACCGACACACGTACGGCAGCGAATGCATAATGTGTCATGGTTGGACGCGCTGCATGTTTACAGATGCTCCTCTCCGCCTCGGCTCTGGGTATTTGAGTTCCTGCTGCCTTTCCGCCGTCTCCTACCAGCCTGCTCATTCTGACCCCTGACCCCCGAGAACAAGGCATTTTCCTCCACCCAACCGCTGCCCACAAAGAGGATATTTTTCTCTTTCAGAACCCTCGTCTGTGCACCCTGGAGATGGCCGAGATGTCCCAGTAGAACGGCGGTGGAATACACATAACAGTCCGTCTGGCACTGACAACCATCTCCCCCCACTATCATCCTCTTTCCCGTCCCCATTCTGATGCTGGAGCTGAACTCTGAGCAGCGTGTCACCACGTCTGCATGTTGTGAATGCATCGAGTTGCTGCCATACGATTGGATGATTAGCGACCTGCGCTAACGAGCAACTGAACCTTCTACCAATTAAAACAGCTGGCGCGTGTCTGCTGGAAATGTACCACCCTCTTTTATTCCTCGTGTAACGGTAATGTGAGGATACGTCGAAGTTGGGGGGGACGTGGAATTCATAATCAGGACCTAGGACAGACAGACAGACCGACAGGCGGACGGACAGGGAGACAGAGAGCAAGGCTAGGAGATAGAGAGGAGAAGTGACTCTGCACTGACCTTTAGTAACTCTCCACAGCAGAGCCAATTCCAATTTCAGCCTCCAGTCTGGAAAGGTGACATGTCTGATGTCACAGCCGGCTGCTTGAGATTAAGGCTGCCTCTCATATTGTGGACCCGCTTGAAGACGAGTGCATTGCACTGCAATTTAATCTCGTGGCTAAATATAAAGCCCGCCACACTCTTGGATATCGACGGCTCAAAATTAAGACGCCGCCGCCGCCTGCCGCAGCCGCAGCCGCTGCCGTTACCGCTGCCGCCACCGCCGCCGCTGCTGGACTCGGGGAAATCGCTTTTTTTTTTTTGGATTGCGCTAAATTGAATAAACGTGTAATTCAAAGGAGGCGGAGGCGTAGCGGTTTACACCGTCACCTTGTTTCCTGTGTGTGTGTGTGAGTGTGTAGCTTCTCTCCAGGTACTCCAGCTTCCTCCCACAGCCCATAGACCTGCACATTAAGGCTGATTGGCCACTCTCAATTGTCTGTGTGCGCGAGTGCGAGTGCGGATGGCTGTTTGCCATGTGATGTAAGTCCCCCCTCCACCTGAAGACAGCTGGGATGGGCTCCAGCCTACCTCCTGAGAGCCCGAGTGCGCAGGAAGTGGTGACAGAGTAGGAGTGAATGGGAATCCACAACACATGGCTCACAGAGACAAAACCACTAATTGGACACATTAGCTATGTTTACATGTGCAAATTTCTCCAATCCGACCTAAACCTTGGTTGATTGTAAATTCCAAATCCACTGTTTACATGGACACTAAATAAAATGATCCGATCATGACGTGCGTATACATGCACCAAGCGTTTAATCAGAATAAATTATGCGCAGAGTTTTCCGGAAATATTAGCAGAAGAAGAAGCTGTACTTCCTGCCTGTGTTGCAAACAAACGCCTCGTTGTCTGCAGGTCCTCGGCTCCTTCACTCTTTGTGCCCCACACATTTTATTTTAATACAAGTCTTTTAATGTAGGTTTTTTTTTTTTTTTTTAATATGGACCAGTATTACTTCCCTCCCGCTGTGTTTTTTTTTTGCCTGCCGAAAAACAACCAGCTGCCGCAAAGGCGGAAACGCGTCACGCTGATGTAGCACACATGTGAAAAGTGAAGAATTTCACCCCAAACCAGGAAGACAGGATCCCAATGGATGTATACATGGATGGAATAATGATCGGCATAAACCACCTCTCTCTTTCGGAATGAAATTTCTTTCCAAATCGGATCAGCCCTCAGTCTTTACATGAAGCATTCTTAATCTGATTGGGCCTTTATTCCGATTATTTGTGTCCATGTAAACATAGCTACTGAGGATGACAAAAAGGACAAAGCAGCAGCCCTGTCAGCACTGTCCGGGAAGTTGGTGCTCGAGCGGCAGCCTCACTGTTTACTACGTCTGTGCACGTAATATATAAAAATATAAATTCATACCGCAAAAGAAGCAGGAGACCTCAAAACATAATTGCACAGAAGTATGCTGACTGTGTGTGTGTGTGTGTGTGTGTGTGTGTGTGTCTGCACGTGCTGTAGTAAAAGCAGATGTATTAGTCATCTTCATCCCGCCGCCCGTCCCGTGCTGTTGGGCTCTCCTCTCTCCAGAAATAATTGATTCTAATTTCTTTCCACTAGAGTGCCCCCATCTGCTGGCTTTGGGGGACGGTGAAGTCCTCTATCTGTTACAATTATCCCCCTCTTAGCCGGGACTCTGCTGCAAGTGAGTGCGTATATCTGACCTGGCCGCTCCGAGCGCTGCAGGACGGTTGTGTGTATGTGTGTGTGTGTATAGCTGTGGGTCTCTGTGTGTGTGTGTGTGTGTGTTTTGTGTGGTGAGAAAAAGACATCCCTCCACTCCTCCATCCTCTGGGACGGCGAACTCATGACAAAGCAAACCCGAGGGAATCGACGCCGAGTCAAGAGTTTGTGTCTGTCTTCCCGACGTGAGTAATAGGTCACGAAATGCTGGCTAGCTCGCACGTGCGTGCGCGCCTCTGCGCGTGCGTCTATCCGCGCGGCCCGCTTCTCGCCAACCGCGACAAATTCCGACCGCACAATGTGAATCACCCTCCACTTTTGGAGGGATTTCAGAGGACTGCACCGAGTCGCCACTGGGGGACAGCAGCATATCTGGCAACAGAGGCCTGTCGGCCGGCCGGCAGGCAGGCAAGCAGGCTGGCTGGCTGCGGAACTAAAAGCCAAAGCATCCTACACAACCTTGATTTTTTCTCTACCCCTAGTTCCTGTTGTTGTTGTCATCGTTGTCTCCTTTGGAAAACAACATTCCAAAATGTCAAACTGTCCACAAAGCCACGTCCGAGGCGGAAGAGACGGAGGAGCTCTCTTGCATTTGCATCGCGGCCGCATCCCGGAGGACTTTGCGCGGCCCTGCAGGCTTGTCGATCTGTGATCACGGGAGCACGTGAGCCTCTGCTTGATGCCGCCAGCAGCAGCAGCAACAGCAGCAGCAGGGTTGGTCTGCCGAGTCCTGATTGACAGAATCTTGGCTGTTGAGCGGGAAAAGAGTCCCAGCAGCAGCAGCAGCAGCAGCAGCAGCAGCAGCAGCAGCAGCAGCAGCAGCAGCAGCAGCAGCAGCAGAGACTTGCAAGCCAAACATTCTGGAACACTCTGACAGGACCCCCATCTCTCCTGGGAGAAACCTTCACAATGTCCCCCTCCTTCAGCTTCCTCATTTCCCCCTAGTTTTTATAGGACACCTCCCCCCCCCACCCCTTACCCCATCCATCCCGACCAGCCTCGCCCTCCATTCCAATCCACTCAGTCCCGAGCACTCGGTGTTCTGCTCTCCGCTCTTCGCCCTCCTTCACTTTCCACTTGCGTCTCTTCGGAGCAACCTCGGCGAGAGTTTATGTAACATATGTGTTTTATTTATGGCCGTGTGCGCCGTGCGCGCGCGTGAGCCGTGTAAAGCCTCCGCTGCTGCCGGAGCCGCCGCGGACCCGCGCCGGCTCCGGCAGGAGCAGGAGGGGAGATAAAGTGAGGCTACGTTTCCCGGCAGCGGCAAGCAGATTTATCTCTCCGCTCACAGCAGCTCCGATTTTACTGCCCGTCCACCAGCCTCCACCAACCCCCCCCCCTCTCTTTCTCTCTCTGTGCGTGTGCATGTTTTGGCCGACATAAATCTGCCACGTTGCAGCACATAGGTGCTGAGGGCATGACTCAACAAATATTACGGGAGAGCAGAATAAATAAGGCTAAATTTCGGAGAGGCGGTTCGGGGGGGGGGCTGAATCTGCGGAGCGAGATGGAGCCCGGCTGTAAAATATTTACCCTTGTGTCCTCTGCGCCTCTCGGACAATGTGCCGGGAGGACTGTGTGGGTTCGCTCCGCATTCCATCACACGCACACGCACGCACACACTCATGCAGTCGCTTCCTCACCTTTTTTCCGTGAGGCTGTTTTTGACATTTTGGCGAAACGCAGCGCGAGCGAAGGGAAAGGAAATTTAACTAAAGACCAGTTAAAGCGATTACATGATTGGTCGGGCTGAAAACGCTCTCAGGTTATTATCCCCCCCCCTCACACAAGACGTCTTATGTAACCGGGTGTTGGGGTGGGGGGGGGGCGTTTGCGTGACTTCAAAGAGGGTTTCAACTCCCTTTTTCGTTGGCAAGCGTCGAGACACGGAGACAAAACGAGACGCAAAACGGTCGCGTTTGCTGCCTTTCTCGCATTTTCTTTTTTTGAAGCGATCCACCTGGCGCACGGGGGTTGGGTTGGAGGGGATTTTTCAGTCGACACGCCCTCTCCTTCTGTCGCACACCTCGCCCGCTTCCCCGCCTTCCTCCCCTCCGGGGGCCTCTCGGCTCTCCGTCCCATCGGCTCGTCCCTCCTCGGCAGACGCGTTAGCCGTTTGTCAAGCGGCGAGGCGCCATGTGGACGGCGGGCTGTGCCCAGAAATCAAGCAATATGCCGTGACGAGGGGCGAGGGGGGGAATGTGGGGAGGGGTTGTGCGGCGAGGGAGGTAACAATGACTGCAAACATCAAGCCGACAAAAACAAACACAGCAACTTCGGCGGCAGGCCCGTCGTGACCTCACGTCCGGGAAGACAAACAGCGTGTCCCACGTGGAGGCCTGGCACCATATGGGCGCACTCCATTTGCATATATGCTGGTGTGTGTGTTTACGTGTGTGTGTGTTGCAATCGTCCCCTTTTCGGCGTGAAGCCGAGCGCCGCCATCAATCTGCGGCGGGCACCTGGGAGGCGAGCGGCGGAGGATTTGTAAAGTCATCCATTTCCCGTCATTTGGAAATGACACAGATATCACCGGCTGCAGCTGCGAGGTGGGGGAAAAATGAAAAAAAGAAATCCCGTGATGCTCTTACCTAGCTGCAGCTCCATGCTGCTAATCTTGTTTTCGGAGGGGAACAGGATCTTTGGCGGCTTGTCGGTCAAAGGAGCTGAAAGAAGAAGAAGGAGGAGGAGGAGGAGGGGGAGAAAAAAGAGAAAGAGACAATTTAAAAAGCGGCAACAATGCAGGTGGAGGAGAGGTTTTCTCCATTTCTATTTTTAGGAGCGTTTCCAGGCGGCTTTGCGCATCCGTTGCGCGACCATTCACGCGCCCCGTCTGCGTTCGATGTTTGGATGCCACTTGTAAAACCTCACTCCAAACGGCTGCACGCTTTCATCCGTCGGCCCGGGTTTGGCTGCGGTCTGACCGGACGCACAGAGTTCCACCCCGCTGACCTACTTCCGATCATAAATGAATCATGGCTTTGCCCGGGACATGCCACCATTTAATCTGCATGAGTATGAACTATGTGTTGAGCCACCGCAGGGTGTGTGTGTGTGTGTGTGTGTGTGAGAGTGAGCGAGAGAGTGAGAGATAGAGAGTGAGAGTGAGGGGAGCAGCTGATGCTCTAATGATGCTAATCATCCATACGGCAGATGTCAGACTCGCTGCTGAAGGCCCTCCTCGGGGGAAAACGCCCGAACAAGCAACAGTTTTATTGTTGCTAAAAGCATTTGTGTGTTCTGCAAGAGGGGCTGCGCTCCGCCGCTGCGTCGGAGGCTTTGGGAGAACAGATCGTGGCTCTTGTAGGTGTGCGACAAACATTAACTGAATGATGAATGCGAGAGAGAGAGAGAGAGAGAGAGAGAGAGAGAGAGAGAGAGAGAGAGAGAGGTCTGCGTTCAGGACGAAATAATTCATATTTATCAATTTTAATGCCGCTCTGCCTTCTCTTCACATTTAAAAAAAAAAAAAAAAAAAAAAAAATTGCTCAGGGATTATGGGTAAATTTGTACCAGTGCGCTCCCTGTAGGGGGGAAAGTGTCAGCGCAACGCACAATAAACAAGCAAAGGTCAGGGCTGACTTTTTCAATATTAATGAGGAACTTGCTTATAAAAGTACTACATCTGGAAAAAAGAAGTGCAGTTTTCATAGACCACACAAGTGCTTAAGCTCCCTCCAAGTGTTTGTTAAGATAGAGTTCAACCACATGTTTATTCAAACCAGACCTGGTGCCCCTCTTTGGATCTTCGTGTCAGCACCAGGATAACATTTGTTTCTGCTGTTGCGAGTAAAAGTGCCCGCATGCTTTTCTATGGCCCGCATTCACTCTGGACCGATCGCAAACAGGCCGAATGTGGATTCCATTCAGAGTGAAAAGAAAGAAACAAACGGAACTACGTGCTCGCGCTGTATTCGCAGCTGCTGCAGCACGTGAGGAGGAGGAGGAGGAAGGGGGGGGGGCGGGTCGTCGCCGTGGAGGGCCACGCCGTCAAAGGAAGCACCGGTGTGAAGTGTTGGCGGATGTGATTATCAGCCGTCGTACAAAATGGTTTTTATCTTTCCGTTTCCCTCTCGGAGGTCTGGCGGCGGCGGCGGCGCGCGGTGAGAGGGGCGGTCACAGGCTTTTAGGCACAACTGTTTGCGCCGTTAATAGGTAATTCGACGGCACAAATTGCGCCGGGGTGCTGATACAATTTTAATTACATATCAAACTGCTATACAATAATTACACAATGGGCGATCCTATAGCCAATTACGGCTCGGGGCAAACAAAACGGGTGGGGGACAAGCTGCACGCGGAGATGAGCGGGGAGGGAAGCAGAAAGCAGATGTGGCGGTGGTGGGTGGTGGAGGTGGTGGTGGTGGGGGGGGGTCGGGAGGGAGAGGCTGGCAACAATAGAGGAGAGCGAAGACGTTGGGAAACGTGTGAAGTGAGTGGAGAAAGAGACCACCCCCCTTGCCCCCCCTTTGCCCCCTCCCTCTCATTTGGGCACGCTACACTCGCTTCAGAAAATCTCATTATCTTAATTACCACGGCCGCGTGAGAAACACATCAATTATCACCGTTTGTTGCGGAGACAATATCCCAGTATGGAGGGTTTTTATTTGGGAGGTGAGGGGGGGAGGAGGAGGGGTCCCCATGTAGGAAACAGCGACCTGTGCCTTTACCAGCAGTAGTCCTGGCTAGAGATGGGTGGAAAAATTAAATGAGCTGCTATCTTATAATATTTTTGATATCTTCATTTATTTCGATCATGTAAATGATAACTTAAAAAACTGATTAAAATAAAAATAAAAATAAAGAAGTCAACGAGAAATCAGAAACAAACAAAATAGTAGCTGCATCTGCGACTTCATAAGTAACTCAGTTACATAAGTGAAAAGGAGTAAGAAGAAGTATAAACTTATTTAATCCTACTATAATTTATAACGTGTGTAAATATACACATACATATACATATCCACATATACATACATCATCGTATTTTTTCTTCCTTTTTTACATTCAAAATACCTCCTTTCCAATTATTTATACCATTTCCTGCAACATTTTACTCTGTATAGCAAGAAAGCGCCTTGTGATAACTTTCTTTTTAACATATATCATGATAATGTGCAGCGCAAGGCCACTTTATTCAGCACACCTGCCCATTTGCTTGTTAATTCTGATGTTCTAAGCGTTTACGTTCAGATGTTGGCTGGCAGAAACAATGGTAGCGATCTCAATCCCCTGGCTGATCCAACTGAGGATCATTTAAACACAGGAGCCTCCGTGAGCTTCATCCCTTTCTGACCCCTGTGAACCATCTCCTGATGGAGGCTGTCAGTGGGGCAACCCCTCCGTGACAGAGCTCTCAGATCACCCTGATTGTGACAATGAGTTGACTGCACTCCGCCGGCCTCTGCAGCCACCAGGTCTGGAGCCAATAAAGCGCCTTCGGGGACGGCGGTGGAACCAGGGATTTGCATCATTGATTGGCAATCGACAACATGCCAATGTGGACTGTGCCACTAAGAATTAGTTTTCAGGCCTATAATAAAGTGTACGACAATTAGACAATCTGGAAGACAGAAACTCATGTTTCATTTTTCGTACATCGTTATTTTTTCTTTTATGCCTTCCACCGTTTGGATTTTTGGGCCGCAAGTGTCGCTTAGCACTGAGCACGAAGGAGACTGTGACACATCGGCGGCAGGAAGCGGAATGTGAGTCACCAGCGCTGCATTTCACGGACGTCTCCCTCCACCTTCGACGGCGGCCTCGCAAGAATCAAAGCCCGGGACGAGGACGAGTGGCGTCCGTCTGCGGCGAAGAGAGCCGCGTCGCGAGCACATTCAATTAATGTCTCCAGAGCCAAGCGAGGCTGAAATGACCAGCCGCCTCTCTCAGGCTGAAGAGGTTGGGGTGAAGGAGAGTGGGAGGGAGAGAGAGAGAGAGAAAAAATGAGCGCGTGTGAAAATTTTATGCTCCGGGATCAATAATTCACCTTTTAGAGAAGTGGTGTCTGCGTGCCCTCGGGGCAGAAACATTCTGTGCGGGCAAAATGTGCTGAATTCATTCCAGACGGGGACACAAAATATCTCGGTAAACTCTCCCTGGTCACGTGACTGCTGCCCGCTACGTCATTCAAATTTGAAGGTATTTGCGACGGAGTGGAAATCGCCCTCTTAATGCCCGACGGTGCGAACAATGCAGCGTGAAGTCTGCTGCGTCCGCCGGCTTTTTTGCGCGCGCGTGTGTGTGTGTGTGTGTGGTCTCCGCCGTCCCTTCACGGCGAGGTGGGGTTTTTTAATAACCCGACCACGTCGACCTTATTGTGCCAGCGAGTCTACAGTACACACGGATACGTTAACGGAATGGGACTCGGCGGATATAAGCCTTGTGATCAGTCATCCACGATCCTATTTCGGCCGGTCGGAGCGAAAGCTCACTGGACTTTCCGGATGGATTATTCCAGGTGACTGGCTGACAGGAAAGAGCAAATTAATGAATTTATGGCAGCGGCCGAGATATTGGAATGACCGGGCTTTTTACGAAGAAAAAAAAAAAGATTAAGAATGAAGAATTAATCAAATGTTGTGATGAAATGCTCATGAGTATAATTGCCCACTATATGGTGAGATGCTCAGTTGTGACGAAGTTTCAAAACCGGCATCAGAAGGTTGAACAGAGGGGTTGAAGTAACTTTAACGTGGCGAACGTGGATGTAGGTTCTTGGGATTTTTGCGACTTCACGGCCATCTTGGAAAACGCCTTGTTGATGACATCAGAAATGGGCAGACTGGTATCATGCTGTCATGGAAAGGCAGCATGAACCCACATAACCTCTGGTTTTAACCAAGGTGTGTAGAGCATACAGACATGTGTGATATAAGATTTTATTCGGTGTTTGGTACAAGCAGGGTTGGACTTAATAAAGCGGCCGGTGAGCATAAACACACAAACACAGAGGGCTCTGGTTTCGCTCTGGTCTCAGGACATTTGCTCACAGAGGTTTACCTCGTTTTTACCGATGAAGACACTTGGAGTGTGGAGGAAAAAAAATAAAAAATAAAATAAAATAAATGACGAGAGGACAAACAGCGTCTCCCAGGGCTGCTCAGCTTGACTGGAGAAGTCTGGCCTTCTTCTCCGCGGCCGGCAGACTCCTATATAGTACAGCGGGAGATCACCATATATTAACAGTGACCTTCCCCTGTACAGTTGTCACCTTTGAGCCAGTTTCATTACATCCTTGATGGCGCAATAACCATCCGGTATGATTCCCTTATAAAGTCACCTCAGAGTACACAGAATTCAATTCCAGAACCGACCATTTCCCAGATGAGAGAAGCTGAGCAGGGAGCAGAATGGTGTCATCTCGGCAAAGCTAATAAAAGCAGTTATATTCATCTGAACCCATCATCACACTGGCGCACCGTCCAACACTGTTGTGCCTCCTCTCGACGAGCAGACTGCTCCGAGACATTAAAGCAATGGGGGTGTGCTTTTTGCATTACAAAAAATCAAAAAAAAAAATCAAATGAAAAAACAGCTTCAAATGGCTCTGAGCACACACACACAGAAATTAAGAACACAATTGGACCCCATTCGGTCAACTTTCCAGTCAGGTTCTTTCGATTAGGGAGCTGATGATAAAAGATGGCAGTGATCAGGCGGCTGAAGATAGGGACTCCAGCTGCGAGGCCTTGATAATGCATATCTCTGTGAACTCAGACAAAAGAGGAAATTAAATGGCGCTGACTGCTTGCCAGCCCCGAGCTCGCGCAACCGAGCACTTAGATCCAGCCCAAGTCAAAATACATTTAACAACCCATTACCTCCCGAGTATGACATGAAGACCAATTAAAGGGGAGTTCTGACCAAAAAACTGAGGGGGCGGCAGTTTAAGAAGAAAAAGGGAGACGGGGGACGTCTGGAGGGGGGAAGATGCTTTATATTCCAGCGAAACTCCACTTGGAATGAATCGGCGTGAGAACCCGATTGTCTGATTGGGTCGAAAAAAAAAACAAAATCCCCAACGATCTCAAAAGCTATTTCACTCTATCAACGTCTCTTGTTGGATGAACAGTAACCCTAATGTTATTAAGGCTCAACCAGCATTTCTTATTTGCAGAAACCTTGAGGGTTCCCATTAATCTGCAGAGCAACTGCATTTGGCGTCACATCTGCATACGTGCGTTTGCTCGGCGGCGAATTGTTTCCCGTTTTTTGATGTAAACGCTGCCAGTCGCTGTCGAGGCCACTTCAAGGCATGGCGCGCTCAAACCCGACGCCAGTTTGCCGAGGGGAGAGTCGAAGTGGCTGCCGAGGAGTTGCGCTGCCTCGCGTGGAAGTATATAATTGCAGTGACTTAAAAACCGCCTCATTATGACACTTTTTTTTTTTAAGAGCTTAAACCGGAATTAAACTGCAGGCAGGTTGATAAACTTATTTGCATTGTTACAGAAAGGGGTTTAATTAAGCAGGCAGGGAATGTGAAGTGCGTTTGAAATGAATGAAGAGCATTTTTTTTGTGGATCTATTGTCTGAGGCATGATGAGCTGAGAGAGGAAGGCACGCAGTGCCAAGAAGTGGCCTGGAGAATTTGTTACTGTGAATCAGAAGTGAGCTGAATGATCAAAACAGTCAATTCCTCTCTGTCTTTCTCTCTCACACACGATTCATCCCACATGGCTGTGCAGACAAAACGCTTGAGAGTCTTAATGAATCCCATTAGGCTACAGTTTGCTTTGTCGTCACAATCGTATTTGTATTTGAACGTATTGAGTGAAAGAAAGCCGCAGCCGAGCCGGGCCGGGGCTGCCGGCGTGATTCAGAGCAGCACTGGAGGTCCTTGGTTGCGCAAGCGGTGTGGGCGTCTACCGCGGAAGGCGCTACTTTTAGCCGTGTAGGTGCAGGGGAACGCGAAAAGTGCGGAAAAAAAGTAGCCTTTGTCAGAGTGCAGCGTTCAGCGATGGCACTCTGGGCGTTAAAGAGCGAGGCAAGAATGATGGGGAAAAAAGAGGAAATTCATCCAAAGTAATTTAAGCGCTAACTAATTGCTAACAAGCACAAAAGATAGAATAAAACATAACTTGTGTTTGGGGCTGATAAGTTTTTTTTTCATATTACTGCCATGCTGTGGTGTGGTGTGTGACCAGGTGTATGGATTTAGCCGTGAGCGAGCGAGCGAGCGTTCAGTTATCAACGAGTCAGACGGAAGATATCCGTGAATACGGGCTGATTGTATCTCATTCGCCTCCTGCGTTTCCGTCCCTGCGCTTTTCGGATGGAGGCCGTCCCGGCGCCGGGGTGAGTAGCCCCGTCGCGCAGCACCAGGGAGAGGATAACGGCGCAAATGGGGTGTAATCCGTCCAGCCGGTGGCGGCGAACCTCGTAATTGTCAGCTGCCAAAACAAACAACTTTAGCCCGCAGGGTAAAAAAAAAAAAAAGAAACAAAAAACCCCTGCAGTAGCTTAGTGGGCCGATAATTGCCGGCACGGACGGTGATGTTCGCAATATGGTTTTTGTGTAACACTGTGTAATATTCGTGAGTTCTCCCCTGTTGTTCTGTTCAATGTTCTTTCAACCTCCTGCTACTGGACAGTTGAACCTCTTTAAAACTGATCCTGCCCTGATTAGCACTTTAAAACATGCTTGTTTGTGTGTCTACATTTGCTACAAAAACTCACCGCCCACTTTACTAGGCACACCTGGTGTGCGGCCAGAGACGGCGTTCTACACAGCTTGGTCGTAACCAGTGGCTGAAATCTGAATTCCTTCTGCGTTTCTACAGTCTTCAAAACTATGAGCTGCCAATTCTGACCTCTGACGCCTGACACGGACGAGGCATTTCCCTCCACAAAACTGCCGTTCGCAATGTAATTTCACTTTTTTCAATCATTCGCTGTGAACCCGAGAGATGGTTGTGATGTTGTGAAAATCCAAGTAGATCAGCAGCTGTCTGTGAAATGCGCAGTCCAGAGCGTCTGGCACCAGTAACTCCGCTCACCACCACTTCAGTCCCCTTTATTCCTCACTCTGCTGCTCCATCAAGTCGTCTTGACCACGTCTAAATGTCAAACATATTGAGTTGCTGGAACGTCATTGGCTGATTAGTCAGTATGTGTGTATGCGTGTTTTGGAGATGATAGACTTCCATCAGATGCATCTAAAAATAAAGAGGGCCGTGCACTGAGGGCGAGTGATCACATCCATGTGATGTTCCATGTCTTTGCACACGTACCGGATTGAAGCCTGTCGAGAAGTACAGACCTGCAATGTGAGTCGGTTCAACTGAAGAAGGAACTTGATGGAGGGGCGAACTGCAAGAGGTGCATGTGGTCTATCAATGGGGAGAAGGAGGAGGAGAAGCAGGATGAGAAGTTGGAGGAGAAGGAGTTGAAGGAGAAGGAAGAGGATAGGGAGAGGAGGAGAAGGAGAAGCAGGAGGAGGTGGAGGAAGCGAAGGAGGAGGTGGAACAAGGAGACCACAGCGAGCAGAAGATCCTGGAGCCTTACAGCTGAGATGTGGCTCCTCCTCGCCACGGCTGAAGTATCAACACATCAACAATCTGTGGGCGTAGCTTAGCGCGGCCTGCTTTGTGCCTTCTCTGGCTGCTCAGCGGCTCAATCTTTTCATCTGTCTCTGACGGTGTTCTCTTCTTAACCTCTTTCACTCGAGCGCGCAGCGATGGCTCCCTTTCCAATCTACCCTTGGAGCAGACTCTCCCCGCGCTCTGCTATCTTTTCATCTTTTCGTCACCGGGATTGGCCACGCCGCACTCTTTTTATTTGCCCTCTTTTTTTGTGGGGGAGCGCTCCTCTTCTTCTCCTCTCCTCCTTCTCATCCTCCTCCTGCTGCCGCCACTGCTGCTGCTGCTGCTGCTTGTCTCTTAGCCCAGCCGGATCCCCGGCGTGTGTGCGGACTGCGGTATCACTGTAAACTTTAATGCTCCTCAATGGGTGCAGTTTACACTACACCGTTCCTCCATTAGGTTTGGGCTCACAGACAGCGTGTACACATTTAATAATGCAGGTCAGCGCTTAATGTCTGCCGTGGCTGCAACATCAGCATACACTCTGGCCGACATACACACACACACACATAGGCAGTGAATCTTTCCACCTTTCTGCCAGACAAAGAAAACATGACAAGGTAGCAATAGATTTTTTTTTTTTAAGGACAAAACATCGATTAAAAGGTAAAACAGGGCTTGAAAAGCATGCAAAATAAAAGGAAAATACTCTGTAAACACGTCCGCCACCGACTACGAAGCCATGCAGCAGAAGGTGAGTCAGGATTAGCTCTTTCGCCGCCGTCTGCTATTCAGATGGAAGTGCGGATCGGTCCGGTGCCCATCCTGACACCCCGTCAGGAGGCAGAAGAACAAGGCTGACCCCCAGTCAGCCGCGGGGAAGGAGGAGGGGGTGGACAGACAAGCAAAACAGGTGGAAGCACACCTGAGAGGCGGGATTAACGCAGCCCTGGCAACGTTACAAGCGGACGAGCGCGGTGGATAATCCCGCCGGATGCCGCTTGTGAACATGAAAAGCGGGCCGAGGAGCGTCCAGGTGTGTAAGAGACACCGGTAGTGGCGGCGAGGCTCCACCAGGGGGACGCCTGAGATCTCCGCGAAGTAACACGGGAACAGATAGGCTGCCTGCAGGGTCGCCTGCCTGCCATCTGCTCCACCGGCGCTCTTTGACCCTGCGTCTTAGCGGGGGCCCAGCGGAATCCACTGGCGGCTATTGTGTGTACGGCGTGAAAAGGTGAGTAGGTAAATACACGCAGTGGAGACAGTTAAATTAGAATTAAAAAAAACTATAAAATAAAAAAAGCTTACCATGCTTCTCTGAGGTTAATTTCCAACTGTAAACCATTGACACACCACTGTGTGCTATACTCTAAGGTTGGATGGTCTGCTGTGGCCACCCGAAGGCTCAGTCACTGGTATACTTTTATTTATAAGGCAACATTTTAACTATTTCCTTCCTATATTTGATCACTAATTGCACAGGGAAGTCCTGGTTCTTACTCGTTCCGTTCTCAAGGTCACATGTTGCTTTCTGTTCCATATGCACGTACTGAACTGGGTAAAAAGTCTTTTGTCTTTTCTGCACCTCTAGCATGGAATATGTTGCAAATTAACCAGAAACTAACAGGCTTAATTTCTTTGAGGACTTTTAAATCGAAGCTGAGAACATCTGTGGCAGACATGTACTTGTTAATCGTAATCTGCTTGCTTACTTTCAATGTATTTTAACTATTTATTTTGGTTGTCTTTTATCTGTGTAAAATTTGCAAATGCGTAATTTGTAACTGTGTTTTGCTGCTGCCTATCTTGGCCAGGTCTCCCTTGAAAAAGAGGTTCTTAATCTCATTGGGATCTACCTGGTTAAATAAAGGTAAGAAAAAAAATTAAACTGTCGGCAAATACAATGAAATTGCTTTTAACAAGTTCAAGTGTGAGTGTCACTACGAGAGAAGAGCTAACGCTGATTAAAAGCATTGAAAGGTAAAAAATGGAATGACCACAAAAAGGAAATTAAAAATGAAATTAATCATTACGAACGAAAAATTAACTATATGGATGAAACATTAAGAGTGACACAGCTGCGCCATAACACTCATCATAAATTCATCATAAACTTACAATGATTGCCGTAAATACAAGCAGCACTAAAGCTGCTAGAAAAAATGTACTTTTCCGTTTTATGTCGAACAAGTTTCAATAAATTGCAACAAAATAAAAAATTCACAGAAAGAAGCGGAAAAACGGGAGTTCAGTTTCCTTCTAAAGAGCCACGCGGAGTGCCGTCGCTTCTTTTCATTCGAGTCCTCGCACTTCTTGCCCTTGACGGTCAGAGCCATTACAGATGCTTCGGTGCCAAATTCCAATTAGGAGGGCCGGCGACGGCGGATGGCGGACACATGACGGAGCCGTTTCACGGAAGAAAAAAAACAACAAAAAAAAAACAGAGTCTGGCAGACGGCTAACATATTGTTACGTAAGCTCCCCTCGCCGCTCGGCCCGGGATCATTAGCCGACGCTTCTGAAACCGACGGCGTCTTAGCGGGCGACTCATGCGGAGCCAGACACGTAACGCGGTTGCCAGGCACGAGATCTGCGGAATCAGCCTGTTTGTTTGTTTGTCGGTTTTGTTTGCTCGCTTGCCCCCTCCCCCCCACACTTCATTCCAAAAGCCCGACGACGCTCTCCTCTCTGCGCCGTCCAAGACAGATGGAGACCATTAGAACCCGACTCGCCGCACTCCGCTCCGATCTGTCACTCCTGCGCCCCTCCCCACCACCGTCCCTCTCCCATCGCTCCGTCTCTGTCCGTCTCCCCCCTCTTTCTACGCAGATTTATATCGTGACGGATCAGGCTGAGGCGGCCGCCATCCGAGGAGTTGAGCAGGTGCTTCATCACTCTTGTCAGAGGTAGTTATAGGAGTCATGACACACACTTCCCAGGACAGGGGGGTGGGGGGGGGGATTAATGAGGAGCACCTTCGATTCTGCCTGTCCGGCTCCCTCCATCACCACATCCCCCTGATGTCAAGACGCTGGTTTTCCTTGGCGCACCTGCGCAGGTGCGGGATGATCATGATGAAAGACGGCTGCTTAAATGAGCCACTTTCTCAGTGACGAGCGCTGCTGATTAAAAGACTGCGCGTCGCGAGTGAATTAGTTGTTTTTCTCTCTCTGTCAAGCTGCAGGAAGCCGCTGCAGCATCATGTGGCTGCTTATTATTATTTTTTTGCACTTCACAACTTCTTTGCCGTTGCGCTGAAAAGCGTGGACAGCACCGCTGCCGTCCTGCCCGCACAGGTGGCCATCTGGACCAAATCCATCACTTCCCTCCTTCACTTCCTTTGTGTCCCGACTCCTAATTTCTCATTATGCCGCTGTGGTTGCGGGACCTTGGGCTATTTAGCAGGCAAGCGCGGGAGTTGGCCGTAAATAGAGCAGCGTGTGTATGAACGGAGAGTATGCAGAAATATGCACATGAACAATAAAACAGCACGCGTGCTGACTGCGGAAGGACACGTGAATTTGCATGTGCACAAATTTGAATGAGTTGATATGCTGGAGCATTTTTATGAGACGAAATGAATCTGTGAGAAAAACCTCATTAAAAGAATAAGGTCTGATCTTGCCATGATACCCTGATGTAACGACGACTTTGCACATCTTTGCATCCGATGAGATTTCGCTGCATTGCTGCCAGATAAGCTGACATTTAAGTTCGGAAAAAAGTAATTGGAAGCGTCTGCAGCGGAAAAGTTGATCCAGTCACACACGGCGAGTTTGTCAAGGTCAGACTTCAGTATTTTGCCAAGACACCGGGGCTTTAATGAGCCTCGGGACAGATGTCTCTATTTCAATGAGTGTTGCAGCCTTCAGTGTACATACATGTGCTCGAAAAGCGGGATTCCTGTTTTTTTTTTGGTGCAAAGATGAAAGGGAGTCAACTTGGCAGGAAGCGAGACTCTGAACATTTCGTTTCTCAGCAGGTTGGGGAACTACAGGGTAAACATGGAGTTTTGTGAGACCCCACTGAGTTTTTTGGGGGTGATTTATCGTGTGAGGCTGCTCCGCTGGAGTCCAAACAAACACAAAGATCTGAAATGTGTAAAACATGGGAAACTTACATAAAGGTCTCGTTCTCAGTGTGTGTTCCAAAGTGCATAGAAAAACAGCACAGGGGTGCGAGCATGCAATGGACCAGGCCAACCGGCTCAGTCTTTACAAATGAATCCTGGGCTAATAAATGCCGAGGTGCTGATGGAGGGCTTTGACCTCCCTCAGGGCGCTCTGGGTTAAACGGGTGCATGCCTGCCGCCCCCCCCATGCTTTAAAAAGCATGACATGCTCCCTGCAGGAAGTCTGACCCTCTCTGACCACAAATCAACCAGCAATTACTTCCCTACAGAAACACACACACACACACACACACACACACACACGCGCGCGCACACACACTGGCCTGCCTCACCAGTGCTGCTGCATGGAGCGGAAACATAAAGGCGAGGCAATGTATTTGCGAAAAGGTTAAGTGCGATATAATGAAAAACAGTTGGGCGGAATGACATATAGAGGGAATAAACAGGGGAAACATGAGGGGGAAAAATGGGAGTTGCCAGATGGGAGCAGAAAAACTGGAACAATGGAGCAAAAGGAACAATGAACCCACTGTTGACCTTCACTGATAGGTTAACATCTTCTTTGACCTCATCCGTTTAACCTCTTCCAACTGCGACGTGAAATTTCCACTGATGTGTGGCTCTGAACAATTTTGGCTCCAAATAATGATAAAAATATTCAATTTGTTTCAAATATGGTTTGGCAAAACTTGGAATTTGTGGTATTTAAAGCCCAAAACATGGTTAATTTTGTCCTGAAAATTCCATATATTCATTCATCCATCATCTATACCTGCTGCTCGGGTGTCGTAAGGCCATGGCGTGGTTACACCCTGGACAAGTCAATTCCATATATGTCCACGTACAGTTGCAATGATAGAAAAGTGAAATTCATATATTCATGATTATATTCTTACTTCCACCAGAGAGAGAAAAAAAAATAAACAAACAAAACAAAAAAACATGCCACCATGACGGAGCAGCAGCCCCGTCTTATATAAAGCAGCCTAACACAGCATGGCAGTGGGGTGGCTGCTGTCTCATAAATAAAGCAGGTCCCAAAGGGGGGCCAGAAAGCACTCATAAGGCAGCGCTTTATTTCAAGACAAAGCCCTTTATATTCCACTTGGAAAACTTGTCAAAACACGCTGAACCCAAGGTGCCACACTATCAATTTCCATGGCACCAGTGGCGGCGCGGACAATGGGGGGCTTTGCTCGGGAGAGAATCTCCCGAGATTCCGCCGTGACAAAGGAGACATCTTTTTTCTCTTTTTATTCTTGTCAGAGTCAGCGTGGACGAGCTGTCGAGAGAGTGAGAGAGGAGGGAGAGAGGTGCTAGTGTGGTGGTGGTGGTGGCGGCAGGATAAAGTTACATAAACCTGAATAGCGACGTGCGTCGTTAACGGGGGAGTGGGGGGGTGGGGGGGCGTGCTGGAGTGAATGTCGGGGGATGTCTCCGACCTCGCACGTGCTCCTTATTACGCTTCGCGCATGTTTGATCGCCGCGTGCCAAATGAATCAATTTTCGCAGTTTGGTTGAAAGGGAATTAAAAATCAATACAAATGTGTGACGGGGGAGGGGGTTGCGAGGGAGGAGGGGACGAGGGAGCTGCTGCACCGTGTGACCCGACTCTACCTGCGCTATTTGCATTTTGGATCCAGTTGCCTAATGGCTCTCGAGCCGAGGAACAAAAGGGGGAAGACGAGGAGAGGCTTTGACAGTAATGACTAGTCATGAACCAGCAATACAGAGGCGGCTCCTTCACAGGGAGCCTTTGATGCAGGTGAATCACATTCTAAACATACTTATTAGCAGGAGAGGGGTTGGAGGTGGAGGTGGTGGAGGTGGTGGTGGTGGTGGTGGTGGTGGGGAGGGGGTTGAGGTGGGGGAGAGAAAGAAATTTGTTCCGCACGTTAGCTGGCATGCTTGGGCGCGCAAGAACAGAAGGCTGGCATAATGAATTTTGGCGTGCAGGCGGCTGCTAATGGAATAAAGGAGCCCCGCCCCGCCGGAGGTGTGAACGTGTCTGCGATAAAGGGGGAAAGGGGAACCAAGTAGGAGGTGTGGGGGGGCGGTGAGGGTGGAGATAAGGGCGGAGTAACTTCCCCAGGTGGTCTCATTTTTGCTAACTAAGGGGCAGTGTTGTTGGGATTACTCCATAAAAGTAGTCTTACTACTGATGACTAATTACTCCTTAAAAAGTCATCTAATTACTTCTTGAACTACTTTGTTTGTTTAATAAGTAATCAATTACTAATTACTTTGGTTAGTAACAGTTGAGAACGTCTTGTTTCCTGCACATACCGGACGAGATGAACTCAAAATAATGTTCGTATTTCCAGCTACAAATGCAATCGCTGTTTGTTTTGGTGTGTCGTCACATATCACTGACATTGCATGCACGGCTGCGTCATCAATCTGCAACATCATTTTCTAAATTTCAGACATTTTGTGGATAACAAGATATTTTTAGCTTGCAAAATATTTCAGAAAAGTAATGGAGTTGTTGCTTGATAAAGTAATTATGATATAATTACCAGTCTTGCCACAGTAATACCGTGACAAAAAAGTAGTTTGATTACAGTAGTGGATTACTTAGTAATAGATTACTCGCCAACACTGCGAAGCCCGCCGTCCCTACGCACACACACACACACACACACACACACACACACACACACCTTCCTGCATTTCTATATGCTCTTGTCAGCACAAGAAGCATTGTTCCCGTTGCGGCTGCGCACACGGGGCTGAAAGGAAGTGGAATAATCTGGGACAACACAGACTTTTTTTTTTTTTTTTTTTTGGAGCCTGTGTTTATTTCTTGTTATTCAGCCTCTTTGTTATCTCTCTCTTCAGGGATTTTGGGAAGAAAACAGTCACATAATAATAACGACGTGACGGACTCCGAGCGAATCTTGAAGGCTTTGAAGGGAAAACGGGATATTGGAAAACTTACTTTTCTTGTTAGAGAAAACTCGGAGGAGTCTCTCGGCCCGGCGACGGGATTAATCCTGCGTGCGGCGGCTTCAGTCTGGAGCCGGCTGAGCTAAACTGGGGTCAGCGGGCTGAAAGCCTTGCACGCGAAAATCTGAGATGCGTGTGCACTTCACTCTAATTATCTGATGAAGAGTTTAGGCTTCGGTTTGTGCTCGGCAGAACAGCTGCTAAACAGAAAAGGGAGAAACTTTTTATTATTCCTAATTCTCACAAAATGCCCCGAAACCCACGGTGAGTGACTCGTCGGCACTCTCTGACCTGGTCTTGTCCCTGCCTGAAGCCAGTTCACACCGAGTACAACAATCCAAACTAAACTTTGGTTCAAGTATGTAGTTTTTACTTTTACACACTAAAGTTTTGATTGCCGCTGTGCTTCAGCTTCTCCTTCTTGAGGGAGAGACGTAAGACTTAGAGGGCTGATGTGGAACATCTAGAAAGATGTATTACAATTATACATGACAGAAAATACAGTTAATATGCTCCTATATGATCCTACAAAAGGGACTAGAAATAATGATTGCCAACTTTCTTCTTAGCAGGTGAGACAGAGACATCAGCTGTTTACTTGCGAAGGCGGCGACGACAAGTGTAATTAGCTCGGCGCTGACTGAACTCGGCGATTCCTCCCTCCCTGATCCTTGGCTGCGTTCGCTAACAGATTTCCCATTCTTGTCTAATTAGTAAGGGAAGCCGTTTTCTCCCCCCGGAAGGCTACGGGAGCTATATTGAAGGGTGGAGAGGTCGCTGAGAATCCATCAGATGTGATGCAGTTAATCAGCATAAAGCCTGCGCCGGCGCTCCGCTAAACAAGAGCGCCGCGCTAGTCAGGGGGGCTTGAAGGCGCGGAAGGGAGGAGGGAGTGGGGGGGAGTAAAAATGTATGCACGCCGTGGCTTGAATATGGAAGAGGAATCGTGAAAAACCTGGCCGTTCATCTTATTCGCACTTTTAAAAAGGGGGTTTAAATATAACCGGCGAGCTGGAGAGAGATCAAACTGGCTGGAGACGCGAAGAAAAGGGGCTGTTTTGAATCAAAATGTTTAAAGAGAATACGAGCTCAGAGGCCTTGCAAAAGGGATGAGATGCCTTTGCTCCTTTTTCTTTCTGTTGTGTTTTTCTTTCTTTTTTTTTAAGGCAGCAAAGGGACAGAGAGCTGCAGGAGGGAGGAGGCAAAAACCGGGAGGAAAAATGACAGTGCTTCATCCAACCCGTGACAATCGCCTATAACGCAAACCTTTACGCCTCAATGCCTCACTTCTGTTGGACGGAATTTGGATTTTATGCATGTATGTTGGACACCTTGATTACAGATGTACTTCTACTGTTGCTTCTTTTTTGCCTATTTTCTTCTTCTTTTCCAAACAAAGCATCTGCACGCGAGACTTCATTTTAGAAATTATTCCTTAAGTCCATAGGAACGCCCTCCGGATTTTTTTTCCACCCTTGTTGCGCCTCATAGCTGGCATCCTGCCAGGTGTGTTCCGCTCTGCACAGACTGATGCTGCATACATCAAAAAAAGAGAAAAAAAAAAGACGATATAACTAATACCTAAAGAGAAACGGAGCGGCTGAAAAGCGCTGCCACACGTCAGTGGGAATTACAGGTGTTGGGAAAATAATGTTAAGCAACTCCTGGTGCAATAGTTTCAGTCGTCCGAATGAGAATCGGCTACATAATTACTGATATTATGGCTTTACAGGGCGGTGTTGACAAAAATAAATTGGCAGCCAGGCGGTCTCAGGCTTTAGCATCCGTCTAAAAGACGGACTTTTCTGACTTCTGGGGTGCGTGAATGAAAGTTAATTTTCCACAAAGAACATGACACAGCGCTGCAGCCTTTTCTGTCTGTGCTTCACCTGCTCGCCATGAACCAGCTCCCCTTTGTTTTTGAGGAGAAAGGCTGGAAACTCACACCTTTGTGTCCAAAGTGAGAAAGTGGCCTCGGGGAGGAGCAGGTACACACACGCCCTGCCATTCATCAGCAGTTATCAATGCTGGCCAGGCATGCATAGATGTGGCTGTACACATGGCTATAAATGTACAACCCGAAGTACAAAGGCAGCGCTGTCCAACAGCGCACGCGTGCGCGCGCACACACACACACACACACACACACACACACACACACACGCACGCACGGTGCTGACAATGGCTTCCTGGACAGTCTGCTGCAGGGATGCCAGGCGAGGAGAGAAAAGCAGAGCCGTAGAGGCAGGAATGCAGCTGTAAAGACATCATTTGCATTGTGTAGCATGCAGGGAAAAAGTGGTGGCGATACAAAAATGGTAATGACGGTTAAGGCGTTTAGTCACACGCTCGCTGGAGGAAGTGGAAAGCGGAGAGCGAGACGGAGAGATAGAGCGAGAGAGAGAGAGAGAGAGAGAGAGAGAGAGAAAAAACACAACAAATTTTGACATCAGCGGAAATCCTGTGAGCCGCCGCTAATGGGCCTAAAGATGGAGAAGGACATTCACACGGCTGGGCTGCAGGAGAATGTGAAGGATAATGCATGTGCGCGCACGGCATTTACATCACACTGGCCTTTTATCATCGGCGCACGCAAGGACACGTGAATGTTAGAGCGGAGGGGCGGCACGGTGGGCCCAACAGAGCACAGGGTCGGGCCGCAAGTCTTAATGTATGATTTACTCTGCGTTCACATTGGGGGTGGGGGGGCGGCTGGGCCCAGATCCAGGGGATGTTGACCCCCAAAGTACACTTCATCTGATGAGTGTAAACACTAGCGTGTCGTGCTCGGTCACAGGTCTGTGTCCGCGTTAGCTAGCAAAGATGCGTCTCTGCTGCAGGACCGCAGGGCAAGCAACCGTGACCTGGCAGGGAATTATGACACATCCATAGCGGAACATGGAACAGTTTAAAAAAGTAAGATTGAAGACTGTTTGAAGACCGGATGGCTCGTGTCCTGCGACCGTCTTGTTGCGAACTGCCAACCGTTTTTTTCGTATAAAACAAGCACGGCTCCTTTGCGAAGGAGATACTGAATCTCAATGGGATTATTTCTGGTAAAATAAAAGGGAACTCAATAAAAATTCCCCCAAAATAAAAAAAACTCAACGCTGAAGAGGATGTCATCGTGCACGGATTGCTCCAGTGCAGAGCCGCTCTAAACCGGCAACAGACAAACGGCGCAGCTGGCTTCCTGTTCTCAGGGGTTTGCAGGACAGAATTGATGCGTTTTCGCCACCAACACCTGAGCATGCCGCGCACGGAGCAGCGCTGCTAACGTGGGGGAGGCTGCGAAGGGCGCGCAGACGTGCAACATGTGAAAAACAGCCTCAAAGGACGCGGGTGTGGAGGAAAGGGCGGCGGGGTTACGACAACCTCATGCGGCTCCGGGACTCTCGGGAGGAACCGAGCGAACGGCGAGAGACAGGGACAGAGAAATGTGAGAAAGAGGCAGTTGATGCAGGACACTGGTCCAAGCCCAACACTGGGTCTATATATCCTGACATTTCTGAGCAAAGTCTTCTTGGAAAAGCCCAAACTGTGCGACATGTGCTATCATTAATAGGCGCATGGATGCTTCTAACCGTCGACTAATTAGCACTCTCAAGGGTTAGCGAGCAAACGCGTCCACTGCTGCTCTGCCGCGGACATCAGATGTGCGACAGTGTCTCTGTTTCCTGTCCCCATCCCCCGTGGTCATTAATGGTCACCTTCTTATCTTTTAATTGGACAGAGGTATTTCTAGAAAGCTCTTTTCTTAAGGACACTGAATAATGAGAGGGCTATTGAGAGCCCCTTAATTGACCTTCAGCCTTTTCAAATCCTGTCATGAGAACCATATTGCAGATGGCGCCGGTCTGATTATAACGCCACTGCAAGCAAATTTTTTTTTCTACCCTGTTGAGACCAGAGCCAACAGAGCCAAAGTTAGCTAGCTCCGCTTCCTTATTTTTTGTAAAGGAAAAGAGAAAAGGGAGGAAAGGCAAATGTCGGGGAAGCGAATCGGGACGCAAGGACCCAATTACCACTGGCCTGCTGGCAAGGAGAGCGCAGGGGAATGTGGGGAGATCAGAGAAGGGAAAAGACCAAGATGTGTTAAAGTGTGAAAACAGCCAACGCGGTAGCGCAACTTCATTAGCGATCACATACACGGGAAGGAAGCTCTACGCAGGGCGAGCAGGGGCGGGGTGGAGGACTGGGTCTGGAATCCAAGTAAAAAAAAACAACAACAAAAAAAACAACAACTTGTCACTGTGAGCAAAAACCAACCCGACGGTTGCATAAACTCGGCCGCAGTTTCAGCTCGTTAGAATCTGCGCGCACGAAATGAGAATTTAAGAGGCAGCCATCGCATTCCCTCTGTGTACAAAAGTGCACTTTTACATTATTCATACATAACTGATGCGCCGTGGTCTCATTCGCAAGCGCTGGTACTGCATGCAGAACGGCAACGAGGTAAGCAAAAATCAAAAGCGCACTTATTCAAGCGGTGTATTTCTCATATTTGTCGACTTTGATCCGCGTGCGTGAGATTATCCCGAGGCGGCGAGATGGGGGAGGAGAGTTCCTTAAGTGAACAGCTCTGCGCCCGCCAGGGCCGCGGCGGCGAAAACGTTATGCCTGATTATAAATCAGAGGCCGTTGAAAATTGGAGGTGAGGGCGAAGATTTGTCATCTCCGGAGATGGAGGGCTGTCGGCCAAGTGTGGCACTCGTCGCGCAGGCAGAATCCACGGCGACGACTCAACGGAAACATTTAAGCAGGCTCGCAAGGGCGCCGCCCTGAGAGGGGTTTGCGTTTCATACCGACTTGAGTAAGAGAGATTAACACGGAAGTTTTGCTTTTAAATCCAAAATCTGATGGTTCCCTCTCTGGTAAAAACGCTGTCTAAGAGCAGCCAGTTGGAGCAATAAAATCACAACGTCAACAGGCATTAGTGGATCTCCAGCAAATGGGATCGTGTTTTATTATGTTGTGGGGCTGCTGGAGCGAAGTGTTTATGGAAATTGAACACTGCGTTCATCATGAACTGAGGCCAGTCCGTGGAGCCGGGAATCCATCACCGAGGGGGTTTACGGGAGGCCTCGGAGGGCAGGTGTTAAGCGTACAACCAGCAACCCGCAGCTCGGGTTAGCCATGCGGCTAACTGACCTCAGAGTCAGCGCAGGAGCCGCTCCAAGGTTGGCCTGGTCGTAACCTAGCGGTTATTTGAGTTCCTGCTGCCTTACTATGGTCTCCAACCAGTCTTCGCCTTGTGACCTCTGACCTCTGATAACAACCAGGCACTTTTCCTCCACAGAACTGCAGCTCGCTGGATACTTTCTCTTTTTGGGACCAAACCCCAGAGATATTTATGACGCTGTGAAAATCCCAGCAGGTCAGCAGCAGCAGCAGCAGCAGCAGCAGCAGTTTGTGAAACACTCCGTCCAGCCCGTCTGACACCAACGGCCACGTTCGCCACGATCAAAGTCACTTCAGTCCCGTCTCTCCCCGACTCTGACGCTGCCTTTGAACTTCAGCAAGTCGTCTTCACCACGCCGACATGCCTGAAAGGACTGAGTGGCTGCCATTAGTTATTTGTGTTAACAAGCCTTTGAAAATTTGACTCTGTGGCTCATTACCAAAGCTAGCTTTCCTCTTAACCAACCGTTTTATTCGAGTTAGCAAGTAAGCAGGAAAAAACAAATGGCGTTTTGCGCTTCTCTTTGCTTTAAAAATGAAGCTAGTTTGTAGTGACGGCAGCCTGTGATGTGAGTTCTATAAAAAACAACTAAAAACAACAAATAAATAGATTAATAAATAAATAATTCATATATTCCAAACATGAAACGCCATGAAAACGCTACTTCCCCATTGATCCACACTTCAAAAGGCCTTCAAAACGCATATTCATGGTTCTAGCGTTCGCCACTCATCCTCTGATAGCCGGTCCTACGGGCCTCGATAACGATAATAACCACATGCGGAGGGGGGTGTGTGCGCGGGCGCCGGTGGGCGGAGCGGACGGGTCAGGCAAGATTAATTGTTGGGGATGTAAATTTCATTCGTCACATGCAGATTGATGTCAATTTTAATTGAATTAAAACAACGTGAACCCTGGCCCGCTCAGAGTCCAGGAGGACAGCCGCTGAATAGTGATGAAGTGAGCTGGAGAACACTCCAGTTGAAAAAAAAAGAAAAAAAAAAGGGAGGGGGGGTTGGGGGTGGAGAGGTGAGCGGCGAGAGGAGAGGGATGGCGTGGGGGGCAGCGGCGGAGCGAGGGAGATAGATTAGTTAATGATGAGGGTGATAGTTGACCTTAAACTAATGAGCCGTTCTGGCCCACCCCGCGCTGATGAAACCGCTTTTACGAGCGGCAGTCCTGCCGTAGTCAACGTATAAAATGAAGCCAGATTCAGCTTACGCAGCAAATCCATCACGCTTGAAATGCAGCCGCGGCGTAAATACGGCCACCAACACCCCGGAATCAATGTCTCTGTGGCGGCGGCTTGTTTCCTCTCTTCTGTCACAGTGTGGCGTTTTTTGGGCGATCGGCTGACTTCTTGAAACCTATAGCATTGTGCTAGCTCATAGATAGCCAATTAACGTTCTTTCTTTGTATATATATATATGTATATATATATATATTTATGCTGACCTCTCTTCCTCCCATCCTTCCTTCACTGTATCAGCAACTTTCTCCAAACTGGTTCCGGTACCATTCAACATCACTGTCTGGACTCCAGAGGGAGATTTTCTTTTTTTTCTTTTTCTTTCAGCTGCTGCTGCGGCTGCTGCTGCTCTTCTGCCAAATGGGCTTTGACCTCCAGTTGAATCCAAGTGCTGGAAGTTCTTCTGTCATTTACTTTATCTGTCATAAGAACACATTTTTCGCCCACTGGTTGAAATACTCTCTTGTGTACATGGCTGATGTGTGTGTGTGTTCGCGCGGATGTAATTTGCAATTACAGTATTGCCAGATAACGGTAAATATAAGAGAATTAATGATAATTTTTCCTGACAAGGAAGAACGTTTCCCTGCGTCACCTCCCAAACACTCTGGCCGCTCCTCAAACATTAAGCCATGCTGAAGCAGCCGGCCAAAAAGTCTGCAAAGAAAAAAAAAATCCTCACCACAGAGGAGATCAGCTCTTGGATGACTTCTATGTGTCAACATTATGTCGACTGGAAAGCACTAATGGACTAAAGTCAATGTGAAAAATGATGATAGCATTGCGCCTCACACACTCATTTCAAATGTCAAATTTAAATGCGAGAGGAACAAAAACCAAACTTTAGTCGATTCAAATATGTTTTGATAGCACAAAAAGGATTTCCTGGCGACCGCATGAAGACAGAAAGAAAAGTCAACTTTCAGGAGCGCCACTTATCTCCGCTGCGATCCTTTCCTCCTCCCAAGGACGCGCTGCTGAAACAGGGTGTTTTCTCCAAGGTGAGGACAGGCCGTCGCACAAAGGGCGACTCGGCGCCCTCGATGTATTCATACAAGACGCTGGCAAACGGCGTGAAAGATGGTTTTCGGCCAAGCGCGGGGCCCAGCTCATTTTCCTCCCACTACACCACCACACCTCTTATCTCGGCCCGCTCCTTCCCTCCACTCTGGGATCATATCAGGGGCTAATCGCTGCCTCCTCAGCCATCTGTCCACCTTCAGCTGGATGTACGGCCAGGAGTGAGGAGATAGAGGAGTGGCCGGGAGAAACCCAAGGGGCCGCCTCCAATACCCAGGGCGTGGAGATCAAGTCCAGCCGCCGGGAAAATAAGCAAATAAATAAAACCGCAAAAGTCGTACAACGCGGACGGCTAACGCCGTACAAGGTGACCCCTGCAGGAACGGCGGGGAATCCTTTTACCACGATGAGACCACGTCCCGGATCACGTCCCCGTCACGCACAAAAAAATCCAATCCCGCTCTGAAACACAAGCGGACACACACACACACACACGAGCCCGCAGGTAGGCAGGCGAACATACAAAACGAACTCTCGCCTGGGGTCAAACGCGGACAGGCAAGGGCAATCTGGTTACAGTCAACTTCCTGACGGCCGATTGCCGAGCGAAGCGACGCCTCGGAGTGAAATCCGGGCCAAACTGCCGCAAAGCACAGCGAGCCGGCGGGGGAGGAAAATACCACGAGCGCGAAAACCTGAAACATTTTCATTCATTTACGGCGCCGAGGATTACAAAGCACCTGCTCTCCTCGCTGCTGGATGCTCAACGAGGGGTAATGTAGTACACAATCCCCTCCCCACCATCCCCCGACCGACTCGGGTGCCTTCCCGTTCCTTCTCGCCCTCCTCTCTCGCAATTCACCGTTTCTAAGTGATACATTTACATTGGTCGTAACCTCAATCACGGCGCTCGCGGGGCTGCACTGAAGGCGCGCGCAGACGTTCCTACAGTGAGGGTGGCGGCCGTGGTGGTGGTGGGGGGGTGCGGGCAGATGTATAATGGGAGCGATAGATAGAAACCGCCGCCCCCGAGGCATCCGTCAGAACAAAACGACTCCATTACAGTAAGTCAGATGGAGGCAAACGGTAATGTGCGCCGTGATAAACACCGGGATAATAGTGTGTTTATAGTCCTGGACACACTGTTTCTGCTGTGAGACACCGGCGAGGAATACTGATAAGAAGCGGCGGCAGGAAGCAACCTCTCAGTCTCTCTCCTTCTTTCTATCCACCCCCCCCCCCACCCCCCCTCTATCTTCTTATCGGCCTCTTTTGCACCCGTGCTCTCTTTATCCTTTTTTTCCCCCGCCCGCTCCAAGTGATACCGTCCCTGCTTCCTGCTTCCGGCACGCGATGGGATGGGAGCCGCCATACATCAGCTGAGCGGAGCTTTGTTTTTATCCGAGCGCCACCGTGACAGAGCCGCTTTGAGGCCGCGGAGGAGCGACGCATTAAATAGAAATGAGCTCCTGCTTTGCAACAATACGGAAACATTCAGCGGTTGGCGCGGGCTGACCCGTGCGGGAATTTCCCAGAGCGGCGCACCCGGTTGTATCGGCTGATCATGGCGGTGTCGTCCCGGCGCCGAGGCGTCGCTCCCCGTGTCTCGGAAAGGGAGGAAAAAAGGTAAACACAAAACGGGGAGGAGGGAGAACCTGCCGACGCCATGAATCAATTATGAGCGTACACAAAAAGGCACTCTGGCTCCGCAGACGGGAGGCTGAGGTGAAGGTCCGCGCGGGGAGAAAGAGGCTGAAAAACATCTCCATCTGTTTATAACGGGTGACTTTAATCTGGAAGCGCGCCCTCGCTTGGGTTGTTTTTTTGCCTCCGCGATAAGAGCGTCTTGATCGCAGCCCGAGACGGTCTGACGGGAGCGTGAAGTAAGGCGGACCTTTAATAATTCATTTTACACTTCTATTAACCTGGGGGAGCATGGGCGCCTGATGAAGGCGCTCTCCCATCAGCGCCGGCCTGTTTGGACTCTGTGTTTATTCGCCGTCGTTAACCTCTATTACAAGAGCGACCACCGCCGCGGACGGCGGCTTCTTGCACTGCTCCAAATGGAGGCCTTGCGCCGGGGTCAGGGGGAGAAACCCACGTGCGTGTGCGTGCACGTAAACAGACACACACTCACAGGGAGTCAGGGTCAAAGCAAAGGCCGGCGTCTATTACGATATATTTAAGATCGGTTAAATTTAATGACCTACTTTATCCTCTTGTCCCATCAAATAAACTACAACATTAGGCCCTGGATCTCAGACGTAGCTTGGCCTTTAGTGCTTCCCGTCCAGCCAATGTCAGTTTTAAGTGGACGGGATAAAAATGTAGATAATCCCACGCCCACTTGAGGGCTTGATTGTGCACGTTCATTAGACGGAAATGAGCCCGCGGTCTGAGCGAGCTAATCTAATTCGCCCTCAGTTTGAAAGAGCAGGTGGACCGTCGAGGCAAAAAAAAAGTTCTGCAGGAAAAAAGGCAACGAGGCTTTTTGCCGCCGAGCAGTCGGCACAGTCGGCGTCCACGCAGTTGGTTACGGCACCTGTTGCGACGCTTACGAGAATATCCTCTCTCGGAGTGGCTGACATTTTCCTGCTGGTGGCAACTTTCCTGTTGAATGTGTCACTAACGACGCCTCCAACTCCACCGAACTGGTCTGGGCTGTGCTTCGTGCAAACGCCCTCCCCTGCAGGAAGCTGCAGACATGCGGTAGCCATCATCGCAGGGGCGGCTGCATTAATTAACAGTGCCGCCTCCTCGGTGATTAACTTTTGTGGTTTTAAGGCGCCAGAAAATCCCATGGCACTGCACAAAAATATGTGGACGCTTCACCGTATGTGTGCATGCGTCACCCGATGATTTATTACCTTTGCATCATCGACTGGATCGCTCGGATTTCAACTTTTTACCCATTTATGGCAAAAGCCTCTGTGTTTTCTTGTGTATTGCATAAACAGCAGTTAGTGGGTACAAGGCCAAGATGCAGTTGCTACAAACTGCTCCATGGAAGACATTCAGGAGAAGGACGCTATAAAAAAGGGCTGTGGACAATCACCGCAAAAGAGATTAGCGCCTTTAGCGCAGTGGTGATCAGCGTTTTCATCAGGGCCGTCCTGCATTCCCCCATGAAGACAACATTCTGTCCTGCCTTCCTCCTGTCCAGCTAGAGTTTTATTCAACACTATGGTGCACAGCGGTTACCCGCAGGTTGGCCAACATGAGGCTAATGTCATCCCTCGTACCATCAGGAAGCCTGGAGCTGCTTCATCGTCTGTGTGGCTCCATTTAAAACGTCTCTATGGGATCTTCACCAGATGGATACTTGACATAAATCCAAGGGATTAAGACATGTTCTATTGGCATGCCATTGTTAACAGTGAAAACATTTAAAACATTTTCCAAAACATTGTTATTTTTCCACAACCCAATTTACCTCACGGAAGAGTATAGACTTTTTTTTTCTTCTACCCTCTACTCATTGACCCTCCCCCTTCACTTCCTCTTGTATATTTATATCCCCATAAAGATTTTATTGCCACTATGATTATGGAGCTTTGGGGTCAAGCTGAGAGGTTAGGAAACATGCAGGGGTAAAGCCAAAGTACATACACCGGACAGCCAGCATGGACACTTGCCATACAGACTAAGCGTACATCATTTAGCTGTGAATCAAATTATTTTACTTCAAAATAAACAGTTTAAACAGAAAAACTATTTATTTTTTTAGTCATACCTCCTTGTTGCTTGGCAGTGCATTCCCAGCAAAGAAGCAGTTGGCAATGCTGAATGCTAAATTGTCTTTGTGCTAAGATTCAGTCCGAAAGAGAGAGAGGGAAAAAAAAGGAATGATACGTGAAGTCAGGCAAACTAACTATAAACAAGAACTAATCCGGCAAGCGAATGCACGCATCAAGGAGCAAGAAACAAGTCCATGGGACCAAAACACCAAAACATGAGATGAAACTGGAATTCAAACAATCATGTAGGGCCTCCAGGTAAAAAAAGAGAAAAGAATAAGAAGAGAAATGTGACTCTGTTGATCTCATCTCCTCGGGCAGATTGTTCAACAGCCTCGGGGCCCTGGAAGTTTTGTATAATGTGAGTTGTAATTACAGGGATTGTGTCACCTGTGTGTGTCCATGCGGGAAAAAAGAAATAAAAATAAAATAAATAATTCGATGTGTTAAATCTTAAATCTGCCGCATCCATTTTTCTTATCTGGTCCCATGTTTATGGAGCCCCGGCGGGGGATGAAATGTGAGCCATCAATCACAAACGCGGCATCTCTCAAAAAGCCACTTCTCCAGATTATATTTCAAGCTTCACCCCCGCGCGCGCTCAGGTGCGTATCTTCATATTTGCCAGATGGCAAACGGCTCCGGGCCCACCTCCTGCAGCATAAAAGCAGCCGATCGGCCCTGCAAATAAACACGGAGGGAGATACTTATCAAACGCTAACATGGCGTCTGGCCGGGGCCTGACGCTGTGCAAACACGCTAAGATGCTTATTAAATTGATTAATCCCCTAATTAGAGCATTCTGTTTTTATACAAATAAAACCCTAAAGAGTGTTAACCCGGCGCCGGGGGTGAATGCGAACACAAACAGGGAGCTGCAGCTGGCGTGGTGCATGCGGAGCAATCTGATACGGTTTGATGGAGAAGAGGCAGGAGGAAAAACTGCATTTGACCTTTTCATCAGGGCTAATCAGACCAGTTGACCTGGCAGAGAGCTGCAGCTCAAAGCCACCCCACCCCTCCGTCGCTGTGTCTGGTGCCAGAGTCCACACACACACACACACACACACACACACACACACACACACACACAAAAAAAATGAATGAATGCATTTATATTTCCATGTTGGAGAGAAGAGGAGGAGGAGGAGGAGGAGGAGGGAGATGTAGGGAAGGAGAGAGAGAGGAGAGGGGAGTAAATCTTCTGACCTTGGTCCTGCTTCTTTCGCTCTCAGTGTGAAGTGGAGGGATGGGGGGGTTGGTGGGGCGTTTAGCCTGTAGCCTTAAATATTTCAACACGGCACGGCCAGCTGAAAAACGCTGAGTTGGAATAATGGAGCCCAGGTCACGGCACTCGCTCTCCCCCGGCCGTCGACGCTGCGGCGGGAGGGCGTGGCCTCGGCGCTCGGAGCGGTAAACATGCGCGGACTGTATAGCGACGGATGCCAATCAATAGTTTTGCACCGGCCTCATCCACACGTAGGGGAGAGAAAAAAAAACATCATAGCTCTTGCTTGTGTAGCAGACTTTTTCAAGCGACCTTCTTCCAGATTTGCCTGAGTTAATGTAGATTTACTGAACACTGACACTGAGTGAGTTTACATGAACTTTTTTGATACTATCACATAAAAAGTGAAGGTCGCATTAGAAATGTTATGGAAACAGTAAAATATATACAGCTAGCATACTCCGTTGAGGTGGTTTTAGTGTTTTTTTGTTAATTAATGTGTTAGTTAATGTGCACAATGCTTTGAATCACCTCAGACGTCGAGAACAATTGAGCTCCCGCCACCTGTGCAGTTTGAATGCACATCTCCATAACGTGACTTTTTCATGAACAGAACTGTCTAGACGGCCAAGGAGACCAACGTGCTCCTTGGCCTCGTTCACAAGGGAAAAAAAGGGAAACAGCCATTGTCGATTGTATTTCCTCAAATCCTCATTCTCCTGCTGGTTTTGTTTACCTCAGCTTCCCATAATCTAACTTCATTCATTTGCATAGGATCACTCGATGGTAATGAGGCACTTGACCTTTTCAAAGCAAATTTTCATAACTTGTCTTTAAATTTAATTAAGTTTTATGGAAATGCACTTGTCAGGTGTTACTTTCTTGGTTTATATGAATTTTATACGCTCGTCCAATGGTTACCTCAACCTGGGAGCTTGCAAATGCTGTTGCAGGGATATTTCTTTTTGACCCAAAACCACACTGTTAAACTTCCTCACATAAGACTCGAGGGTCTATTAATGAAGCGTAAAATGAAGGGTGAAAAATAAACATGTCAAGCCAATCCGCCTAATGTTTCTCCATCAGGAACTTACCAGTCACTGTGAGCTCGGTTGTCCGCCGGACTGAATAGCCACCGAACTGCACTTCGCAGGTGTAATTCCCAATGTCGTCTTCCTTGACCTCCTGGATGGACAGAATGTCCCTCTTCTGGACGATGCTGGAACGCCACTGCTTCGGGTGGCACTCCTGCATGCCGGGGACAGAAGAAGGAGGCCAAACTATAAACTCTGCGACATAAATCACCTGGGCGCAGAAATACAGAGTGACTGGCGGTAGACAAATGGAGAGGTGGCGCGTGCTGCCAGGCAAGACCTGACATTACGAAATTTAAGACCCTTCTCTGGGCTTCATAATGAATTACATCCATCAGATCTCAAATGCTCTAAGCTGGGCACAAAAGCTTTTAAACATCACTGAGCATTAGGGAAGTGGATGAAGTGGCAGGGATGCCAAGCCTGGCACTCTGACATAAAAAAGTCCATATGGTAAAATGACAAGGCTTTGCCATTACGCCGCTTATCTGATCAAGATTTATTGCACGTCTCCTCCAGTTCAGTGCTCCAGGAAAGCCACAGAGAGCTAAGAATCTTATTTACGGTGGCGTGTTCTGGCAAAAGAAGCGTTTGCGCAGCGTCTCACCACGGATGCGAGTACCATACGTGTGCGCTCATGATCTTCGGTCCGGCCCCTTCGGCTCGCTAGCGGTGACAGCGAAAGGCTCGGCCGACTCCCATTCCAACGTTGCTCCCGGCAACCTTCGAATTCAATCACCGCGGCTCCGCAGTGGTCCGAATAACTCCGGGTTCCAGCACTCCCAGTCATTACCCACGCCGTAATTGAATTCTGGGAAAACCTAGAGGTCGAGCCCAGGCGAGTTAATCTACCGCTGATCTGCCTGTGATTAGTCTGGCCCGAGCCTTTCTCCTGGATGCACTTTGTTGTCTGCGGGCCATGCCTGACCCGGGAAAGACAAGAGCCCAGGTGGCCGAGGAGAGGCTGCACGCTGAATAAAGATCAGAGGCGGAAAGTGTTTGGAGGACATGCAACAATTCCGAAGGGGGCAGAGAGTGACATGGCACAATTTTCTCAATTTTTCCTCATATAAGTTTTTCGCATTATCACCGAAAAGCCTCTCCTGACTCCTCCGTCTCTTTGTGTCTTTTCCTCCCAGAGAAAATGCTCTTACGTAATTCACCGAGGTTTGGCGCCTACATATATTATCTGCCTAACTGATCTGGAACGGTGTTTCCAACAAGGCTTTTTAAACACAAACAGCCAAGAAATTGGATGAAAAACAAACCAATGAACCACTGCGGAATATTCCACGGCCGTGCAATCGCAAACACGACGCTCGCGCTTTATCTCGAGCAGATAACGAATAACAGCGTTCGGTAACGACAAAAGGCGTCGATAATCTTTCAGCCACTTGTGCGGATGAAACACAAGCCGCGAGGATTGTCGAGATCCCGCGACAACGGAGGGACAAGCGCACTCGCTCACACTCTTGTACCCACCTTGTACCAGGTGATGTCCGGCTCTCTGCCTGGTTCCCCGTAGTCGTCGATGTCCGGGCAGAGGATGTCTTTGCTCTTGCTGAGCTCAGCCTTCTCCTTCCGTCGCATGTTGGAGTTGTAGCAGAGGTTTGTGTCGTTCTCAGCCACGGTGAGGGACATCGACACCTTCATGCAATATGTGGAGTTACTGAGGGCAGAAACGACAAAAGTGAAAAGATGTTTGATTAGAGTGAAACCGGAAAGCGTCCGTCTGTGATGTCACTCTGCTTCTTCTACCTTGATGGTTTTACCTGCACGTACTTGACCTATTTTACATCATATCGTCATCACCATTGCCCTGGTCTCTTCATGAATGGCCTCAGCCAATCATCTGCCTCCATCAGAACCTTTCCTCTCTTTTGTGTCCATAAATCTCTCTTGCTATTCCTCCTCTGGACCTCCTGACCTTCCAGTTCCAACCTCAGCATCCTTCACCTGATATATTCACTGTCCCTGCTCTCTACATGCCCAAACCATCTCAGTCAAACTTTATCTACAAAGCAACTACCATGCAACATAACATTCTTTATGCTATCCATCCTGGTGAGTCCAAAAGAGAAGCTCAATATCTTAAACTGTCTTTTGCCCTTTAAACCACAGAATGTCGCTGCTCTCGTCGCTGTTTTGTGCATCTTTCATTTCGTTCTCGCCTGATCCTCCAGCCAGGACGAGCTTCCTCACCTCTTTCCCACACCCTCCGTTGCCGCCTTGCATGTGTTTGTGGGGTTAGCAATAATGTTCTGAGCTACTTTATGGTGTCAATGAGTCACACTGATGGCCACTAATGGATCGGTGGGGGGAGCCAGCCAGGGCCAGCAATGCTAATTAGAGAAGAGACAAACGTTGATAGAGGTCTCACGAGTGACAGAGCAGAAAGCTGCTTGGTCATCACAAGATATTGGTGCCCAGCCCCCACCCCGTCGCCTAGCAGTCGCCAATGCACCAGCAGGCTGGCTTTTACCGCCTCTCCCATCCTGTCCAATACTGGATGAACTGGGCTACAGATTTAATTCTGTACAGGAACTTCAAATTTTAACTTTATTTGCTTTATTGAGGCATGATGATCGATTTGAAAGGTTTAACAAAGAAAAAGGGATTACTAGGGCAAAGTCGGCATTGATTCAAGGCTCGGTTTATCAATGTTTTCTGACAGCAGTGCGAGTCTCTAAGCCTTTCAAAAAATGTCAAAAGGCACTGATTTCATACTGAAGGTTAGTGGCAACACCCTGAGCCAGGTATTGCTTCCAGACAGAGATTGCCTCGCAGTGCAAACACGTGAAGGGTCCAAAGGCACCTTTTTTTTAGCAGGAAGACCTGGAAAACCTTGTACTTTAGTAAGTTTCTCAAGGGGATCTATAGTGAATGGAATGAAAATGCAAAGGCAAAAGATGGGTAGGAATTTGGATGAATATAAGTTTGCATTTGGATAGAGAGAGCGAGAGAGAGAGTGCCAGAACCAGTGGCAGTTTTGGAAGATTCCTTGTCTTCTGTGGTCCAGTGCGTGGTGTGAAATGGCGGAGACAAGAGGTTGTTATGTGAAATAGGGGCTGTGGATAAAAGTGCGGAAGAGGTGGCCGCAGCCTGAGTGTGAACGACTTCTGCGATGCTCTGTGAGTTTGGGGGAATAAATTTCACTGAATGTGCTGTGAAGCAGCAGCAGCCGGCTGAGGTGCTCTGGGACTGGTTATGTAGCTTTGCTCGAGTTTGTAGGTGATAAAAGCATATTTCCGACTTTCAGCAACAACAGGCAAATGCACCGTAGCAACAAACTGTTGCCACTCTGCTGGAAACACATGGCGATCTAGAACATCCTTTGCTGCAAGATTACGTAACACAGCCTTATGTATGCCGGCCGCAAACCTACTCGTCCACATGCGTCGAAGGCCGTCCAGCTTCTCCGCAGCCCTACCTGACACACTCAGCCAGTCTCATGACGGAACGTGAAGGCGTGCCTACTGCCATATGGGTTTTCATTTCTTTCCATTACATTACATTTATGGCTCACCAGATGCTCCCATTCACTGTAAATGGCAGGGTTTCATATGATCTGCCCAAGTTATGGAGGCAATAAGGGAGACACCACTCTCATATAAACACCTCTGACCCCCTGGGACTATAAAGCTCAAATGTGACTTGCACAAGCGCACACACATGCTTGCACGCACACATTCCTCAAACACAAATGTGGCTACAGGTAGCGACGAGATACAAAGGTAACAAGGTTAAAAACTGCATATTTTCAAAATAATATAATTAATAATAATAAATAAATTAATGGCCACAGGCTGGTGTGAAATGTAGCTGGATTATAATCTTACATTACATTACTTGTATGCATTTTCACTGACACAAACCACCAGCACCCTCTGAATGGGTAGGTGGGGATTCATTAATACCATAATATAGCATGTTTTTTTAGTCATGCATTTTCTCACGCTCATTGAATGATCACTGATGTGACGAGTGAAATAATTAAGAGATGACAAAGCCTCAATGACAAATGATAGAGGGTAAAGCAAAATGCACACAGGAGGGAGAACGACAGGTAGAGCAACAAAAAAAAGAAAAGAGCAACGGGCCTGCTGCCATCACTGACTTCCATATACAATATTTAAAACATGTCATATCGTCTTGCTGCTAGAATTTACATATCAGCTTAAGGAGAAAATGCATCCACGTAAACAGATGTGCATATGTATAGATAGATATGCAACCGCGGCTTGTTGATATAATGGGAGGATGATTGGAAATGACCTCTTAGAGTCGGGCACCTGAGCCACTGAAACCCCCTGGGAGCTGATGGGAGACAGTCCTACATAATAAATATTCACAGCAGGCCCCCCCACGGCATTGTGGGAGGGTGTCAGTGGCGCGACTTGATTGATGGACAGCCGGGACCCTATTCTTGCTACGGTGTCTTTCACATCTGTCAGATTTCATTGAAGGGGAGCTGCTATGGATATTAAATCTGCAGCTCACGTTAGCTGTAATTCTCCTCGCATTATTACTCCATGTGTTGCATAATGTAATCACGGAAAGGGAAGGAAATACACATGGTTTCACCCATTACACAGAGCAGACTCATTACTCAAATTAGTGTAAGATAATTGATCAGGTGAAACAAAGAGGGAGCGTGGCGGGCCGTGCGGTGCGAGAGAGGAGGGGAGAGACGACTGCCGGATCTGAATCGATGTTATGGGTCTTTACGTGGGAGGACGTGCGAGGGAGATGAGGAGGAGGAGGAGGAGGGTGGAAAAAAGAAGGGAGGCGAAAAACAGCATGTAGATATTGCTATGTAAATGAAGTCACCTTCACATGAAACCCAGCGATTAGGCTTGAATTTGCAGACAGGGAAGGACAAAGATAACTCTACACACACACACACACACACACACACACACAAGTGCACGCTGCAGTAAATGCACACATTTATGCAGCCAGGAAAGACACAGGCTTCAGCTTTCCCTTCGTATCTCATTCTGAGAAAAACATCTGGAGGGCTTCAGTGAAAAGCTGAACTTAACACAGAGGGATTTACCTACATTTATAGATAGTACACAATACGCCCAGAGCCACTGGAAGCTATCCCGCCATATACAGTGCAGTCGGAGAGCATTAGGGCAGTAACACAATTTTTTTATTTATTTTTTTTTATGTGGGGATTTTTAGTGACTCTTTGATATGGTACAATGACTACAGCTGCGAGGCAGCGGCTGTCAGCCTCGCAGGGTACTACCGTTTACAGCAGAATGATCTGGACGGCTTATTGGGGAGGTGGGATCATTGTTGCATGATATGTGGCTATCATATGTAACATCCTGTAATCACTATTACACTACTTCCTGGTTTTGTTGCTGCAACTGATAAGAGACTGGGGCGAAGCGGAGTCTGACCCAAATATTGTGTCATCGCAGGGAAAACCCGTGTGCAGCCTGCTAAGTACCATTAACCATGACAATATTAGCCACGGTACTGTTAGCCAAAGTATTATTAGCCATGGCAATATTAGCCACGGCACTGCAAGCCACAGCACTATTGGCCAAAGTCGCCAAAGCACTATTAGTCAAATTGCTATTAGCGACAGCACTTTTTAGCCACAGCTCTACTAGCCACATTGCTAATCTATCACCTTTGCTAGCTGTGTTTGAAACATGTAGAATAGCTCACAGCAACAGCTGATATGAGCGTGTATTGGAGTCCGAGCCCACGTGTGTGTGTGTGAAATTTTGTGATAATAAAAAAATAAAAGGTTTTGATAACTGTATCACTGTGTATCTTCTCCATAAAGTTGCAGGTTCACCACACACATTTAAAGGATCCTCAATTAAAGGCCTTAAGCAGTTTACCCACAGTTGATATGATTTTATTTAAATGTGAGTGACATTTCCCAATTATTAAAATCAAAGCAGGCAAAAGGGAAGGGAAAAAAAAAATAAAACAAATGAAAACCATCAATTGAAAAGTCATTAGTGCCGAGATGGTTGAAGTCATTACGTTAGGACTCAGGACTAATTTGCATTAAAATACACATCGGGCACATCTTTTCTAAAACGCGCCATCTAATGTGCTTTTAATTGCGTGCAGTAATAGCGACATGCTGATGAATGAGTGACTCACTGATGATGATGAATGAGTGAGTTTGTACCTCACTCGTTGGTTTTGAACTACACAGACCCGAGCTTCTATATTACATACACAGTGGCGGAAAAGAAAAACAAGTTTCAAGACACATGAATGTGTGATTTATTGCATTTAGAATCACTCTGAAATCCAAGAGCATTTTCTTTTAGTCGAGTCACTCCCAAGTCACTCGCCCCTTTATGCATGTGCACTCTTCCGCCCAGGTGAATACTAGATTTTTCAGCAAAAGCCAGGACAAGTACAAGAATTTTTCTTGTGAACAATAAACAAAAAAGAAAAAAATTGAATTTGCAGAAAGATTGTCTTGGAAATATTTCTAGATTATATTTAAGATTGTATAAAAAAATATTTCCATGTACTACTATAACTATATATTTTTTTACCCATTGTGTGAAACCTAAGGCTGCACAAGTACAAATTAACTCTATTGTTAACTCTAATATCCAAAGACAGTAGTTATTTCAGAGGAGACTGTAAAACATGTTTCCCTCCACACGAGTGCTACTTATTGCAATAATGAAATTAAGCACAATGAAGAGTATTATTGCAGACAAACATGCACTCCCGCTAATAGAATGCAAGCCTCTCTGGGTCTTTAAAAAGCTTTTAGCCGGCTTTATTAAAAAACCCTCTGACACGAAGAGTTGCAGTGATGCATTAACTGTGGAATCTTCTATCTGTTACAAGGGTTAATAAGTCACCGGCACATAATTATGCATCTGATATTAAGGTAGAGAACCTGCATAACGGTGCCCTACAATGTGTGTAATCAGTGTGTGTACGCACACGTGCTATCTTCTGTGCCCATTAACCTCTTCAGCGATAATAACTCCGAGGCCTCCCTCCTACACTTGATGAAGTGTGTAGCTCCATGGCTGACTAAACCAAATTCCCAAGCAAACATGCAAACATGTTGACAAAGGTGTTAAGATAAAACTAGAATTGAAAAGTCTGGTGGCTCAGGCTGGATTTCTGTTACATGGGCAAAGCGACAAAATTCCAGACTGTTCGGTTTTTTTTCCACCCCACCTCAAATGGTACAAACTGCATGCGTAATATTACAAATATATCACAAACGCTCATAAAATCAGATTTTGTCAATTCGGAATGCAGCCTTATGCATTTTCGAGGTAACCGGACATCAAACATCTGCCAGTCTGAGGTCTGAAGTCTGTCAGACTTCAGAAGTCACACTTGCATTAGTAATGCATTAATGTCACATTTGAATTTTAATGACAAATTGTATGAATAAAACATATAATTTGCGACATATATTTTAGAAACTGAACTTCTTCCATTACGTTTCTCTGTGCGCATAGTATATGGCTAGTCCATATGAAAAAAAAAAGAAGCATAATATTCTATGCAACCCAAAAATGATTGAACCTTTTCTTACCTGTATGTTTGTTGCAAATTACGCTTACTTTGGTTTAGGTTCTGAATATTTTTTTTTTTAAATTCTGCCATGAATGAGATGTTGTAAAATCTAAAATGAATTGATGCTGATCATACTCTCCTGCCATCTAAACTAAGATGATCCTTCCTACCGTAAGACGCAGGAGTAGAGCCCTGCATCCTGGAGGTCGGCCGGCCTGAACCAGATGGCGTCCTCCTCCTTGCTCATGCGTATGCCGTCGAACGAGATGGGCTCCTCGAAATCGCTGTGGCCCAGGCCGGAGCTGCGGTACCACATCAGGCTGAGGCCCACGCTCTGCGCCTGGCTGTAATTGGCCCGGATGTAACCGTAGAACAGGGCGCACTTGAGCCGCACCGGCTCTCCCTGCAGCACCCGGTACTTCAGGTAGTCCACTGACCAGTCCGTGCAGCCGTCCACTGCAGAGGCAAAGAGAGGGAGAGAAAGTCAACACTTTGTTCTACAGGGGAACTGAATTAAACCTAATTAGAGTAAATGAGAATATTTCATTTAGCTTTCAGACAAATTAGAAGCATAATAAATCCTTCGACTATACCTTGAAACACAGGAGGGAAATGGAGGCGAACAATAATTCTTCACTTACAAAGCCTGCGTATGCACACATGTGTATACATTATATTTATGTGTACTGCATGCAGCATTTGATTAAACAACAGATGCATTAAAAAAAAATGCAGTGCAATGTGTTTCAGTTCCAGATTCCAAGGGAGCTGCTCTGGAAGGACTGTAAATTTTACCGCATGCCATTCATGTCAGTCACTGACACCAAAACACACCTGCACACACACACACACACACACACACACACACACACACACACAGGTCCACAACCGCACGCACGGCTTCCTCCACGCTGCTGGCACATTCAGAGCATGTGCGCCACCTTGGCCTCCCTCTGCATGGAGAGCTTTGGACGCTGCGCTGCAATTTCCAAACATGCAACCACTGTGAAATTTGGGAATGAACTGTAAAATATTTCCATAAACGATGTCAAGCGCACTCCAAGTGCTGAGGGTGCACCACGGGCTCCGGTGCCAAAGAGCGCCAGCCTGGTTCATTAAGTGGAAATATGCCTGCAGCTCCGCGAGCAGGATGGTTTCTTGTCTCACAGTGATATGCACACATATTTTTTCCCTTCAGGCGTTTTGTCATATATATATATATATATATATATATATATATATATATATATATATTTTTGTCTTTTGTTTACGGGACAGCTCATTTGCGTGTCATTTTCCCGGCACACAGGAAAAGCAGCGGTCAGGCCAAATTAAAGTTCAAATGACAAACTAATTGAATTCCTGGGGCAATAAACAAAAATATCGGGAACAGAGAGTTCTGCGATCATAAAATTAAGGGCTGAATGGTAGATTCGGCCAATAAAAATAAAACCAATAAAAGTCAAATTTTACAAACAATAAAAAACTTTTTATGGTTTTTGTTATTGTTTCTATTGCAATGATTAAATCATGTGCGCTTCAGTGACGCTCCCACCGTCCTGCTTCACAAAACAAGCGTGCCAAAGTGTTTTAGCAGTGAACGTGGTCAGGCCAGCAAATGAAATGCATAGATTCAAACTACAACCATTCGCCGTCTGGAGTCCTTTTTGATAAACAGCGTCAGTGCTGCACACGTTGCCTCATAGCAACATGAATGCAAAAGGGCAAAAGAAATGGAATTTCAATTATTGTTTTGATCAAATGAGGGGAAAACAAAGCAGATTCTTCCGGGCTCCTCGTGACGCCCCTCCATAGGGTGGAATAAGTGGAGTAAGCTCACTGAAAGGACAAACCAGAGATGTATTCAGTGCAGATGGCGACTCGTTCTCCACGCTTAATTTTTAAAACGCATACACGCGGCGCCAAGCAGCTAAAAGGAAACTGGACAAAAATCAAGGACAGTGGAGGGGCCCCTCGGGCACCCGGGGGTCTGCTCTAGTTCTGGCGAAAGCAGACGCGTCCCCCTCCCAAGCTCTTGCAGGTTAACCTATGGCCGGCTATCAGTCTCCCGCTAATTAGCCGCGGCTTGTTTATCCAGCAGGTGTGTATTAGGGGCATGTGTAAGCACACGCAGGCCGAGGCAGAGAGCAGGGGAGAGAGCGGCCGATGGAGTGATGAGATAAAGTAATAAGGGCCCTGCTGTGTGCCAGTCTGTGAGTGATACGGTGAGTCTCGCAGGGACAGCCTCGGTTGTAATTAATACTCTTAATTACCAGGGATGTAAATGTGTGTCTGTGTGTGCTTGCGCACCGAGTGTGCCTTCCCTATATGAATGGTCCTGCGCCTAATTATGTCTGATAATTACCAATAGGCTTGGCCGCAAAAGTGTGTGTGTGTGTGTGTGTGTGTGTGTGGGTGTTGGGGGTGACGGCGGTTTGGGCCGATGTGCGAAACGTTGTCTAATTATCACCGCCGATAATGAGGACGGCGCCCCTCCCTGCAGGTACGCGGTTTTTCCTCATGTGTTCGCTAGCGCTCTTCGCACAACTTTTAGATGTGAGAACTTAATTTGCGCAGCTGCTGTGAATCATCGCTGACGGGAAACAGTTTTTTTTTTTTTTTTTTGTATAGCTGTCAGAGTTTACGCGAGTCACTCACCGGGGGGACTTTTGAGGACACGCTTTTGAGTCAGCCACACACCGAGTGATAGATTCGGGTGTCCATATGCGCTCAGCGGCTAGCGTTGCCAACTCCCCCCAGTGAGAGAAGTAGCTATTGGCTGCCCCGAAAGTTGCTAGGAGTTGCTAAATGACATCAGGGACTCATTTGGATAATTGGTCATGACTGTGCAGTTGTAATGGACACTTTGGGACTGTATGAAAGAGGAATAATGTTATTGGAGAGACAAATAAATACATTTAATGTTTGACAGTACAAATTAGCTTACTTCTGAGAAATATAAAGACACTCTGGCAGTTACTTTTTTCCCCTTCAATTTGGTGAGATTTTTGCTTAATGGTTCACGAAGGAGCCGACATGTAAAAAATAGTACGATATGAGTAACCATAACCATAGTAAATAAGAACAAATTGACAATTTTAACCATAATATTTGAAATATAAAACTAGTCTACAGTAACTTTTTTTTTCGGCCATGCAAATGCGTAATTCATTTTCAGACAGGACACAGAAGTATAGACACCTGCATAGACACCCTAAATTTGCTGTTAGTTGCTTTCCTGGAAAGAAAATAAGTGACTAGAGGGGTCTGAATACTCACTAAAAATAGTGACGAAGTTGCTAAATTGGCAAAACTGCCTCACAGGCTTCGGCCACTCCCACAGCAACTGAATGATTCATTTGTTTTGTGAGCGGGGCGAGCATCTGAGCGAATTGTTCGTTCACGGCTAGTCTCTTCTTCGCTGCTAGCTAGCTTAGCAGTAGCAGGGGCTAGCCGTGTCGGATTTTGAATCAACTTTGCGCGTCACGAGTCGAGCCAATTATCACAGTAACAGATGGAGCAGGTGGTCATAATGGGGCCCGATTAATAGAGACAAAAAAAATGAAGTCTTCCAAGTCACTAAAAAAAGACTCTTGAGAGCGAAACGTTCAGTTCCTCGCAGATGATGTTGGTTTTCTTTCATCGAAACATAGCTTTAAGGGCCTCCAATATTGCTTTCTAGACGGGATTCCATTCTTCCTATATGTGCGTGTCAGAAATGACAAAACACGAGCATTAGCCACACAGACGTGGCCTCGCTCGCTGGTTGTTAAACACATTTCCATTGAAGGCAGCAGGTGAGTCCTTTCCTCTCAGCGCACATCACTCTGCTAATCAGCAGGGACGGCGGAGGCTTCATTCTGCCTCGCTTTATTCACCCTCTACAGCGCTAATGGATATGACCTCTGCCTGTCTCTCCTGTGCACACACACACACACACACACACACACACATTTTCACCCCCTCTGCCCAAACAAAAACTGTTTATTCAAATCAGCTCAAATCCTCATTCGCAGCAAAAAAAAAGAAAAAAAAAGAAGAGAAACCTTTTATTCAGCGCCTGTCATTTGCCCCCTCCCCCCACTCCACAACCCACCTCTCTTTCCCTCTCTCTCTCTCTCTCTCTCTCCCTCTCACCTGTCGACGAGGGCCCGTCCGCGCGCCAAACAAATTCTGAATGCACGCCGGAGTGCGCATGTAAACACGCGGGCACGGAGACCTTTAATTCCTCGCGGACCTCCCAGCGGGGGTTGTCTGATGCAGTGGCCTTTTGTGGTTGAAACCATATTCATGTCTGAAACTCAAAACGGTTTTATCAACTCAATTAGAGGCTGACATTTCCCACATCCCCACGCTGGCCCCGGAAAATCGATGCAATGAGGAATACTGCAGTCTCCACCTCTCTCTCTCTCTCTCTCTCTCTCTCTCTCTCTCTCTCTCTCACCGTGCTGACAACATGTGCACATCTGCAAAAAAAAAGCAAATGCATTTCTCTCTCTCTCTCTCTCTCTCCTCTCTCTCTCTCTCTCTCTTGCCCCCGCCACCCACCGCTGGGACAACACACCTTTAGTGGGTATTCTGTTCGGCCGCTCCCAGACAAGCTCGGACCTTCAAGGGTGTTTTCCGTAAGGACTTGTCCCCGACACGGCCGTGCGAAAAGCGACTCTGCCGCTGCGGGAACGCACAAAGCACGAGGCTGCGACCCACGGCGCGTGCATTCATGGCACTCCGGTGGCGAGTGGATAGGGGGGAGGGGAGAGCAGGGGAAAGTGGTTGTAAAGCAGGACAGGATAGGATGGGATAGGATGGGATGGGATAGGATGGGATGGGCGCGTATGTTGCAGGGGTTTTATGCATTTCGCATTGAGACAGACCTGCACGTCTTCCACAGCCCTGAGCGAGCGAGGGATAAACCTACCTGCAGTCATGCATAACACAACAGAACTAAACCCACACACACACACACACACACACACACAAACACGCACACAGTGGCCTCAGTGCCAGTTACATCAACTCTTATTTGTCTTTCCCCCCCATAATCAAATTCCCATTATCCTCTCCAGGCAGCGGCAGCATGTAACTGGAATTGAACTTGCTTTTATTCTCTGGCTGGATCTCCCCGCACCTCGACCGGTGAGCCCCCTCGTCTCTCATCTCATCACTACCTGCTCTCATAATGAAGTGTAATTATTGGATGCTGGGTGGGCGGCGGGGGGGTTCTTCCGGGCCGCCAAGGCGTCCAATGATCCATGTGTGGATAAGTGCCCCTCGTAATTTTGCTGTCCCCGTCCTTCTCTGTCTCCACTAGTTGGTTCACGCCCACTCCACGTGCCACACGAGACGGACTCCCTCCACCTCGCCCGGTCACTCTCCCCTCCTCCACGCCACACCTGCTAATCGACCTCCCCATTTTCACGTCCTTATGTTTATGAATAATTACCGCCTGCATGTTCTGTGCGATACAAAAAAACTGATGATTGCCTCAAATGCAAACAATATTTCACTCAAAAAAGGAAATAATCAGTATCATTATCATTTATTATTGATAAAAGGCTTATTGTGTCCAATCAGGCTCCATTTGTGTGCTGTATTCACAATATGTGTGTGTACATATATGTATATATATATATATATATATATATATATATATATATATATATATATATATATATATATATAGGGTACAGGGGTCTGCTGGAGCCTATCCCATGTCTTAGGGGCGAAGGCAGGGTATACAAGTCGCCAGTTCATATATTCACACTCACATACACCTATGGACAATAGAATATTCAATTGACCTACATATATTTTGGAGTGTATATATATCCGGGCCCGGAATATATATATATATATATATATATATATATATATATATATATATATATATATATATATATATATATATATATATATATATATATATATATATATATATATATATATATATATATATATATATATATATATATATATATATATATATATATATATATATATATATATATATATATATATATATATATATATATATATATATATGTGTATATATATATACAGTCTAAAAGTGGAGGTTCCAAAGGCTTCATTCTAGGGCCCCTTCAGTTAAATGCCTATATACAAATTAAACAGGTTGTAATAATAATGAGAAAACACATAACTACAAAAACACACAGGCTATGTTTTTTACACAACTAGAAGAAATAGTGAAACTCAAACTGTTGCCAAACAGATTATTGCCAGAAAAGAAAATCTTTGACGTACGCCGCCTCGAAAAATAAAACCCAGAAGTGCACTGCAGCCAGTCTATTAGGCATATCTAGAAAGTGGCTATCTGTCTGTGAAAGATTCATTGATAAAACTCTGCAGTCGTTGGTGACGGAGCCCCCCATAGTTTATGGCCAAAATGCATTAGTGATTTACTACAGCACCTCAGGTCGCCAGGGACGGCTCTGCTTCCTGTCCCAAGAGCCAGAACTAAACATGGAGAGGCAGCATTTAGTTTTTATGGCTCACATATCTGGAGCAAACCCCAAGAGAGGAGCAAAGTCTGTTGCTTCCCTCGGTTCCACAAATTTGCTTGACTCGTTTTGTAACACTGAAACGCAGATGATGTTAGAGTTATCAATGTGAAATTACTAGATCTGATGGATGAAAATCATTCCATTGGAGGGTTCCTCAAAACGGTTTCTGGCGTTACCCAATTTATTTTTACATTAGATGTTACTCTGAAAATACGCCATTCTATTTCTACCTTTGAGCCCCTCCACAAATTGCTGTTCAGTCTGTCGGCTTCACACTGAGGCGATGAGAAAATTTTAAATTATTTTCTTACAAGGACAGTTGAACAGTAATAATAATACTACTACTACTAATAATAATGATGATGATGATGATGATAAATAATAATAATAATAATCTATTAACAAGGAAAAAATTCTGAACTGTACTGCTGTTACATCAGGTGAGTGTACAGCTGGAATGGCAGGGCATGCTGCTATACTACCGCACAAAGTGAGATAGCAGCAGGATAAAAGGCAAGAAATAAAGAGTGACAGTAAATAACACAGTTTACTATAATAGCTGTTATGTTACAACAACTGTGTTGAGTTTCTCCCATTTTTCTGATCTCCCCTATTCTGTATTGATTTAATATTTTACAGGTTGTTACCGAACACTGTACAGTATTACTGAGAGTGCAATTTGGTTCTCCCATTATGGTCTGTTTAAAATGAGGCCATTATCTCCATTAGCTTTTGTTCAAATCGTGGCCTCTCGCGGAGGATGTCCCCATGTTTGCGTGGCGCACTCAGTTTTTGAATTAAAGCAAACACACGCGTGCACACGCACGCGCGCACACCTTAGGTTATTACTTTTTGGCCCCGACTGTGTTGTGCGTGCACTGTTGCCGTTGTTGTGCCGTATCGCACAGCGGTGTTCCATTAAAATACTGAACCTGCACCTGAGGACACTAGAACGGATGCAGGAACAATATCGAAATGAACTAAATCTAATTTCTTCCTGTAGACGCTACAATTTGCATACATATTGGCACAGTTGTTTCAAAGGCAACCACAAAGCTTTGTGGGATAAACCAAAAACAATACCCTAATATAATATAAAAATGAGGCAAATCCTTAACGATGAGATTCAGCTCGCCCAGACGCCGAACAGGAAACTGCTGGCATCTGCATTTGTGGCTAAAACGACTGCAGAGAGGAACACGGGGTGGTATCTTTTTTTTTCTTTCTTTGTTAAATCTGCATATAGAGAACGGCATTAATAGTTTAAGGGCAGATGACAGAAACTTTCAAGTTTGCTTGAAGGTGACGGTCCTGTTTCTATTGTCTCACACAGAAAGCCGGGTGAGTTTGTTGCCCTTGACCAAGTTCAGCACGGCTCGCGCAGATCCTTTTAATAACTCTCCAATTGACTTCAAATTAACCAGAACCCGTTATAGAACAGAAAATTTCCCCTGTTGTGAGAGAAAGGGTGTCACCAAGACATTAGCTTTTTGACTTCGCTCTCTCTCTCTCTCTCTCTCTCTCTCTCTCTGCCTTGCTCATCTCTTCTTCCTTTCTCTTGATGATAAAGGGCTCCTTTTAAGGGGAACAGAAAGCTTGTCAGGATTTGGCCAGCTGGGGAAAGTTATTTGAGGCCCAAATTGATGCACTCGGGACTCTCAATAGTATCTCTCCAATGGCCGGGGGGGCAGGGGAGAGGGAGACACCGTGGCCGGGGGCATTGTTCCTCATAAATGGCCCTTTATTTCAGAGGCGAAGTTTTGGGAATGAGCAACCGCTTTTCACGGTTGCCGCCGCACCATGTGTAAAATTGAAAAGGACTTCCGAGTCTCTAAACAACCGGAGCGTGTGTCGCTCTCTTATATCATACACGGTTTTACTGGGGATGGGCGCACATGCTAATAACATCTCTCTAAGTTATAAAATCAAGGCTGGGTATGAACACCATCCATCACGCTGACAGCCAGTAGACAGCCTACAGAGACGCCAGCCTGTACAAATTGCGAGCGGCTATGCGCAGTCCTTGACTAAAATTGGTGTGAAAGCCAAAGCTGTGCGTCCTGTGGGTAAATAACCTATGCTTGCCTTTACAGACCCAACTCTCTTTCATCACCAGCATTTTCTAATCTGTTTCTATGTGCATGTTTTCTGCTAATATGCCCCCTGCAGACTATTCGTCTTCAAAAAAAAAAAAAAAAAAAAGCCATCAGGAATTTCTGTTTTCTATTTACACTCGCTGCAGGTTCCATCACTTCTAATTTGACAAGTCATTATCACCTGTGTTTCTCCGTCTCTTCCCTCTTGTGGCCTGAGACGCAGAGAGTAAAGAGGAGGAGAGCTGAAGCAAACAACGTTAGATCAGTAGCATAACGCTGTGGCAGGGTGGTTGGTGATTGTTGATGCATTCTTGAATTTACATAGTCCATTCGGCGTCCGACTTCTCTTGGAAAATCTCATTCATCCAAATTCTTTTCATAGTGTTTGCTTTCACTTGATAAACGAGAACTGATGGTGACTTGTTAGCCACTTAGCGAGAGGCAGCGGTTTGTGTCTGCATGTTCACTGAGAGAAGAACGCCCTCAGGCCCCACGGCGTAGCCAGCAATGGCAATGACTGTAGAGGGAATTCAATATTAGGAAGAAACAGTGGGCCTCTTTATAAAACAAGTCCGATGAGCTCACAGCAAAACATTCCGGTCACGTGCGCCCTCCAGGCCAACTAATGAGGACCGCATGACAACCCAACATAAGTCAACATTGGCTTGATAAAATCTATTAATTATTTTAGAACTAGATTAACAGTGAACAGACTCCACGGTTAACTTGATTCTGCTCCCCACTTTAAGAAGATACTTTTCCTGATACTGGGCCCTGTCTTTAGAAATGTTTAATGGGACACTGGATTCCATATCCCCAGGGTTTGTGAATGAGTGTGTGTGATCTACTGTGATGGGAGATTTAGGACATGCAACAGAAAGAAACAGGCCCCACAAGGGGAGTCAAACTAAATGTTATTTTTCACAGTGATGCACAGATTCACTCAGACCGTCCACTAGGAGGCCATGCCCTGAGCTATCCATGGTGCTGAACAGCTACAGCCTGTATGCATGCTGTATGTTCACGGCTGTCTTATGAAGCACACGCTGCAATATTCATGATGATAGGCAAAGGCCACACTTGGCTGTCAACCTAGTTACGGATAAGCTGAGATGTTGCCTAGGTCATCAATGTTTTTTACATTATTTATCAGGTTTTATACTACATTTGGATCATTTATTCATCTTGGACCTGCGCATCCTGGTAATACAGAAGTGTGCCTACCGATGGTGTGTTCCATAATTTAGCTCACAAGCAAGATTTTCAGGTTCAGGCTCAGTCCAGGTTGATTACATGATTAGAAACACCTTGAAGAAAGAATCTCAGAAGTGAGAGCAACCTGAACGTCATCCAGCTTTATCAACACCGAGTGACACCCGTGAACTTCCCAACTTCTTTGTGTTTCCACCGTTAAAAAGTCAAACCAACTGCATTGTATGGCTCTGTTGCCTACAAGGTTAATAACAAGAATAGACGCATCCATCCTGGCTTTAAAATCTACAAATGGAATGTTGTCAACCTGGATCTGATGTCATGTGTTGCCTGAAAGTCAGTTGAGCTAAATTGAATGCACCATCGGATCAAATGGAGATTTACAGGTCTTATGAGTCTCAGCCAGTTTCTGCTGGAGAATATGATGACAAGATAGGTGAGCTCTATTCATTCTACTTATTGAAGTTATTCATGTGGCCGATCATGTGGTGCACTCTGGGGTAAATAGCGACCAGGCCAAACACTCTACCCCTGAATTTCCACCTGTCAACATACCACTGCGTTTGCCTTTGTAAAACATGAACTTGATAGAAATAGAAAACCTGTCCAAAAGGTAACAAAAGTCGTGGAAACCACAGCCGTGGCAAAAATGCCGACAGAAATATCACGCTGAACCCCCGATGGCACCATGATAGGTGACAACACGAGCCATGAGTCATCCATCTATTCAGTCAGAAACATCCAGGCCTGTTAGTGACGCAGCACTGTGCATGTTTGCTCTCCTAACTCCGGTGGCATCAACTCCTGCCTTTGTGTTCTCGCCCAACATTTGCCGGGTGTGCGACTGCCCACATGGCCGCTTTGAAATCAAGGCTAAAAAAACCTGAGAGGAGCTTTTCTATTGGTCCAGTGGGCTTAGCTGGCACCGCAGCATGTTTACCCTTGCCTTGAAAATACATCTCCGAAACAAAGCTCTTACTTCTCTTAGTATGAGGCAGCAGAAGAAAAAGAACACTCTCATGATGTATAAGATGCCATATCAGTCATAAAGTAAAGTTTGCCATTGATGCTTCATCCTTTTGTCTGTTTATTTATTTATTTTGTGCACTTCAACGAATGCTCTTCATTTCCACTTCCCCCCCTACTTTTCTCTCTCTTTTCTCGCTCTGACTGAAGTCTCCGAGCCACGGTGCCTTAACAAGATCATTGGGGTACAGAGAGTCAGCCACACGTGGCCTGACCAAGCAGAAAAAACAACACGGTTCAGCAACATGATGGGCGTCACAGCGCACAGAGTAGGACTTTGATCTGATAACTTACTGATGTAATGACCTTAGCCACCTCCAGCCGCCCCGGTACAGAACATGAAAAGGGCACCTTCACTTCTAGCCTCAGCTCTCCCATCCAACCTCCTCGCTAGCAAGATGGGGGATTGGGAAGAAGACTGCAAAGCCTCGAAATGGTTTTTACTCACCCGGTTATTTTGCATAGCATATTCCGCCTTAAACACATCGTTGATTCCCACTGGATTCCCCCGTGCATTCGCTTGCACTTGAACTACATTTAATCCCACCACTCACTTTCATAGCCTTTGATCTCATCCCTGACTCCCCCACCCACTTACCTCCTACACCTTTCACCTGCCATGCAAACCAACCAATTCACACTGGTGACTTTTTCCTGCCCAGAAGTGCAAAAAAAATGAACAAAAAGAAAAGCAGTAACCCCACTGTGTTTTTCAGCGTGCTTGCGTGCACCCACTGACTGCATGTTTTCGTGAGCGAGTACAGTGCATGTATTTTATGTCCACCATTTCTGTAAAGACAGTTGCACTGAAGGAGACGATAAATGAGCCAAGTGCAAAAGATGAAAGAACACTCTCAATTAAGATGAGCATGAAGCCTGGTTCATTAATAATGTAAAAATCATTACCCCCATTACGATGGCGACCCAGTTTAAAGACACTATATGTGAATGTGTGTTTGCTTGCCAGATACTTCATGCAAGAGCAGCGTTCAGTCAGCAAGTATTATGGATTCCTGCTGTGTTTTGGTTCCAATCATTCATCTTCCGTAATGGCAAAAGGAAAAAGCTTTGCATCTTCTCGGAAACCTGCAGCACTCGGGCGACTGGCTACGTGCAAGGAGGATGTGCATGCTTTGGTGCACCTATATGTGTAGAGGAAGGCGAGCCAAACAGAAAAAGGGAACAAAAGAGATGAAACAGACAGAGAACAGTCAGACAGGCGCACTCGCTCGATGCGTTCCTCTAAAATATTCATGTAGTTGAAGATTTCTGTCCCTGATTCCAGATCCAATTAAAGCTCATATCTAAATGAATGTGTGTGCCGAGGAACCAGGGAGAGACACGGCAGCAAACACAGCAACTCTGCTACTTCACTGACTGTTATGACAGTAAAGTGGTGCAGTCCGACAGCGTGCAGATCCAGCAAAGTGCACAAATAGAGGATACTGCACAGGTGCACAACTTTTTCTTGAAAGATGGGCCTCAGCGCGTGTTTTCTCGTCTATACACATGCTGACTTAATAGATTGATTCCTGGACCACTTGGACTACTTGTAAACTCTATATGTTTGCACATGTATAATGTATGCGAACCTGTCATATTAGCATGCTTCACGGGAACTGACTCAAATCCCCTCAACACGCAGAGCTGCTGAATATTTTAGCAGCTTGCTAGTAAAGTGAGGTGCAGGGGAAGAGGAGTGCCACAAGTTTGGCACATAGATGCTAACATCTTCTGCTCTTGTTGCACTAGACTGAAATAACCCAGATTCCTTGGTGAACAATTGCGGAAGATGTGTGGGCACTGAGGAAGCAGATATGAGAAATAACAATCACAGAAACATGCCTGTCAAGGTCTTCAACATCCGGAGGACATTGTCATGCTTTCTGTTGTCCAGGTTGAGTGGCAGACTGGGTACTGGTCCCCATGTTTTTAAAAGGCCTACCAGAGGGCTATCCAATTACAATAAATAGGAAAATTTGCTGGAGAAAAGGCATCAGCCAATTGTTAATTCTTGGACACAGAAACCCAGGCGGGACCTGTGGAGGCATCCATGGGAATATGGTGTACCGATCCCACTGTTGTGGGCGACTCTGTCACTGTATTAATACAATGAGAGCTGGATCCTTATTCACAGCAGTAAGTGGAGAATCTGCATGGCACGCCACAACGGTTGTGGTTTTCGCTGGCGGGATCTTGAGTCGCAGCGAAAGTCGGGAGCGAGCGCACGCAACCTGGGAGGCCTCAGGGTTACGTGTCCGCTTTATGCAGACAATGTGGCTAGGTTGGCGTCGGGTCGCTCGCTCGTCGGGGGGGGCATATTTCTTCCAATATTCTTCCGAGAGACCTCCTCTGAAAGCCGTTCCGGGCCTGTCCATCTGGTGGAGGGCCCTGAGGAAGCTCCGGGAATTGCCAGGGGAATTACATGGCCTGCACCGCTGGCTTGTTACCAGCATAACCCAACCTCGGATGAGGAGTAGGAAAATGGATGGATGGATGGACATGAAATATATAAAGCCGTTCAACATGGATGGCATGCAGTGCTGAGTGTCCTTCAGTGTGGAGAGCTTGGAGGGCAGGGCCCGTGCGGTGGCATTAAATGGGAATTAGCAGTGTTTCATTGTGATACTGATTGAGCACGTGTCCCTGGGGTGTGTTTACTCATTGTTTCCAGCCCTTGTAAATCTACAATAATCCTCCCTTTGCAGGGCAAACAACACACACATGAATATCAACACGTGTGCGTGCGAGCGCATACTTTTCACTAGCAAATATTTTCAGTTTGAAAGAAACACAATTCACCTCTTCACGCCCCACACTGGACATCTGAATACGTAAAGCTGTGCAAAATGCATTTAAAATAGCAAGGTTTAACTCCATTAGTGCGTGAATATGATTAGACAGACAGGGTTTGTTCCTCACACTAATATCCATACTGCACATTTCTTAACATTTGGCCTCCGCCCACTCGTCAACCCACGCAACCGCACAGAGACACTGCTGGTGAGACGCAGGGAGTGCAGAACTAGTTTGCTGCTTGTTGAGTCCGTCTCCTGCGAGCTTTCCACTGTCAGGGTTCACCCGCCGAGAACGAGCTTCGCACATATTTCAATCCAGCACGGGCTTGGCTACTCAACTGACCTTGATGCAAAAGACCACAGCCGAGGCATAATCAGCCACGTACAGTACTTCAGCCTTTACTGGAGAGGTGCGAAGAGGCGGCTGTATGGTACTTGTTTAGTTCTCATCAAAGAGAGGCGCCGTTCCAGAGGAGCGAAATCTACAATCTACTAATCTCCGTCCACTGAGAGCCGACACACACAATGAGCCCAAGCCAGCGCACGACATCTCTCATGTGTGTTATAGGCTCAATTGTCTGAAGTAAGCCAACGTGAATTGACCCTGCAGCTTGTGATAACGAGAGAAAGGTCAAGATGTCGTCGACTGGTGGCAGCATAATTTGACAATTTAAATAATTTAGGTTTGAGAATATCCAGATAGACTTCCCTCTGACTCAATGAAAAGAGGAAGATCGCAATACAAAATGGACTCTTAAATATTGAGTAATAAGTATAGTAATAACATTTACATAATTCCTTTCAGACATAATAAAAGATGAATATGTTTTTATTTTGGCCAGTGAGGGGCTGTGAAATATTGACACTAAGGGCCTGATATTCATAAAACATCTTATTCTGAGCAAACATTTTTAAGTAAACACCACTGAAACGTGATAAACTAAAATGAAAAAAACAACAACAACCCAACAGTATTATTATTCACTTTTTTCACATTCCGTTGCTGACTATCTGCTGTCATCTCTGGAAGAAAGTGGGGAGTTGGGTTTTCTTGTGGCCTAGTTACACATTTATTTGTTGGCTACAGTAGCTGCGCCAGTAGCTGCCTGGCTGTCGTATAGTATTTACAGCACAACGTGCTTTTGAGCCACAACTGGTGGTTCATCCAACTCAACTTGTTGTGGCCCAGTACTGTGAAAAAAAAATTCCAAAAAAAAAAACTCGGGGATGACAGTTTTGTGAGTTGCAAGCAGACCAAAAATATTGTTGCATTTTGAGCAGAGCAAACACTTTACAGAGAGAAAAAAGTGACATGCAGAGATAATGCGAACAATTTTTGTTTGAGGATATTTTACAAATATCGTATCCTTTGTCTGACTAACGCACAGCTGAGGGAGTGTTACACAATTCCTGGCACTGACTACGTGTCCATTCCAATATTGCACATTCAATTTAATAGTTTAAAAGTATGAAGACCCTCGGCAATCTGTCCTCACATATTGTTCCCATTGCACTCATCTGTACACACGCACACCCACATAGACACCTGCGCATGCACACGCACCCACACACATACACACAGCAAGCCTCGCAGCACACACTGAGAAATGGTATTTGCCGTTCTCTCGGGCGTGCACTTTATATACTGTATTCATATTTGAGCACACAGTGGGTAAAGGCTCCACTCTGGTGCGCAGTAGGTGTTGTGGAAATAAATATTTAATACTGGAATCTAATTGCCTTTTGTGGCCCTGAGCGCCCTAACAGACAATTGACAATGCTGGTCTAATGGCTATGCTCCCCCAGTTGGAGGGTGAACACACACACACGCACACACACACACACACACACACACACACACACACACACACACACACACACACACACACACACACACACACACACACACACTCACACACACACACACACACACACACACACACACGCACACACACACACACACACACACACACACACACACACACACACACACACACACACATGGCCCTGAAGGTCTCCAGGTCAATGGTCGTTGTGTGTTCATCTGTATGTTTGCAGGTCTGTTTACATATTCAGCGCAGGCCGAATAATAAACTCCCTGAGCTTCTGACAGAATCTGTGAAGCATACAGTCGTGTCAGGCCGGGTCGAATTCCGCCCGCTCTGCTTCTGCTCATTGACCAGAATGGCCTTGTAAAATCCCATTAGGGCAAGTTTTTTTAGGTTAAACATATGAACGCGGGACACGCAGTAACGACCTTACACAGCGACGCAAGTCAATAATGGATCCATTCATCTCGCAACATCAAATAACAGCGGCATCAATGAAAAGACGAGCTCGGAGGTAACTGGATTGCGTTCGGACCAGGCAAGACAGTTGGATTAGGGTTGTTTGCCTTGAATCATGGCCTTATTGGCAATTGGCTGGTCCTGACTGCCATCATGTGAATCTGGGAACATATATAAAAATAAATCGATACGCACTACAGAGTCCAGTAGCCACAAGTCAGGTGAGGGTTTAACCCACTGGAAATGGGAGCGTGTAGCTTCAACCAAGCATGATGAGCAAATCCCATGCTCTTGGCTCCAGTAGGGCAGTCAGAAATAATGATTAGGTCACAGGGTGGCCTTGGAGTTTGTCTTTTTTAGTTTTGGTTTGGCAATTGGTGAAGTTAGCCCTACATTGCAATTACACACATATACAAAAACACACAGAGAGACAGGGAAAACGAGCAGGTGGGTTGCAGAGACAATGATCACTGTCTAAAGGCTGATGTGTTAAAAACAACTTTTAAAAAGCAGCCAATGGTGAATCAGTAACATATGGAGACTTTTGGTAAGTTTGTTGTTGTCGTATTTTATCTTATGCCATTAACGCCAGTTTACTTACTTACTTACTATCACGCCAGCACTATCAGTATCCCTTGAAGTGCCCTAACCAAGTGGGGGACTCCTATTTCATCATTATTTGGCGAGAATTGCCACTTCTCAAACACGCCTGCCCCTCCCACCAACAGATTTAAGCGTATAGAAGCAGTCGCCCAAGAAGACGACAAAAGTTGCCAGAAAAACTCAAAATTGCGCCACTAATCCAAATAACACAGAGTGCAGCAGTCGCCCGAAAGTCCTCCGTGAGGCTGTTTACATGTTATATCGCAAATTGCGCTGAAATAATGTGGACTGGAAACATGTAGATATGCGCGGGGTGGTCCACAGGCGGTGAAAGACACACTGTGCCCGAGAGTGAAATTAGCATGAAAGGTTTTTTTTTTTTTTTTTTTTATTAATAAACAGATTTCCATTTAAATAAAATAGACAAAAATAGAATGTAAAAAGTATATGAAATGGATTTCTTAGGGGCCTTTTTGCTGCAGCATCCAGTGCATGTGTCCAAATCTAGCGCGGGACCGCTGACGTCCAGAGAAATCCCTTCAGGATTACCTCGTACGGCTGCGTGCGTATCTGTGATGCACAGTCAGGGTAGGCTGAGTTCATAGCACAACTGCGGTATGGATTTCTGCCGCCGCGCATTTACATATGAATAAATATGAGGGGAGGATGGGGGAGAGAGTGGGGTGGAAAAATCAAATAAATGAAGGGAAAGCAGGGAAATATAATCCTGTTAAAGATCAAACAGCAGGCTCCCCTCCCCCTCCTTCCATCATTCGCCGCCGCTTTAATTTTCCTTAAATTTATACCTTTTCCTCCTTCGGCTCGTCGAGCATTTCTCCTCTCTCTCTCTCTCTCTCTCTCCTCACATTCCCCTGTACTCATCGTTTGGGAGGCCACGTCTTCACCGACGCCGTCCGTTTGTCCCTTCCTTCCTTCCTTCTTTCCTTCCTTTATGGCTCTTCACCTCCTCTTTCCCTCCATCTTTTGTCCTCCTCCTCCTCCTCCTCCTCCTCCTCCACCTCCTCCGATCCGCCGTCTCATTTTCAATTTCATGGCCAGCCATATCTTTAATCTCGCCGCCACCCCCCCGCCCACACACGCACACCTCCTCTCTGTCCAGCGCTCCCTCCTGCCCTCCTTCCCTCCATTCCTCCCCCTCTCCCCTCCAGTGCAGAACTAAATGGAGATTAATGAAGGGAGGAAGATGTGTCTGTCATCCAGACGGTCGGATTCGGCCGGCGCGAAGCCCTGAGATCTATTCAGAAAAACAGTCCGGGGGAAGCGACGCACTATTAGGAGGAACCACAGATTAGCCCGCCGCTTACTCCGAGGTTATTTCGTGAGCGCGCGCCGCGGACCCAGAGCGTTTTTGGGGGAGATGCGGGCTTCCAACTCCCTCTCCCCCGACTCCCTCCCCCCGCTCCCATCACTGTGGGATATTCGGAGCGCGCCGCGTGTCTCATTTCCTTCTTAGCTTCAAAATTCCGACAACTGACGGACGCTCGCTGCTCACGCACCAGTCAAACAGCCCCGATAATCCCGCGGCAGGAAATTGGCTTGTATTTTAGAGCCTCATCTCCCGCATCACGTCCCCTCCCTCCATCCAGCACCACGCGCCCTTGGTTGGAGGTCAAGTAGCTTTTCGCTAATCTCGCATGCAAATTTTTTTCCGGCCGTAGCCTACGAGGCCCGTCCATAATGGACGAGCCGTATAGCGAGTGATGAGTTGCCGATGTCGGCGCTATAAGTCTAGTCAGCTTTGGGTGGAAGTGCGAAAGAAAGACAGAAAGGAAGAAAGAAAGAAGGATAGAAAGTCTTGAAAGTAAACCGCCATTTTGCTGTTGTGCGCCTGATGAAGGGGAATGCGTGATGCCGCATGAAATATTCAGCGCCGGCGCCAATCAAATGTTTTCGGACTTGTTATCCTGCCCTGTGATCACGCCGCCGTGCGGCACTATTGGCTTTAATTGCACGCGCACGTGCGGGACAAACAGGCGGGCGCGCTCACCGGCGACGCTAAACGATCGGGCTGGAGCGAAAAATCAAACACCACCGACGGCGGCGGCGACGCGTTCGCATGCGGGGCTAATTAAAAGCCTCCGTTAAAAAAAAAAGCGCGTCGCCGGGGCTAATCAAGTCTCGCGCGGCAGCTGTTTGCAGCATTCATCTTCAATCTGCGGCCTGGATGGGGCTTTCAAGGCACAGACATCGCCCTCCGGAGTCGAGGCTGCCGCGATGTGCAAAAGCAGCTGAGGGGAGGGACGCAGCAGGGGAGCCGGGCTCGTGTGACTATTGGTGAAAGGAGAAAAAAAAAAAGAAAGAAAAAAAGGAAAAAAGGCGCCTCAGAAAAGCTGACAGTGGGACCGCTGCTAAGTCGACAGGAGGACTCCAGCGAGGCTCCGCTGGAGGAACAGCGGCTGAATTACATGAGAGCGTCCGCCCGGCTAAAAATGGATTCCAGTCCTTCTCCGCCTCCCCACCAAAAAAAAAGTGCATTACTGGGCGAAGCTCAATGTCCTGAAAATGGAATATCGTATTTTTCTTTCTGGAGAGAGAGAGAGAGAGAGAAAAAAAGAAAAGAAACAGCACTAGCTTTGATGAATTGGATAATGGGATGCATAAAGCTACAGTAGGAGTAGGTGCTGGAGGGTAAGACGAGGTATGAACCTTAATTAAAAAGCAACGCTGACATTTACATGCTGTGAAAAAAACAGCAATAATCTTTAATCTTTAATCATTTCCTTTGGCTTTTTTTTTAATTTTCTTTTTTTTCCGTGTGTCTTCCTCTCAGACGAGCCGCATCACAGAGACAGTCCAGGCCGAATCCTGCAGGGGCCGTGACGTCGCCTTTTTGAGCTTTGTTTTTTTTTTCTGTTTCCAACGCTGGAAAATGACGCGTACGCACACACTCAGCACCTTTCTCACCCCCCCTTCCCCACCCGCCCCTCCCTCGTGCCCCTGTTTCTTTCTTCTAAATGTCACGGCGAGTGTTGACATCATTAATTGTCACGGGTTGATCCCTTTACGCTGCGCCGCCCCCGACCCTTTTTTCTTTACATGCTTTCATCCCTCATCCTAATCAGCCTGAGGGCAAAGCCTGTGTCAGGGCTGCTCATCTGTGACTCTTACATGGCAACTGCTGGGACCCCGAGTCCGCCGAGCGGGCGCGTGCACGCACACACACACACACAAACACACACACGCACACACACACACCACCATCGTGTGCAGCTGCCAAAGTCTGCACATCTGACATTCTTCATGTAAAAATCGGGATCATGATTCCTCATGATGGAGTGCAGAGCAGAGCAAAGCCCGATGTAGAGCACAAAAGGTCTTAACATTGAACAAAAGGCCAGAAAATCACTGTCATAACGAGACCAAACAGCGGAGTTTGTTAAAAAGGATTTTTTCTGACTCGACTCAAATCAGTTCTTGATTTGATTAAACCAACATCGACCTGGCTGACATGAGCAATACATCAAAAATAATGCAAAACCAATCCACCTTATTGAAGAATTAAATGGGCCTTACACCTCCATGGGTATTTATTCGAGAGAAAACACCATTTCACAGCAATGGTATTTTGAAATATTCACATCCCCAGCAGCGTGTGGAGGCTGCCAGGTGCTGTCAGACATGCGGCAGGGCGAGAGGAGGCACTGTAACCTCACAGAGCTTATTGGCCAATAAAATGCCAGGAGGAAAGTGGGACAGAACAACGGCACGGCGGCACAGGAGAGTCTCTTATAAACATGAATTTGCATGAAGCAAACGACAAACAAGCTTTGTGCACAAACGCCGCGTCAATCTGTGAGCTTTTTTCCTCGAAAAAAAAAATCTGTTTTTTTGGCGACGCGACATCCGTCTCGGTGCGTGGACATAAAAGCCAAACTGAAGAGCAAAGTCACCATTTTTAAAAAAAATATCTGCAGCCGAGGCCGCCGCCGGTGCGGAGATGTTGTGTTCTCGGTGGAGAGAGAGCCCTGCAGCTGAGGTCAGGGGTAAACACAATCAAAGGAGTGTTTTCTGATTGGCCGAAGACCGACGAAGGCGAAAAGCCCTCGAACGCTTTTTTCCACCGCCCCCCGTCCCCTGCGCTCCGCCTGCTTTGCAATCAGACCCCGCTCCTCTGTCATTGTGTTATATCACCGCGAACACACTTCCGTCTCATTCATATGCTAATGACATAATTCTAATTCCCTTTGCCCTCCCTTTAACTCGCAGCGTTCACGTTTCCAACGCGCCGCGTTAATATCGGCAACCGCCTGCCGCCCCAACCCCACCCGACCCCACCCGACTCGCCTCACCTGCCCTCCCCCACCTCCCCCGGTTCTCCCCTCCGTCCCCCTCTCGTCGTCTTTTGATCTGTGAGCTGAATTATTCCATCTTACCCGGGCTTTTAATTCTCTTGATTGAGCCAATTACCTTCTGCCTGGATCAATGCGGGGAAAAGGTAATGATTTAAATGGCTGCCGCGTAAAGCCACATGACCACTTCAACTGGTGCGAGAGCGCATGAGGGGGTGGGGGTGGGGGGGGGGGGGGAGGAAGGAAGACGAATTGAGAGAGAAAGAGAGAGAGGGAGCAAAGAAATTAATATCCCCTCTTTGCGCAGCGCCGCATGATTCAGCGCGCGTGTTTCAAGTGCATCGTTTTGCGTCGCCGGGTCCACCTGGTGTGCGCGTGCATGTGCGCGCACGTGCACAAGCGTGCGTCACCGGGCAAAAGCATGCAGGGGAAGGCAGACGGCGCAAACCCAGTTTCCTCGGGGATTATCTAAAATGTATGGGCTCTGCAGGAAACTGGGTCAGTCTGATCCTAAATGGCGCCACTGTAGCAGAAAGAAGCCACCCAGTCAATATTCCTCAGCATTCCCACAATCCCGCGCTCGTCTGTCAGGACCCGGGCCCGTCACACGCGGCCCCGACCCCGGTCGAACGCCTGTATGCGGGCGCGTACGAAACAACGCCACACTCGCGGACGCACTATTATTTTTTTTTTTTCTTCACCCATCATTGCAACTCGTCATCTCCTGTTGACTGAGCTGTCCCTTCCCATTTGGCCTCCTTCCTATCTATTATTGATGTAATGGAGCATTGTATCTAAATGCAGCTCTGCCTGTGACAAGCACTTCGGGCCCGGAGGGAAGGGGGAAGCGGGCCAACAGCCGCAAAACTCTGACAGGGTTCGCAGTGGGGGCGAGTCAGCGGACGGATGAATGAACGATTGGGCAGGTGGTTATCTCGGTCCTGGACGCGGCCTGACACAGATATCTGAGGCGCAGGAATTTCTGTGCCTGCGTGTCTGCTGTGTTCCTCTTTTGATCCGACGTCTTCGTGCATTTGGCTGAGAAAAGTAGTGCTTTGAAAGACACGACGGCAGAGGGAGGAGAACCGCAGCTGGAGGACAACAGGAGGGGAAAAAAGCTCTCGGTTTCTCCGTTTCTGACGGATGGGTTTTAAAAGTTGTTTTTTTGTGGTGTTCTTTTTAACGGCCATCATTGGACGTCTTCGTCTCAACAAATAAGGCGTTTTTTTCTTTGTTAAGCCAATTTAGAGTTTTCACGCACGGCAATTTAAAAATCACAGGAAGAAACAAACATTTTGGTTCAAAGCTTTAAAGTGATTTTGATGTTACATTTACGACACCAAAATGAGACTTTATTTTTCAGGCAATTAACTGATATCACCTTCTCTCAGTCCAAAAGAAAAAGAGGGCTGAATAATTCGTGTACATGCACTTCTCACAAGGATCCAGACCCTGCAAGTTATTTGTTTCTGATTTGATAACAACGTATTACATAAAATCTTATGACAAAAAAGTTAGAAACCGTTGACTTTCGGGTAGAAATATAATGAGCTTGTGCTATAATATTATCTCATTGCAATAGACGCTGCGCAAGAAGTGCGCGATGCTGATTTCTACATCTCCAACTGTTTCATGAAACAAAGGATGGCAGCAGTGGTGGATGGACTGTGGCAAAAAATGTCTCAAAACTCGTCAAACAAACTGAAACACACTGTCCAGAGAAGTGAGCGGCTGATTCGTGGATCAGCTTGTTAAAAAAAGTGTGATGTGATGCACTAAGTAGTGAAGCATTTGGTGCGTAGCTCGACGATGTCAGCGTAATGCAGATCAACGAAATAATGATTCAAAGGATTGAAATTCGAAATTAAAAAAAAAAAAAAAAAAAAAACAGCGGCGAGTGGAAGCCGTCAGGCAACAGGCAACACTTTGACTACCATAGCAACACTAAAAATCAATGAGCAGTTTATAATTACCAAAAGCAGAGTGACTGACGGGACTAATTAGTTTGCTTAATTGGCTCATGTTTCCTGTCTTCTTTAGCGCTTGTACAACACGTCTCACTGGCAACGAATAGCGCTTATCTAAATAATTAGTTGATATGTAACTTCAAGAGTGGCAGACAAATGGAAAAATAGACTGTTGAACAACATGTTTGATGTACAGAGGAAACAGTTTTATCAAGGTTGGGCGTGTGCTTCATCTGAAAGAATATCTCCTCCATCTTTAATCACCCAAAGGACAAACACAAAGTTGCCACTCCAATGAACTGGCACCAAGTGTTTGGTAATAAAACTGTCACCCCCCAAGCTTCTTCTGAACATAATCCTGCTGGAATTCTGCTTCGATTCGTCTTCATTCTTTTTGTGTTGCTAAACTACAGTACCCTTCGTGGGCCATTAGAAGTCCAAAGTCCATCCGAGCCACTTAGCAGAGGGCAAGGAGGGCAACAGGAGATTCGGTTACCACAGCAACAGGAGGCTAGTTCAGTGCGGGAGGTCGGTGGCAATAAGTTCTCCTTTCAGGGGCGAGACGGTGTTTGAAAGGCAGAGGAAGAGGAAGTGATGTCTCACTCCCCGCACCACTTCCTCTTTTCACCTCGCTCGGGCCTTTCTACTTCAACGCGCGCAACACCGTCATCAAATCCCACTTTAGTTCCGTTAGTTTACGCATGCTGGACTTTCATTACCTCTTAGGTTGTGACAATGTGTTTTTTTTTTTATGCCTTTATTGATTACTTTCCCACTCAACTTAAGTTAAGCCTCAAAGTGAGCCTTGAAATCTTCACATTTGTCATTTTTAAATGACCAAATTACTGTGAAAGGGATTACAAGAATCCCTCATGCCGCTCGCACGCTCAAATATTTGGCGAGAAGTCACATTTGTGATCTTTTCTCCCTTTAATTTTCTTAAAAGGGGAATTTGCAGATAATGTTCCACACTCAATATTAAATTGTCTTTAAATGTGAAACGGAGTGAGCCCACACAGTGCAGAGACACTGAGAGAGAGAGAGGGAGAGAGCAGCCAGGAATATGTATTATGTAACAGAAAGGATCCAAATCTAAGAAAGTAAATCACTCTGGCTGACCACAGTGCCAACATCACCATGATCACATGCTTCTCTCGCACATAATTAATAGCTTCATTAATCTCAAACCCACTCTTTCTTTTCAAATTCATTACTCCTTAACAACCTTCCACTTCTAGCTGCATAATGAAAAAAAAACACAGATGTTATCAGAGCGCTGATTAACCCTGTGTGTGTGTGTTTTTTTTTTTTTGAGAAACAGTCAAATATTAGGATGAAATGACGCGACAGATGCTCCAGAAGCCTCCGTGCACCTGCAGTGCAGTTTCGCCCATGTGTGGAGCGGGAAGCAGATCACGTCGTGAATACATTGTGACTCGATTAGGAATCCCAGCGAGGTCGCGCGGCCTTCGGTACCGCAAGGCTGTCAAACCCCGGGCACGGCCGGCTTCATCCTCCTCACCGGTAATCATCAAATTTAACAAGAGAGCATCTTCACAGCTGCTGTGTTTTCGCGCCCGAGCGGCTTCCACTCTGCCACCGGGAAAGACGCTTAAAGACCGCTCGCCGTCCTTGCAGCCACTGTGCGGTATCACACGAGGTAAGGAGATATTCCTAAATCTCTTCTCCTCGTCTCGGGGCTGCTTCTCCCTAAGACCCACATCGTGTATCTCTTGCCGAGATGTTATTTAAAATTGGAATCTTCAAGGTGGGGGGGACTTGCGAGGATGTTACCCGACAATAGCTATGCTGCTACCCTTCCTTGTGCACAAATTCAATCCCTTTTTTATTATCATTATGATTATTATTAATTCCGGATTCGTCCCCGTTGTGCATAATCCTATTTCATCTGCCACACCAATCTCGGTATTTTGTCTACTCCGCAGCTTTAGTCCGCCAGTACTTTTCACACCCTTTTCATTGTGTCAGCATCCAATAATCCTCCGGTACACATACCTTCCCACCTGCCTCCCGCATCGGTACCCCATCCCCGGCTCACTCCTCTCTCTGCCCCTGTCAGCGCCTGCCTCTCAGCCCCCCCCCCTACAGATGGCATAATCCCTGTCATATTGTCACATTACAGGAGTTCAGATGCTAATGGCTGCACTGCTAATCCAGCTGCCGGCAGTCTGGACTAGTGCCCGCACCCGCTCTGCCCGGCCTCCGTAACAGCTGCGCCTCGCTCGCTCATGCCAGTGAGACACCAGGGATCAGCAGACACAAAAATGCAGCCACGTAGGCTGGTGGTGGTGGTGGTGGTGGTGGTGGTGTGTTGGGTGAGAGGTGAGCGGGGGCATTAGCGGGGACGGAGGGGCCCTGAGATACGGTTATGGCGGCGGGGGAAGATAAGTGGTGGACAGGAGGTAGATGAAGGCGGAGTGGCTTGTTTGCATTGCATTACCGAAGGAGCCGCGGACGGGCGACGGGGGGGCGGGGAGGAGACGAAGGTTATTGTGTACAAGGCCTTCTCGCGCCGCGATAAGAGCGAGGCTGCGGCGGCCCTCGAAATTAACACGTGAGCGAGCGGGAAGGAGGGCAAACAGAGTTCTGGACGACAGGACAGGACAATAGTTCAGCAGGAGGGCCGGTGACGTCTATATCAGTTGTGCCTCCATGTTCTGTCTTTATCTTTTTTCTTTTACCAAAATGAAAAAAAGATAAAGACAGAAGGCGCCAAGGTGGCGCTGATGAGTGGGATTCTTCCACTGTGCACAAAACCAATGCAAGGTTTGTATCAGGAAGGTCATTGGACGAGTAAATCCTGAGCCAAACTAAACGTGTGATTCAAAACTCTGTCGAGGAAACAACCTAACGGGTTTGCTTTGGCCCTTCTTTACTATTTGACATTTTTCTGCTAGTTTCACCGTGAGGCTGCGCTCAAGCCCGATCGCAAGCTCGCAGCTGCGGCGAGTCACATTTGTTTGCAACATGGGCCCCTGTGATCCGGCATCAGGCCAACTACACAACTCCCCATCACACAATGGTTCTTGTTATGGAAATTCCACTACTCCACCACCACCCCACAACCCGGCTCAACAAAGCAGCTGATTGGATGTGTGTGCAGCCTTGGTGAGTGTGTGTGATGTTTTTTTTGTTGTTGTTTTTTTTACAAGAGTTGCAGAACAAAAATAGCTTTTGTGCAAAGCTACAAGTTCCCCTATTGCAATACAGAATATCCTTCCATGCAGGCAAAGTCAAATTGGTCGCCGGCTTTTTAGATCTGCCTGCTTTGACTGGTGAAGAGCAGGTGTGTTTGTAAAGACACAAGCTGGTGGCCCAACCCACTCACGACCAATCAGAAATGTTTTCCTCCCTCTCCCCCCTAAAAATCAAATCTAATGCATTTAGTCATAATCTTGTTCCAACAATAGATTCTTCTCTTTATTGGCCAAAGCTTGAGATTTTTTTCTGTGATTCCATGGCTCCTGGTTTGGTTCAAAGTGAGAATTAGCTCATGTAAAACAATCTTTAGAATGAGGAGAGACGGCTTTCACAGCCACTGAGAGACAAATAAACGGTTAGCATAGAATACGAGTGTAGCGCCACTTATCAAAAATTAAAATCAACTTAAACCTCCGCCTCTTTAATAAAACATCTGTCCAAAAGCACCAACATCATTAGCACGAGGAGCGGTCATGGAGCTGCTTCAAAACAATTCCCTTAATTTGACTTTGGGACCGCCGCATTCAATTATTGATGAATGGAAGCTGGAGAAGGGGACGGAGAGGGGGACAGAGGTGGGGCTGAATGCATGATCAGGGGAATAACAGGGACACGTGGCGTCTTTCGCCCCGTCGAGTAGCAGCGTCGCACCCCAACGTTCCCGGCCACTCTCTTCTCTCCAACAGTAACAATTAGATCCGACGGGAGGCTGACGGAGAAAATTCTCCTCTGACTACAATGGACATCAGCGGCCGGGTTCTCGGCAACGTCTGACAAATGTCCTGTTAATGCATGACCACTGCGTATCAGGATCGCTGCTTTGTGATACAAGCCAGAACTCTGGGTTAAATTCGATTGCAGAGTTTTGGGGTTAAATCCAAAAACAGGAATTGGGAAACCTAATTCTCCGCTCAAAACTGACTTCTCAAACGTGGTCAGTTTTGACAAACCACCGTTTGAAAGAGGAAGACGAGCTGAAAAGGGGCAGACGCACACAGCCAGCTCTTACACACACACTCATCTCAATCTCCAGTGTGTTAAGAGTGAGACCTCTGACCCCAACTTCCCCTTCCTCAAGCACGGCAAAATTGGGAGAGTGGATGCACAGCCTGTATACTCAGCCCTTGTGCACACAGCAGCCCGGCTGACGTTTGTGTGCGCACACTGTTTACACAGGCGTTGTGTCCATTACAGTGGAAGACCTCAGCTTCTCGTCTTTCTTGCCGCTCTCCACTACAGTTTCCCCCTCGCGGGCCGCGTTTAAATATTCCGGCGGCTGTGGTGAAACAAACCGCAGCGTGGATGCACAGGTAGCGGGGGAGGGGAGGACGGCGTAGCTGTCGTCTGACGGTATGGCTAAAAACGGGAGCCGTGCAAAACTTCTGCATTTTGCAAGAAGGGAAAATGAGATTCCTCTTGCTACAGTCAGCAGCTAAGCACATAAATCTGCTGCACTGAGCTGTACAGCAAGAGTTCTTCACGCCGTCACGTACGGATATGTTAAACAGAGGCGGCAGAATGTAACAGCTGGCTGAAACGTCCGTTTCAGGAGGAAAATTCTGCTGATTCTAATTTCAGCAAATCCGTCTTTCGGGGTTGTTTTTCTCCCAATGCTGCTGACTGAAGAGAGGGCCGTGACCCCGCAGGTTACCGCCGCACCCACCCAGCGCCCACCAGAGGAGAAGCAAGAGAGCCGAGCATTGTAGAAAAAAAGAAAATAAGAAAGAAAAAAATGTTTGTTGAGGAGATTTGAAATGCCAAGAGGGGGGGTGTGTGTGTGTGAAGAAACGGTTTTGGGGTCAGAGCCGTGAGTGTATTCGGACGGACAAGGGTTGAAAGGGGAAAAGGCCGCCCTGGATTGGATGGCATTCCCAGTGGGAAACTGGGAGAAACTGGAGGAAGCTTCTGAGGCTAATCTGTCATTAGCATTCCAAAAGGAAAACACGCACTGCACACTCACACACGCACACGCACGCTTGCACACTCATGCACGCACACACACACACACACACACGTAGAATCAAACATCTGATAGCCACATTCATGAATATTTTCTGCCAAAAAACAAAATGCCATGTGTGGTGTGGGCAAATATTTTTCTGCTGCAAAGCACATCAAAATAACTGGAAGGCATTTGGTTACTGAAAAAACAGTATTTTTCTTCTTTTTTTGTCGTTGGAGCAAAGAAACTTTGCTAGTTTCAGTCTATTAGTGTAACGTTGCTAGAATATACAACGCGCTACAACGTAGCTCTAGCTCGTATAACTAGAATTCGCAAAATGAAGAACAACGCGGCAGCAGACAAATTGCTCAATGGTTGTTTGCACAAGTTTGCAATTTATTTTTCCCCTTCTCCTTGTGTTTGTTTATACGGCAAGATTTTCTATGTGAACACTACACGTCTTCTTCTCTGTGACAGCGCCACGCACAGGCATGGATCTGTAAACACAGCTCTCAATGTGACACAATGTTCACAGAAACATTTTTTTGAAACGTAAAAGAAACGGATCATTTTCACCTCTGCGTGGACAGGGCCCCATTTGAGGAGAAATTACTTTAAACTATGGGACAATACTGTGAAACAAACACAGAGCCTTGGATTAAAAAAAAAAAAAACAACTAAAAAGAAGCAGCGGCAGAATGGAATGAATGGCCGGTGTTGAATCCACTTAATGGCAGCCGGTAAATTGGGGTTCTGAGGAGAAATAATCAAGAGAATGGGAGCGAAACTGAGGCAGTTTATTATGTACAAACACATCGCCGGGCTGGCAAACACACACGAGCGGCGTTGGATCCCAGCAGTCCATTCTATGGTCAACACAATGAGGCCTGTTCCAGTAATGAGGGAACCCAGAGCCGTATTGATCACGAGCGGTGGATCAGAGGACCTCTGTCAGTCCCTCGGAGCCCACTTTATACGGGCCGAGAACCCGACTAAATCCCCTCTCATTTTCCAATTTACATCCTTCCCTCTCGCTCCGCCTGCATCACGTCTTGCCCTCTTGATCCACTGTGGAGGTTCTTCCCTCCTTGCACTTACATCCCTCCTCCCCCTCCCGACCACCACCACCACCACCGATCTTTGTTGCTCCCATCTCTTTGGCTCTCTCTTCCCCCCTCCGCTTCCGCTGTATCAGCCTCCTTATTTATGTAAATCCATTTGCTGTGAGAATGAAGCTTGTCTAATGTCCTGAACACTGCTGGATTTCATGCCATTTCTTCCCGGTAACGTTAGAATAATGAAAATGTAAATAGCGTTAAGCTGGGTAGCTTAAGACAACCTCTTAATGAAGGCGGTGGGTTGGGAGGCGGAAGGAGGGAGGATGGTGGTGGTGGTGATGGTGGTTGGGGGCGGGGGGGCGTTTCAAAAGGGGGGGGGGTTCAAAAGAGTTCCACCGTCGTCGACGTGAACATCACACGCAGGCAGCGACTGAGGAGGAAAGGCACATGGGAACCGGCGTCATAGAAATTCTGAATTCTAAAAAGTACGCTGTGAGCCGCCTTCGAATAAAGCGCAGATTTCTTTTCAAGTGACATTTCAAGTGGTTCGCTCTGAATACCATTCAAGTCTCTCTTTCTCTTTTCGCTCCCTCCCGTTGGTTTCTCCAGGCTTTCTCCATGGTTGCCAGTCAATGTAGCAGAAAACAATCCTGGGCCGTAATCGGAGGAAGATGTTGTTAAGCCTTTTCATTTATTTTTCATTCATCCATTTTCATTTATTCCGTCTCACTCTGAAGTGGCCGTCCGCTCGAAGGCCGAGCCTAATATTCCGCCGATTGTTCTGCCGTTCTGAAAAACTCACGTTGCTCTTTTAACAGGAGCGGGCGGTTGTGCAGGAGGGCGAGGGGGTGGCAGTTACGTAAGTAGGAATACAGAAGGGCTTCCCTTGAGGTTTTTTTTTTTTTTTGGGAGACCGTGAGGGAAGGGAGAGAGCAAAGGTGACCTCTTACAAAGGGACTGAGTCGTGACAGGAAGAACGGGGCGGAAAAAGCAAAGGGATGGTTTCGAGACAGGAGCCGAGAGAAAGGGACAGTCGAGCAAAGTGCCGGAAAAAAAAAATCATCCAAATCAGAAAGTTTCTTCTTTTGTGTTCTCATCATCTGGATAAAAGGTCCGCCGCCTCTTTAGAGATTGCGGATCTACGCCGACTGCCAAACAGCGCGCACGTCCTTGCCGCGCCTCTCAACCTTGGGATAACTCCGCATTTGCACATCAGGCCGCTAAGTCAATCCCGGAGCTACTCAGCCAAACAGACCGCTGGCCTGACCTTTGATTGTGAAAGCCTGGCGGGCTGGCAAGTTAATCCTGGAGCGTAGTAGTCGTCCAATCAAGTTGTCAGGCCGGGATCACCGTCAATAACACGTTCAGGTCAAAGAAGGAGTGGCGTTTCTAACCGCGCTCCGTCCGCGGCCCGTCGTGCGCGTCGGTAAGTCTGGACATGATGCTGTGCAGGTTTCAGAGAGGCAGCGAGTGAACAAGTCAGTCATCCACATCGAAGGCCAGAGTTCACAAATGATGAGTGGACGATGGCTGTGATGACCATGAAACCATTGTACATTTTTCATCAAGTCATTGCGTATTCAAGTCCTGCGTTTAGGAAGAAGTTTGCACTGCCCTCTGTGTCTAAAACCTCTGAAGAAAGAGAGGCAGCAGCACATAAGGACTCGCAGATGGTGTAGATTGTGAGGATACACGTTTCCCAAAAGCCTTTTAATTAATGAGCATTAAGGTGAAATCCACATTGGAAATTTTTGTAATTCAAATGAACCTCCTCTAATTCCAGTTAAACTTAGCACGCTGACTCGAGGTGGTTTTAGTCCCTTTTCAAATTGGAGTTGTTTCAGATGTGAAAAATGCTTTGAGGAAAGTTGGAAGTTTTGCCGAATCTACTCTGACGAGGACAGCCAATGATGTCACCTTAACAAACCGCTAGCATTAACATAGCTGTTTTCTTTCACGGAAAAAAAAAAAAAGTAAAAACCCCTGTTGACAGAATTTCCTGAAATCCTCTCCATTCTTCTGCTGGTTTTTGTTTACTTCTGTTCCTTCCGGTAGCCAATTAGCTTGGCCCTATGACGTAACTTAGCCGTACGTGGCCTCGGGAATTCACATCAAATCCGTTTAACGGAGCCGTTTTCATCGTCTTTCAAGGAGTGTTTCAACAAGGTCAAAAGGAGAAGGGAAGTGAAGCATTCACTTGCTAAATAATACTCATGTTTTTTTTAAATAAAGTGTAGACTCAGTGAAACGTTCGGGAGCTCGCTGCGCAACTTGTTATCGCTTCTTGTTCTTCTTCTTTTTTATTATTGATCGCCCTCCAAGCCCGGGCACTTGACAACATGAAGCGGCAGAAAGGTTACTGTGCAGCCACCAGAACCACCCACATCCGCAGCTGGGTGAGGGAGGGAGGCAGCGAGGGAGGGAGAGAAAAAAAAAAAAGCCAGAGCGGAGCAACTAGACATGGAGTGGAAGAAATGGCGCCGGGCGACGGAGGCGCCGAGGCAACGAGAGGGGTGGACGGCGAGAGCGAGGAATTCAGGAAAAAAGATCCAAGGGAGTGGAGAGAGACGGTGCTATTTACGGTAGATTAGTTGTTATGGTGATAAGCAGAGAGGGAGAGGAGGGGATGAAGTTGTCAGGGTGATGGGGGCTGCACTGGGCTACTAATGATATGTAAAAATAACTGCGCTCTATCCTACCTTTGCAAAAAGAGAGCGAGGGAGAGCGAGAGAGAGAGAGAGAGAGGGAGGGGGGTGGGAGAGAGCGAGAGAGCAAAGGTACCACACAGACGCGCACAAACACCCTCAGATGGCTGCGCACACAAAGACCGACAAGAACCATGCTCCTCTCATTAGCATGTGGAGACACATTCGCATTCCTCCCCCACATTCTCAGCTCGGAGATCACCTTCTTTTTTTTTTCCTTTTATTTATTTAGATTTATTTATTTATTTATTTGTACGTTTTTCACTTAATGAGGGACGGATGACGGATGCACACAAACACCGGCGGCTGCCTGCCTGCGTGCGTGCGTGCGTTCGTGTGTGTGTGCGCTGCCTCCCATCCCATCCGCGAGGCTTGTGCGGTTTTATGTTGGTTTCTTTATTTGCCTCTCTGAAGGGGCTCACGGCGGCGGCTGAGTGCATATCACTCTGACGGCGGAGGACTGCGGGTAATGATTGTTTAAACGGCCTGGAGGAGTTGCTGCACGCTGGTCTCCGCAGTTTCCACGCCCCTGGGTTAAAATACCTTTAGGTGTTGTTTTTTTCCCTTTGTTAATAAAGGCGCCCGTGATAGCCACCTCCACACGGCATGCAAGTAATACATCGGCGGCGGCCTCGCCGGGCATCGCCTTGACTTTATTTGGCCATTCGCAAGTGAGAGGGGATGAAAGTTCTCACATTCACGCCGAGGTGCGTAATATTCGCCGCTGGCCAGCAGGGGGGTCGGCGCATTTCCGGTGCTGGAAGGACATTTGGAGACGTCGGCGGCGGTGGTGGCGGGGAGGAAATACATTTTCGCACGGCTTAGCGGGCAGACACACAGCAGACACCGAGGGGGCTTCTGGGAAATTAGATATCATAGCACGCTAACAAACGGAACACAGTTTTAATGTGCTTTCAATTACTGTGATCTCTATAAAAGCACCTGGTGGTCCTTGAGCCTGTTTACTAAGTTTTAATTACCTGCTCTGTTTTCACTGGTATTTATAAACCCGCGCGCACGTGCGCGCACACACTTCCGCCAGTTCATGTTGGAACGCTACATGATATTTACCTTTAGACCGTGAACGATTTCGCGGCGTAATTGCTTCATTATCAGTGAAGAGCAGCACGCGCGCCCCTCTAATCGTCTGTTCCCTTTTGAAATATACGGCCTCCATCCTCCACGCAGCCATGCCCGTCACGTGTGCGTGCACATGTACGCGTGTAATTTTCCTGAGCGCACATTAGAGGGAGTGACGTCCCCCTTTGGCGACGGTCGGTCTTTTTGACTGAAAGGCATTCCGGAGCGACGAGCTCCGCCTTTTTTGCCGACACGAAGCCGTTCAGCTCAGTCGGAGAAACCGATGTCCGAACGGCGACTCCCGGCCTGATGCCGCTCAACTGAATTCGTCGCATTACGCCAGCTTGAAAAAAAAAAAAAAAAGACTGAGCGTCCGCTGGAAAAGCCATTTAATCTCCAGCGGTCTGCATGTGATCAATCTCCCAACCACGGTGTTACTGCAGCAACGGCCATTCCTCATCATTTAGAGAGAGAGGTATTGACCGGCCGAGCCTCTGTAATGCATTTGTCCGCGTTGTGACCACGGGGGGCTTAGGGGTAAAAAAAAAAAAAAAAAAAAAAATAACAAAGAGAGCAAAACTGTCCAGTGTACACAAAACATCCTCTCAGCGTCGTGTGTTTTTGCACGTGGCCGGGCATTGGTGCGTGAAAGGTGAGGGGCGAGGGTGCGCTGCGGCAGGAGCGCAAACAGCGGGATTAGGGTTGTGTATATGTTTACGCTGAGACGCGTGGATATTGACGCCTCCGCTGACTCACTTGGCCTCAGCCAGGGAGGATGCGCGTGTCGCAGATGTGGAAAAAGCGAGGAGGAAAAAAGGGGAAAGGCGAAGGCCGGCGCAATTAGCGGAGAAGGAGGCTTTCCAGGGCGCGCACCTCCTCAAGCCGAGGCCAGATCAGAAGCGCAGGGGGTGGGGGGGTCTCGCTCTCTCTCGACACTTGCTGCCGCAGCAGGTAACGCAGGCACGCGTCCGTGGGCTGAGCAGGAAGGGGACGGCGGTGGCGATGGCGGCGACGTGCCGCTAATGGACTTTATCTCTTTGGCTGCCACCGCCAGCCGGGTGGCGCCCTCAGCTGTGAGCCATTAGCTCCATTAGCCAAACCAACAACGGGGCTCAACTGCGAAAACAGCCCGCGGATAACAAGCTTTCCACCTGCCGATATCGCAGCCGTATTTGCGGTTTCACAGGGGAAAAAAATAAATAACATTCTGCGTGTGAGTGGTGAATCAAGCGAGTTGATTGTGGCCCCATTCAGATCTGACGGCCATGCGTTTTTCATAAAGCTCACCCGCTGAGCCGGTCAGTTTAGTGCACACGTCAGTTGAACATTTCAATGTGAATTGAATATTGACTAAAAAAGGTCTCCCTATATCTTATTTGTATGTTATTTGTGATTTAAAAACAAAAAACAAGAGCAGGGGTGCACCTAGCAGATAAAGAGACCAGTGTGATTTTGGAAGAAACGCTGGACGAGCCATTCAAATGGCCGCACATTTGGCGTTTCCTTGTCTTTGCGATTGACTGCGAGGGCATTCAAGGTGCAATCTCCAGGACTTCATCCCCCACAGTGCCTCGGGGGGGCCCACGTCAGATTTACAGCGCTCCATGACAGGCCCTTATCAGGGATTTGGAACTGGGACTTTGCAGAGTCATCTAGAATATTGGCTGTATCACTTTTATCCCGGCTCAGGGAAGCAGCGAGAGGCCAAGGTTGGGATATCACAAGTCGCACACACAGACAAGATGAATAGAATCAGAGAGCAGCACGCTGGCACATACGCACTACCCTGCTGGGATCGTTGGGTAGAAATGCGGTATATATCTATATATTTTTTTTATTAAGCGTGCAGACCACACGTCATTTTTTTGTCATCTGTGGTGACTGGGTTCGCTGTCTGCAGCTCTGCCTCTTCTCACTGTGCGAAGTCAACTTGCTGTCTGGAAACGATCACTGCAGGAACGAGGCTGGGTAAAGCTCTATCGTTTCAAGCTTGCAAAGAGGCACATTGACATGAACCGACGCCAAGTGTTGGTGCGAAATATTAAAAAAAAAAAAAAAAAAAAAGGTCCTGCAGCATCTCCACCATGAGCGTAGCGGTGCTTTCAGATCAATGTTAGCGCGTTAGCAGGCTTCTTAAACTTGCTGTAGCCTATTCTCTCATTTGCATTGTGTCGGGAGCCGGCGAGTCGATAATCCCATTAACGGCAATACGACGCACTCAAGTGCCGCTACATATCAACAGCAGTGAAAGCGGCCTCGCAAGTGTCAAGCGTTAGGGACAACGCACGAGGCGGCGCCGGCGTCCCTCGCATCTGCGCCTGAGTGCAGAGCGCTGTCCTGATCGGCGGCGCTCGTCCCCACAGGCCGCGTTTAAAAAGCCATTATGGCAGCCAACAGACCGGACAGCAGGCCTTGGATGTGTGTTGTCTGGCTCTCTCGTGACATTTGGAGTGTTGCGGACAAAGCCTTCAATCCCGCGTCTCATCGTTATTTATTTTCGGCCGTACGGGACGGCGAACGGCAGAACGGTTGGTCACCGACGCCATTGTCCGCGAACGTCGGTTGCAAGTCCGCCCGGGACGACGCGCAGACACATGCGTATAGAGCCCCGCTAGTAACGACCAGGCTAATGAGCGTGAATAGATTAATGAGCTTGAACGCGCTCGTAGTAACGACAGTTGGAATCTGTATCTAGATCTATTGATGCTCTTTTGAAGCAGGGGGACTCAAATACGAGTCTTAAAGGGCCACTGTGAATTTTTCTTTCCATGACTCAAAGGTCCATTTGTTGAGGTCAGTACGGCCGCATGCGATAATACTGTGGTATTCCAAACAAAATGTCATTTTCATTCAAACCGGCAACAAAAACACACACTAAAATAAAATGTATTTCCCAGTTTGACATAAGTTAAAAGGACAGGAAGGGGTTACAAACACTTTTCTTTTTCAATACTAGTCCCATGAAGCAAGAAGGGAAAGTGTATTTCTGTCCGCCTATGGAGGACCACTGCACCAAAGCAACTCTTTCCTTCCTTGTTCCCTGCAGGGGGCACTGCAACAAACTGATTGACATGTTGAGTTTGGCATGGGTTTAAAGGTCGGACGCCCATCTTCACACAAGCCTTGTACTCATCTGCCGCTGGGGGCCTGCACGGGCGAGGACACTCGAGGAGCGCCCCCTAGAGGCTGTATTTTTGGTGTGACCTGGCTGGGGATCATTTTGTGGGCGACACACCACCGTCACACCAAAGTGACATCGCACAAACAAACCGAAGCAACCATTACAGCCACAAAACGGCTCCGCGGTTACAACCTGAAAAAAAAAAAAAAAAAAAGAGAAAAAGCACATTTTTTATTCAACAGAATTTTGTATCACCAGGGCTGTATTTTTTTTTCATACCTTTATATTTGCATTGAGTCAGCATTTGTGTAGCTGTCGCCGAGAGAGGATTCCCAAAAGCACGAAAGCCAAAAGAACTATTTCCGTGCGTTCACACAATAAGCACATTTCTGGCACTGGAGCTCACGTAGCTCGCCGGTGAAAGACCTGAAGGTTCGGAGAGCTCGCTCAGCCTCTCGCCATTCACCTTTTTGCTTTCGACTCGGGACCGCATTTATCTGATGCTCATATGCATATACGCTACCGTTCAAAGGTTTGGGTTGACTGAGTCATTTCTGCACTGACCTCCATTATAAGCAGCTTCACGAAATGGACGTGCTGAAGACAAATCGGATGGCTTTGACAGTTGTTGCCTTAAACGTCTGATTGACAATGAATATCAAGTGTGCAATATGCGGCCATCTTTACAGAGGTTGAATGCTTTACAATTGCTATAAAATCTAAACATTTCAAAAACAAAGCTTTCTATTATGATCACACTTAGTTGTGTGTTATATTTAAGGCTCTTTTAAACAGCCGATTTTTACAGAGTTCACACAGGATTTTGCACACTTGGAATTCTCTCAATCAGTTTTAATTGGACGTTGGAAATGGGTTTCATTAAACAATAAAATGTGGTCATACTGGTTAAGCGCATCTTGACTGATTTTCGTGCACTCGTAATGATCACATAGCGTAAAATAATTATTTCATAAAACTGGTTATGATGGAGTTCAATGTAGAAATGAGTCAGGGACCCCAAAAAATTTGAAAGGTAGTGTGTGCATGACCATCAGGGATGGTTTTCACCACACTCGCATTAATAAAGTGAATTTTGCCGTGTTAAGTCATAATGTCAGTGGTTTGTAGTGGTGTAAGTGGGCGATGTGGCTCACGTCCTTTCAGAAGACATAACCCAAAAAGTGTTGAGCTGCATGACTGGGGGATCAAACCGGGAAGATTCTGCCTGCCAACCCGGCTGCCAGCCCGCCTGCTTTTCGGCCCAGATCCAAAGATGAACAGTAATTTATTTGGTTGACTGGCTCCTATTGCCGCTTCATCCCCAACTTCCCACAGAGATCATTTTCCTGACTGATCTCTGCTCTGTCTGATGCAGGCCGCTGAGCAGAGCGGCGCCAACAGGTGCGCGCCAGAGCAAGGAAGGGGTCTAATTTCGGCCGCTTTTGTTGTCGCTTGAGACGTTTTGGTTTCAAACTTTGCCCAGTCTCGCCCAAACGAGTGCTTCTTTTACACCTGCTCGAGGCATAAAGGAAATTGCATCCGATTGGCCGTTATCATTTTACTCCTGAAGTGCGGACCGCATGACTGCTCTGATGCTCGGGGAGCCAAACGGTCCAGCGGCCAAATGGAAGGAAGGCAACCGAATGGGCTTGTGCATATCTAAATGAATAAATGATGCTGTGAAAAAAAATGGAATGTGCCAATTCTATTTTCGCTAGTTATACATATAAAGTGGGAAAATGCATTTATACGCTGACGTTTCTGAAGGTCTCATCAAATCCGAGAGACGAATCATCACCAAAAGGGACAGAAAAAACGCACAGGCAAAATTGTTTGTTAATTTTGCTGCTACATTAGAAATCCACTCTCTGCCGATGTTATCGGCTCGTCTGCTCTGCATCCGAGGACCCGTCGAGATAAAAATCATCTGGTTAAGTCAGAAATCTAATCGAGCTGGGAAGTTACTGTCAAGCACACGGACAATCCTCCCTTACAAATTGCTGATTGAATAATAATAAAATTGCAACGCAGCCTCGTTTTGTCAACCTAAATTCTCCATTCCCCGGAGAAGTCCGACGCGTCAAAGTTCACCCCGCATACTCGTCTTGCTTGCTTGCCTCGGCGTTCCTCTCCATGGCTCCAAGTCTGCTGCGAACTGGTAATTGAGTTTAGACGGAGACTGACACACAAGTTATGGAGTCCTTGTCTCGTCTGATTAAGCTTCGGGCCTCTACGCGCTCATTTTAACCGGGGAGGCTGGAGTATGTCTCGGCGGGGCTGGGCAGGGCCGGGCCGCGATGAGACGGAGGCAGATTGACTCCGTCAGAAATCTGCTTGGATCGCGACGGTGGCGCCGAGGTGAGAGGACACCCAGAGCACAGCGCCTGGGAAAATATCCTCCATTGTGGCAGTAGGGGGGTTTGGTGAGGGGCACAAAACCACCAGGTTGTGGGTCAGACACAGCCCGCAGAAGAAGAAGAAGAAAATAATAACAATATGAAACCATCAGGAGAAATGTGCCCCAAGTGATGGTCATTAAACCATGAGGTTTGTCACTTATGAAACAAAAAGGAGACAAACATACATTGTCCGCACCTTTGGGAAACTCATTAGTCCAGGTAATGCAGGTCACCGTGGACTCCGTATTGACTAATTATAGGATTTTTGGTGTGCTACAAACTCTGGGAAGACCATTTGGACTGTAAGAGAGAAAATCGATGGGAAAGCTGCTTTATCCTGCGTCTCCTGAGGGCTAATCAAGCCCTTGTAGCGGATCCCTCAGCCATAACTATTCAAGGTAGCGCAGTCAAATTCCCAACTCTTGCCCGTTAACCCCGAGGAAACCGTAGGGCGCTGCCGTCTGAGGCGCAACCGCCCCGCACAGCACGAGTCAGTCAACGCACAGTCGTAACGAGGCCCCTCCTCCGTCTCAGAAGATCCTCGCCCGCTCAACGGTAATGTGCCACAGATAAATGGCTCGAATAGGAGCTTGCGTGAGTAGCCCAAGGCGGTCATTCCAAGCTCATTTAACAGCAGCCGCGAAGATCCTGCGGCTGCGTCTTTTTTCATGTGGCGGCAACACAGAGACAACCATTCAAAACCGTTTGAACCTGAGCTACAATCACCCAGAAGGGACTTGAGCAAACAATTAATCTCCCCCCGACCAACGCGCGTCATCTTCACTGCTCGATTCGTCTCCTGGCAGTGGGAGGGATGAGGACGCGAGGTGTGTTTTGTGTGAAATGTAAAAAAGGAGTTCGAAGCAAACTTTGGGCAAGCCGACAAAGGAAAGTGCAAATTTAGGTGCGTTACCAGTCAGCTTGGCAAGAGCGGGAGACGGTTGCTAGGTGACATTTGCACACTAGCAGTTAGCAACACTCGTTACTTGGCAGACAAAGAAACCGCTCTTGAGCAAAAAGGTGGAAGAAAAGGAAACGGTGGGGTCTGATCTACAAGTTTTTAATTGGCAAGTCAATCACTAATTTGGCATGCCGGCTGTAGGGGAAGTTCATAGCCATCCCGAGTTGGCAAAACCAAACGCTAATCTGAACATTAGCGCTTCAAAAAAGCTGTTTCTTCCACCCTCTTCATCAATAAAAAAACAGATTAAGTGACGGTTTGTGAAGTTCTTGCAAATTGGCATTGTGAGTGAAACATTTTGCAGAAACGCACACCTGCAGACAGCGACAGGCGACGAGTCGTCATTCCCGCACTGTTTGCACTTTGTGGTGTGTCATTTGTTTCAGCTGCCCTGCTTGCCCTTTCAACATTCCCCGATTCCTCACTACAACCTTTGATCCAACGGTTCATTTTTTATAAAGTGGCAAAGGGGTCTCGGCTGACAGCAAATGCTAATAGAAAAAAATATTTGCCAAGATGATCAATTTGGCAAAACCTGCAGCACTACACACACACACACACACACACACACACACACACACACCACATATATGCTGCATATTCAGAAAAAAAGATGGGAAATGTCATTTGTTATTGATTTGGCTTTTTGCAAATCTATGTGCAGGTGTGCATGTGTGCGTGTGCGTGTGTGAGTGTGTGTATGTGCGTGTGTGTGTGTGTGTGTGTGTGGTCGAACACAGGGGATGAGAGAGGACGTCACACCGGTGTCCATGTCCAAGATTACAAGTTTAATGTGAGCCTGTCTGATCTTCCATGTGGCTCCATTCATTATCTTCCAGGCAGACGGCGAAGCTTCTCGTAGTGCCATTAACTGGCCAAACCGCTTCGGGACACTCTGTCACCTATGACCCCTCAGCTGGGGGTTTGGGGGAGGATATTGACTTCTACCGATATCGATATCTGACCCGCGGACCCAGAGGACCCCAACCCATTGATCCAATACGCTGTACGGTCTCAGATCTATGTGGAAATCCTCCACGGTCCGAAGCCCACCACCCTACGTGTGGTCACGCCTTGCGTGCGTGTCTGCGTGTGAGCAGCCGCATCGTATGCGGACACACAAAGCTGACGGTGGGGGAAAACAGGCGGGAAACTGTAGCGGTCACATGTTCAGTGCAAATTGTTCATGCGACACCAGTGGTGCAGCTCTGCTGACGCAGACACCCTGCGAGACTCAGTGAAGTTGCAGCTGCAGAGACGCAGAGTTCAATTTACTTGAACGTGCCATTAGTTGTTTTACTATATTCTGTAATTGTACATCAGGATGCTCATTATCACAAGCACACCGACCAAAGCCATCATATCCACTGTTACTCTGCGGATCGTTATGCAATAGAATTTTAGTCTTCTGGAATTGGTGAAACAATTATATTTCATTGATTTTTCTTAAACAGTCTTTAGGGTCTGACTGGCCTCGTGCCTCACACACTTTAATCTCAGCTAACTACGGGTATTGTTTTTGTGTCAAACAAATGAGTGGCGGGTTGCATGTGTTCTCATTTGACAGCATCTACAGTGGTGGTGGTGGTGGTGGAGTGGTACGGTTGGGGGCCTTTATCGGCAACCATGTACAATCATGCATGTCAACAGAGCAGCCGAGGGCCAATAAGTACAAAGATTCTCTACAAAACCAAAGAAAACATGTGCAACGCAACGAAAAGCCATATGGGTGACGTAGCGCTGACAGTGTTAGCTAAGTCCAGAGGCTAGCTAGCTAGCTAGCTGCCATACCCTCATTACAGTAGCGCATTTTACCATGGCATTAGCTTTGTTGTTAGCATTTGTTTTTGTGTGATAGATTGTCCTTTTTTTCACTGTTACCCTTTGTGGAAAACAAGCTAAACCGAAGAAGAAGAAATCACCGCCACTAACCACACCACTTAGTGCTGTGCACCACAACAAAAGCACACTGATGTGGGACATAGTTAAGTCAGGTTAAACTGTCTAGCCTTTTTTGTTGATATTATTGTTAGCACACCTATAGTTAATCTTATGTAAAATGGCACATTATTTGAATTAAACTGACCACTCATATTACTGCTGTGGTGAAAACAAGATTTGGCTGCGGCCTATTTTCCACTTCGGTCAGCCTGAGTGCGAATTTGTATTCCGTGACACTGAGCGTCTTCCCTGCTGCTGCTAGAACATTATTCATTGATAAGTTGCCCTCCCGCTCTTTTTGCTGTAGAGTGTCTGCACCGCCTTCAGTATAAAACCTTTAGTTAAAGGTCAGTCCTTAAATCTTTAGACTTACCCACTCACACCTGCGGTACAAAACACGTCCATGGACACACACACACACACACACACACACACACACACACACACACACACACACACGGGACAGACGGAAACCTCAGCATGTAATGAGCACACACACGTCCACTCCAGCATGCGGGAGTGTCGGAGAATTAGTTTGCGAGTCCTGCGTGCAGTAATTACGCAGCGGCGTCACTCTCACCCAGCAGCTTTTTTACGCACTCTTAAACGACTTCCGCGGACCCTCATATGTATTCTTGCGACGAAAAGTTTCCCTACCCGCGGTCCTTCTTCTCGCCATTTTTTGCATTTGACCTTTGCGGTTTGTTCACAATTGATGCTCAATTTGCTGGCATTTAGAGTCCAAATGAGTTTTGCAGTAACCCTTGGTGGGCCGGCCACTGAGCAACTGGACCCGCTTGCTGGTAGCGGCCCCTTTTGACATGCGCACACTGCGCATCTTTGAATACATTTTGGTTCAGGTGACGAGACCAAATTGCACCTTGAACATTGGTTGAACGTTAATTCTGTTTTTCCTGTGTGCGGTAAAGTTTTCAAAGGACATTATTTGTTACAATTACCTGCCTAAAACTTTTCAGAGAATAATTTTAAAGGTGACTTAGTATGTGTTTTTTTTTCATATCTTTGTTTTTCATCCGTGACACTCACAGAACTCCAAATGGAGTGCATTTAGCCCTTTGTTTCTGGCCTCCAGCCAAAAATACTGATTAGCTTCTTGCTTTAAAGGACTTTCCACATGTGTCCAGATGAAGGGGATGCGTGGCTGTCGAAAAATGCAGGATAAACACTGGGGTGTTGCCACTAAACTGTATTGTCAGTGGTTGTTGTGACATCATAACAGGGTGATTTTCCAAAACTGTGTGTTTTAGCACATAATTACTGAAAAGTGAAGCGAAAGAAAGGAATGACAGACTTTCTCTGACAAGTCGGAGACGCAGCTTGGTATTAAGAAAACACAGTTGAAGTGAATTTTGCATCACGCCGAAGATTTAAAGTGAGTGACAGACACACTGAGACACACAGGCAAACAAACACAAACCAGCAAGACATCCGTTTCTCACTGTTGGTAACAACCGCCATGCTACACAGAATTAAATATGCACTTTGTTCAATACAATAAACACATTTCAGACTTTCACTGGGCGAAGGATAAATACCTGAACCCCTCTTTGAGACCACTTTCAGACTCTTGGACAGCGTGATGTACAGCAGGATCAGAAGAGGGCTGGGAGGTCTCATCTTCCCCCCCGTCCTCACGACCTGCAGAGACAGAAACAGAGGCAGGGGAGTCAGTCGCAGCTTTCTGCAGTGGGACGCAGCAACTCCAGCTGCAGCCAGACGGGAGCAAGCGGACGAAAAGGACGGTCTGCCACAACCACAGCGCAAGATCGAGCCGGCCATTGTACAAACGTTTGCACATCCACAGGTAGGCCACTAGGACGCTCACATCACCGCGCCATTTCCAACAGTCCCCTGGGGGGTCGTTCTTGTAATGATTTTCCCTCATGATTGCAATTGAGACGGATTATCGCGGCCGGGATGTATTTCATGAGGAGAACGTTCCTGAAGATGCTGACGAATCAATAAAGAAATAATTACACATGTGGGGAAACACCACTTTTAGCCGACCGGCCCCATTTAAAATACAGGAGACCTTGAAGGGAGTCTCACATTATCACTCTGCGCCTCGCGCCGACGCAGCAGATCTCTCAACCGCATCCCGGAGGTGTCTCCTTCTCACTCTCACCCTCCTCGTCTCCAAGCAAATGACATAAGCTAACGCTTACTAATTATCATCTAACAGCCAGCTAGCGGGGTAGAATTTGCGGGTTAGTTTGGTTATTAGCAACAGTAGCCTCAGTACAGATGAATAAAGGTCCGGGTGAGGGGAGAAAACGTTGAAAGAAAAGTTCATTTAGAGGATGAAAGAAAAAAAAAAAATCTCATTTGGATTCTTGCCAGGAGCTAGCTAAGAACATTGGCACACGTTTCCACGGAGAAGCTACGGCTTGCAGTCGTTCATCTTAGCTTAATTTAGAGAATTGAATCGGGGGACGTTGCTCCGCCTCGCTCCAAAGCTCGGGACCACAACTCACAAATTAACCTGACTGTTGATTCGAAGAATGAACTTCCTGGAGTTTCGGGAAGAGATAAGCTAGAAAAATACAGTACACAGGATGTTAATTAGGAAGCGTTCGAGCCTTTTCGCTTCATGCTAAGCCGGAGATCCGCTAATAAGAAAATCACTGTTTTCTTTGCCATCTACACATCATCTGTTGTAATGCATGAAGGAGCGTCTCCCCGAAACCGACCTTTCCTTGAAGTTCACCTGAGATCGCTAGTACACAGAGAGCACTAAAGGCCAAACAATCAAAGCTCTCACGCAGCCGCGAGCTGCCAGTCAGGCGAGCTGGAGGGAGGAAAAACCCGAAAGTGGTGCCGGCGAAGTCGAGTAGGTTCGATGATGGACTCGTCAACGTTTCTTGTCAGTTACTCTGTCAGAAAAGCGAGAACGCCGCCGCAGCACACTGCAGATTTACCCGTGAAAGCGGAGTACTTTGTGGGGGTGTGGGGTTGGGGGCTGTGGGAGTGGGTTGGTGAGGGGATTGGGGGGGTGCAAGGAAGCGATGGCAGAGCACAGAGCCGGTGGGCCGAGAGGAACTCTGGATTCTGGAGCAATTCACGTGCACTCTAGATTAGCATAGCTAATGAAAGGAGCCTCTCTCAGTGTGTGTTTACACAAATCTCGCAAAGGAGGGCTCTGAAAAGGAGCCTTTCTGTCCTGCTTGATCGCGTTTTACTAGGAGACCTCGCTCGGTCGACAAACACCCCTCTGCCAGTGGCTTTGTGGCAAATTCCACGGCCAGTCGTTGGATAAAGGCCTTTTTTGAAACGCTAGCCGCGAACCCCACCGCTAAAAAAACAGATTCCAAACCGTTTTGCTATTGCACGTTTACAGATGCGCACGCACAACACTCGCGACCCTTGAGAAGGCAGTTTTCAGGCACATACTCGACTTGAAGCACATTCGCCTTCAATCCAGAGAGAGGCATTCTGCAACTATTACTATCCTCGACGTCCTCGTGGAAAGCGTGCACCCACCGGGCCCCCTCTCCTCTTGGCTCTCTGCATGCCTGAACTCTAAAGACCCCCTGCCAAGGTCTGCTAAGCTGCATCTTGATGAACAAATACATTCATTTCTTTTTTTTTTCTTTCTTTTTTTTGCTGCAACACCGGTGGTCTTGAAGTTAGAAGCGGTCAATTGCGCTGAATTCTGCAGAGTACGTCTACTCTGTTAGGGATTGACGGGCAGCGGGGAGGGTTGAAAGAAGAAAGAAAGAAAGTCACGGAAAGGCTTCGGATACAAGTTGATTTACTGAACACAAGTGAATGATTGGCAGAGTGCGATTGTGTCGCTGCAGGATGGAGCGCTGCCCTCCGTCACAGCCCCATTCAAAAGCACAAAGCGGGCCGACGCTCCTCTTTGTCCCCAATCATGTCACGCCTTCACACGCTCAACGTGGCTCCGGGTCCTGCCAGCGATGACATCACCGACCCACCGTCTTCCCACACACACACACACACACACACACACACACACACACACACACACACACACACACACACAGGGGGCCATTGTGAGCCTCGCGCGGACCCCCACGCAGGTCCAGCCACCTCACCTCCTCCTGCCTCCGCCGCCCGTCTCATTTGTGTTCAGGGACGTTCATGAACTGTCAAAGAGGAACTATCGGCCAATAATGGAGGTCCCTAATTATGTGGGAAGTCCCTTTAGCGATGTTTGCTAACTGTGATGTGTCTCCAGGCTGTCGACTCCAATGTTGAGCTGAGAAAAGTTCATCCTTCTTTAGTTTTTTGCTGTGCCTGTCCCATTACTGTATTTTTTTCCCTTTTTGTTTATCTCCTCTTCATTCTTTACTTTTCTTTATTTTTTTCCATCCTACCATCCCAATGTTTTCTGAGGGTTTTTTCTTTAATTTTTTGTTAATTTGTTACATCTATGTTGTTGTTGTAGCTTTTTGGGCACTCACACAAACATCACCGCTGTTTTCAGTCTGTGTTGTATGTTCTATGTCTTTACCTGAATGTAAAAGATAATAATAATGATGATAATAAAAAAAGAGTCAGTGCCAAAATAGGTTAAGTGAATCCTCCTGCTCTGACATCATAAAGGGCACCGATACCTTTCCCAGGTTGGTGACAACATTCCCAACTAGTTTTTGCAGGAAGCTGTAAACAGAGGGCTAAATGTGCTGTTTTATTCCAATGTGTGATTTTTTTTGACAACTCATTGTGTGTCAATGTGTCAGAATTTGTCCCAAGAAAGAATATTCTTAAGATCCGGCAAATACGCGGCCTTTAAAACAGCGGTCCGACCCCTCGGCAACCTAAATTCCTTCCTTCCTGTAACAGACGTAGCAAACGTATTGTCAACCTGCATTACTCCTCCCCGCAGCCTTTTCTCATTATCTTGTGGGCTCAAACTGGAGCATTAGCCGACTCCTAATAGCCACTTCCAAGGCTCATTCCCCCACGAGTCCAAACAGCTTGCAAACCAAAAAAACGGTCTGGCGGTTTTTATGAACAATGAAAGAAAGAAAGACGGAAAAAAGGGAAGAAAGAAAGAAACCTGCAGGTATCCAAAGTCCTTTTCAACATTTCAGGGAAAACTTGCCAGTAAAGGCTAAGGATGCTGGGTTGCTGCAATTTTAATCATGTACCAAAAACTGGAGAGATTTAACGACAAAAAAAAAAGAAAAAAAAGATTGAAAACAGAAATAAAATCCCCTCTGAGGCGTCGGTAGCAGGTGTGTTTTAGGAGGCACAGGGAGGGAGGGAGAGGGGGAGGGGGAGAGAGAGAGGGAGGGCATGGCGTGATGTGCACACTTCACTGATGCATGAAGCTCGCTCGCAGTGGCACACATGCCGCTTGCCTGCTGCTTTTCACCAGAAAATGAGGGGCACGGCCCTGCACCGCCCGCCACCCGGCCCTGACAAGGCAGCGGGGCGGATTTATAGTCCGCCGCCACCTTTATGAGACTTTATCTCCCAGGGTGGCCGTATCTCCCCCCCACATCTTGACTTAATGTTTTCCGAATGCACTTATCACCTCGCGCTGTTTGTTGCTTAGCACATCCTTCCCGCGGAGCGCGTACACTTTGTGTGCCCCCTTCCAAAAGAAAAAAAAACAAAGAAAAAAACCTAACAAGACAAACCAATTACAAAAGGCAGCATGGTGGGGTAGGCTGGGTTACCGCTGCAGCAGCGAGAGCGGAATGCGCTCGGGCCATTTTAAGACGCAGAGGGGAAACTGTCGCCATCTTGGCACAGCAAGCTGTGGATGATTGATCATGTGATTTAGGGATTTAATCCAATTTGAAGGCTGCCTGCCTCGGAGGTCTTGGGTGGAGTGCACGTCTTCATTGCTTTCTCCAAAAGGGGCTCCGGCCCCCACCAGGCGGACGGCGGATGCAGATGGTGTAAATTTACAAGGGTGGGGGGCGGGGGGGCACCTGAAACTCTTTGAAAATGCTGTGATGCTGTAGAAGTTGATTCAAGTTGGGTTTTCGTTACAGGTTTGCTGAGAACGAGAGATGTTTTTTGGGAAAGTCGAGAAAGCGCAATTGCAAAATGCCCAAAATTTCACAAAGTGATGGAAGGCAGCAGAAAACAGGTTTTCTTCTTTGTGGTTTGTCTCGATTTTGGCAGGTTTCGCTGCCATAAGACTGTCACCACTTTTTACGGAGGATTCTTTTCTCCTTTTCTCCTATAGCTACCACTTTTCCATTAATCCACAATATTTGCACGTCTCTTGGAATATCCCACCCCTCATTTCTGCTCCACGTACCGCTACATTGCTCTGCTGTTTCAAAATAAAAACTAAATTCAACCTCCTCCTGGTTTTCACACCATGTCAAGGACCTATAGATGATAAACAAGTCTTTGCATTGCAGGTTTGCATCAAAAGCCAATTCCTATTCATTAGAAATACCGCTTTTTAATCCAAAGTACCCGTTTTGTGATAAGTTGTTGGCAGACATTTCATCAGACATTTTTCTATTCGAAATTTCAGCCCAATTTCAAGGTCAGTGGAAATGCCCCTACCGCCGGATTATATATCAAATACCACTTCAGCACTGATAACTCAAGCATGAATTATGGCTAAAGCAATTCGGTGTGAGCTTCTTTCAGGCCTGTTCTTGAATAGGAATGGCGGATCCTTTGTTTTCGCTGGCGTTCAGCCACTTTGAGGTCACCTGCCGAGCCGAGCCCCTTCAAGTTCGCAGCCGTATACCCGAGGAGCGAACGTTTTCTCACAACGTGCACACGCGCGCCCAACAGGGTGAGTTGTGGTCTTTTGATCAATATTGCATGAGCAATAACTGCTGAATATTCAACGTGAATCCAACAAGTGGGGAAAAAAAAAAACGCTTTAAGCTGCATTCAGATGGTTGAGGTTGACGCCATGCGTTGCGATATACGTACAACCTCCCTCTGTTTCAGAAGGAACACTCCATTATTTATGCGTGCTGCCACCGCCTGTTACTGTAAAGAAGCACCTTTGAAGCTGCGTCGGGAGAGAGGCGCCGCCGAGCGACTGCTGCCGCCGACGGTTCGACGGCGGAGTCGAGCGCGGCTCTGAAGGCGCGCTAGCGTGCCGACGCTCCCCGCTTTATCTACGTATGTATGCGGCTTGAAACAAAAGGTGACACGGATACGCACACAGCAGCTGGTGGCCAAAAAATAAAACACAAAAAAAAAAAAAACGGTTGTGTGAGCAAGCGAGCTAGCGTACGCGCGCACACACACACACAGACGCACTTTTGTCTAGCGAATGAGTCACAGGCGTCCCTGTGTGTCACTGTGTCAAACACGTTCACGCTACGAGTGCAAGTCAGCGGCGTCGCAGGCTGCAGCTGCAACCGTTTACTTCTGGCAGTGACAAAAACACTGAACACACACACACACATACACACACACACACACAAAAACCCATCTTGCCCGCGGATTGCAATCGGACAAGGTGCTTGACCGCCCCAATGTTCAGGTGCGAAAACGCTCCACACAAAAAAAAAGCGCCGAGGTCAGCAGGTGACACTTTGGTCGGGGCAAACGTGGGTGTGAATGTGCAAAACGCACCTCGCCATCGCGTGCAACGAAGACAGATGAATAATATAAAAGGGGAAAAGCAGGCAACCCTCCAGCAGGTGGCTGGAAACCGCGCAAAACGAAGAGGGAAAATAAAATGAAAACACGGACTTTCACCGACTCGCAGAAGGAGAAGAGGTGGATGTGATGTAGCTGAGTGGGAAGGAGTGGATCATGTCAGCACAGGCTTTGAGGTTACCTCCGTCTACTTCCTGGTGAAGTCATTTCCCACTAACTATGCACATCAATGTGGATGCTAAATGCAACAATATAGGATTAAAATGAGCGACTAGGGAAATAGTCGCTTATTTCAGTATTGTTTTCCTGTGTAGGAAAGGAATACAATACTAATATATTATAAACATCAAGATAAAAAAACAGTTATTCAAACACATGAAAAAAATGAATTTCCTCCCTTGTCTATTTTTGTCTGTAATAAAACAGAATTCACTCATCATAACATAAATGAAACCAAATCAAATCAAATTTTATTTGTCAATACTATGCGAGGAGCCTGGGCAGCCGCATCAACGTATAAACATTTGTAAAAACATTTTGGGGTCGTGAACACAGGAGCGGAACTACTGGAGTTATTTGACATAATGCCTTCCACTTCCACAGTACTGCATCTCAGGTCACATTTTTGCCAAATGATTTACAATATATTTTCTTCCTTTCCCTTTTTTAACACTTATTTCTGACTTGGCTCACCTGGATTCTGTTCTTGGGGAAACGAGACACTCAAAAGAAGAAATTTAATGTAATCCTGATACCGACACTAGGACAGTAGGAACACGCTGATATAGGTCGATTGTTAATATTTAACATTGATGAAGACTCAGTCATCTAATTCATAGGAACTGTGACATGTGGTCGACTGTTATAAGGTCACACTTTGAGGAGAAGAAGAAGAAGAAGACAGTCATGTCGGCATTTCAGGTATCAGGTACTTATTCAGGTACTTATTGTGACTCATAATCTCACCCTGTGGTCACCCTCAGGAAAATGTTCTGGCTCAGCCACTGTGAGAACGCACATTTCACAAGTGACGTCGCTACAGTGTCAAGGGTCAACGAAACAAATTAATTTTAACAAAATAAAAGCTCCCCAAAATAACGAAGAAACGGTATTTGCGCATAAAAACTAACAGCAAAATGTAAATAAACGTTAAAAACAGATTTTGAGTGAAATATAAACAGTTGGTAGACGCACTTGATAGACACACCTGTTACACTTGCAATCGACTATCTCGGACACACATTTCTAATGGCGGCTGCGATGCCCGGTGCACTTCCAGGAGGATTCGACACGACGGGAGGCTTGGTTTTGGCTCCGCTGCTCTGCTGCTCTGCTGCTCCGCTGCTCCGCTGCTGGGTCACGGGGCCAATCCCCCATTTCCTTGGAGCGTTAAAGTGAACCACTTCCTCAAAAATAAAAGGGAAACGGCGAGGCAGGATGGGGCGAGCGCTCAGCGTAACGCGTTTGACTGCTTTTGAACCGAGCGGCGCCGCTTCGCTTAATCTCCGGAGTGTTGCCATTGGTGGTCGGAGTTAACGAGCGAGGTGCTGCCGAGCTGCGGCCCTGCCTCGGTCCCAACATGTGCCAGCTCAACTGAGTGAGATTAATTACCCCTTGCGTCCAATCCCCGGAATGACCGGGCAACGCGGATATACCGCACGTGCATCCAATTCGGCCATATAATGTCCAACACTGTCAGGGTAATTAATTGGGGGTGGGTGGCGTCGGCGCTTCGAGGCAAATTAGAGGCGTTTTTTTCGAACCGATCGCTCACGAGCCGAGCCGAGCCGAGCAGAGCAGCGGGTTGCTCTGCGGTTCCGAGGCTCGGCCACATTCCTCCGGCCACAAAAGCGTTTTTACTCCACTAGGTTGTTGATTACTTTCAGCCGTATCCACCGCCCCCACCCACCCACCCACCCACCCGGGTCCATTGTCAGCTGTCCAAGGATGACTGGCTGCAGAGACACACTCATGCTTTCAGTCAATACTGCCTTTGATGGAGAGCAGGGGCCGACGCTTTTCCCCCACCCATTTAGTGCTGACACGCAGCGCCTGAAAACCACCGCCGAGCACCAGCACGGGGAGCACTGTTGTTTACTTTATTCCTTTTTTGTGGGATTCTTTATCTAAAACTATACAAATTTAAAAGGCCCAGTGCGGATCATTGAGAGGAATCTTTTTTTTGGCATCGGATGGCTTCACATGTGTGTTTTGAGTCATAAGAAGCCGGAAGGATCGGTTAAACATGTAGCCGCTGTGTTGCCATTCACTAATGCTAAGCTTTTATATCGACATTTCCAGTCAATCTCCTTTTAAGGAAGCAGCCAGGTTGTGCCACTATTTTACTACAGTTGCCCAGAACATTGATCTGCTTTGGTTTTTGTGACTCCCCCAACCTCCCGCCGGTGTCACAGCTGGTGCCAAGTGGGGCGTCAGAAAATAAGGAAGAGTGTCAGTATCACCTTTCAGCTGCGGTGAGAGGACAATTTACAGAGTGATGTGCCATCTACCGCTGCACGGGTCCAAGTCTGCACTTAACATCTGACAGCTTTGACAAGGGTGACAACAAGGCTGTGGATATAATGTGATGTTGTATTAACATATAGCTATTTATTTCTTTGCATCATGCTTCAATGCCGTGGGAAATCCCACACAAGGGCCTCTAAAATAACCCTGCTACCTTTCATTCTGCCCGATGATGATGACAGTGATGCACGATTTTCCACCGCTGTGCCGGTAATGTAAAAGCAGACCTCTTTAGATACTGTAGCGCTCCGCTCCGCATAGCCCCACTTGTCGTGCTCTTACAGTGCAGCGAAAATGAAAAGGCTCCAGGTGCCCTTTAATGACGCATTCAGAGTTTTCCTTAAGAATCCATAATGTACCGGTGCAGGTCAAATGATCTGGGCTCCCTCTGTACAAATCTCTCGTGTGGTGAATAGAAAGGATTTCTAGCTTGATGTGAGGCTGATGTTTCTTTTTCAAACATGCAAAATAACATGGATGAAATAAGCAAAACAAAAAGAAAAATTATAAATATGTGAACAAAGAAACCCAATTTTAAAAATCAAACAAGACAAAAATGATTTCGTACAACTTATTAAGCTTCATTATGTGTAGATTTACGCATAGATCAACATATTGACTTGAAATTTTTGATCACACAAGTTTGAACAGAGCACAGTGACAATATTTCCTTTGCGTTTGAGATTTTTGTGCGCATTTAAATTACCGCAGACCAATTTTTCAGTCTTTTTTCTTTTGTAGGTTCCCTTTTTTATTGAAGTGTCTGAAACACAGTGGATTCTACCGTCTGTGTGCGATGACTCAGCTCCCCGACTGTTTTCATCCTCCGGCGGCATCGTTGAATAATCAACAACCTCAGATTTCCTGAACTGCGTCCTCTCGGCGGCTTAAATGGGTCAAAATACTTTCAAAAGGTTATTGATTGCTTTGCATGGATTTCTATTTGAGCAAAGAATGAAATGCCATTCGCTGGCCTAATTATAGTTTGATATTTGCAGCTGCTGTTAGAGGCCACGCGAGTGCAGCGGCTAATGCCAGAGTAGTTTCATGAAAGTGCGTCCGCGGCTTTTCTGCCAAAGTGACAACAGCGCGCGTCGGCTGTTGTGTGCGGCAGTTACGTTTCGGCATGTTTGCACTCAAACAAAACACCAGGCTCAGGTAGACCCGCTGTTTATGTGTCCGCTGGGCACCTTCAGTGCATGAAACTGCTTTTAGTTTGGTGCAATCGCAAAGTGAGACGCACTTGGGAAGTGACGTCAATGTGGGAGACGTTTTCTGTACTCGGGTTGTTGTTGTTGTTGTTTTTGTTTGCAGAAGCAAAACCTACAACATAATATGCCGGCTGTTTCGGATGGACACACCAGGGTTGTTTTCTCAAAATTTCTCTCTCGATCCTGAAAAAAAAAAAAAAAAAGCTAAGTTTGCTTTTCGCACCTTTGTTGTCTGCCACACACACACACACACACACACACACACACACACACACACACACACACACACACACAGTACACGGAGAGGAGCTCATCCCTCTGAGGAGAATCGGCACTGCCTGTATTAAATACAAAAAAATTTTGCTCTAAGTTGCGGACTGTGCAAGAAAGTATGGCTGTGATGGGGAAAAGCGGTGTGCAATATATATGCATGGATAAATATATGTATAAAATGCAGAAAAAGACTATACATTTGCCGCACTCTTGCCTGCAGCTGTGAAATGTGCTGGATGTGCCTACATTAGTGTTGTGTGGAGCGGCACTGCGGCCCATCCTCTCAGGCCGACAGCGTTTTCCTGAAACAAAGCTCCCCGAAGACGAGAAGTGCTGGCCTGAGCGCTTTTTCAGTCCGGAATGTGCCTTCGCGCCACCGCATCCGTGACAGAGTCTACCCTATTGTCTAAAGGAGCCATCGCGGTGGCAATGGAGCCTAAATGAGGCCAATAATGCTCCCCTGCTCCGGTCCCCAGAGACCTGCCTGTTTAAAAATCGATTCTCTGGTTGACTAGGGACCGACGGGGAGGGAGCGCAGAACCAGAGGACGGAGAACGCAAGAGATGGAGGGAGGGTTGAGGAGAGGTTCCGAGATACAACAAGAGGCTGGTGCAGTTTCAGCGACTTATGCTGACAAAAGCTTCTTCTCACCCTTGAAAAGGTAGAACGTTGCACATAAGCCATGCGGTAAAATCAGTTTGTTCTGGTCTGTTTTGGTGTCTACTGCAAAGCTTTTTGAACTGAAGCTGAGATCAGCACTGCATTTGTATGAAAGGCCTCTCTCTATTGTGTTTCTTTTGAGGTTAAACTTTGATTATGAGCGTATCTCGTCTATATGGTATGAAAATGATGTGGGTCTAGTCTTGGCTAAACACGATAGTGTCTGAACTGGAAACCAAATGGTTTCATTTGGGGGGAAAGGGTCCTACATTTTGGAAAAGAAGATACATAAGATGTCCTGCACCAGTTTTTGATCCCAACTCTGGAGGACATTACGTTGAAATAAGACGCCACAGTTGACTGATAAAAGCTTGCTGTTCGTCAAAAACAAAGCAGAGTTGACTTCCCGCGGCACCATTTCTAAAAATACAAACAAAACACAAAAAAAACTGAGCTCACTCGGTTCGGCCCGGAAGACGAAACACATCAGCCGTCTCAAACACAAAGCAAAGCAACTTACCAGGGCGAGAGTAAAAGCGTCACAGATGCACACCGAGGTGGAAAAGTGTCTTCTCTCAGCCTGCTGCTCACAAAAAAAGTGCCAAAAATGCTGTCACTTTTGGTGGAGAAAGATATATGGGCCTCATCTCCAACTGGGCCAATGAGAACAAGTGGTGGGTGGTGCAGAACAATAGCTGGCGCCAACCCTTAGGACCGCCCACTTCCCAAAAAAAAGCCAAAACTGATAAGATCGTATTGAGCGGATGCTATCTCAAGGAGCGAATCGAGGTAACGGAGTATGTTTTATTTAACATGTGCTCGCCTCTTTATCTGCACCTCGGCAACACGTCCACGGAGCTCGTGCACGCGTGAATGACCTTCAGCCATCTCCAGCGTCTCCAGCACGCATAGCTGGACTCCAAACCCGATCGTTAAAAGGCTCTGTGTTGTGCAAAATTTTCTGCACCGATGTTTTCCAGCACCGATTTGTGACTGTCAACTAACCTTGTGGAATTCTTTTTACAAAATTCATCAGCCCTTTACCTTTGCCTATACCTTTACCATGGACAGCGACACCCTTTTTTGTATTTTGTCTTATTCCAAACATCCAAAAAAGCCTCAGTTTTAGCAGGAAGCTTTTTTTTCTTTACTTTGGAGTCGAGAAGAAAAAATAAATATCTGGAAAACAGGTAAAATAGGTCCTTTGAATCCAGACAATAGACAATAAATCTACGTCCAGGCACAAAGAATTAATTGAAACAACAAAGACCCCCACCACACACACACACACAACCGTAAAGTGCACACTTATTCAAAGTCACAATACAGCGAGTAATTTCCATTGTGTTTTAAACCAACATGCTGAATCCAGTATAGGAAAAATTTTGCCCGATGATTCAGAGCCAAAACTGACCTGACATGACACGAGGTGCTTCTTGCACCTGTGAGGCCGGTCCTTGAGCCAATAAACAAAAACGCTAGAAGAGGTTGTTGTCGCCGCTGCCGCTGCCGCCACTGCTGCCACTGCCGCCCTCATAATGTCAAACTTCCGTTGGCCGGATGGAGCCACACGGTGAGCCAAACATGTCAGAGCGAATGTTCTCTCCGGTCTCACAGCAGCGACACGAGATTGCAATTTCGCAACACCGGCGGTTCAGGGAGGAGGACGGCGGAGGCCCGATCATTTGAAGGGGTCGTTAAATGTTAATAAATCAACGCGCTAATAAGGCCGCTGCTCCGTAAAAAAAAGGCGGCCGGATTATGTTTGCGTTTAACCTCTGACGCACCGCGATGGATCACCATCGTTACGCGTCGAGCCGAGATGAGATGAGGGAAGCGGATTTTGTTCCGCCAATTTCAACAGAATTGGCTTCTGGAAGTTTTTCAGACAGTCATCCTGTAAATGCGAAGAAACGAAAAAGAAAAAAAAAAACCTTGAATGCCCTCGCACACCCTCAGTATCATCGATTGTTATCCAGCTATTGCGGCTGTATCTCCTGTTCGGCGCAGCAGCTGCTGAGGGTCTCAGTGAAGGGAAAAGGGCCCTGAGGGGAGCAGTCCAGTTATCTCTGATGGAACCTTATTACAGGACCTATGTGAGCAGGAGAATGGCTGTACGGCTCTAAATCTGTGCGCGCGCCCATGTGTGCGTGTGTGTGTGTGTGTGTGTGTGTGTGTGTGTGTGTGTTCCTGCTGTGCCGTTAACCAACATTCCTGTCAGAGGTATATGTGGGGAAGGCTTCGTCAAAAAGCTCTCCTGGCCAAGTGAACAGCCACGGCTCTTCGCAGACCGTGTGCTCAGCATCTTTTCAACGCAGCGTATTATAATGAGAGCGGCCCAGCGCTGCCACATTTCCTGTCACACGACGCGACAAAACACAGAGCCGGAAATAATCAGGCATTCCGGGTGAGGGTGGCTGACAGGCTCTCTCTCTCTCTCTCTCTCTCTCTCTCTCTCTCTCTCTCTCTCTCTCTCTCTCTCTCTCTGTCTCTCTCTCTCCTCTCTCCAGTTTTTCGACACCCTGGCGATGGCTCTGGTCAGGCTGACCGGTGCTGGTGTGCGCATGAAGAATGGGGGAGGAAAAGGAAGGAGGAGGCGGGGGAGAGCGGCATGGATGGCGAGGGCTGTAGGCCCAGGAGGACTAGTGCCAGATTACTGCTGGAGCCAAGAACAAAAGTGTGTGTGTGTGTGTGTGTGTGTGTGTGTGTGTGTGTGTGTGTGCGTATGCATGTGTGCTCACAAGAGCATATGCAGGATGAACAGTTACACAGAAGTCGTCGACCTTCGCCAAACGCACTGCAATGTCACAGCTCCGGCAGACTGACAGACGGACGCTGTGTCACACGGTTGCGGCAACAGCGAGCTGGGTGGAAGTTCACGCCACTACAATTCCTTTTTAAAGACAAATATGAACTTGGAGGTTGTAGGGGTGGGTAGATGGTCTTTAGTCAATGGCAGTTCAACTTTGAGCATTACGCTCTGTGCAAACCAAGTGCTGTAGGTGACTGAACGGCAGGGCTTGGATGTTGTCTTCCAGTCTTAATCCGTCCATCTCCATCTTCTCTCTACTTGTCGAGCGGGTGGGGAGAAATTCTTCGACATCTGCATGAGTGAGAGCAGAATGACGAGCCGATGCTAGTCAGCGTCGATCACACTTCTCTCTGCTCTTTTTCCACTGCAGATGATCTAAAAAAAAAAAATCCTTCACTTTCTGCCCTGAAGACCTTTGAAATCATTGCACGCCCACGTTGTCACCGAGACTTTTGTGACCATAAAAGCCACGAGAGGCGACATTTTTTTAATCGCATTTCTGAAGATTCGTCAAGAAATTATCCAGATAAAATAAGATGAGATATATGAACTGCTTCATGAACATTAAGCGTATAAAATGACAACATTTGTCACCTCAATGCTACAACTCCAACACTCACTGATTTCCAGATTGTATTAAAACAAATTCCAAACTAGAAATGACTAGAAAACAGTTTCCTCTCGCCAGAATTTCATATTTAATTCTGCAACAACACGATGCTTCCCTGGCTGGTGTGAAATCCTGGACAAGTGTTAATTGGCTCCAGGCTGTTGGCTGAGATGCAGCGACCTCTCATTACTGACCAATGGCAATAATGGTCACACGTGAGCCCCACATCGGTGATGGACTGCAGTATTCGGACGCTGGTTGCTACAAATCACAGATGGCTGCATGTGATTTGAAAACAAACAAAAAAAAATTCATTAAAAAATTAAATTAAACTTTAATTGCCTCTTGTGATTTTTGTCTCTTAAAGTTCTCTTGAACCGTCGCCTCTTTTTGTGCATCTTTGCTGAGTCCATCTTTGTGGATCTCAGAGACAAGTCGATAAGTTAAGCGAGAGAAATTTTGATAACATTGTTCTCCCCGCCACTCCGGCTCTTTCTTTCGTGGCCCGGTCTGCAGGGAGATCACGGCTTTCTGAACAAATTTGATTTTCAAAATTCTGACAACCGTCTTACAAGTTAGTGTCAGCTCAGAGGTTTTCAACTGCTGCCTCCCAGGGACGAGAAAACACGATTTCAAATTTTCAATCAAGTGCATCTCCTTTGAAAAAAAAAAAGGGACGATGATAAAATCATACCGCTAAATGAGATTTTTTCATTTTCTTCCATCCTGTAAGACAAGGTGATTTGCCTAAACAAATCCTGTTTTTGCATGGTTGTCGAGAGGAAAGAGGCCACACTTCTCTGTTTATTTCAGTGTTCGGGGCTTCTCGCGTCGCCTCTTACTTGTTCACCCATGGGACCGCCTCAGAGCCGATGCTAAGTGACAGCTGTGAGGACGACTCCATTGTGGCTCATGTGGCCTACCAGCCATGCGAGGGAAAAAGCCCACGTCGGCAGTTTGTTACAAAACCAGACAGTTCCACGCACACAAAAACAACAAAGCCCAGACTGTATTTCCTCTTGATGACACTAACCGTCTCCAGGAACGTCCGAATCTCTGCATCCCATCGTGACAAGGAGGGACAGAGATGCGGCAGCTGACTGTGGTAAGATGGTTTTCCTGATCTCGGCTGCTTCCATCTAGTCAACCAATCTCACTATTAAGAGTCGGAACGACAACAGCGGCACTAAAAACAAAACCCAAAAGCTCCAAGCTGCCTTTACATGCCACAGTGGAAGATGAGAAGAGAAGGCAAAAGGATTTTCTCAGTGGAAAACACGTTTATTTGTTCTTGTTTTTTTTCTTTTCCTCCAAAGTTTAGCTCGATACTGCGGTGCACTGCAGATCCCCAGGGGGCGCTGATGTGCAGCTAAACCCCTCGTGCCAATAGGAAGCTTCAAGCTGTAGCCGCTCGACTAAACCGACAGTAGGGGAGGGGGAAAAAATTAAACTGATCGGCTTATATGTGACAGACATTTCACCCAATCAGTTCTCTTTGAATGCTCCTGGCAGCCGTTATTTCTCCATCAGATCCAGAACTACCAGATTTCACCGCTTCCTTCTCAGTGTGATGAGCTCCCTCTCTCTCTCTCTCTTTCAATAAGCAAGTCCCAGCGCAGCGCCACACTCTCTACCTTTAAACACTATGACATTTTATTTTCTATAAATATGTATTCAATTCAGTTTAATGTTTCCTGTGGGCTTTTTTTTGACTAGACAGACGCACAAGATAAAACCAAAGGGGGGTAGAAAATCAATTGATTGAAAAACACCCAATCGCGTTCTCTTTGGTAGTGACCAGGATGGATAGGATCGGGAGCGAGTACATCAGAGAGAACGTGCACGTTAGATGTTTTGGAGATAGAGAGGAGGCCGGGACTGAGGTGGTTTGGCCAGAGGAGAAACAATGAATACATGAGAAGCAGGATGCTGAGGTTGGAAGTGACAAGCAAGGAGATCTTGAGGAAGCCCAGGGAGGAGATTTATGGACGTAGTTAAAGAGGACATGGAGTTAATTGGTGTGAGAGAAGGGGGTGAGATGGAGGCAGATGGTTGGCTGTGGCCACCTCTGAAGGAAACAAGCCAAAAGAGAAGAAGAAAAAGAAGAAGAAGGTTCAAACCGGTGTGCCGGGTTAGGGGATAAACATTGGGTAGGAAGTATGCAGCTGTGTAGCTGTCAGCAGGCCTCAGCCCTCAGAAAAACCAAAGAAAAGTCACAGCATGACCTCTTATTCAGTCTCGCATGATGATGCAGATTCCCCACATATCCCCACCCGGACAGGTCCAGCGGTATGAAGCGGAAACGAAAGGAGGGGTAAAGCCGGAAGCGTCTCCGCATTGTTGCCGCTCACCAGGTGTGGGTCTCCGCCCTCCTGAGAGACAGCTGTCAAATAGCAGCGGGGGTGTAGGAGGGGTTGGAGAGACAGGAGTAAGAGTGCGAAAGAGCGGGCGGAGAGCGGCGCCGGCGGAGTGGGAGGGGGATCTCGGCTTTGTGCTGAGAGAGCGATAGCGTGATAGAAAGGGTTATCAGGAGGACGTCAGAGGAATTGAGTTCAAGCATCAATTGTCAAGTACCCCCGTGGATTCCGGCATTAATGTCTTTACCTGCAGAGACTCGCCGTCATCCCGTCCTCCCGTGTGACCGCACCGTCGCACTGCGTGTCCCCCCCAAAACGAGAGGAAGGCTGGAATTTTCAGGGCAGCCTGCGGATTTTTTATTCATGAGATCTGGCGCATTGATCGAGAGCGACATTGGCACTGGAAAATACGCTGACTTGAAAGGCTAATTTGCACCGGTAGATCCCAACAAACAGCTGAAACCGGCACAGAGTTTAAAAAAACTAAACAAAACGGAACAAAACACCATCAATTAGAAGTTAAAGTAAAACAAAAGGTAGGATTGGAATTTGTAGCCCTACAAAAACAAATAAATCGGATAATTACAGTAATGTAGCCTGTGGGTTCCGTCCATTAAAATTCCTACAGTCAGTCCTAAGCAGCCATTCAGTGGCCAACCAGCAAACATGGAACGGCTGCGACTTCCAGCAAGGACCTGAGGACGTTTTCACGCCTGGAAGTTGAGATCGGAACAGAGGTTCTTGTTTGTAAACATTTGGCATTAAACAAAATCATCATCCAGTTGACGAGTTAATGAGCTCCTACCTTGTATTTGTTGATTTAGCCTTGTTTTTGTTTTCGCTAATTGTGCTCTGTGTGTACGCGCTTGTGTCTGCGCTCAAGTGCTGGCTTATGCGTCTTCTTATGCGCTTATGTGCTCTTGTAGCTGGGTAATCTGTTTTTAATTGTTGTTTATGTGCTTTTCTGCGCGTTGATGAGATCAACCTGCCAGAGAGCGAAGACGAAAATGAGTCCATATGGCTGAATCTGATACATTTACATGATTGTCCTCGCCTGATCATGTTCATGCTCATCAATATGCATTTTTGCCTGTTCCAGACAAAGGCTGCATCTTCTGCATCTTCTGCTTGGGCCGAAGCTCTGCTATTTGGTCCTGACAGCAGTCCAGGGGAGGTTTCACGCCAGTGTGCTTTGGTTCAAACAGAAAACTTGAACAAAAAAAAAATAAAATTGGACCAAATATCATAGGTTTGACAGCCCACCTTGGCTTTTTGACTTCCATCTGAAGCTGTGGTTGGTCCAAACGCTTAAGCAGCTAGCTTACAAAGGCAGGTCTGCACCCCGTGGTGGTCGACTGAAAGCCAGGTTCACTGCTCTGCCCTTTGGGATTTCATCAAATGAGACTTCAAAGTCCACTCTGGCTCTCAGCCCTCATCCATACGCTCCTCTCTGCCCGCTCTCAGGCTTCAGATGAGCTCTTCCTCAACAGCCCTCCCATCTTCATGCCTCGACCATTCATGTATCTTTACCCTTTACTCGAGAGCTTTCCTAAAGCTAAAAGTCCTCCCATTAGCTAACAGCTGCAGGATTTCTGTATGTAAACACAGCTCTGGCAGAAGGTGCCTCTTTCTCACTAGCAAAACACAAGGAAAACTAATAATCCTTGCATCTACTCTCAACACTTCTCCTTGGATCCTAAGATCCAAGCGCATTGCAACACTACAATGGATTCCACATGTCTGAAAGGTCTATTCATAGCTTCAGGCACAGTTCCATTCAAGGCCCCGATTGCCTTTCTATCCTGGAGTCTTCATCCTGACTGAGAATGTATGTAAGGACGCTGACAATAGGGGACGACACCCGATGCATATCTTACCTCGCCTCTAAACTCAGAGGTCGCTCTTCTTCCCCGGCGTGCACACTGACAGTTTCTGTGCAGTGATGGACTCCATTAAGTATAAAGTGTGATGCCACGTCCATGCGCATCTCGTTACAGGGCTCAGTGACAAATTGAGCTCAGCTTCAATGCCGTGCAAACGTTAATAAGCAAGGGGCCGAGTGCTTGAAGCGGCAAACCCACAATTTTCCCCACAGACAGCTCGCGTGTCATTTTGTGGAGTGCATAAAGCACCCAAACTTAAATTACCAAGGTGATCCTCGGCTTTCACTCCCTCCCTAAAATGACACGCTATTAATGCCTGTGATTTGCAGTCGCTGTGGCTGTTGACTATCAGCCACAGTCACTGCGGCTGATAGTCAGCCACTCTTGTTGCACTTACAAGTGTGCAACAAGAGTGGTTAGCTTGCAGCGTCTGCAGAGTGAAATCCACCACACTCTCAGGCTAGGTGGCTACTTCAGACGCATGTCTGAGCGCTATCAATGGCGACAAGTCAAGTGTAAATGAATTCCACAGCTTTGTGAGGATCAGATGTGTCAAGTTTAGCATGTTTGCATGTTGTAGGAGGTGACAGTTTTAGTTGGTCCGAGCCTTTCTATGTTTGGATTTAACAGCGTTTTTTTCTACTCCCTGATAATCATGCAAGACTTGCTCCTTGATGAACAGCACAGCTACGTAAACACGCAGAATACGGAACCTTTATTGAAGCATTGGTCGAAATTAATACTCTCTGATTGAGCCAGGTTCTCAACTCACTAGCTGACCAGAGACAGTTCATGTTAGCTGACGACTCCAATGTGTACATTCTGGTGACAACTGGCAAACACTTCACCGTTTTGCACTGTTAAATCAACTCTACCCAGCTGTCTGCGAAGTGCCATCTGACTGACTTCATTTAATTTCACTGGTAGTTAATGACTCATCTATGGAGTGGGGCGTCTTTCTTGAAGTTTTATCTGCCTCATAATTTCTATTTTGAGACTTGGAGAGTTTGGAATATGGCCTCTCCAAGCCTCTGGGCCAAATCAAAGTGGTGGGCGCTCGGGGGCGCTGCATTCAGCTTTGCTTCTGTTAGAGTTTCATTTTATGGCTTAAGTCAATTGACTTGAACAGACTGCACTTTTTCAGTGCTTGATCCAAAACTTGTGCCCAGCCAGCGCCAGATAAACACCAGAGTCAATCTAGATCCGCGCATTGTGCTGAAGAATATAAATTTATGGTCAACAAGTCTTTTTTCATATTTGCCTCAGCACTTAATTTAATTTATAGGTTGTGATTTACAGGCTCATAAAAAAGTGACAGGAATCCAGATCGTTTGTGTTTTAGAAGTCACTGGTATTAAGAAAGAGAGAGATTGCAAAGTAATGATGTTTTGTCCTCTTAACAGCTTTGTCTCTTTCTGTCTCTTCAAAAATCTAATTAAATAAACATCCCTAACCTACATTTAATCACGGGGTTAAACTGTAATTTAGATCACTTTGCCCTGTAAGCGCAAATTCCTTTGGGCTTCCAGGCTGGGACGGGGGTACTTTAAGGAAGTATATAACTGCCATGGTTCTAATTTGTGAGATGGAAATCTGATTTATTGCACGTTTGGCTATTTTGAAGTGCCGTTAATCAAGCCGCATTCTCCTGCTGCTGTTTATTGTTCCTTTATTGTCAATCAATGTGACAAGTAGGAGATGGTCTTTTAAAACATGACCCTCCTCCAAATATCAATTCCGACGGCGCTGTGTTGAAAACAATGAGCGTGTGCCCGTGTGCGCGCGCGCGTGTGTGTGTGTGTGTGTGTGTGTGTGTGTGAATGTGTCCTTGTCAGCGAATGGATTAATAGATGACTTGACCACCAGTCCATCTCAGTCCTTTTGTGGAACAGGTAAACAAATTACTGAACTCTGTCGAGCCTCATCAGGCGACACGAGGGCTGAAAAAATCAAAACAAAACAAAACACAACTTGCGTGGTTCCAGCCGCCGGGCTGTGTGTGTCGTGTGCAATTGTTTGTGCGCGCCCGTGCATAATTGAGCACTTTGAACCCTTGAGCCAACACGCCTGGAATGAATCCTCGGCTTCCACATCAGAATGATTATTTCAAAACAAACCGTGTTGAATCGACTGCGTGCCTCCGCCGCGCTCTCCATCTGGAGGATGCTGTGTGACAGCTTCCCTTAAATTACAAATATCAATCTGCCACAGCGGGAGCTCAGCCGCCAGTGGCCTCACGGGGGTTCTCGTCAAAAGCCACCGAGCCTTCAAAACAGAGCCATAAAAAAAAAACTAAAAAAAAACCGCGGCGCCGGGCCAGACGGGTTGTCGCGAGGGCCGACGGAGGCGTTTTCTGTCACAAGCGGCGCTGGGTGCGAATCCACAGAAGGTCGTCCCGCGTTAACGTGTGAAAAGTTCTGGTGACACACAGAAACAATCGCCGGCTCTGGGTCAGCGCCCCCTCTCCGCCCTCCGCGGCGCAAACTGACAGACGTTCGCTCCGAGGTCTCCCAATCTGCCGCGCTACTATCCCCAAAGCATGGCCTCCGTTCCTGCCCCTCCCCCACCACAACCCCCAACCATCGCAGGCTGTCCGCCTGCGGCAACACCGCCGCTCGCACTACATCCACCCGCTTAGCGATACACTTTCGTGGCACGATCGCCTTCAAGTGCTGCTTAGGAGAGGAATGGGTCTGCAGGGTGGCCTAATTCAATCAACGTTAGTGGGGTGGGGGGGTGGGGCAACACACACACATCATTCATCACCACCGCCAGCGCTGAAGCAATTCAAGAAGATCTTCTCCGAGCTCTTCCTGGTCACTGGAGGACCGTTTGCCGCATCTGAGGTCCAGTTGTGCGCTGAGCGGCTGTTATCGCTGAAAGAATTTGTTTAGTTCTATTTTTTTTTTGCTTTAAAAAAAAACACGGCGCATCGCATGCTACATACTTAAATATTGAACTGGGGGAGTAGCCGGAGAAACAAAAACGCGGGCAATTATTAGTCTCACAGTGGACACCACTGCTCCCCCAGGATTAATTTGATTTCCACTCGGGCTGGATATTGGTTTCCCAACTGTGTTTATAGCAGGCATGTTGCGAGCCCGGTGCATTATAAAAGGCCCATTTGGATGTTTAACTTTACAAAGTACTCTCCAGCAAGCATGAAATTTGCCGTTTTGAATTTGGAGTCCTAATGGCGCTTTACTCGAAGGGATAGCTAGTAAATGCATTAGCGAGTACGATACGTGGCTCTGGCAGTGTGCCGAGAAACTCTCGGGCCGGGCGAGAGAATTAAAGGGGAAGTGAATTGGACGGCAATAACAACAAATTTCAGGAGCTTCGTGTGTTTATTCAGCGCATTGCGCAAAAAATGTGTATAACCCCTGATTAGATTGGCATTTTTACAACAAGATGAAACAAATCTTTCACGCCTTAAAATATGACTCATGGGTCGTCCTCTCCTCTCTTCCATGAAGCTGATAAAAATCAGTTTTACAAAAAAGCAGCACTTCCTGATCAGCCTGTGGATTTTAGTACCACTTAGTAAATGCGACTTCATGTAAAATAAACACTTCAGTGCAGGACCACCTGGTGGGAAAGCTTCCAGGGTTGCAGTATACATACTTCCAGATACAGCAATCAGTATTAATATGTCAAAAATATCTAAATAGAATTGATCAAAAAAGGGTCTGAGCTCCCGTGTTGAGCTGTTACATGCATAAATTATCATTATCTTACTAGCTCTGGCATCTCCACGGTATATAAAGGTTCCATTCACAAATTGTCTTTGCCAATATTTTGTTCAACATTGTAATGTGTCAACATCCAATCATTGAACTTTGTCGCTTCCAGCAGGGGGGTCAATAGAGAGCCTTTGAGGGAGGCTGTAAACACAGGGCTTAAAAAAAGAAAGAAAAAATGTGTTTTGTGGAAATCTGTGGACATTTTCCATTGACCTCTCCTGCAATGCTGACAGACTGGGATCCGAGAGGGATTAATAATGAGTGAAAATGTGGCTCTGACATGGAGGAGAATGGAGTTGAACAAAGGAGTAGCCTGTTTCAGCACCACGGACAGCTCCCATCACCCTTGCCCTGCCCTGCCCTGCCCTGCCCTGTGTGTGACCAGGCTGGATGAAGTCACGTCAGGACCAGAGACACGCAGCGCCCCACCAACTCACCCAACAGCAAAACAGCCTCGGACATCTTCTCACACCCCGCACTATTGCACCACGAGATACATTCGAAATGCGGCTAATCGCGTTTAAGCTGCCATGGGTGAGGGAGGGGGCTGGAGGGTTGGGGGGGCTACCTTGACACAAGTATGTGCTCACTTGCACCACACGTGCTCATGACGCGCACCAACAGCCTCTGCTGAGCTGCTCTCTCTCTCTCTCTCACACACACACACACACACACACACACACACACAGACAGACGGCACCAAAACACAACATGAAACAACACAAGAGGCTGATCACTCTCGGTTTAACCATCACCATCATCATCATCATCATCATCATCATCATCACTTTCCCTTGGAGGAGGAGGCGAGGGGTTTGGGGGGCATTCGGCGACCCTCTCAGTCACGGAAACAGGATGATCGTCAATCGTCACGCCGGATTCCTGCGTCACGCGTGCGTGCCCGAACCTGGGATGGCGCGGTTCTGCCCAGGAGGACCGCCCTTCGTTCCGGTTCGGACGCGGGTCGATCAGTTGGCGGGGTGGAGGAAGGAATGGGAGGGGTGTTGGATGGGGTCGATCAATCAGCCTCGCGGAACAATGCGGACAAGATCGGCCGGGGCAGCCGTGCTCGCGCGACTCCCGGCGTCGTGCGCGCGAGGAATTTTAGCCTCCGCGGTTGCAACATCATCAAGCGCCTTCAGGGTGCGCGCACGCACACGTGAGAAATGCGCGTGTGAGAGCGCGTGATGAGTTATTTTCTTGCTGTAAACCTCTTTTTATATTTATAAAAAAAACAAGTTGGATTTATTCCCTTACCTTAAATCACTAAATTACATCAGCAGCGTAGAACCCCCCCCCCCCCCAACACACACACACACACACACACACACACACACACACACACACACACACACACACACACACACTCCTCCAGCCATAAAGAGGGGATTGTTCATATAATAAGGCTTACTGCTCCGGGGAAGCTGTGGCTGCGTTCACACCTTTATCTAAATCCCTTCCTCACTGAGCCCCATGAGCCCGGCGGGCCGGTGCGTGTGTGAGACTCACTGCACTGCAGAGGGCTTCGCTGGCACCTCCATCATCATGGAGCTCATGAGAGGAAAAAAAAAAAAAAAAAACCGAGAAGACCGAGGCGACATCAGAAGAAGGGTTGGGGTGGTGGTGGTGGGGGTGACTAACAATAATAACGGCGTTCTGAGGACAGGAGGGGAATTAAATCGCCCCCTCCTTTCCTGCAACTGTCTCTCTTGAAGTCTGGGATGATCGGTGTTTTCTTCATCTTCTCCTCGTGTCAGTGGCAGGTGCTGAACTTCTCATTAAAGCCCCCTCCTCACCACCACCACCATCTTCTCCTTCATCTGCATGCTTGGAGCCCTTCTAAACTGATGACTATCGCTTCCACACCAACGTGGGTTTTCCTTCCCTCATCATCATCATCATCATCATCATCATCCTGCTGCTGCTGCTGCAACTGTCCGACGGAGAGCCGGACGAAGCCTCAGCCGATCAATCGATTGCCGCAATAATCGAAGCGCCGTTTTAAAAGAGGGGGGCAAGGGGTCTCTGAACTTCATCAAACGTGCAGAAGCTGCGTTAACGTTGGCGAGGAGACGGGCAACAGAAATAAATACATACATAAAGCTGGCCTACCTTCAACTCGATTCCAAAACGATACGACGCAGTTTGTCAGTCAGTGTGGGAAGCTCCGGACATCACAACTCCGGCTCGGCAGAGAACACACGTTTCCAAAAATGGGTGCAAGCCGGCGTCGTGTCCGTGTGCCTCAGCCAGGTCACCCATTCAGCCGATCGTCCCGTTTAAAATCCAAACAGAAAAACAAAAAAAAAATAATGGAGATCTTGTCTCTGTCCTTCGGGGAAGAAGTGCGCCAAAGCGCTCTCTCTCCTACGCAGATGTGACTTTGCGCGCTTCGACTGGGAAAAAAAAAAAAAAGGGGGGGGGGTGGTTGTGGGTAGAGTGAAGAAAAAAAAGAAATCACAACTACAGCCGCTTACAAAATGTATGTAAAAAACGAGTAGAGGGTGATTCTCCCAAACGATCACCCCCTTTTTATCCAAAAAGAAATCTTGAGTGCTGACTTTTACGCGGATCGCGTTCAGTTCCTAATCCTCCTCCCGTGGGTGCTTCACCATCCCGAACGCACCGGTTAGTGCGATCCCCAACTCAGCAGCGCCGCGGTGATAGGAGAGATGAGGTGGGGGAGGGGGGGTGAAAAAGGAAAATGTATGGATATAATGGCCAGATCCGATCGGGCGGGGGGAGAGGAGGAGGAGAAGGATGGAGCGCGGGTGGTGGTGGTGATGGAGAGGAGGGGGGTTCCTCAACCAGCTCCGGTCTGTGGTTGTTGCAACGCAAAACGTGGAAAAGAACGGAGCTCTCCCCGGTCCTAGTGCACCGTGCCGCCGCCGCCAGCCGCCGCTGCCTGGAACGCGCAGAGGCTGCACCTGCACTCCGTCACTCTCATCGATCAGACAGCGGGATGGATGAGGGGGAAATAAATTCCAGCAGGCATCTGCAACTCACCTCGGAGCCTGGAGAGGAGGAGGAGGAGGAGGAAGGAGAAGGAGAGGGAGAGGGGTTTAATCAGAGAGGAAGGAAGAGCGGACCGGAGGGGAGCACGAGGGAAGGGGAGGAGGGGGTGAGAGAGTCCGAGTAAATGGAGAGAGTGTGCGAGGGAGAGCGAGGAAGGATGGGAGGATGAATGCTAAAACTGGAGGCCCGTCAGTCTCTCTCCACCCGATGATCGGTGCACAATATAGCCGAGCTGATGTACAAACAGGCTGCAGATCAGATCAGCCCATCTCAGTCGGAACACGACCCGCCCGTGGCAACACCTGGTTCCAGATGAAGAAGCTGTGTTCAAAGCGGCCACCTTCGGCATTTTCTTTTTTTTTTTTACCCCTTTCATGTGATGTTGCTGCGCATTTTGTTCTTATGTCAGTTTCTGTTTCATCGTAAAGGTCAAATTTGGGTTGTGGGTTAATGGAACACACGTTGGTGGATTGATGGTGTTTGTCTTTTTCTATCAGGAGAGTCTTTGAATGTTGGCAGATGATCCTGGCCAGTCAGTGATCATCACTGTAGCGCTGTGAGGCAGCCTGTTAGGATGGCAACCCCTTTAGAAGTTCATCGCCAAACCTGTCCTGGTTTTATAAGTCAAGAGTCATAACAATCATAAGAGTTATAGAGGAAATACTTATATTTTGCAAAACATACAGTATCTCATTCCATGTTTCTTAATTTCCTCTAATGTATGAATGGTCATTATTGGGATTATACACAGGTTTAAATCTCCTTTTTTCGGGAGTTTAGTTTAGTTAGAGTAATGAATGAAAATACACAGACATGTACCATGAAAGAGACCAGTTGGGAAAAGCAATCTCCCAATGTACTGAATTAAAAACCAGTGTCATCCGCAAACTGTTAAATTGATAAGATTCCAGCCCAGCCTGTCCACAATGACACAATGCTCTCCTAAATCAAATTGTGGGAAGGAAATCACTCTTAAACTCTGCAGAGCTACACTGTGTATAGCAGCAGTCATGTGGGATCTTTTCCTCAACACTCACGTGTCGTGCTGCACACAAGGTAGCTCTGCCGACATGTACTGTATGAGAGTCATGTTCTACCAACACGAATGAAAACAAACACTGGTCCTCTTTAGATTTCATCCTTTTTGAACTTGATTAGTACATTGAGCCAAAGTCTTGGAGGTGAGGAGTCGCATGGACAAGCGGAATGAAGCGGCAAGTTTGTCTGTCAAGCTGGGGGAAAAAAAAAAAAAAACAAACGGCATTGACGCCGCTGGCCGGGGAGAGACGAGGGCCGTCTTGTATAACGGCGCTCGCCCGGGGCCTCAGGAAACTCGTCACAGACGCATCTGCCTCCAGCCTCCTCCTTTCAGAGCGTGAGTAGGTACCTGACCGCTATTCGTCACGCGGGAAAAAATATAGAGCTTCTCCACCGATATGACATAAACCCTCCTCTTCACTCCTCTGGAGAAGAAGAAGAAGAAAAAAGAATAGAATAAACTCACCTATTCCGTCCCTGCCTGCCTCCCTGCCTGCCTCCTTCCTCCCCTCCCCTCCCTCTCTCACTCACAGGGTAAGTGGTGCATGATGAGTGATGCCATAGAAACAGCTGAGAGATCACAGGACCCCTCCGCGTCTTACTCCTACACCCTCTGCCGCCGCATTGTCCAGCCTCCTCCTGCTGAATGGCTTCCCTCCGCCGCCGCTTCACAAATCCAGACGGCGAGTTCAAAATAGAGCCAATAATAATAAAAAAAAAATGCTTCGTTCTACTTACTCCACATTGAAAAGTTGATTGCAAATGCACGCAGGCGACGCTCGGATACGTGGGATGCGCTTCCCCCTGTGGCCACGGTTGGTTATTGCGCTGGCCGTGGCGGGCTGCTAAACCCTCGCAGTGGAGCGCGGCTGAGATTTTAAGACTGAAATCTCTTTCATCCGTCTTGGATAAAACCCTGGCCCAGGCCACCTCGGCACCTTCTCAGGGACCGGTCAGTTGGAACAAAACTGGGGATTGACCGCTGCTAGCTGCCTTTAAACATCGCAGAAACAGACAAAGAAAAAAGAGCTGTTGAGTTTCTTCGATGGAGAGATCCAGAGAATCCTGTAAGCAAAGCCAGCCAGGTTTTGTCTATGTGCGGTGGTTCATTTCCTCTAAATCCAAGATTTTCCTCCCGGCGACTGATGGCTTGTAGTCAGCAGTGCACAGGTTGTTCTGTCTAGAGCAGAACACTGAGCATAAACTCGACATTGAATTCAGCTACTGCGCAAAAACTGCAGCAAGCTGGCAAAGATGGCCGACTCACTGCGTACATGCACCACACACCGTGTTGAGACTCAAGGTTGTGTCTGGTCTGTGTCACTTCGTTCTTCATTGAGGCCCTGTAATGTGTGTTTTTATATCATCATCTCGCCCCAAATTCTCCCAAAAAAAAAGCATAATCACATTGCCTGTTAGGTAGAAGAGGAAGTTTCACCACTCAATCTGGCCCGCCCATACATGTTTACGTGGAATACGTTTTTTTTAAAAGTATTAAAATTCATATAAGATAATTAAATCCAACGTGGCAGCCAGTCACTATAGTATGCGAAGGAGCTTGATCACTTCCGTTTTGACAGCTAGCCGTGCTAGTGGATTTTTCACCTGGCTAACGCAATGGCTAAACTAAGTTCCTTCAAGTGTTATTTTAAAAAATCCAAGGGTCGAGGAAAAAGACGACACACCACTGCCTCCACCTACAGGGATGGAAGAAACAGGTTTTTACGCCTACAGCATCTACTGAGCTGTGTTTGGTTGAACATGTGTAGAAAGTATTTTTTTCTCCCCTGTTTTTTTTCTTTGTAATGCAGAATGTTACAACTGTCGGTTTCCTCAGTTTGACTGCGTCTCCTTTGGTTTGCTCCATTTTAGTTCTTAAGTCCCTTTTTCTTTGTAGAAAATATTGCTGTACTGGTCCGCCCAAAATAGAATTTCTGCCTACACCGCTGCTGCAGTCCCAGAACTCTTAACTGTCTCCGGCTCCATATGATGCCGTGCAGCAGTGGAATGTATTTTCGGCGTGTAGGAAGACATCAACAGCCTGCCTTGGCGAAGAAGTTATCCCGTGATTCTCTTTAATAAAATGATTCTCAGTCTCACATCAATCTGTTTTCTTTTTTGAGTCATTTGTCTGTCTCCTGCATTAATCCATCACGCTGTGATAAAGACACACACGTACGTCGCACGCACACACACACACACACACACACACACACACACACACACTGATGGGCAGATGTTTCACACAGCGTGCTGACTGATACATGCCCAGTGTCTAATTGCAGGTTTATGAAATCTGCAGGTTGCGGGTGCCAAGCACTTTCCAAACGGAAGCCAAGCAGTTGTTGTGACAGCAGGTTGTGACCCTGCTGTAATTGTAGAAATGATACCGTTTCCCCTGCTCATCTGCTGTGCACATCTGTGGACGCACACACACACACACACACACACACACACACACACACACACGCACACTGACGCACGCACAAAAATGCCATGCACGCACACCTAAAGCCTCATAAAGTTGCACCCTGCAAAACAAAGACTAGTCTCTCCAAAAAGAAACTTTATGCCTAATTTGCTGTGTCAATAATTGCGAGTGCAGCTGCCAATGTTTCACCTTCAGGATAAAAAGCATGGGGCCTTATTAGACATCTGGGATTTTTTTTGGACACACAAACTCTGTTTTTCTTTTAGATTTGGCACCTTCTCCCCCTCCCCCAGTGGTGTGATCACCTCGGTTGGCAACTCTCCACAGCACTGTGCTACGACCTTGCAGCAGAAAACTGGTGATCGACTGCAATTCCACTGGAGGAGACTCAAACACGGAGTTCAGAGGGGGTTAAATGGAAGTTTGACGGGTATGACACAGATGACATCTGTCTGCGCTTTTTCTTTTTTCCCGCCCTTTACCCACCCACCCACTTCTGCTTGATGTTCACTACTGAGACTATCAGCCGTGGTGATACGCAGTTACAACATAAAACCTCAACTTAAAGCCTCTGCGTTTGATGTTTTACAACTGTTATCACCAATTCAAGCATAAAAACTAGAAGGACATATTTTTTTTATGTTCTGGCAATTTAGAAAAACTCAAAATGTTATTGTTTGGCTATATTCTCAATTGTACTATTGTTCTATTGTTACTGTAATTATGGTCTATTATTTGCCACCTACCCCAAATCCTGTTGAATACTTTGAACAATGACAGTTCCTTACTTGCTTTTCTATTGAAGTGAATTAATTTATCCCTTCTCATAAGTGATACAATTAGTCATGTCCAAAATCACAAGACCCTGTTAGTAACATTTTTCGCCATTCTGTAATTACTTCACTGGACAATTTATTACCCGAAAGCAACCTGAAAACCTGGCTACGAGTGGGTTACTGTAGAATGGCTGCGGAAATTCTCCTTTTTGCAGCCATTTAGTTTGAAGCTGGGGAAACATTTCCGGCAATGAGGAGCTAAACCTATTCTTGATGGATGAGTGCTGCAAAAGATTTTGCAGGATTTTTTTTTCCCCATTCCTTGACGCACCTCCATGTTCGGCAACCAACCATCTCCACTCCACTGAAAATATCACAAGGACCGAGAAACATTAAAAGCTGAACATCTTCAAAACGGCGAGGTAGAGGGTAGAGCTGAGCGAGTCGGAAAAAACTCTGAAGGTCTGTTTGTATGAGTGTGCGGTGGGAACGCTCGCACACAGGGTCCAACGGAAGAAGTGGAGGGAATAGCATGAACAGTTGCTTCAAGCTAATTCATTTCAGCAGAAGAAATCAGATACATTTCCAGATTTCCAGTAGATGTCGTAACAGGCGCAAAAAGCCTGAATTAAAAACAGTGACACATCTTACAGGAAATCCAGAGGAATTTCTTAAAAGAAGAAGAAGAAAACCCGCAGGTTACTTGCGCAAGCAAAGAGAACAAGAACTCACAAAACGCTCTTTAAAATGAGAATTCCTCTGAACTGTGTGACAGAGGGTTCTTCATCAGCCCGTCGAGACATTTACGGGCCGCAAAATCTTTAATTAGTCATCATATTTCTGCCTCAGAGCAAGTTCCGCACTCCTAATGACGGCAGCAGGACCACCGTAGTGAGTGGGTCTCGTCCCGGTTGATGAATGATATCAGACATCAAACGAAGCCTTGACAAAGTTCCCTCAACAGAGTTTTTCCACACTGCTATCTCACAGCTACCTCTTCACATACCAATTTGTGATGAATATCGTTTTAAGATTTTTTTTTAACAAAATATAGCAATATTATGTGCAGCCTGTGTGTGGGTAACAGCTGTGGCACTTATTTCTGCAAGTGCAGGTGGTTTCTAAGCATTTTTTTTGTAAAAATATGAACTTCATATTAAATTCAAGACATGAATCGAATGATTAGACATGGCCATGAGGACGTGTTGCTGTTTGAAGCCCTCCGTGCCCTCAGAACAGTTCACTGCTCTGTACGTGTGTATGATGGGAGCGCTGAGCTGCGCACTACACACCTCTGAGTTCAGCTGAAACCCTGCAGACCCGAGGGGAAGTGCAGCCTCAGGAGGAGACAATGGAAACTATCGACAAAGAGCTTGTGTATGTTTGCAAAAATCTCTTTTGTAGGGCCCCAAATGTCGGTGGGACTGTTTTTGCGTGTGTGTGTGTGTGTGTGTGTGTGTGTGCGTGCGCGCCAGCACAAACCTGCAGCTAAGGCGTTTGTAGTTGTTACAGAGCCGAGAAGACTGAGCGCTTTTCATCAACGGCGCCGTATGTATAAACGTCATTAGCCAGTCTTATTAGTCTTCCATCTAAGCTGAATTAAACATCAAGCAGCCAATCAAGAGGCGGCACAGGAGCGTTGCTGATGATTCCCAGGCGAGGCCTTCCCTTTTTAATCTGATGATTGGAGCAGGATCAGCGTTTTCCATCCGTAGGAAAACAGGAGCAGATAGAAGGAGAAAGGAAGATAAAGAAACAACGGGGAGCATGTCGGTGTGTGTGCGTGTGTGTGTGTGTGTGCACAGAAATCCCAGTGGTGCAGCTGCGTAAAGCTTCTCATGTTCTCCATCCACCTACTTCCAGTGTATTAATTCTGCATGGTGGGAATTACGGGAGAAAACTCACACCTTGATTAAATCTGCTCTATAATGAGAGCACTCTCGCTCCAAATGGTGATCGCCTTCTACCGATAATTCACTCAAGTCACAACACACACACCAGTGTGTTCTGAGCAAGGCAGATTCTTCAGTTTTTCTAGTATACACATTTTAAAAAAAGCGCTTTCCAACCAGGTCTGGTCCAACTGAGATCCAGTTCCTCCCGTTTCAACAGAAAACCAGTTCTTGGCCTGGAAAACCAGTTCCAGACTGGCACCAGGCCAAAAAGAACAGCTTAAGGATGAGGTTGACGAAAAAACAGAAACAACACAGAATAGTTTTAGTACAAAATTTGGCGGAGAAAAAAAAAAATCACACCATTCAGAAAATAGTTTCAAAATTCCTTTTACATTTTGCTAACTCGCAACTGAAGGAATAGCACAGCTACTACTGATGAAGCACCCCCTGCTGGCCTGGAGTAGGAGTGTACAGCTTTGGTTACCTGTCTGGCAACAACTTGCGAGAACGCGCCTGGCTTTATGACAACACGTGGCGCACAAACAACTATAGACACTGCTGACGCTACCTGGGTCATCAGTCTCTGCGTGCTTTGTGCCGGCAGAGCTGCCAAAGAGACCAGGGATGAAAAGAAGACAGATTAGCGGAGCGGACTTAACTGAGTTGGTGTAGCAGATGCATTCACACGCTGGCGAGAACTCCAAGAATACAGGAGGCACGACGCAACACTCGCTGTCTTGTTGCTGGTAACGTCTTTTTATCTGTCGCTGGCTCTGCATTTCTCGTTTGCCCGTGCAGATGAGTTTTTGATTCTGTTAGTTTTCTTGTTACCCATTTTGGAGCAATTTAGCCAAAGGGCAGACAGACAACATGAATTCATGGCACCCAACTAGAACTTCCTCAATTTTTCTAACTGTGTCAAAGCAAACCAAGAGTGGATTCACAACAAACAACTTAGACTCCACAACTGCAGGGGGAACCGGAGAGCAAACAATGCAAATCTTGCGACAGTGAGGCATTCACGTTTGCGGTACATAATCCTACATATTTTATTATACTGCATAAAGCAAAATTGTTTCTCTGCTGGACAGATGAAAACAATATATAAAATAGGAGTTGGAAGCACTTATGTCTTTACTCTGTTTTCGATTTCATCACAAGGTTACTTAATTGTCTTTTAATCACGTAACCGTTTTCGGAACATCAACTTTGGCTGAAAACAATTGTCCCCCTCCCCATCGCCTCCAGCCTTCATTAACATAGAAATTGGCGAGCCGCGATTGAAGCTCTAAAGCAAAGTTCACACAGCAAGGTCAGCCAAGGATCAGTAATTAAGCCAGTCCTTAAAGTGTGGGGGATCTGCTTATTAGTAGTGCAGGCCGCCACTCGTCCGCACGCAGCTGAACAAAAAAAAAAAATTAAGAGTCGAGTCATTCTGGGAGAAGCCTGCAGCTTATTTGCACTCAGCGTGGAAAACAATTATAGAAAAAGGCAACGCGGGGCATTGAGGGTTCAAAGTGGCTCCTGTCTCCTTGCCTCTAACTGTTACACACCGTGACTCATATCATTGACTTGTACACGTGTAAACATTCACTTCTAAAACTTTCAACAAGATCCACTTCACTCTTGGAGACTCTCCTGCAAAACTCTTCTTCATTTCAGACAACAATGATAGTCTTAAACCATTTATAAATGGAAAAAAGCCCATTTGACTTCTTTTACTTGCATATAGTTTTTATAAAATGTCCAACTGAAGCAAGCTGTTCTTGGAATGTGCTCCTTGTGATGTCATGAAGGGCACGTACCCTTTCCAGGTTAGCGTCAATGCAACGATTGGGGTGTTCATTCCGAATTTTGACTGCCTTGTATTTGTCTGCCTACAGTCCAGATGCAGAAAGTCCAAAAATAGCGTCAGTTTTAGCTTCCAGCTTGAGCTCAACAATTTGGCAGGAGGCTGCAAACAGAGGGCTAAATGTGGCTGAGTTTTCAATATTTTTTTGCTAAAATAACCACATCAGGCAGCTGAGTCTTGAATTTAGAGTCAGGATCTGAAAAATCTGTACGTGGTGCATGAAGAGTTACAGTGAAGCTGAGATCTTTTTTTTGGTGGGAGACTGTTAACAGAGGGTTGTTCTCTAAATAGCTCTTGTGAAAATCCTTTCCATTGAACTCTGGATAAGGAATAAATAAGGATCTGAAACTGCCTCTAAAAACCCAAAATTAGAAAGGGGAACAGATCATGTCACCACCATCATCATCATCATCATCATCATCATCATCATCATCATCATCATCATCATCATCACCACGTTGAAGAGATATTCCACTGTGTGCAGGTTCAAATCAACGCGGTTTCCACAGAGACTAATATCTTCCTTTAAACGCCCATTTCCATCTTATTTTAGGAGGAATTTGCTGCAAATGGGGCTGAAATGACAGTAAACCAACATTCCCTTCAAACTTTTCCTTCCCGTCAGCCTCTCCATCTTCTCCTCTTCGGCACTAAACACCTATAACTGCAAGTGCTCCGCTGGTTTGAAGGACAAAAGGGGTGCTTTTAAAGTGAGGCAGAAATGATTTATTCATCGTCGGAGGCTCCGCTGTATAAGAGGAAGCAGTGCAGGTGGCGGCTGCGGAGGCACGCAGGCAGCCTCTGCTCTCCGGCTCTCTTTCCCCTCACCATCCCTTTATTTCCTTTAGCACTTGCACAAATGAAATGTCGCTAACGACAGGAAATGAGTGCACACGTGGAGTGGTTCACATCACACGCTGCCTTTCACTTGGCTTTGAAGCCCGAGGGTGCCCATTTGCCTATAGGCCTGCTATTGAAATACACCGAGCCAGTCTGAGCTGACCCTGATATAAGCCACGACGCAAGAATAAACATGAAGGCTGAATTATTCAGCCGGAATATGAAAATCCGAAATGAATACCGGCTTCCCTGATCGACAGTGTTGCGGTGAGGAAGGTCCTGCGAAAGGACGCTGAACAGGTTGACACACTTAGAGGACCGGTGGGCGAGACTCGCCAGCAGCTAATGGTCAGAACGTCTGCCGCCAACCATGTTAAAGTTAATCCGCCTTTTCTGATGAGCTACTTGATCCCTCCTTTCTTACGGCGGCTCTGAGGTCAAGGTGAAAGCAAAGGCTTCGTTAAGAAGCACAAGGGCTCTTTTTCTGAAAATGAATCTGAGTCACTGCAGCAGAGAACGCATTAAAACTGCAGCATGAACACACAGCAAGCATAATGCACCTGATCTATTCGATGACCTGCTGCCATGTTTTTGTACTTCCACACATAAATGTCCAACTCTCTTCTTTGTCTCAGACATGTTGACACCATGTTCTAAAGCCAGTATCACACTAGGACAGGTGCATAGTTTTGTAACAGAGTGTAACTAAACAAATTGTTCATTAATTTCACCTCAAAGCTGGATGCTTAATGGAGAAGGTGCACATTGCTCGCTCTATCAAACGCATCACTGGCTGCCGGTTCAGTCAAAGTAAGTTGCTTCATGCAGTCAATCATCTCTCACTCATCAAAAACTTCCAAGTAGATTCTACCAAGCGTACTTCTACTATCTACATCCCGGTTTTGAAACCCAATCGTTCAGTATTCTATGTGACAGTAAAGTGGTACATTATTTTCCAAATTGAGGACACATTTATTATGGATGCACGAGACGTGAGTCACAAATGATTAAATCTGAAAAGTGACCATAATGTCTCCTGGATTCCGATCTGAAAAATGTTTGCAGGTAAAGGAGAGGAAAAAAAACCCAACAGGCTGAAGTCGAAAAAGTTTACGTCCAAGTTCAGAAAAAAACAAACTTCACTCGGGGCAAAACCAAAGGCCGGGGTGCTGCTCGCTGCTACAAGGACACAGTGGAAGTGGTGCAGGGGAGAGGGAGGGAGCACACTGGGGAGACAAGGATGATCAGGCGCGGGCGAAACACGCTGCCAGGCAGACACTGATGTCATTGACCAACGGCGCTGACGGTTTGGCAGCTGTTTACGAAAAATGTTGGTGTCATTGGAACACACATAAATATATATATATATATATATATATATACATACATATAGATATATATTTTCTCATTTGGCTCTGTTTATAAGTTGGTTCCTATTGGTCTACTGTGTAACAATAAATGCAGCAGAAGCAGCAGATGACAGCTTTACTAAGAATACAAGCCCTGACAAATTTGCAGCAAACAGCCTGATTAGATCTATGAGTGACTAGCGTTAGCAGTAAGAGTTGAGGGTGAAGGAGTTGAGCAGACAGGGAGCTGTGACTGCAGATTAATGGATGTGCTACAGCTGCACATCCATGTGATATATATATATATATATATATATATATATATATATATATATATATATATATATATATATATATATATATATATATATATATATATATATAATATATATATATATATATACAAATATATATATATATATATAAAATATAGAACTTGTTTGACTTGCTGCTACAGCTGCACATCCATGTGATATATACATACATATATATATATATATATATATATATATATATATATATATATATATATATATATATTATATATTATCCAATTCCAATTTCAAATTAGCTCCCTCAAGGTGGTTCCAAGATCACAGGAGCCGCTTGAAACAAAACTCACAAAAAAAAAAAAAAACAACGTGGGGAAACATCTCAGAAGTACAATGGCATGGTCAAGTCCTTCACAACGCCGTCAGTGGAAAAGGCACCGGGGAAAAAAAGAAAACAGCTGCTGCAACATCTGCTGACACTGCCACTCATGCATCAAGTGTTTCCGCTTCATTCCACCATAACGGCTACGAGTGACAGACTGAGATCCATGGGAAACGCAGCCAAGCCGACAGCTACAATCTCAATAATTACAGTGGAAAAACCATCAATGGCACTTCTCCTCTTTGTCGCCGTTTAGCACACGCGCCTTTGTGTGACATTTAATGTGCTGCATTCATTACGTTTCAGGTTTAAGGGCGCTGGTGGTGGTGGTGGGGGGGGGGGGGCTCTGCAGTTGCACATATAGGACAACAAAAATAAACATGCAGGTAGTTGAGGTGTAAGGATAAAGTTTATGGTCCCCACAGGGAGTTTTCGCCTTGGTCCGCAGTGCCACTCGTGAAAGTGAAGCAGTAAAAGAATGGCAAGGTGCCCGAGGATAAGAATACAGTAAAACAGGAACAAATAGCAAATTTGAAAGAAACAACAGCGTCTCTTTCCATGAGGAGAAGAACAACTGGGCTTTTTAAAAGACCAAGTAAATGAACGTAGCACCGTTTCTTCTGGGAAACAACACAAGAATAGCAAATTGGAGGGAAAACAGACAAGAACAGAAACAGCAGCAACTCAAATGATTTCATTAGTCACTGTGATACATCTTCCGGAAGGTAGCGATTTATATTCTAATTTTAAGAGGGCATGGGGAAGGGTGTTGAGGAGCACACTGGAGGTAAGAATTACAGCCAGGGTGGAACAGTTACTGCCGCGCCATGTTTTTGTTTTTAAGCACACAGACTTTCATCTTGAACTGAGAAATGCTCATTAAAAGCAAAGTGGCCTTTTATCTTGCGAGTCAGTCATAAATTTTTATTGTTGTTGTTATGATTACAAACAAGAACGAGGAACACTGCAGGAGAAAAAAAAAAAGAACCTCTAATCAGTCTTCCAGAGGACACAGACGGACAGAAGAGTTGCAACGTTAGTTGCGGCGGCGGCGGCGGCAACGGCAACGGCAGCGGCAGCGGCGGCTTCCTGAAGGTCACGAGTCGCAGCGGGAAGTGGAGGATGCAGGGACGAGAGGCGCGTTAGCCCCCGAGCGACAAGAGGAGCGTTCGCTGCTCGTCACTTTATCATCTCACTCTGAATGATTTTGCATGAATTTGTGTGATGACTCACGATACGCCGTGATTGATTTGCTCTGCAGCTAAATGCTTGTAATTAGAAACTGGAGGAGGGTGGGAAGAAGGGAAGAAGAAAAAAAAAAAAAATCCGCCCTCAAACATCAGCCGCTAAAGTGACTTTAGAGCCGGAGTTGCCGTTCAGGTCACTCTGTCTTTCAAAGTGTGTTCGGTTTTGGGTTTACGACAGAAAACACGTTTTATTCAGGGTCACGTGCCGCTGCCGCTGTTATTGTTGGAGGCTTGGTGGGGTTTTTTTTTTTGGTGTAGGATGGAGAAGCTGGAGTGGGTGTGTCATTAGCAGTAAGCCGATCTGGAATGAGGGAGCAGGAGTCTCCCCCGGCGCTCCCCACTCATGTCTGACAGCCGGAAGATTAGTATGAAGGATGTTCTTCATTTGTTAAGTGCTGATACTAATCGCATCTATTGACGTTATGAAGTGACACTTTGTCTTCATATGGCCTGGACAGCGTCTCCTGGATCAACACTGACGGAAATTTCAGCCAGATCCCTCTGTCCTCATTTAGCCCTGCGTTATTCATGTCTGCGTGCTGTCTGTTATGAAACTGCGCAGCAACCCCCTTAGCTTTTTTTATTTTTTTTTAAAGAAAGAAATCCTTTTAGGGCATGCAGACTCACAAGACGCCGGATGAAACGGCTGGTTCAAAAACATTTAATGCATTATTTGAATTCAGGGGCATGAAATAGCGCAGAGTATCTTTGCAGTTTTATAGGACTGGTGAGTAAAATTTAGTAGCATACTAGCAAATTAACCCCTATACACTCAAGACATTCATATATTCTAGGCTGCAGGATAGGCACCCACCCTTTATGTAAATATAAAAAGCAACTATTTGTGTAGAAGCGACTTTTCACAGCTGATCTGCATTTTCTGTTGCAGTTGACACCAAAAGATCAGTTTAAATGTGACGCAGTGGCCCTTTAAGAAAAAAAAGCTCCAAATATGAATTGAAAATACATATACTTTTGTGCATTCTGTACGCCAGGCATAATCGCACCGCAACCTGACAGGATGAAATCTCAAGTAAGCAGAGGAGTGCGTTCAGAGTCCAGAGGTCTAGGTTGTTATCGGCAGAAGCTGCATCTTCAATATTCTTGACATATAGGTTTGAAACATCCAATAAGAAAAACAGCCGACGATCATAATGTTGTTGGAGAGAATTACAAAATACCAGGTGTAAAGCAGTAAACCTGAGAGCGCTCAGGTCTCTAACGCTGAGTTCCGCTCCATGCTAAAAACAGAACGTGCGATTTAACTAATGTCACGACGACTGAAGGACTGAGGGACTGGAGTTGGTTTCAGGCCCAAACTGGACAGGAAACAGACAGGCGCCAAGTCACAGATGACAAAAAGTTAGGAGGTGAAAGACAGACGGTGACGCATTCGCCCGTGATTGACAGAAGACGAAGGATGGAGGACGAGGGTGAAGCATTCATATGTGGGTGAGAGAGAGAGAGAGAGAGAGAGAGAGAGAGAGAGAGAGAGTGCGAGGCAATTGCATCTCCACTTTCAAGTTTCCTTTAAAAAGAGAGTAGGATGCAGCACGAGTCATGAGAGAAATCCATAAACTGCCAACGTTTGCACTGACCAAACTTGAAAGGTGTAATTTTTCGCCTATTTCGATATTTCGATTCAACATCAACATGCATTCAGCATAAACGTGAAGCTCACATTCTCCATTTAATAATGTTGTGCAACGTTGCCACTGTCAACAATACAATCTTAATCCTGTTGTTTTGATCATTGTAATCCTTAAACTTCTTGAATTGTGTTTATTTTGTGCTGACAACTAATGCAACCTTCTACTGCCTTTTAATCAGATTTGTGCATCTTAGTTCTTCTGTTAAAAGTATTCAGATTAGACCATTATCAGAAAATTAAAACATTAGCAATTATTTAATTTTACGCACTTTATCCAACCAAATGCATCAATTTCTTCCCAACCCACTTATGTGACAACAGATCGAGTTAAGCTGTCACACATCGGGCCTTTCACAACCCTCACAAGCAGTTCATTATTCAAGTCATGACTAAACTTTTATCATAGCACTGGTATAAAAAAAAAAAAAAAAAAGGCTTCCAAATCTCACGCCAATGTCAGACAAAGTCAAGTGCAGTGGAGTGAAGACACCACACAGTGCCGACAAAACAGCCTCCAACCCCTCATGGCGGAGGGTTATAGTTCCGGAGGGACCATCGTGTTTGAACAGCAGCGAGCTGCAGGGACGTGACGGCGCGACGGGGGTGGCTTCCTAAATAGCGCTCGGCTCTGACACGCTCAGCCCGTCTTTTTTTTTTTTTTTCGCGCAGCTTGCCCAACTTGGAAGCTCCTTCGTGAATGAAAGTTCATAAAGTGGCGAGGCCCTCCTCCACTCGGCGGCCCACACAGCCGAGCCCTCACACCGATCTTTATGTAAGCGGAGACAGAGAGGCAACGAGAGAGGTGCAGGGAGAGAGAGCTGGTGAAAGAGGTACACACACACACCTACACACGTACATATATACATATATATATACACACATATATGTATATACATGGCCCTGCGATGAACTGGCGACTTGTCCAGGGTGTCACCCTGCCTTCGCCCTAAGACAGCTGGGAGAGGCTCCAGCAGACCCCCGTGACCCTGAATAGGAATAAGCGGGTATAGAAGATGAATGAATGAATGAATGTATATACATACATATATACGTATATGCGTATATATAGACACACACATATATATATATATATATATATATATATATACAGTATATTTATGTAGAATAGAATAGAATAGAATAGAATGCCTTTATCAATCCCAACGGTATCGTGCAAAAAGATGGAAAACTATATTAATAAAAAAGAAATAATATTTATCGCAAAGACGGAGTCACAGAGTATATATAGAAACAAGGTGAGGGGCAGAATTAATTTTAAGGACCATCAGTGAATTAGAAATTAGAAATTATTTGCCACTGTCTCAAGTGTAACAATCGGTCCATTCATTGCAAAAAGAAAAATATTAACCATAAGAAGAAAATCGTCTTTCAGCCTGGTGATCACATGCAGACTTCTCACAGGAATGAACTCAACCCCGTGTAGATCCTCGACCTTTACAACCACTGGCGTTGTGACGACGGGGTGGCACGCTGGCGCAGTGGTTAGCCCTGCCGCAAGAAGGTCAGCGATCTGCTTCAACGTCGGGCCAGGTGGGGGCGCTGTGTAAAGGCGCAGGGGCGCCTTTCTTTCCATTACAGGTCAGTGAATTAAACCTCATTTTGAGAATGAGTGAAAGAAGTATATACAGTGGTGCTTTAAACATGAAAACATGAGTCTTGTGTCCCAAGTATTGGTAGAAGGTCGGTTAGTTCACAGTACCAGAAACAAAACAGCGGAACCCTATGGAAATAAAATAGCATGTAGCTTCTTTTTTTAATTCATTGCAAAATACAGCAAAATGCTAAAATGTATTGATGCAAAAGAAGAGTGCTGTATATTTTTCCATATTACACGCATTTACACCAACACCGTTTTCTTCATAAAGCAACACGGAGCCGTTTCCCTTTGTGTGGTCAAAATCGATCGGCGTGTTCCCGCGGCTAATGCACTTATTATGGATCCGTACAGTACAACCCGCCGCATGAATACCAGAATATCTCTTTAAAAGTCGAGCACAGTCATAGCTGCTTGGCAGCGGAATCCAAAAAAAAAACAGAAAAGTTGGAACGGAACGGAAAGTTTTGAGAAACAGATGCGTTGCCGTGCCAAGAGGAAAAAAAAATCACGTGAGCGTCCACGGGGGAGCAGGAGTGCAACCGGAGGCTCCCTGGGGTGAGAGTCGTGCGGGAGGGACTCTCATCTTTGGCAAAAAATTTGGAGGCGCAAAAGCGGCAAAAAAAATAATAATGTAGCGTCATTACTGCTGCGGGGTTACACAAGGAGCTCGTTTTCAACTCGAGTGACGTGAAACACACCGCCGACGATCTGCGCGAGCTGACGTCTGTCCGCGGGACGGCCTTCCAGCGCAGAGCGGTGATGATGAGCAGGAGTCACGGTTTCCAGAGCGCGGAGCAGACACACCATCTCGGGGGAGCCCCGAAAATAGGTCACGCACCGCTCTCTGATCTACTGCGCGCTGTTACGTAAAAAAAAGAAAAAAAAGAAGAAGAAGTAGAAAAAAAACGTACTCGGCTTTGTAGCGAACGCGCGTTTCTTTCCCTCCGTCGCAAACAGACATCCAGTACACAAACCCCGTCTGCTGCTTTAATGACATACGAGTCGTCACCGCAAACTGATATTTGTCAGGGGTTTCAGACCGGACAGAAGTAAGTGATTGAAACGATAAATGTAAAAAAAAAAATCATTTTCTTGCAGCTGTTTGTTTGCTGTGATTTGATTCTCCAGACGCAAACATGCAAAGGTCAGCGTAGGGGGGATCACCCGAAACCTTTCGACCTTTTTTTTTTTCGTGATCCTTCAACAACATGAGGCCTATTGATCGAGCGCACTGCTCTATAAACAAACACAGACGGGAAACCCGAGAACCAATCAGAACCCGCTCATAATCCATCAGCACCGGACAATCCAGACGGCTGGATCAAGCTTGAAAACTGGTATTTAAGCTTCTGAGCTTCATATCAGAATTAACAAATCATTAAAAAAAGAAATTGTTTAGAAAATCTTAATTGATGCCCCTGACAACTAGGAGGATCTGAGCAGGTTCACCAGCAGATAGTCAGAGAGTCTGTATGCATATTGTGTCTTTAGGGATTCACACTCAAACCCCACTGCACATGGTCGGTCCCCTCACGCTCTGAACTATCCACCCCACCTTTTGAGGGTTGAGACAGACCATCATGTAAAAAAGATCTCATCATATTCAAGGTCACAGTCATGTGCGAGCCTGACAATTCTCTGAACCCTCCCTGAGCAAATGCGCCCCTCTGTGTCTGCACCCACGTTTGTCGGGCCTTTGGCTCCGGGTCAGCGAGGGTCTCGAACGTGTCTTGTGTGAATCAAACCTTCAATCCTCTGCGCACCTGCCAACTGCCGTCCCGCTGTGAGCTCTTTGACCCGCGCCGGGGCTCAACGTTTGACTTTAGCCGCGGCTCAGCCGACATCCGAAAAAAAACAGAAAAAATTTCACGGGTTTTAAACTCACAGCTTGTGACCTCGGGCTCTACCCGGGGTCCCAGTGCCTCACTCCGACCTTTTCCGAGCCTTTGGTGTTTGAGAAGGTTCAGCTAGGGCATCTCTAGGTTCATCAGGTCAACTGACGTCTTGAAGTTGTTTCCAAAGGTTTCAACTCGCAGGCCGGGAGGGGTTCTTCTAACTCTCTAAGCACTAGCAGTCTCGGGGGGCAGATTGCTCACCCCTCACTCTTAATATTGGGAAACACAACACGAGAGAGCCCTGTTGGTTGTGAGGATGAGCGATAAAACGTGTACTTGCCATCTAGGGTGTCGTTACAGTGGACGAAATCGGTTAAAGTACAATTCCAGTTGACGGTATGTGGCGAATTGTCTTCTGGGGTGGCTTTCCATTGGACAAAATGTTTTAAAACGTATTTTCCATTGGGGGGAAAAGCAATAAAGACGCCAACATGCTGGAAAATTCTGCATATTTTTCTGTACTTTTGTACGTTTTGTGCAGAGAAGCTGCTATCTATCAAAACCCTGTATCGTGTTGCTCTTGCAATCACGAGGCCCCCTGGAAGTTTCACGCCATCACACCCTTTTCCTGATCACAACCTGTTCCTGGCAGCGTGAACAGGAGTAGGAGGTGCACTTGGACAACAATAGAGCTTAATAGCTAATAGTTGGAATTGTTAGCCATTGAGAATTAAAATGAATTCGTGGAAGCCATCCATTATCAATACCAACAAATTTGTGGAAGCATTGCATATAAAATAATTCCATTATTCATATCTTTACCAGCCATTATTCTGGTGATTATTTCTGCACCAAGGGAAATCAAAAAAACAAAACAAGACTTGTGGCTATTAAGCTAAGACAAATTTTTACCCTCGACAAAGAACTCAATTTGCTATTGACACTTCAACACATTTTAGGGATGAAAGTTTTTAACAATAGATGCAGTTCTTGGGCTGAGGTTTGAATTTAGTCTTTGTGATAAAATTCTTCTGTAGCTGCTAATAGATCAATAGATAGATAGATAGATAGATAGATAGATAGATAGATAGATAGATAGATAGATAGATAGATAGATAGATAGATAGATAGATAGATCCATATATCTATCATATGTGTTTATCTAAAAGGCCGGTATAGATAAAGCCCATTTAAAAATGTGAGTAAAAGAAGCAACCAACCCAACCTGCAGTTGGTTGTTAAGCATTTCTCCCTGTAAAGCCGTCTATGAGACAACCCACATCTTTGATTTGTTACACGTTGCTCTTCTAACGCGGCGGCCGCAGCCTCTCTTCATCAGCTGATCCAGAGCACCCCCTCTACCCCTGCCCTCCCCCATCTCTCGACGTCCCCCCCTCACCTCTTGCCACAGGTTCGATTAACAGTGTCCGCTTTGTTCTCACCCCCTGGGGCTTCTCCTACTGCGGCGTACCTGTGAGCATGCGTGCGCCTGCGTGCTTGTGTGTCTCTGTGTGTGTGTGTGTGTGTGTTTGTGTGTGTGTGAGCGAGCATCAGTGGATTGCCATGCAAGAGCCGAGAGCCTTTGAAGAGCGCGAGGGGAGGGAAGGGTTTGCAGAAACAGATAAACACAAGAATACCGAGGGAGGGAGGGAGAAGAAGAAGAAGAAGAAGAAGAAGAAGAAGAAGAAGAAGAAAATAACGTCTCACTCTGGGAGGAAGGGGGGGTAGGGGGGCCTAGGGGGGAGGAGGTTGGGGGGGCGGTGAAAAATTCACAGAGGATAAGAGCGTTGCGTGGCGACAAGGGTGTAACGATCAAAAGTGTATGAGGAAGGGGACAAAAGAGCACTGGCGGACGACAAACTGGCTTCCTGTGTTGTTCCCGTGACCTTTGACGGAAGAACGAAAAAAAGAAACACGGCAACAAAAAAAAGGTGGCGTGGTGGAGGTGACGATTTTTAATGGCGCTCGGTGTGACGGCGCCTTCGCATCTGAGGGACGTCGACGTTCAGAGTGAAGCGGCTGTCATCTCATCTTGCACCATGTCTGTGTGTGTGTGTGTGTGTGTGTGTGTGTGTGTGTGTGTGTGTGTGTGTGTGTGTGTGTGTGTGTGTGTGTGTGTGCGCGCGTGAGAGAGAGTGAGAGGGAGTTATGTGCGCGGCTGATGAAATAACTTGTAAGAAGAAGTGTTGTTTACTGGTTTGCGATGTTCGAACACGCTATCTGTATGGGGTGTTGCATGGACGCCATGAGCTCGGGGGTGGAAGGGGGTTGGAGGAGGAGCGCGCGCACCCCCTCACACCCCCCCACCATGCATCACGTCGGGGGAGGCGAGCGGTCAGCGCGCACGCAGCAGCGGCGCACACGTGCGTGCACATTAACGCACGCCTTATGGTCGAGTCGATGATTTAAGTGGACGGCGACGTTGAGTCACGGGCCGCCATGATCCAGTGCCAGTACGTTTGTGCACAAGGGATCAGAACCTGTAGTGCTGCTGCTGCTGCTACCTGCATCTGAGCCCCCCCACCACAATCTGAAGGTCCTTGACGGGAAGGTTTGTTTTTGTTTTTTTGGATTTGGAACGTTAGGGATTAAATTGCGGGCGATGACACGGGACTTTTTTTTTCTGTTACAGTCCCGAGAATGATGTAATGTTGTGTTTTCATTAAGCAGGAATAAGGTATTACATATATACACACACAGCAGCTCCGCTTGTGAAGATTCGAGTTTCGAGTTTACAAAGATCGGAACGTGAATCTGAATCCGGTTTTCACGATTTTTACCCCGGCATCACGTTTGTCAGAATCGGAATCAGCTTTATTGGCCAAGTTTGTGCATGACAAACAGGGAATCTGACTCCGGTTGATCTTTGTTCTCTCTACTTAGCTTAAAAATAAATTCAAGAGGAGAAGATAGTCAACAAAAGTTTAAAAAAAAAAAAAAAGTGAACAAATGTGCAACTCAGTGGTAAAATAAAAGAAAAAATATATACACAAGTATACATGATATGTAAAAATATAATATATATGGTCAAAGTAGTGCAGTATAAGCAGTATAGGCAGGTGAACTGATGGTTATTACTGAGTGATTGTGATTGTGAGTCCCTGTTTATGATGCGAGTTGATCAGAGCAACAGCCTTGGGGAAGAAAGTGTCCCTGGGTCTCGTGGTTTAGGTGCACAGTAGCTCTGTCAGCAGAGGTTAAACACCTGTGTAAGGAGGTTCCCACCTGACGACACGTTAGTCATCACTGCTCATCTGTGCAGTAAAGTTGAGCCATATTATCACTGAGCTCAGGAGGTTATTTACTGCTTGCAAAATCCTTTTTTTCCCCCTTGTGTTGGCATTGACCCACTTTGAGAAAGATGTGAGATCAAGTGGAACATCTGAAAGCGACAATAAGACGAGGGCTTTTTCGCAGCGCACTTTCCTACCATGAGATACCACTCAACCTTACAGACTCGGCCTTCAGTAGGGAAATAAATCTGAAAGTTTGCTCTCTGGTGATCTCAAAAAAGAGGTATTTACAGGCTATGACATTAAGATTAGCAATCAGGTTTGGCTGCAGAGCAGGACTGGCAAATCAGAATGAGCTCTAATAAAGAAAAAAAAAAAGTTCTTTTTTTTAAAGTCTATCACCGTTTTAATTGGCTTATTAAATCTGTTATCAGTGTCGGCAAAATATAGAAGAACTAATTTGTTTGCATTCTGTTGATTGGCTCCCTCCATGTTTTGCGCATCATTATCATCTGGTTGACGATAAATTTAAAAAGCCAGTTATGCTCGGCGTCGCGCCGGCGACATATAAACAAGTCGCCACGAAACCTTCAGATTAATTTGCCGCCTGTTTTCACTGCGCGGTGCACTCGGTGACTCCGACTGTATTCTCCATCACACCAGAAAATACTGCATGTATTGTTTCGCACATCGGTCTCTCTTATTATTCTCATTACACACTGACGCAGAGATGACACGATGTAAAGGATTTAATGAGCAGACGGTGTCGGCGTATAATGCACTATGTGTATAATGCTGCGTGTGCATGTGTGCACGTACGTCTGCGCGCACCTCAAATCATTTGCCAGATATTATTTCCATCTCTTCCTGTCCTGAGATTCTGTTGTCGGGGAAGGAGGGCGGGGGTGTTGAAAATGAGCCAGTGGTAATGGAAACACGATTACAGGCACACACACACACACACACACACACACACAAGTATTTACATCTCTGCGACTTGTGACCTGTGTGATTGATAACCTGCGTTCATTACAAGCTCCTCTTGCGAGTGGCGATGTCTTGTATTAGAACAAATGGATGTCGCGGCCGGGATCGCGAGCGCTCCTCAGGCCAGATCTAATTGATGCCCCCCCCCCGCCGTCCCCACTCATCACGCCGCGCACGTGAAAGAACGGAGCGCCGCATTTGGAGGAGACGCCCGGGCGGAAACAGAGAGAAGCAGGCGTCCGTCCGCAAACACAAACACACTCGCAGCATCTTTTTCTGGAGACAAATCACGTTACTGCGGCGTTTGATCTCCGAGACTTTCATGCTGAAATCCAGAGAAAAGCCTGTTTAACAACAGCTATCTGGCTCCTGCATGCACGCTGACCCCAGGAGTGAACCACTTAAAGTCTGCTTTCAACTTTAATATTCCCTCCAAATTCCCCGCTCTGCTCTCTGATACACGTTTGATTACTTTTTTTTTTTTTTTTTTTTGCAAATTAAAATCTACGCTGTGGAAATTTGGGATTTGCAGACCTCTCAGGTGTAAATATACAGAGGATGTGTAACAATCTGTGGAGGAAGGGAAAAAGAAAACAGCAGTTGCGCTGCATCTCCTCCCGGAGCTCAGTAATTTCAGCCACGCTCACCTCAAAGAAGTGACGAGGACTCTGAACGCAACTTCAAAAAAGGAAACATTCTCTGTGGAGGTGGGCGAATTATCTTGCCTTATAATCATACAGTGCCGAATTTACATTCACACCCCCGTTGCAAATCTAATTTCGTTAAAAGCAGGAGCAGTGTTTGCATATTTGCGTGAGTGACTAATAGAGAGAAATGTTTTTTCTTTTAAAAAAGAAAAAGAAAGAAAAGCAGCAGCAGCAGCAGCAGCAGCAGCAACAGAGCCTCAGGCTGGAACAGTTGTAATTCAATCCTTGTGGGCTACGGCAAAAATAAAATGAGTAATAATTGACCTAGTTAACAGGTTAAAGGTGCATTGCAACGATTTCCAACTTTATAATGAACGTGAGACGATGAAACGCGACGTATGAGCCGGCGCAAGCTAACAGAAGCGCGTCCTAAAAAACCTTGCTTGTGTTTAGCCTCCTGCAGTCTGCCGCATAATTCACCGGAGTCGGCGGATCAAGTACGGGGTCGCTCCGAAAGCGGAAAAGCCGATATTTCTGTCTTTGTTTTAAAAACCCATTTGCTTGACCCCGGGTGCAGGCGCAGCGAGCTGCGGCTGCCACCTCTGAACGCGGCCTTTTTACATAACTCAACGCGCGGCCTACGTTTGGATCGGCTGAATCACCGGACTCATTTACATCCAGCGGTGACCTTTGCTGCACTCCTCCAGCCCACGCACTCCTAAATACGGGTGCGCTGGATCCACACACGCACGTAGGACAGCGGCAGGGGAGAGAAGGGGCGGCGCTCGAGTCTCAGATGCGCCGCGAAGTGTACGCGCGCTGTCTACAGCAGGACTTACACCACATGCATCCCGGTGACCAGACTCTGTTTTTCTCCCTTTTCAGCGGCAAAGATCAGATTTTTCACAAGATGGAAGAAAGGAAAAATATTTTTCTTTTGTATTGTCGGATCAGAATCAAGACTTGTGAGGTTTTGCAGCTGTACTCAGCCAATGACGAAGGCATGCTGTTTCACAAGACAACAAAATAAACTGTACAAAAAAAAAACCTTTCTTGTTTTCAAACAACAGCTTAAATACATGGAATTCTCCAACATTTTTCAGAACTGAAGAAGCCTTTCAGATGAGAGAAGAAACGTCGAGTTGCAATCAACATTTCACTGTTTTTGCAAAACCAGCTGTGCACAAATGAATTGAGTTAAATTCATGACGATTACGATTAAATTTATTACGATTTAAAGACTCAAAAAGAAGTAATGACGTTCTCTGTGGCAGATGTGCCAAAAATCTCCCCAACAAAGACAGGTCAGCGGCTCGGACCTCATTCCTTTGGCACTGTCCCGCAATGCCAAACACATCTGATGGAGACGTTGACTCCATTGTAAAGCTGCAGCTTTACTTGCTTGGTGTGCTGAGTCTGTTTCCAGGACAATCCCCCCGCCAAAAAAATGCTATGGAAATCTGCAGCTCCAGTTACGAACAAATAAGTAACATCCAAACGCAGCCAACCGACAAATTGTGCCGGCTGCTACCAACATGCACTGCAAAAAAGTTTTTTTTTACTACCATTGTCTAGCACCCGGCTTACTTCTTTCGATGCAAAGCCGCTTCAAGCGCGAGAAAAGCCGGCGAGATGCTAATGAGTCAGTTTGTAAAGCTGACTTCCCGCAACCGGAAGTAACCCGTCGTGTACGTCCAGCAACCTCACACCTCGGAATACGGACCGTCCGTGCAACCAGCCGGCCGGATGCGTGCACGGGCGCCACAGACAAGTCAGAACCTCGCCGCCGGGCCGACATTGTGAGCGGATTGGAGCCGTAATCCCAGATTGTGTAGGTGTGAATAAATTCTGAAAAAGTGTTTCTCCGGCTTCGAGCGGCGAGCGAAATGAGACCGGTGAGCCCGGCGGCTCGCTTCCATTCTGCCGCGCTTCCTCTTCCAGTCCTCGTGTTCTATTTCAACTCCCACCCGTCTTACTTGGGCTTTTTTCCCTCGCTCTCGCGCCGCCGCCGTCTTCTAAAAAAACCGACTCTGCTCTTTACCCCCTTTTTTTTTTTGCTCCCCTCTGCCCGTGTCCTTGCTCCCAGAGTGCGCCACCTTCACTCTCTGCGCTCGCTGGCTTAGCGCTTTCTTTCCCCCGAGCTACTCATCTGAATCCTTTCCATTAGAGACCGCGAGAGAGAGATTAGTGTTGTATCGGCGTGTGCGGTTTTGTTTTTGGGGTGGGGGGCGCAAGAGAGGATTTCCGAAGCTTTCTTAATAACAGAGGGATGACAACCAGGAATACAACCATTGTCTAGAGGGGCTTGAGGGGAGCTTTAGAGGAGGGGATGCTCCATTTGCGGCTGATGCGGCAGGGGCCCCGATAGCTGAGGGGGCCATTAGCCGGAGCGACGAGCGCGTTGCTTGGAGACCGAGAGGTCACCGCAACAACACAGATCAACGCAAACCAGGTGTGACACGTGTTCCACCGCAGCGGCCGAGTCTCAAGTCTTGCAGCCTGCAAAAGCGCAACATTCGACCCCACCCCCACCCCCATACCAAGCTATGCATTCACGCAGCCATTTCCAAGCAGATTTTGCAAAGGAATAAAAAAAAAAAATACAGAATGAGAAAAAACAATCTCCATTAGCTTCTGCATGAGACCGTTTCAGTAATTACTGATTGGAAAATATATTTACCACACTGTGTGTTTGAGTCAACTGATTCTGACAGGCACGACCTTATGCTGCACTGAGCTGCATTAAAGGTCCTGCATTATGAAAAATCAAATTTACCAACAATAATATGTCTGTCTGTGTCAATAACATGTGTCTTAAGGAGCCCAACCTCCTTCGCCTGCTCTACTTTTTCGAAAGGTTTGTGCTAAAACAAAATGTTCCATGGTTTTTTTCACAATGCCACAAAGGACACTTCCCATCCAGATTTTCCACCTTGTTTTCCTCACGCAAACACGACAAAGCTCCTTGAATTTTAGAGGGCTAAATCTTTTTCGTTTTTTTTTTTAAACCATTGAGGCTGTTCTGCTCGAGGAAAAAAAGACCTGTATATCGGTATAATATGGGTCAGTAATATTAAAGACTCTGCCTGACAACAACAGGCAACTTGGGGAAATATAAAACATCCAAAGGTGGCCCACAGGCAGTCTTCCTATTAGCAGGAAACGTCCAGAAACAGAAGTTCGGTCGGTGAAGTCAGGCTACGAGGACTTAAATCTGCACCCTGCATCTGTGCCGGTTGCTGAATTGGCATCGTCGCCGCAGCGCTTGAGAGACATCCATCTGCGGCGCCACACAAGAGCAATAAAGTGCGACTCTGGTGACAAACGGGCTGTCATCCGTCACCCCCCGCCCACCCCCCCTCACGCGCAAATATGTGTCGGACAAACATTCACACAAGCAGAACCACACATCTGCCAGCAGAAACCTTTGCCGCTCGTCCTCCTGCTCCTCTGCTCAATCATCCTACCAGTCCTGATGTCCTTCTTGACAGCGGAGAAAGAAATCGGATAAACACTTTCAGAATTCTCACTCGTCCATCTTGCCAACCTTCAATCGGCAGCGCTTTCATTTGTTCAGAATCTTTCCACGAAGATGACTGGTAAACCGCCCCTATAAAACCACCTGAAGAAGATGCATTTATTCAATACATTTCTAATCAAGTCCCACCACTAATTATTTTTTATTATTATTACCAAAAACGAACAATGGAAGGGTCTGCAACACAACTTGGCTTCACTTGTTTCCGTCCTTGAACAAGGCAAGGTTAACAAATTTGATTGGCCCGCTTTCAAATTGTACTCGCAATTACCTCGCAACTTCCTGCCTCCCCCTTCCTATGAGTTCTTTACCGGACAGATGTGTGAGATAAATCCAGAAAAACGCTCCATCTGTCGTGGCAGGTGGGGTTTTTCATTTCAGACACGCACCACTTATGAATTTCTACTTTCCAAATGTGTTTTAAAAGTTAATCCCCTTGCCCCCTTGTGGGCTCGGCGTACTGGGGTGAGCAGTTTGACCTCCCTGCTACCCTCCCATCACCTCCACTCGCCTCCCTTCCGCCCCGCTTGCATGTTTCTGTCTCGCACTTGCCGTGACATCAGTCCGGGGGCCACCAGGTGACCCCACAGATGGCACTTTGACACTCAGATGTGAAATCAGGTGTTGCGCTGTACCGATTTGCATATTTAGTGTCACATTATACGCTATATTAGCACACGATGTTAGCAATTCAAGGTAACGTCTAAGTCAACCCAAGCGGAGTGGAAGAAGGGTGGAGGGAGAAAAAAAAACAACAACAACAACAGCAAAAAAAGAAAAAAAACAGGGAACAACTTTATGAATAAATAAGTGAAGCCTCATCGTTTCTTGTTTACTTTTCAAGGGTACGGTCTGCCTCGCTGTCAGGGAAAGCAGGAAGTCTGGCCGCTTCCCGCGGAATTGTTTATAGATTTCTCAGCTCGTCCGGCAAGATGTAATTCTCGCCATCTTTCCCCTGCTGCACATTTTCTCATTAACTGCGTCAATGCGGCGCTCAGCGAGCTGCAAGCGGGGCGGCGGCGGCCTCCAAAGTGGCCAAGATTGAGACTATTAGGTGTGCCGTTTGTCGACATGAGCGGACAGCGGGGGGTCTGTCCTCCGCTCCCACACTGATCAAAGCCAATGGCCTTCAAGTCAGGATCAAGCAGAGAGGCAGAGGCGCGACCCACAGATGAAGGTTTGTCTCCACTTTTATTGTTTGCAGACGTCCAATCAGCTCATTTCACGCCGAGAGACAGCGACAAACAATTTTATGTAATGCTCAAAGGGGGAGGCAGGGAGGGTGGGAGGAAGCTTTGTCAAACTCAAATTCATTCTAAAAACTTTTCTTTTTCCTTTCATGCCGGTCTGTTGACACCCTGGTGGCCAGTTCGCCACTGCGACTGCGGTGAGAATTTTCCCAACGGCAGTATCACAGTCAGGGTTAGGATGCGGGACTGAGGATTTGCACTGTCAAGGTGACTGATTTATATTGATGCTGCAGGAATGCTACACTAACTAATGAAAATTCCTATCTTGTGAGTACCAACAGCCAATTGAAACTCTTTCCCATGGAATGAGATCCTCTAAAGTGAAATCCTTAACAGAAAATCTCTTTAATCAGGTTAGGGAAAATGATTCCTTCAGTGCTCTGCATTTATTCGCTAATGTAAAGTCAGGCTAACAGGGAGGACAGTTAACTAAAGGCTAGGAATTCACGGTCATCACATTTAATAGCAACTCAAACATCTTTTTAATTATTGTTTGCTTTTAGACAACTTTTGTTTGCTTTGTAGAAATTAATATATTTGTGTTTACAGACTTAAATGAGAATAATTTGCTGGCAAAAGCTTAAAACCACAGATTAAAGAATATTAGAATCACGGATAAGTGGACAAAGAGGAGTTTTTGTTTTGTTTTGTTTTTTTAATTACATTTTTCAGTTAAGACATTCACATTTTGAAAAAAAAAACTCAGCATGATGAAGTTTAAATCATTTTTCTTTCTGAGTTTCTGTACTTAAAGCAGCAAACTAGACAAATGACATCCTGATGATTATGATAGGCCTCTGGCCTACATATAAAAAGTGTAGATAAAACAAGAACCTGAAATAGCAGTGGGACAAGTACACGGACACTGATGGTCACAGCTTCGTGCTGTTCAGGTCTGATCCCCAAGCGGAGGGTTGTTGGATCGTTGTTGTGGCCACGACCAAGTCATCACGACATGATGGAGCAAGTTAATTGATGGTGGAAGGTGTGACGAACAAATTGTGGCGTCTGAGGCAAAGACGCCCAACGAAGAATCTGCCGTGCAACTCCCGAGTCAGTGAACGCACCCGAAACATCTGGTGTAAACAGCGAACAGGACTGATATTTGCACAGGGCCGGTGCAATCATTTCAAATGGAGGTTTGCTCGAAAAACCACCACGGGTGTTTTCTTCAACAATAAAAGCCACGGGGAGAAAAACCGACAGAGCCAAACAACCCTCGAAAAATATGTTTCTAATGTAGCAAGTGAGCGAGCCAACAACCGCCGAGCTCGAGTTCTGCTGGCCGTCCTCCACCGTCTCATTCTGGAGCGGCAACGGTGTATTTTTGTCTCCCCGTGGGCTTCCAGGAGGTTTCAGAGATGGAGATGAGAAGGCAACACCTCACTCTTACACTCCCACTGGGTCAACGGCAACAATGGTATATGTGCGCTTCATCATCGCGGTACTGTAAGTAGCTCTTTCACGTGGAGATCCGCAGTACACTGAGACATCAGAAAGCATGCAAATGTGACAGCTGTTGGGCAAAAAAACGCCTCGAGATCCCCCATCAACACAGCAACTTCTACACTTTACAGTGGGAGAGGCGGGAAAAAACAAAAACAGAGACTAAGAGGTCATTTCCACGCCCACACAGGTTCCACAGTTTTTCTGTTTGTTTTTTTTTAAGATATTGTTTTCTATACAGGTGACACGGTGGCGCAGTGGTTAGCGCTGCCGCCTCACAGCAAGAAGGTCGTGGGTTCGATTCTGGGGCCCGGGCCTGGGGCCTTTCTGTGTGGAGTTTGCATGTTCTCCCCGTGTCTGCGTGGGTTCTCTCCGGGTTCTCCGGCTTCCTCCCACACTCCAAAAACATGCGTGTGAGGTCAATTGAATATTCTAAATTGTCCGTAGGTGTGCATGTGAGTGTGAATGGTTGTTTGTCTCTATGTGGCCCTGCGAGGAACTGGTGACTTGTCCAGGGTGTCACCCTGCCTTCGCCCTAAGACAGCTGGGATAGGCTCCAGCAGACCCCCGTGACCCTGAATTGGAATAAGCGGGTATAGAAGATGAATGAATGAATGAATGTTTTCTATACACTCTGGCCTTCTAACCAACCATATGCAGACAGATTTTTAAGCACTCAATGCAGAGCAAAAACTCTGCAGGGTGAAGATTTTTGGAAAACTTTCAGAGGAGTGTTTTTTTGGGGGGGAGGGGGGGTGCTTCATTTTTTGTGAAATTATTGATTGTGGAACAAATAGAGCCAAAGCAATGCTCATGAAAACCCTTCTGGCAGAAGTTCTTACATGTCTTAATAAATGGACATCTTCTCTCCCTTGACGTGACACAACATTTTCTTTGTGAATTTGTGAAAAGTTTCAATGCAACTCATTGTAATCATCACTCCACACACACAACGTTGCACTTGAGTGACTGTTGTTGAGCCTTTTCTGCGAATGGACCATTTATGTTTTCTCCCAGACCTCTGACTGGCCATGTGACTTTACGCTTGGAAGTTACAGCGCCCCCTCTTGGTTCGGAGTGCATTTGACAGTCAGTTGAAGGCTTGCATATGGGCGGTTGCCCAGCATAGCTTGTGAGTGGCCTGTTTACCCTGGTTTCCTTTGTCTCGCTCAGTTGTGCTGTTGAGTTTCTTCTTCTGTGCACTTTCACAGTCACTGCATCACATTAAATCTGAGGGCTGAGCACTCCTTTGTAGATGGATGCTGCAAGAAAATACCCCCGGTGTCTCGCACAATCAGTTCCCAGCCTGCCTTGCAGATTTTTGCTGCGGCGGCCGCGCCGGTCGTGAGGCATTCCGTTTGATTGGTCGCCACGGCGCTGAAACTCCACCGTCCCGTCACGCTGTCACACTCTGATTCATGGGCCTGTTCCTGTCGCCGTTTAGGTTTAATGGCCAGTATCGGCAGGCTGCTTTTTCAAACATCCACAGCCGCTCGAGGGCCACGGCTCCCTTTTGTCTTCCCCCTCACCCTTTTGACCGCTTCCCGTTTCCGCCAGCGCGAAGTCCATCAATATATGCGACGATGCATGACGGAGTGAGGATGAGGACGAGACAAAGAGCTAACCTGCTGGCAGCGCCCGAGCCTTCCCACCAAATCCGCCGCTGACCTTTTACTTTCCCGTGGAGAGTGTTTGCGCGGCTGGACGGTCAAACAAGTGCACCGCTGCGTGATGTCGTTTCATCATGTGCTTCCCAACTAACCGGCTCTCAGCTGATTTAACCCGGACTGAATCGTGGAGCGATTATCGTTCGGCCGCTCATCACCGATGAAGAAGAACCTAGCAGGGCAACAATGGCCAGTGTACAAGTGACCACATCCAACAGCCACGGTGAGTGTGAAACCGGGTCAAGACCAGAGACTCCGCCCACTCTTACACGATTTTAGAGTGAGGAGATTTACATTTTTATCCGACACTAATGGAAGTCTTATCCAGGTGACAAAGTACAGCAAATTAAATAAATCAATAAACACACTCAGCATTTGAGTCTATTCTGTTGAATGGGCGGAGCCTATGGTCTGGGTCTGGTCTGGATGTTAGAGACAAATTGCGATCAGGCCATCAAACCAGGCAAATGGAGCAGCATTCAAACTGTTAGCGCCACAGTGACTCGGGCATTATATAGTTTTGACTCTAGAATTAGCTGCTGAGCTGCTAACATTTTGGGCCATTTGCACTCATTTTGAAAACATTAAAACTTGAATCTGGTTCTGGTTGGGTAATTCATCATCAGTTGTGCACCAACAATTTATCTCTCTATTCATATTTGCGCCCACGCCATCCACGTTCTGGGCTTAGCTCTTGAATAAACACAAATGCTTGTTTTAACTTGCTTTTTTTTTTTTTTTAAACTTTTTGTTTAAAAAAAAAATACACGTATTATATTATGTATTTTCAATTCATTTTGATGGCAAAAGATGTGCTAATGTTTTACGTTGGACCTAGGAGAGCAGTGAAGGCTAAGGCTAAGCTAAGCTTCGCTCAGGTGACTCTTAGCATCTACAATCCATGGCATGACAATGATGTCATATATATGTAAAGTCATGCAGGTATAACGGTTTGCTTTTACACCGTGGAATGGCGGAAAGACGGAGGATGATAAACGCACAAGATAGGAATGATTCAGGAGCAACGCATTTGACCGTTTGTGGGGGGATTTCAGCGTGACATGCGAAGCTATTCTTGAGCTTTATTCAAGCGTTAGGCCCATCATTCTATGGTTATTAGATAGAAGGCAATCATATACTTCAGGAGATCATTTCAGGAAGAAAAAAAAAAAAAAAAAAAGGACTTAATGTAAACACTCGGAAGAGCTGCGACTTGCATACTAAACATATTATGGAGCATAAAATGCAGACAACAGGCAGATAAAACCCTCTTTGTTTGTAACGGTGAGCCACTTGCTATTCGTCAGACTTGTGCTCCCACTCCCAATGTTATTTATAAGGGCAGAAATCATGACTCACGCAGGCAAGAATAAGTCTGAAATGCCAAACCCACCGAGCGTCGAGCCCTTACAGCACAATAGCTTGAATCAAAGTCACAGGTTCCATGGTTGCACACGGTTCTGTGTCCCTTTATTACACTGCACCGTTGGGTTTGAGCACATATATCAGAAAATGATTTGCTTCAGTGGGTGTTTGCAAGTTTAAAACTAAAAGATCTGACGCCCCTAAACCAGGTGCTCAAATTCCACTCAGTGTCTTGAAGAATTCTATGATTTGCTTCTGTAAATATTCCAATCTTCTGCAGACATTTATTTATTCATTTATTAATGAGGGAAGGGATCATTATCCATGTACACAATGATTACACAAATCCTAAAAATTAACAAAAGAAGAAATAGGCAAATTGTGTTTGAACTTTTTCAGGAACAGGGGAAATTTTGGAATGGAGAATTTCAAAATGATCGCTGTAAGGTTTGCATCGGGGGCAAAGGGGTTATTGGGTCAACTCTAGATAAAGATGGAAAAGCTTTGGGTTTAAAAAGGGAGGATAATTTGGAAATGCAAACTAAAAATAACCAGTTGTCAATCCAGACAGGGGCACTAAACTCATGCCTTTACTAGCAGGTTAAAATTAAGTTTTTTGGGGGTTAAATTGCTGGTAAATTTCAAGTAAAATGGTCAAAGTCAGAATGGCGCAGACCGTGAACCAGTCTCTAGGCTTTAAAACGGGTATTTGCAAACCAATGGGTGACTTCACAATGACTCCATACATTTATATACAGGCAATGGGGGAAAAATGTTAATGTTAATTAATTCCTTTAGGCTCCTTGGAAAAAAAAAAAAAAAAGCATAAAATTCCTCAGTGGATTCTGACTTACTTTGTCCTTCCCCCTCTGCAGCCCCTGACATTTCCTTGCTAAGGCAGAGGGCATGGAATCACTACAGCCGTCACCTTCAAAACTGATGGAGGACATAAAAACCGGGATTGTTTGTTCTCCTTACATTAATCTGTATCCTTTGCACTGATTTGCGGGATGAAACGTGATTCGTTCCACGCCAGCCGCAGTTTTCCTTTGTTAGGTGGCTCGCGCGAGCCCAGCGGACGCGGGGCCGTCTTAATTTATGGAATTCTCAGCATCTAACGGCCTGCAGGGCTTAAACTAAATCGTCTATAGTGGAAGGTTGGGAGGAAGGAGCCCGAGGTGGCTGAGTGCACACGGCTGATATATGGAGGAGCGGTCCTCCGTCTTATCAAACAAATAGCCGCCGGCGGAAAAATGTTGTTTAAAAGCTGAACAGATATCACTCTGACTCGGCACGGCGAGGCCACTGAAATGAGCGCTGGAGGGGCCAGAGCAGATCTGAATGGAGGCGTCAAGAGGAGTCGACCGATAAAGAACGACGCCGGCGCCGACACGTGTGTTGAGAAGATTTAGTGGCGCGATGACCTGCCCCTCGCACGCCGACGGAGCCGCCCAGTATGGACCCTTATCTGGCTTTTGCCTCTTCGAGCGCCTGGTGAAAGGGATCGACTGTGCACTCTGGCTCTGTATAATTAATATTCCACAGGGACTTTTAGTCTAGTAATTAGGAGCAGCAGCTCCACATGACTCCATTAATGAAAAGTCAGCCCCAACACTGATGAAAGATTGATCATGTCTTACTTTGTCAAGCGTGTTATCCTGCTATTTCTCGTGGCGTGCCCTTTAAAATGTCCCCTGCTCAGGATACAGAGGGAAGGGGGGGGGTCAGTTTGGGAAAAACCTGCTTGTCCTCGATTAATTCCTTCAGAGGGTGGAGGAGGGGAAAAAAACAAAAAAAAAACAGTGTTCGGACCTTGAACGGTGGCGGCGAGTGAGGGGGTGGAGGGGAGCGGTGAAAAATGCCTCTTGTCATCAGACTCTCAATCCTGCCTCGTTTGTGTTGACGTATTAAGGCAGCGAGCCGGCCGAGGCCATAAATACAGCAGCCGTATCCTGACCCAGCACTGCTAACCCTTGAACCCTGTGTGCTCTGGGTGGTGTGGGAGGAAAAACAAGCACTAAAAGAGAAGAGGACAACGGAACATGAAGTTCCATAACACGACCCACTGGATGTTGAAGATCATTCTCCAAATGTAATAAACTGCCCTTCAAAGTTTTTTTTTCTGTCACAGCTTCCGTACTCCCAGGACATCGCCTATAGGTTTACAGGTGCATTTAATTAAAAAAAAAAAAAATCAACACAAAGTTTCTGTCATGGATTTATTTCCAGTGAGAAAACATTCTAATTACGTTCGGAGTTGGAAGTTTGCTGCTAGCATCACAATTACAAGCAGATAGGTAGACGTGTGCATTTTGGTTCATTAAAAAACACACATTTCTGTTTGTGTGATGTGCATTCTCATTAAGAAGCATGAGAAAATGCTGCGTTTTAATCACACACACCAACCTCAAAGGAATTCTGTATTGGCGGAAGTAGCATGATGGCGTTAGCCAACATGCTACTGTTGCATTATCCGCTAGCCAGGCCCACTACTCCTAGCTGCTGTGCCACACTTTAAACAGACTTTAACATTGCGACGTACACATGATAAACTGTTGTCGCCACCTGTTCACAATTTCTCAATAAAAAGTAGCAGCAGTAGTAGAAAATGAAATCAGTTTAAAACGAAAAAAGAAAGAAAAAAAAAACAGTCCCTGTGGTTTTGCGCAAGGCTCGAGTCAGACACTTTTGTTTGTTTACAGCTTTACCGATATCCACATACTGCATTTATATCACCTGATTTTACTCCGCACAGATGACTTTGACCTTTAAATCATGTTTCCTCCTAGTCTGTGCACGCCACCTTCAAGCGGCGCCTCGCCTGGGCAGCAGCTTTTGATGCGACTCTATTGGCTCTGAACAGCTCCCAACAGCACTTGTTACAAAGAAAAACTTGATATTATTAATTACCCTGCCCGCCTACACGCTTTCTGTTGCTAAGAAACACCTACTTGCGAGCTAAAGAGCTACCGGGTGATCTTCACTCTCACCAAGGAGCCATTCATGGGTACATAGTTTCCGGAACTGAAGAAAATTGTTGACATTCAGTCATTTATTTCCTGCATGGTTTTATACATGTATGAATCACTTCTTTCCTTTTCAGTATTGTACAAAACGTACCCGTCACATTAGCAAGATGGGACCTTGGTAAAAATTTAGATTCACTTGGGATTGATTAAATTCAACTCCAGATGTAGCTAGCTCCAGATGTTTTAATTCTTAACAGATCTACGGGATAAAGATCCTAAACACAACTTTTCCTCGTGCCCTCCAAAGTGCTTCCTGGCCTCTGCGCGGTGAGCCTGACCGTCTCTGACAGACGCTGCTAGCGTTTGCATTCGGCGCTTTGTTTTGGACCGTCGCCTCCTGATTGAAGTTTGCACCGGAGAGTTGCGACACGACACTGGGCACGCACACAGGTGTCCCACTCCAGAGCATCTGTTCACTGTTGTCAGGACAGCGTTTGCCCTTTTCTGGTGCGTCATCATCCCTCCAAACAGCTGCTGGCCTGTCAGAACCGAAGATACGACTCCAAACGCAGCTTTGATCTCATTATGACAATTCAAAAATCAACTTTTGCCTTTAAGAAATTACAGCAGCGCCAGTAGGCATTCAGGCGGAGTCAGAGGTGGTTTAAGTCAGAAGAGAGGTAAACCAAAGAACAGGAACGGAAAAGAGCTAAAGATGCTAAAACCTAAAGAATCAAATTGTGCGTATTTTTCTTGGAAAGATTTTGGCCCCACCAATTTCTTAATTATTATTTTGAAAATGTACAGTTTTTAAAAAAAAAGAAAAAAGAAAACCAAAGTATTTAAATGTAAAAAAAAATGTTGTATGTTTGAGTGACGCAGCATTTGCACATTTGGTCTGTGTTTCATCACAAATGTTAGCAAACAAGTGGCTGATTATGATGCAGGCTCTCTGTTGGACAGCAGACGTTGATACTATAAGGTTAAAGTTTGATTTCTTTGTGTTTGTTTTTTTTTAGGAGAGTGAGCCTGGGGTATATTAAACATGCAGTGTTGTTGGAGTTCTAAACTCGCCAGCTTTATTTCTGTCCAGCGTGCACCTTGAGGAAGCTGTGCCAGAAGCCTCTCCTTGGCAGAGGACCACAGCCTCAGACCTGGAGCTGCTGACATTCATTCTGCATCAGCCAGGACCACGAAACACACATTCAGCTGCAGTTCTCCCCCAAAATAAACAAACATAATAAAAAAAAAAACATTTTCATTGATATCCTTGAAGGAGGTGCGGTGACACCGGTCGTAATAACATGTCTTGAATTTAATTATGTTCAGAGGAGGCGGCAAGCTTGGTTATTGTGTTATTTCTGTGCTCCAGAACTCGTTGCCAGATGAAAATAATAGCTCAGGAACAATAGGCCGAGAGCCACAGCTCTCATATCCTCACTTCAGGAAGTGCAGGAAGTCATTTATCAACCAGATCGAACGGTGAAATTTCTGCGTTACACCACAAAACAACAAAAAAAAAATCTGCAGACAGAGACAAATTCATAGTTCTATGGATGCTCTCAGCTTGACCATAATAAGAGCAAATCTTCTTTTTTAACCTCACATCCAGAACTGATCTTTTCCGCTGCTCTGTCCTGAGCCAAAAAACATTTGGTGGTATTTGAACTGACTCTTGCCAAAGGCCAAGAAGTCGAGCCAAACCCTCTTCGAGGAAACACTTTCCACTTCTGATAAAACTGTTGACGTGGCGGTCAATGCAGATATGGAATTTGTCGCAGCGGGTACACACAAATTCTTATATTAATCCATAAAAGGCTAAATTTGCTACTGCCGATTTGCCAGGCCATTAAAATAGAACCAGCTTTCGAAAAAAAAATAAACGAATGAATTTGTGGCGGATAAGGCGATTCTTTTTCTGGGATTTAGCCGTAATAGTGCCGGTTGACTACACAAGGACATGATTTTTAACAGCCAAATGATTTCATAACTTAGAACTATCCAACAGTTGCATCATGCAATCACAGTGGCACAACAGGTCTTTAAATAGACCCAACTGAGTTACGCAACTGAGATCCCCGGAAATTGGGAAAGTCGATCCAATTTCTTTCTTCAGCTCCATTTTCAAAAAGGATTTACTTCAAACATGCAGCAGGTTCAACAACGCCTGCAGCTTCTGCAGGAGGCTGTAAACAGCGGGCTAAATGTGCCGTTTTCTGGAGATCAGTTGTGTCAGGCTTCCGCCCTTAAAATCCCGGCCGAAAAACCGCAAGGTTGTTAAATCCTTCAGGTGCTGACGCACAACCACAAACACACTCAATCAAGCAGCCCGCGTGACTTTGAGCGGTGGGACTCCTGACCGTCTTTACCGTCCACGTGGACGCGGCGAACGGAACGCCTCCACACAGGAAGGCCTTGAACCGGCCATGAATCAACGTCGGTGTGTTGTTGCTGTGGTGCGACAGAGCCGAGCCCCTCCACCCCCCTGCACCGCCGCCACCACCTCGCAGTAACACACAGCTTTGGAATCAATTCAACATTCGGCCCAACCCCTTCAGAAAGGAGCTACGTGGACGATGTTAACACTGCAGGTCATGTCAGCGGGGTTAGTTGCAGAGAATCGGGAGGTGTGACAGAGACCAATGTGTTGACATGGGACATCCGCTGCTTATTATTCCTACCCCCAACCCCACTTGAATAAAGCTCACCGCGGAAACAGGCCTATGTCAGCAAAGACATGCAAAAGCTGACACAGTGGCGGCGAGTGTTTCCGAGGTGCGAGGGACACGACAGGGTCGCCGCATGACAAAGATTCTGGCAGATAAAGTGAAAAAAGGCGTGGGGGGAACCCCCTGGGGAGCTGACAACAGACAGGATGGAATATCAGTCGGCTCCCTCGGAGAGGTGACAGATGATGAAGCCAGCTACCAATTGGCTGGAGCAGAGCCGCGGCCGTCCAGTAGAACCCCGGGCAGGCAGGAGGAAACCTCGGCGCCGCGTTTGGCTGTCAGCATTAGCCTGAATCTGACGTGGATGTGGGCAGACTCACGCGGAGGCAACACAGTGGTGTGCGACACTGTACAATCTCAGAGTCTCTCACCACCGTCGTCTCCAGCGCAACAAAGAAATGAATAAAACAAAAACAAAAAAACATGATTCGGTAGGAAAGATGTTTTGTGTTCCTTTGGACCAACTTTGGCTGCGTTGAGCTGCTACCAACGAGCTCAACTGGCAGGACATAAAAACAGGGTGTGATAAACAGAAGATTCAGTCAGTCACCTTCCAATTTTTTTGAATAGGGTCACCTCTTTCCAAATGTTTTCTATGGCCTCTTCTCAATGCGGACGTACAATGGATTCGGGATGTGTTCCATCTGGCGTGTTGTAAAAAAAAAAAGAAAAAAAATGTTTTTAGAGATTATTTTTTTCAGAGGTAAAATTTAACTGCACCCTGCCAAAAAAAAACCTGTGCAGGATGCTCTCGGGATATAGTGCAATGCTCCTTTCGGCTCATCGACGGGGGGAGGAGGAGTCCCGCGGTGGGGGACAGCGCCGCCCCTTACAAGCACCCTGAAACGTCCCGTCAAGCCTCCTCCGAGACCGCCGTTCATTAAAATAACGGCTCAAAACTCAAACTGCCTATTTATCAGACGAGTGGACAAATTGAGGTGTAATTATAGCGTCAGGCCTGCGAGAGACTTTTCATCAATGCAATAATTTGCCAGGAAAAAATCCTTTCAACCGATGCTTCACTGGACCTTTCACGTGTTTACGAAGGGATCTCTTGGAAGAACTGGCCAGGGGGCGTCGTGCACAAACCGAGAGAGGCATCAGGGTCTTTGATGACATCACGCTGGACGTAGCTGCAGAGAATTTTGCAGAAACAGGGATTTCTCTTTTCTCAATTCTCGTAATGTTTCCTGCTTCTCTTATTTTGGAATTTTCAGAATGAAGCGAATTTCACAAAAGGGGCGAACGCACGCACGTTTGAAGATGCCCGCTTCCTTTGGCGGCACATCTCTTCTTCCAAACGGAAAAGAAGATGGCGGTCGACGGGGGGACAAAAAAGAAAAAAAGAGGGGAAGGGATGAAAAGCAGCACTGTTCGTGCCTGTAGCACGTCAGCGGCTCACGTGCGCTGGCTTCTCCCGTGGTGCGCACCCGGGCGAGGTTTTTCCAAGAAAATATGGGCAAGGAGAAGTTCTGAGAGGAGAACAGATGAACTGCAGGAGAGGCAGCCCGGGGTGGAGGAGCGGGGACGGGGGGTAGTTAGCAAGAAGGAGGGAGGGTCTCCGTCTCCCCCAGGATTGCAGAAGATACAGAGCTGAATATTAACTCACCGAGACCCTATAGAGCTTTAATTATTGATCACCACTGAGCGTTCTGTGCCAGCGCCAACATGTGCCCCATGAAGAATCAACCGAGATGATGTTATGTAGCGAGGGGTCGGAAGTGCAGGAACCTAAAAATTCAAAAGAGTCATAATAATAATAATAATGATAATAAAGGATTCCCGAAACTGCAATACCCGAGAAGGGGAGCTGGGAGATGATGCTAGAGGTGCACAACATCCTCGTGCACCCTGCCGTCATATTGTTTTTTTTCCCTCAGACTGAGCATCGGTTAAGTACCAGCGTCGAGTCCCTGCGAGCGCTTTTAAACCTCCTCCTGCACAAACAATAATTTATAACCCCTGTGGTGTTGTGATATTGCTGCTTGATTTTTTTTTTTTTTTTTTTTTTTTACAGGATGAAAAGCAACTGGGGAGAGCAGGCTCACATGATGCGTTTGTTTCTCGGGTTAGACTACAGGAGTTAAACTATTAAAGGATTTCTTTTGTGTTATTTTGTACCAATGTTGACACAAAACAAATCTTATGGTGTGTTTGCAGAACCGAGGGGACGTAGATTGGTTTGGTACGGTAACAATTTAATATATTTCAACAATGGACGGTACCCTAAAAGCTGTATCATTACCATTCCGGTGTTCTAGGCGTAGTGAACCGTGCCTAGAGGGTGGAGCTACACACACTGTGATCAGCTGATTGGACGCAACATATCCAACGTACACTGCCAGTCAAAAGTTTGGACACACCCTATGAATTGAATGTCTTTTCTTTCATTCTCGTGACTATTGACATTGCAGTTTCTCACTGAAGGCATCAAAACTTAATGAACAAACGTATGAACACACATGGAATTATGTAGGAGGCAGTAAAAGTGTAAAATAACTCAAACATGTTTTATATTCTTCAAAATAGCCACCATTCATAAAAAGCATATTTAGAGTTATTTCACGTGTTTGTTTTTTTTTGCTGCATTGTTACATATATCTTGCTAATATATTTGATGTCTTCAGTATCTATCTGCAATGTAGAAAGTTGTAAAGATTAAAACAAAAAAACTTTTGCCCGGGAGTGTACATCTCAGCTACTAAACAAGCGCCACTGGTGTTGGAAACACTCGCTAAATGAAAGTGCACCGCCGCGACTCGCAGCGAGGCATAGCGTCGCGTAGCGTACCAGACCGACCATTACCGCTCATCGGGAACGAGACTTTCGAGGACGAGTGCTTGAAAATCAAAAAAAAAAAAAAAAAGTCTCCTCCCTCCTTCGAGCGCTTTTGACATGCAAGGTTTGAATTTTGCCATCAAAAGGAGCTAGAAGGAGACCTGCCGGAAACCCGTGACAGCACGAGGTTCAAAAGCGCGCAAGGTAAGCTAGTTAAGCGTGTCACAAAAGTTTAAAGCTGCCTGCTTGACAGATTCAGCGATGCAACAGAAAAAATGTTATGTTAGCTTGTGCCAGTCACAGCTAACGAGAGATCTAGTCAACATTTCATATGTGTGTAAAGTTGCTTCACGCCAGACCATTTTACATATTTAGAAAGAAATGCCTTAATTCAATTTGTGGAATCGGAAGCTAATTCCACGACGTTGCAATTGGAGGTAAGTTGATCGGCACGGCAGCGCCTCTCAAGGTTCGCCATCGTTTTATTACTTGCTCAGGTTCGACTTAGCCCCAGTGACTTCATTTCACACTTCATCTCCCTTCCAGTCACTCACACTCATGGACAGACACACACACACACACACACACACACACACACACAGTGTACAGCATGCGCGCACTCACTCGCTCATGCAAACACATCGACATAGCTGCGAGCGGCGTATGAGAGCGCAGCTGCACACAGCTTCAGACAAAATGTGAACGACGAAGAAAAATCCGAGCGCAGAAAGCTGCAACATGTGGCCGATGAAAGCTTGATGCAACGTTACCGGAGATAGTTGGGAGATTATTATGCTCGGTCCCTTCCTTCCCCCGGGCATGGCATTGATTGGTTTTACTTTGCTTGAAATAAAAATTGGGTAGCAGCAGCACCTCGGCCGCTTCCCGTCGCAGCGCGCATTGAAAATTCATGAGAAAAAATACTGAGGGTTTGTCTAAAGTCGGCCTTTGACAGGAATTAAATGTGCAAACAAGGGAAAGTCATTTTGCCCAACCCATCACTCAATCTGCTGGAGTGCCCAGAGAGGCAGGCACTTGGACCTAGTAGCGTCTCAACACGCTTCAAGTGTCGCTGTTGCCAACCAGTTCAGAGCCCCGTTTGCTTCCCCTCCACCCCCAAAACAATGCTGGGAACATTTTGCAAAGCTGTTTGTAAGTGATTCAACTGCCACTTCCTCCCCCATCCCAAAAAAAAATGAAAAATCATGAATATCTTTACTTAGCATGCATGATTGTTCTGTTGTTGTTGTTGCTGTGTTGTCATATTATTAAGTCTCATATTTTTAAGGAAGGGCCCACACATCTTGTGCAAGACTCCACAGGACATAAGTGGAAATCACTTCAGTTTTCACACAAAGTCCAGTTTAAATTTAAAAACTGAGGTTGTGGATGGTGTCTGCATTTCTTTACAATTTTAAAAGTAGCAGACTCCAAATAAGCTCATATATAGTTCATCCGCCATGTCCATGGGCGAAGACCTGTCATATATTTTTTTCCCCGTGACCTCCGCGACTGGACTTTCCGAAGAGTCTTTCGTTAAAACCTTTGCACTGAACCCTGCGCATAAATTATCCTCTACGGCAAAACAAATAGATTGCAAAGACAGAATAAATGCAGATTTCTCAGCGCAGAAGGGCTTGCGTTCTCAAATGTGCAAACCCAAGAGATCATCCGACAGTGGGAGTTCAGGCGAAGGGGGCAATGTTCACTCTTAGCTGAGTGAGGGAGTTTACGCAGGATCGGCTCTCTTTGGGTCATTGTGAAGATTTTTTATTTTATTTTGAGAGACATCCAGACTCATAGCCAGCCAGAACTGCAGCCAATATGCGAGTTTTGCTTTAGCGCTGCACTGTGTAAAAGATCTCGATCTACCCACGGAAACATTACAGATGAATGACAATCACATATTAATTATATAGGAGAATAAAAGAGATCAGAGCTATAAAGTGATTGTTAAACGCTGATGGTTATGATTTGCAGAACGTGTTCACGCATAAGAAAACATCTTGATTGTTTCATTCTGTCAGACCATGCAAACAAAAAAACAGTTTCTGTTGATGGGGTTATGCTTTGATTTCACACAACCAAGCCTCTAAATGATTCATCAAATCAAATCTTTGTATGCATTTATGTGCTGTTGACACTGATTTGTAACAGATTTGTCATAAATAAATAAATAATGCATTACTCATCATTGTACACAGGGCTCGTCTCTTGAACAAAACGGGTCGTTAACGTTGCATGCACGTCTATTATCAGTCAGAGTTCTGCAGGAAATGACTCACTTTTTTCGCCAATCATTTGCCAGTGATTAACGCACCGAAAGCGGAGCGCCAGCGACGCCTCCCTCCCCTGGAAAACGTGACAATTGGACGCAAACCGTTTCGCGTGACGCCGGCATACGAAGGAAGGAAATGAAATCTTGAAACTCCGCTGTGCAGAGTTTAATTATAAGGAAAGATAAAGTCGTGGTGACGGAGATGGTGATGGCTATCTCTGCACAGCTTCTGCCCTATTACGAAATGTTTGTCTGATGCCACCGCGGCGTGGAGGCGTGCGGGCGTGCGGGCTGAAGGAGCATCTCCTTGTCGCAAAAACAAAAAAATAAAAAGTTGTTGCGGGTGACGGCGAAAGCGAAAAACAAAAAGCGACTGTCACATTGTCGCAGATGCAGAAAGTCAAACTGCTGCTTCAATCTGTTTGCAGTCTAAGTGGGTGGGGTGAGATTTAGAGGGAGTCATATGGTGCCTGCAGTGTGTGTCCTTCAGGCTGTGTGTGTGTGTGTGTGTGTGTGTGTGTGTGTGTGTGTGTGTGTGTGTGTGTGTGTGTGTGTGTGTGTGTGTGTGTGTGTGACACCATCTGTGGCCTGGTCAACCGCCCAGAATTTTCCTGCCCGCGGGTCCCCCGAGGGGGAAGATTATTATGGGGTATGCCGAGACCCATTGTTGATCCCCCCCGCTAAACACACACGCAGCATCGTGTAAAAAGCCTCCGACGGCGCGTTCCACCGCCGTGCGCCCTTTTCAAAAATCACTCATCAAGCCCAAACTCCGAGGGTGAAGCTCGCGCTCACTTTGCCGGTACTCCACTTTCCTTTCATCTGATCATCTTTTCTTCTTCTTCTCTTCTACCTCCCTGGGTTAAATCGCCATCAAATTCCCAAAGCGAGCAGGCTGAGATCGTGTTGGAGGGGGGACTGGTGGGATTCAAGATGAAAGAAAAGAATACGAGGGACACCATCGCTCTCAAAATAGATAAATAAATAAATACAATCTTGCGGATAGAGTTTTTGCCTGACGCCTCCGAGGCAGGCGAGGTGCTCTGCCACACGCTGGAAATCACTCTAATGCTTGTCAGCTCATAAATAGCGGCGGGCTGTAAATGTATGTTTTTACTGTTGAAGGGGAGCATTTACAGTTTTTCATTACTCGTGCGAGGGAGAGCGCGGAGAGTGGCCCCTTTATACGGCTGTCGGTGTCCGCTCCTGGAAATGAACGCCGGTCCTCGCGTCCACCGTGTTGATACTGTTACAGTATGGTAATAGCCATCTGGAGCCGGTGCAGCCACGCAATAAACTACCTCTTATAGTCCAACAGGATGAGACAAGGAGAGACACGAACGCACGCACGCACACTTCCACACAAACTTGGACCGTCGGTGGGAAAAACAGGAATATAATCCGGGAAGACGTCCGGAAAGTCAAAAAAAGAAAAAAAAAACACTTGTATGCATTTACCCATCATGCCTCGGGGTGAGCCGATGCAGGCAGATGGAAGCTTTTCCAAATCTGTTGGATTCATCTCGAGCAACCATCTGGTGAAAAGAAGGTAGAAATGGTTTGGGGAGAGGAGGGAAAGGAGGCAGGAGGAGCCAGTGGGACTTTGTGTTGCGCAGTTTTAGGCACGTGGCGAGCGCTGTCGGGCTTCCGGTCGTTACAAAAGAGCAATATTAGCTGGATCCACCGGGAGGAAAGGCACCAGTTTCAGTGCGCTCTCATAAAAGAGTCAAGCAGATTTAATGGGTGCTTTTTTCTTTATCAAAAACAGACCTCTGCAGCTCTTTGACGTCTGTTTTTGCGTCACTGCCGTGCTGACTAACGCACCAAGTATGAAAAATGACAACTTTTTCCGCTTTGATTTTGATTAAAAAAAAAAAAAACTACAACTGCTGCTACCGTCAAACCAGCTCCGTCCACACAACTCTTGCCAGCTGCTGCAGCTTCTTCTCCGTCTTCTTCATCGGCTGCCTCTGCTTTCGTCATGACCTAACCTCCCTCGTTATGAAAGGAAGCCGACTGGCGGCGGAATCCGATGGGATTTTCCCACCAACTGCGAACGGCGTCTATTCGAGGTCGGCCAGATTCCGAAACCAGATTTTGGAGTTGACATTTGAGCGATCCAGCTGCCGCGCAAAGTCGACGGCTCCCACCGCTGGACGTTTCATCTACTTCAACCGAACCCCTGTCTGAAACATCACGTTTTAGCGCGAGTCGTCTGGGGGAGTTTCTGCTCAAGGCCAGAGTCACCGCGCCGCGTCGTCCGCACGAGTCAAAAATAGTTGTAATTAAAAAGCCACTTCCCGGTAAACGCGCAGCCGAAACCTTTAATGTAATTCCCCCCCTCCTCCGCCGCAGTCTGCTACCGACAAAGACGGCACAGATGGTCTCGTCTCACCGCAACGCGTGAGCATGAGGCTGCCACCATATTTAAAGCAGCACACACGTACGCACGCACGCGGAGTCGACATGTTTTGGAAGGAGCCGTCGCGCGAAGAGTGAGGAAGCAAACTGAAGGTGTCCTTGACGCAGTCGGTGGCTCCTCGGTCAGTAACTTCGGCTGCTCTCGGCTCTGACAAGCACTATTACGTGCACATAATCACTGGCGTTACGCAACTAAATGGGTTACTGGTACATGAATAATTTGTGGCTGATACTCAGCCATCGCGCGCCGACTTTTTTCTCCTCCGCCTCGCTGCCGCAATCTCGTTTTTTGCAAGTTGTTTCGTGGTTTGTTATCATTTTGTTGGAAATGTTGTGCCGTTTGCTGGGAAGATGAAGAAAAATTATGATCAGAAAAATATGTTTCTTTTTTCTAACATGCTTCCTGTCTTTTTTGACATTGTTCTCTCGTCATTGTTGAAACTCTCTTAAGCGGTGTGATTTCATGATTCATTTCTATTATCTAAAATCCTTCATCCGTGCATTTTTCTTAGGAAGTTCACGTGTTTGTTTCTCAAAGTCCAAGACTCTTTCTTTAACAACCAAAGATAGTTGGGCTGCTGCTAGAAATCTAGCCTTGGGAAATCTTTTCAGTCAATACAATGGGCTCCAAGTCATCCAGGATTTGTTTTTTTGAGTTCAACAAGACCTGGAGACTGGACTACTTTTTATTGTATTTCATGACAATAAAATAGAATAAAATTTTGTTTTTTTCCTCAGTAAAACGATGCTGTAAAAGCCGGCTTATTCCCAGAGAGACATCAAATATTAATTTGAGAGACTAAACAAATATTTCTCTCAGCTGAGCGAGACATATACGTCTGGTCAGGTAAGTGCCACATCAACCTCATTTTCACTTGGCATCCTTGTAAATGCACGGATGTGTAAGTACCTCGACGAGAGAGCCACGAAAGATAGCGATAATAACAAGAGACGGGGGAGAAGTTACAGGATTTATCTGTTGCCGACACGAGAGTGACGCTCGACCTCGCCGGGCTGAGCGGGACTTCACCTTGAGGGCGCGAGCGGCCGGGCGATGAACGGACAGAGCGAGATGACTTCATAAAATGTGACCGGATGGTTTGATTGGCGGTCGGCCGGGCTGCCGCAGTTACGGCGGTCGAGGCACTTGGTGAGTGCTGCCATGGCAGCGAGCAGAGAGGGTTTTTAATGGCAGCTTTAAAATGATCAGACTGGAGTCTGGGATTCAGTGGTGTGGAGCCCGAGGAAGGTTCCTGCATGTGACTTAGAATGTCATCGGCGCCAAGGCAACTTCCCAATGATTTTTTTTTCCTGCATGTAGAAGCTGACAGGGTTTTTTTCCCCTTCCGTTCATGACTTCAGTCAAGAAGTGGATACCAGACTGGCAATATGGCGGCGCGCCAATTATTTCCCCAATGGCCACTCGAGGTAATGCAGCAAAAAAATCCCATGGACCCAAAAAGCATTTTCCCCATAGACTGCAATACAAAAATAAAACGGTAGATTTTTCAGTTATGGTCTTTTAGTCGTTTAAAAAAAAGAAAAATGATAAAAGCCAGAAAATCACCAGTTGTACATGCTACTGTGTCTCAGCTCGTTCTGATTGGCTGCATCCTGACATGTCTGTGAAGTTAAGTCCAGGATCGTTCTGATTGGACAACGAGATCACGTGAGTTACAGAGGCATGATGATGGGAAGTGACACGACTGCGCCTGCTCTATGGGCCCATTAATGCGGAAGTCAAAAACTTTTTCAGCCTACGCGCTGGGTGAGCAACTCCATTGAAATGAATGGGCCGCCGTCTTGGACTCTGGGGGCCTGGCTTGTTCTGGGTGACCTGCAGGCCTGCTCGACATGAATGGCAACATTCAGAAGTAGCGCCACTTCATTGTCAGCTGACACGCGACTCCCCCCCATGCTGTTGTTGTTGTTGACCCGATAATGTGCCACTCTCCAGGCTCGTGATTGGCCGATGCTACGCCGCCCACTCCAGGCCCCCTGATTTCCACCGGCTTCGTGTCCGTCACAGCTCCAGCGATTTGGAAAAAAAACAGTTTTAATGACCCGTCACATTTCAATTCTCTGCTGGCAGCGACAATAGTTCAAACCACTTAAGAGATTGCACACTATGGAAAACGCATTTAATTAATTGTTATTTAAGTATTTAATTAGAAATGATGTTGTTCCCCATGGTAGGAGCACAAAGATGCCCCGAACAAAAGATGCAGCTCGCTTCTTCTTCTCTTCCTCCGAATGGGAAACAATGACGTCTTTATGTGAACCACATCATGTCAAATCACACAATTTTTTTGTGCGAATCCTTTGATTATTGCACAACCTCGCTAATTTCCAGACCCCGGCGGTTTGGCACGCGTTGGCACCGTACCCAAACATGCCCACACATCTGGTGGAAGTCAGGATTTATTCAACTTTTTTATAAACTGGGGACGTTTAAAAGCGTTCAAGAAAAACAGCAGCCTAACAAGGATCACGACAGCAGAGGTGATAACAAACCGACTGCATGAGAGAGACTTGAAGATAAAGACGACGCAAGAGGAGCTCAGCCGTCCATCCTCAGTCATACCCACATCTGCACTTTTCCTCAGCCGTACTCGTTATTCCACAGACTTTCTTTTTTTTCCCCCTTTTTCATCCAGATTTAGCCATCAATTCCAAACTGCTTCCATTTCCTCTGTCGCCATGTGTCACCTCGCTGTCTGCTTCCCGCGATGACATCCCGCGGCTGACGCTGCTTCGCCCCGCCACGCTCCTTCTTCCCGTCGCGTCTCCCTGCTTTCACGTCTTCCTCTTTTTCCCCCCTGTTCTGCCTCTTCTCTGTCGTCAGGTCTCTACCTCTCCCTCTTTCTCTCTCTCTCTCTCTCTCAGGGCCCCAGGCGGAAGTGTTGAACTCTCAGAGGAGCCGAGCGCAGGTTTAAATGACGGGCTTGTTAACGGGGTCACTGATAATTCTGCTAATTAGCCGCCGTATCACCTTGAGCTGAGGTCCCAGCAGCGAGTCGAAGGCGTGAGCGAATCGTTGGAATTAGACAAGACTGAACGAGAACGGCAGATTGTTGCCGTTCCTAAAAAGCAGCGGCACTGCCGAACAAAAAAAAAGCCGAACATACAGACACATTTCTGGAGTGTTTAGGGATGAAAGTTACTGCAGGTGCAGGATCAGAAATACTGACGTAAACGCAACCGAAAACAAAAAGTTGATTCAATTATGTTAATTAGTTTTGTGAAGATTCTGCATTCTGCTTCCATTTAAATTCAGTTACAATTTTCACAAACATTCTTTTTGGTGAGATGGATTTAATGCTCCACAGAAAATTGAAGCTAAGTCCTTCGCCGAGGCAGCTGGAAATACCTTGAATATATTTGAGATTTTTTTTTTTTTTTTTTTTTTTTTGGTGAGCGATGACAATTAGCAGAGGGTGAAGAAAAAATTGACAACGCTTGTAATACTGCCTGGAGGCCAAACATCACTCAGCAATTAACCTGGTAAAAGTCAATACACCGTGGACCACACGCAAAATGACAGTGGACACGTCCGTCGTCCAATTGGCTACCCAGGGAGCCACGGGGCCCTCCCATTGGTTCCTGGCGACCGGTTAACAAGCCTCAGATGTCCACTTCACTCTGAGGGAATGGTCCCTGTGTTTAATATTGATATCAGCTGTGCTAATTACCGCAGATTAATTATGGAATAAATAATTGAAAGGAAAAACTATACTCCAGTTAGTGTAATTAACAGAGGCTAATTAATGCATTAATTGATTTTATGTTAATTACATTTTCCGTGAAATTAGTTTTTCTTAGTTTTTATTTTTTATTTTTTAAATAATAATTTAAAAAAAACTCTTAAGGGAGCAGAGCATGGCAAAGTACAAGGTCGCCTGCGATTTGTCGAGATTGAACTGAATCCCGGTGCAGCGTCTCCCTGGCACAGCAGGAAAACAGGACGAGTGCAAATGTGAGGATGAGGTTCATGTCAAACGAGGTTCTCCTGAACACACACACACACACACACACACACACACACACACACACACACTTGGATACTGTGTGTTATTATTTTTTCTTCTCTTTCTTCGTGTGCCTCGTGCTTTTTCCTAATTAGGGAACACGCCGAAACCGGATGCGCAGAACGAGAGGAATGGAGGCACATTTCTGAGGGAGAGAGGAGCCTTTGTTGGTAAAAGAGAGAGTGAGAGAGAGGGAAAGAAGATGAAACGTGGTTTTTTCGACTGGGATCTGGGTCAGAGCGCCGTGTCTCTCTGTGCTGCACACTGTACCGACTCGACTCTGCTCCCGGACAGGCTACGAGGTAGGAGGAGGAGGGACATTCCGAGGAAAACGCAGTACATCTCGGACCCATATGTCTGCATGATACACACAAAAACACTCGTCACAATTAAAGCCCTCGCACGGTTTCCTATTATCTGAAGCAAATGAGGCATTTCTGAGGCCATTAATATTCCGTCCCCACCCCGCTCCCTCTCTGCTCAATTGGTGTTTTCTTTCTTTTAAAGGGCCCGTGACGGCCAAAAAATGACTTCAGCGTTTTCTAACAATATCAATAAGTGTTTCTAAACCGTCAGTGAACTCTTCAGATATGATAAAAGCCCGTTCTTTACTTCATCCCTTGGATCTACTGTTTCGAGTGGCAAGACACACCGTTACGAAAATCATTCCTGAAGCCTCACCTGGATTGTAAGAGAAAAACACTGATTCCTACCACAAGACTCCCAGGTTCATTACTAGCTTTGGCATTATAAAAACACATAATTAATGCTGGTGCTGGTGGACAAGGTTTCTATCCCTCATGCAGAGCTGTTAAAGCTCTAAAGTTGAAATTCCAGAGATTTCTAACAATATTTTGAGTCTCCAGTTTGTCAGTGAACTCTTCAGAAAGGAGAAGAAGTCCATCTTTCTCTTCTTCTTGCTCCACTTTTCAGAAATTGCACCCTAAAACGTGCAGTTATTGATGTACGCCCCTCAAATGAGTACGCTCCATCAATTTTAGCCTGCATGCTAAATATGCTACTTCCTTTATTTTGTGAAACTTTGACCTTCTTCATTTCTGCTCGGATTGGTTTGCCTCCATCAAAACACCCCAAGCGAGATCCTCATAGTCACCTGCCAGCCAAGAGTCCCAGAATCTCCTGGCATTGACGTGAATGAGCTCCATCAGATTAGCGGCACAGCATGCTAACCGAACCACTTCCCCCCAAAACTGCAACTGCAGCGACTCACATCTTCACGCAACTTTTCCTTTTTGCAGGTCAGTGCTCACGCTTCTCACCAGGCGAAGGGTTCAAACGCACGCCAGCTTAATTCAGTGACATATGCTTGCACGTAAACACACATACACGCACGCGCGCGCACACACAAAAGCAGCCGCGGCCGCGGTGGCATAATAGGAGGAGTGGAGGCACTTGATTGACATTAGCGCGGCGAATGTGGATCTAATTTTCTCTGCTTGCTGGAGAGGAACAGCAATGGAGAATGCGACAAATCAGCCTGTCAATCAAAGCAATAACCTGTTTCTCTTGCGGCGCCGTCGACGAGCGTTCGGAACGCTCAAGCGGCAGAAGTATCGAGCACAACAGGTACATCAGTCGTGGCGGTGAAGCAGAAAGGACTAATCCCCGAGTTGTTATCGCAAATAAATTGTAATAATTGAGCGAGTCATTCAGCGCCACTGAAATAACTTGAGGAAGACGGCGATATTTAAGCAAACGTTTCTCCTTTTGTTTTATGAGGCATTTCACTGGAGGATTGTTTTCTTCAATCCTCCGGTGGAGCAGCCTTGCGTAATTGATTATTCAGGAAAAGCGTGTTTAGTCCTCTGTTGACAGCTTCCTGTAAGGGACCAAAACACAGAGTGCAATCAATACCTGGCTCCACCCTACTTAGGTATCATGCCCGTTGTGACATCACCAAAGGGGGATGTTAGAAACCCAGTGTTTTTAGACTCACTCTGCCTCCAGCACAATAATGATTTTAAGGGTTTTCATTTTAATCAGTTGCTTTTAAACAATGAAATGATCCCGCTTTTAAAAACAATGCCTGGAGCGCATAGTGTTGCTGTCTAAATTAAAAGGATTCGCCGCACGTGATCATATGAAAATTACATGTCTTAAAGTTAATTACATTGGGGAAATCATGTTTAAACGGTGTTAGTCTGTTCACGTGTGATATTCTGCACAACAGGTAACCAAAAATATCAGAGCAAAGAAACCACAGTAAACGGCTGATTGTTTCTCTGGACGACGGCATCCCTGCGTTTTCCTGAGACCCGAGGTTATTGCCAAGCTCCGACCTTGAATGGGTTTCAGGTTAACACTTGCAAGCTGGTTTTTAAATCGCTCCCTTAAGGGGGTAAATAAAGTGTATCGGATGGATTCCGCCGCTTATAAAAGGAGACTTAGCGCGGATGATAATGTACGGGACCTGGGGCCAATAGAATCCAACCTTGCTGCGAAGGTATCTGCTACATCTCTGTATCGCTGGCGGGGACAAGGAAAGTGTCATATATGCTATTATCAGAGGGGACTGCTCCCTCTATCTGTGAGATCTCGGCTTTATCACCGCTAGAAAAATAGCCTGGAGGCAAAAAAAAAAAAAAAAAGTCAGCCCTCCTTTTGTTTGGAATAAATCAGATCACCTTTAGAAGAATGAAAAATCCGAGACCTTGTTTAAAATTACAGACGGTTGCCTGCTTTCAATGTTCAAGTGATGCTGAGCCGAGACGCCGGTACCGTCTGCAATTAAAAGAGGTGAAAAGAAGTGGCAACAATGAAAAATATCCCCACTGGGATTCAGATTGATGCAAAACACTTCAACTTCAGTCAGCCTCTTTCCCGCTTTACTGAAAAAAAAAGGTGGGACCTCCCCTCGCGAGAGGCCACTCCTGCTCTCATTAACCTCTCAGTGAGCTCCGTCCAATAATATCCCAGTGACGACACTCAGGTCGGGACCCCTCTGATCCCTGAGAGGCGAGAACATCTCATTTGGAGCGAGGGAAAAAGAAAAAAAAAACACCCTCTGGGACGCTGAAGCAATTTGGTTCGCCCTCTGTTCTCTGGAACCAATTAAAACATTAGGCTGAACTACGGCGGCGTTCGCACGTGCTGACGCGTAGCTGCTGTGACAGTTGCGTGTGTCACATTGAGAAATCGCAGCAGCAGAAGCAGAAGAAGAAGAAGAAGAAGAGGGCGGCGGCAGCAGAGGCTCCCTGGGCGACACACGGATCAGCGGGTGATCTATAGGCTGCGTGATGTAACCTACTGTAAGCCAGCGGAGGAAAACGGCTGATGCCCCTTAAGGAACGGTACAGTAGCGATACAGAGCCACGCGCACGTAAGATGTGTCCCGTGTTACAGCAACTCTGCTGGCGACGCTCCTCACGCTGCCTCCCCTGCAGCTGCGCATCGTTTCCAGCCCCATCCGCTGCCCACAGAAAGAGATGCAGTGCATCTGGATAAAAACAGGCCCTCGCACAGACCCCAGAATTGGCCCCTCTCAGCTCTGCCCGTGTATTAGAAATAATGACATGACCTCCTGATTCCACTCCAAGTGACTATTTCCTCTTCGCTGCCTTCATTTTCTATCACCGCTCATCCGGCGCTCGACGAGGGGGCGGGGTCAAGTGTGAGCCCATGTTTCTCTTAAATTACGCTGTGTGTCAAAGTCATTTCCACCGGGGGCAGCGTCGGTGTTACGGTTGCCCTCAAAAGGGCCGACTGGGACTGCAGGACTCTATAAATGCAATCACACCTTAAATTTGTAAAAAAATCACCGTCTCTGATATAATAAAGAGTCAAAGCCACAGCACTGCTTTTATTCCGCCTAAACTTTATGGTTTGGAAAAAAAAAACAATTAAAAAAACAAGCTGTATTGTGGGAAATGTAGTTTTATGGTCAATATTTACTTTTCAAGACAGGTAGCATAAACAGGACATGTCGGGCTGTGCGTCTTAAAAAAAAAAAACACGAGTTGCGAACCATGATTGATTTCAGAACCGAGTCGCCAGTGATGGGCAAACTACTTGGAAAACGTAGTAAGTTAAGCTACAAGTTACTCTCAATTAAATATAGCTTAGCTACAGCAGAAGCTACCCCCAGAGAAATGTAGCAAGATACTTCAAGATACAAGGCAAAATCAACATTACTGTTTTTTTTGGATCAACTTCATGATCAAGAACGACTTTGATTGATTGATGATCAATCATCATATCCAAACCAACCAATCATCATGGATTGGAAAGCTATTTGGTTCAAAGGGAACAGCGCTACCGTCACGCAACCGAAAAATGTAGTAGTTAACGCTAGCGGCGTCACTACTCGTAGCGCGCTACTGCCCATCACTGCGACTCACACATTATTTGCCAAGAATAAGACGCATCAGCGACAGCGTGGATGATGGAGAGCGAGGAGGGAGGAGGGGACGACACATTTAAACATCACCTCTGACCGCAGGTTTTTTTCCTCTTTCCCAGGGACGGATTGACGGGGGAAGCAGCGTGAGATATGCTGAGAGGGGCAGCGCGGAGGCTCCCGTGCGAGGTGTCACGGCGAGGTCACGCGATGACGGCGCAGAGTAGCGGGTCATCAACCCCTGAACCCCCCGGAGACGGCTAAACAGACGCGAATGAATCTCCCGGATGCGCCTGCCGAGAGTGACAGCCAGAGTCAGCGGCGACGCCCTCCGCCTGCCGAGCTGCTGCACAGTCAATGCTTTATACGGCCGCCGCCGTGTCAAACACTTCCTCAGGTGCATAAAAAGCAGCCAAAGGCGACGCTGCCATTTCCATTTTCTTTTTTTTTGCGTCACCGTCGACGCAGTTAAAGGGCTGATCTCTGGTCAGCGCCGCAAACATACGCTCGACCTCGGACGGATGGGATGCGACGGGCTGGGGGGGGGGGGCTTGGCTTGGAGGGAGGCCAGCGCTCAGAGACAGGCTGGCATTTCACCCGGGGCGACTCCCGGCTCTGCCAAAAGCCTGCTTCTGTCCAGCGGCCCTTAACGGCGACAGATCAGCGCTCCAGACGCGCTGGTTTTTGGCTGACCCACTGCATCGGCCACCCCGCGCACCCCGCCGTGTGGAAGGTCTGTGTGTGTGTGTGTGTGTGTGTGTGTGTGTGTGTGTGTGTGTGTGTGTGTGTTTGTAAGTGTCACTCTCTCTGCCACGCAGTTAAAAATAAAGTGGGATGTAATTACCTTGGTTGCCTTCGGGATCCGTCAGCCTGCTTGTTTTTGTTTGTTTCAGTTTCCCCCCTTTGCTTGTTGCCACGTCCTGTTTTAATCCAGTGCGTCTCATCCAGCCTCTTGCTTTTGCCTTCTTTGCTTTTCCCTGTCAGGTGTCCCCACATCCCTTATTACCTGCCTCCGCCCTAATTCACTGCACCTGCAGACCACTGGCCTGTCTTCAGTATGGAGCTGCAGGGTCTGCCCCAAACCCACGGTGTGTCCCGCCATCAGTTTTTTTGAAAGGTGGCAAACCACAAACAGAAAGATGAATTCAAATAGGTCATAAAGCCTTTGAAAGCAGAAGATGTGAAGTAAGACATCAAAAGGAAGAGAGACAAAATCACAGGATGATTAAAACTGATACTGACACTAAATATTAAATCAGAGCTTTTCAAAGCCTAGTACCTCAATTTTATGTTTGCATGTGCATGAAAGGGCAAAAAACATTTTCACAATATGCACAATATGGGTTTTGCTAGAATAAAACAGTTAGATATTTTTATTTAGAACCTTTCATGTTTTAACTCCCCTCCTCTCTACAGGACTTTTACATTTCCTAGTCTAGAACAAGGCCCCCAAAAACCTTCCCCACCTGCCTCTGGCACCATTCCGGTGGTCCGGCCCGTTTCTGAAGCTTAAGCATGACTTCAAAGTAAAAGGGGGGGAACGTTCAGCATTTCCACAGAGACGCAGGAAGACTCGTTTGCTGCCTGTGAGTGAAAAAAGCAACTAATTAAATTGTCTTGGCGCATCTGCGCCGTATTTTGCGCCGCATCCAGACATTTTCAAGGGGGATCAGTGGAGAGCGCGAGACCGCCCGAGGTGCGCGGGAAGGGAATTCCAGGACACCGGCGAAGTCTCCGGGACGCGGTGGAACGATCTAAGAGCCGTGTACTCTGTAATTAGTTCTCATTCCCAAATTTAGAAAAACGATTCTCGGAGAGTCGAGCGAGATCTCACGGCCAGTTTGGAAGGAGGAAATCCAGAACGTGAATGATTTTAACCAGGGAAGCCGTTCACAAACTGGCTCGGCCTCGCGCACGCACGCACACATACAAACACTGACAGACGGGAAAAAAAATCCATGCAAACATACATATTACAACACACACACACACACGCACACACATGCACACAGACATAATATGATCCCTCTTGGCAATCTATGACCCAAATCCTTTATGAACCCCTCCCGCGTGGCTTTTCCAGCCCTGTTCTCTCTCAGTCTGTCTCTCTGGCAGACATATGCTTATACGATTTTTCTTTCCAGTCAGCTTCGATTTCGCACAAACAGGCGCGCAAGCCAAACGCAGCGCAGCTAAAACAATGAGCCCTTCTCTACATTTTTTTTTTCTCTCCCCGTTCGGCCGTCGACCCGTGTATAGATCGGCGGGGCGGGCACCTCCGCAGCGTGATCAATCTTAATTAATCCAAAATGATAGATAAGGAACCCTACCCGCCCCTACCCCCGACTCCCAACCCTTTTTGCTCTCCCTCTCTCTCTCTCTCTCTCTAGCTGCGTTTCCATTAAAGTTTTTCGCAAAATAAAAGCGATATCTCAAAACTTTCGACAAAGTACAATTGCGATTTGCAGGTGTTTCCATTGGAAGGTGTGAAGCATGAAACCATAATTCTCGTAAAATCTCATCCCGCAAGATTTACGAGAATTACGATTGTTTGCTGTCAAGAATGGTTGTGACATTTTTTTCTTTGATTACTTGTAAAAAATATTCCGTCTCCTCCTTCGTCCAAACATAACGCGCGACTTTCACTTGAAGTGAAGTGGTCACGTGACCGTACTTCACATAAATGCGGGAAAAAAAGTGTTTCCATGACACTTTTGCGATATACCTCTACATTGATACATCTAAAGAAACCACCTCATGAGAGTTTAAAAACATTTTAGTGATATTTCAGAGGTTTTTCAAATTTTGGTATTTCATCAGTTTTTATTGCGATATTTAGGTTTTGCGCAATTCCAAGGGTAATGGAAACGCAGCTACTCTCTCTCTCTCTCTCTCTCTCTCTCTCTCTCTCTCCTCAGTCTCTCTCTCTCTCCCTCTCTCTCCCTCTCTGTACGTAATCGTTCTTTCTTGCGGTCGCGTATCCTCCGAGTCAACAGCTGCCCTCCCACGTGAAAGAAGAACAGGTGTCCGGGAGGGAAGAGGCTCTGCCGGGGCTGCGGAGGGTTAAATGCTGACTCTGACCCCTACTGATCGCCCTGCTGAGTCTATAATGCCACCCATAGACCGAGGGCTCGGAGACACACTGGGCTCCGCACCCAGAATATCAACGAGGCGCGGCCTCTCCGGGGTTGAAGGAGAGAGGGGGGAGAAAAAAAAACTACAGAGGAAAGGGATTTCACAGAGTCTTCTTCTTCTTCCTCAACAGAGAGTTGCCATATGCTCCATAAGCCCTTTAATGCCTGCACGCCGTGCCATAAGCTACAGCTGGTATAATAGCGGCGGGATGAGCGGGCTTGAGAACGTCGTTGCTCTTGGAGCGGCGCCGTCCAGTGCGATGACTTCCTCAACCTGCGCAGACACGGCAGGTCTTTGCTTTTCAGGGGAGGGAAAAAAAGAAAGCAGCTCTGCAGTGCAGCAGTGCAGCGGCTGCGGCGGGAGCATTCGGGGGCTTTAATTTAGTAACGGTGGGAGGAATTAAAGTTGAGACGTGGGGAAAAAGCAGAACGCCTGTCCTGTCAGAGGGCTTCAGGAGTAAAGGCGTAAAAGGCGTTGTTACTTTCAAAGAGTTGCGTATCATTGTCTGTGTTTCTTTTTTTTTTTATTATTGGAGATAAAGTCGTCTTATATTTGCAATGAAATAGAGAATTAAAGGGATAAAGACGCAAGAAGGGAAGCAGGCTCATAAATCATCCCGTCACCGATTTCTGTTTCAAATTTTCACCGTCTGCGATAAAGAAAATCCCTCGGTGGAGTAAAACGACAACGCACTTTTTTCATAACCAGTATTGCATAAACTCACAGGTTGAGAAACGACTTCTGAGTTGCTCTCACGACCGAGACAGAGGATTCGCAAAAGTTAAAAGCGATGTTGACAGAGTTCCTGCGTGGGTTAACGTTTGTTACTGCAAACTCTGCTCCCCAGCAGGAGCGTCTGCGTGTTGTTTACTTGATCGGTCTCTTTAATTAACGTCTTCATAATTGGTTTAGGGACGACGTGGTGGTGCACTGGTTAGCAGTGTCGCCTCGCTGCAACAAAGTCGAGGGTTCGATTCCCAGGCCTGGGACCTTCTGCATGGAGTTTGCATGTTGCTGCTCTCTGTGTGTGGATCCTCTCCGGGTGCTCCGGCTTCCTACCCCGGTCCATACAGACGCAAGCGAGGCGAATGACTGTCTGTCCCCATGTGACCCAGCGATAAACTGACGACTTGTCCAGGGTGTTAACCCCGCCTTCGCTCAAAGGCAGCTGGGAAAGGCTCCAGCACCCCACCCCCACCCTCCACCCCGGCGACCCAGAGTGCAGGAGAAGCAGTAATAGAAAATGAGATGAGATAATTTGCTTATTGATTTAAAAAAAAAAACTGAAAGTCATGGGGAGAAGTGAGCTACTCACATAAACATTTTAATCATAACAAAACAAAAATGAAGCTTGTTTCCAACGCTGCGCAAAGTGTTTTTTTCCCGTGCGCTCCATTGGCTACGGTGTAGATCGGTGGTGCAACGTGCAAATCACGCCAGTCGTTGCGAACGGGTTGCCAGGCAACCGAAACAGACACCAGTGAGTAGATTTATTCTATTTTTTTCCCATCACATCAGAATGCAAGCTTAATGTAAACACAAGTTAGCAGCCTCAACGACCGGAAGACTGTGTCCAGGTTTCCAAGTAAAAATACTTTGTCACTGTACTTAAATTGATTTTTAACTCAAGTATTTCTTTTTCTGACCACTTTTCACTTCTACTCCCTACATTTATACACATATATCTATATTTTCTACTTCTGTGTGTTGGAAAAATGTGCTGGTTGCTTTTGTGTTTAAGAGATACAGATTCTGTTGAAAGTAATTCATTTACATTACAGTCGCTGTTGCTTGAAGTGCTATTTTAACTATACTTTTGTGTTGTTCAACATAAAAGTGCGTCGTGTTTTATAGTTGGATTATTTTTGAATTTTTCAGTAAGTTTTGAGCACAAAAAAACATCAGTTCTTGCTATTAAAAGTGTAAACGCTTATGTAACACTGAATACATTGTTTTATTAGTTGCAAAAAATAACAATTGTTACTTTTTACTTAAGTACATTTCAGAACCTGTACTTTATTACTTTTAACTTGGGTAAAGGTGTTGAATCAGGACTACAAATTTTTTGCACAACAGGTACAGATACACAACTATCTGTACTTTTACTTATGTACAAAATCGGAATACTTTTGCCGGGTTTGTGCCTCCGTTGCAAATGTCACAGGTATCAGCCGCCTTTTTTCTGGACACAGCTGGGTGCGCGCCAATCTACACAAAACTAATTGTCGGCTGGTGTGGATTTCACCCATTAGGGTGGGCGTCGACGGAGACGAGGCCGCGGCACGCCTCTCCGTCAACACAAATGAGGCCGACGAGGGTCAATGGAAGACAACGAACCCCGGAGCTGGAACCAGGAGCTCCGTCTTTCCGCAGATTACAGCAACTCTACGACGTGTTGGGGAGACGAGTGGTGGGGGGCGGGGGAGGGGTTGACGTGCGCTTCCACGCCGTCGCAGCGCTACTACTAATACTCCGCCTTGGACTGGCAGTGATGAATGGGATTCCTGGGCTATGCGGAGTAGTATTGAGCACGCAGGTAAAAGAGCAAAGGATTGGGAGAATGGGAGTCGGCAGTCGGGTGATTAAGCGGAGGTTGCATGAATGGCCCCTTCGACGGTCGTATCAAGCGCGCATTGTTGCGCCGGCGCTCCGTAGCGTTTGAGTGTGGAGCGTTATTATTCTCATGGCACGTATCCAGAGGGCGGAGAGTGTGTACTTTATGCAGACATTGCAGACAACGCTTTTCGCCTCGGTATTAGCTTTGCATTGTGGGCTCAACAAAGCTGTTGGTTTATTTATCCACTCGGAGGCAATCAGTGTTTTATCACTCATCTGATTTAAACCCTGCGAGCGCCTCCAGTCGGCGGCTGAGCGACGCACACCCGACCCCACGCGATACATTTTTATGGACTTTTTTAAAAGCGCAGTTCGTTTCCATTTATGGCCATTTGAGACAAAGAGGCGCCTCCCAGAACCTGCAGATCCAGCGGATAAGTCAGACTGTGACACAGATCCGAGACAAAGGCGAATTAGGGAGACGGGGCGCTGCGCACATGCCTGGCACACTTCTCCGTTTGACCTCATGGCTATTCCAAGGATGTGATGGCACCTTCTCAGATCTATAAATGGGTGTCTCATAATGAGTATGATGACACCAGGCAGAAATACTCCAGTGTTTCATCAGGGACATAATCTGAAGTATTCTATTCATGTGTGGCAGATCCACCACAAAAATGTCCTTTGTCTTGAGAGGGATTGTTAAATCAAAAAGTCAAAAACTTTATTTTTTCCCTTTTAGGGGAGGAAAGTTGGCCTCTGAGTTGTTCCGTGCGGAGACACTTATTTTTTTTTTTCCCTTTTAAGGTTGTGCCACTCTTACATGATGTATCTTTCAGATTCAGAGGGTGTTACATCAGGTGTGAGAATCAGAGGGGGTTACCTGACACCGGCCTCACATCCGCAGAGGAAACCGACCCAAAATTGGTCTGTAATTTGCCATGATTGCAGGTGCAGCGTCAACAAGTGGATGTCGGCACTGCAGATATGAATTTCCTTCCACGCAGTTTGCAGGGAGGATGAGGTAAAAAAAAAAAAAAAAGAAGAAGAAAAGAAAAAGGAAGACAAAAAGGAAACGCACAAGAAAGTTGCGTCTCTGCTTCGCACAAAGCGATTCTTCCATCGGCATCGCCAGCAGTTAATTCTTTCACCTACCCGGTCAACATTGCGTCACATACGATCACGTTGTGCCTCATGCAGGAGCATTTTGTGCACATCGCTGCTTGACGAAGTTGGCCAGCATATTAATGAAAACACTTCTGTCAGCCTCAAAACCAAACAAAAGGCAACAAAAATGCACTTTCACAAATCACGAGTCACTCGTGTGTTCCGTTGGAAGCAGACGCAGCGTTTGTCGAATCGTTTCTGCCCCAGCAAACTGTTTAAGTTAACAAAGCATTATGGGCTGGACGGCGAGCCAATCGCTTAGACGAGGGGCGTCCCTGAAGCATGAAAAGATCTCCTACACGCATGGCAGGAGACCGCGGCTAGCATGCCTGATTAGCTATAGCATGTTTATGTTGCGTCACTAGGGTTCTCTTTCTCACAGCCTAACGGGGTCAGCATTTATATCACAACCGCGTTTCAAGCTTCGCAGAGCAGCGTCGGCCCAAAGTAAAAACTGCATAGAATTTCAAAAGGCATTATCGGGCATCAAATAGGGTGTGGAAAAACATTCAAATGCAGGTTTCTTAGTTGAATAAAGCCATTTAAAAGAAAGAACCCATGTGTTTTCATTAGCAATAATAAAGAGCAGGTGTACTTGTAAAGAGGTGGCCTTGTGGCGCCTCCACATACTGTTTTTAGAGGAGCGCCTAACAATGGATCCCAAAGATCATAAAAAAAAAAGTGTTGAAAGCTTCCATGCTTCTGTGATCCAATTCCCAATCCAGACGTCCACTGTTGCTGGAAATCTCTGATTGAAAGGTTTCCCAGTTTGAACTCACTGCCGAGCGTGAGCTAATGAAGCGTGGAAGCATCCACTGCATGCAGGGCGGGGGATCTGGAGCGCGACGCCTGATTAGATGTAACATGTTTACGTTGCATCACCTAGGGCTAAACTCGTAGCCGAGCCCAGCGAGGGCCGGCGCTAATCTTGCCGTGCAGCTACCTGCTGACAAAACCAGGTGGCGCCATGCCGGGGGTCAAAGAATTAGCCGGACAGCATGCGAAGACAAATACTCAGGCGGTCGTGTGAGGATCTGTGCATTTCATCTCGACATCCCGAGTGTTTGACGTATGCTAGCGTGACTCTGCCGCTACCTTAACGCCTCGGCGCTTCGGACAATTCAAACGTCCGGCGTGACGGCGAAGCGCTCGGCTCCCGGAGATCATGCTAGTTATAGACCGAGTAAGTAACAGTTATTGATGGATTCAGTCTTGGCGAATGAGCGTCAGAGAGTGTTTTATTTTCATTACAGCAGCTTGTGCATGGAGGGAGGTTATGATGATTAATACTGCGAGCGGCGCAAGCCTGAGTGATGGAGCTGGAGAAGCAGGGAGACAAGGACGGGACGCGGATGCTCCGCTGCATGCCGGCCCTGGTTAACCCTTCAGCGACAGGTTGTGACACGGACAGATAAAAATAAATGATAACGGGGCCACGCCGGCGCCATCGTGGGCCGCACTTCTGCGGTCGCGTTGTTCGGCCTGTTGTTTACTCATGTTGGAAGCGGGAGTCCACGGTTTTTGAAATGGACTGGCTTTGATAAAGATGAGATTAGATCGAGGCCGTCTGAAATTGCTTTCGGGGAAAAACGCGATGGAGCTGCGTGATCTGCATTGGTTCCCCTGCACGGCAGAGGCGGTATCGCCTCACCTCACACCAGCACCTCAACCAATCCGCCATTCTAATGAGGGAAAGGTGTAGCGGTGGAGAGTAATTTGATGCATTTCACAGAATATGAGAAAGCGGAGATCAAGGTCTTCTTGTTTTGGGATTATATTGGGGATTACCAGGCCCAGCAGCAGGAGGATCGTTGTCCAAATTGGCCAAACCCGCCTCCGCTACCTCTTGTCCATAGACACTTTTTTTTTCCCTTTTTCCTCCTTTTTTCTCTGCTGTGTATGTTCACGTTTGTGTGTAGTGTACAAGACTGTATATCATTTCACCGCCATGTCCTATTTTTGCGCAGCGTATAGATCCAAACAAAGACCCTCCCTGCACACCTCCAAGTGGAACAAGCACTCAAGCTGCATACGGATGAGGTGGGACCATGACTATTTAGTGGACAGTGTGGAGTGGCGCAGTCAGAACAAATTTCTGTTTCTGCTGTGTTGTGTTTTGTTAACCTGCTTTCCAAGGGCCTCACTTTCTACTGTCAATCTCACGGCACTGATGATTTTTGCTTAAATTATGATTTTTTTATTCTTACACCTAAATATGTTGTGCGTGCTACTTAAGACTCTGGTGACGTCTTCCACAACTTCCCTTATAAATCACTTCCTGGGAGAAAAGGGGAAGGGGTAAAAATGAGGAATGAGCCTTTAGGATCGTCTAGTTTTCTTTGATGGAGCACCACCAGGGTGCGCAAAGTCAGCTCACACAGGGCAACAGTGAGAAAAAGTAAATGGGAAAAAGTACCACTTCTGAACCCGAGTAGTTTGATTTTGTTTTGGTTTTGTTTTTCTTATTAGGCCTGCGTTGCTGGATTGGTTCTGAACGGTGAGGTGAGAAAATACAAAATGGTTTTCTGTGGAAAGCCGGTCCTCGTACTGCAGAATATCTTGGAGGTGAAGAACAGAACCGCGGTCAACAACCCCCGGAGCAGACAAAACAAAGGAATAACACAGCCTGAAGTGTAATTCGGCAGACAATGAAGCTCGATAAAAGCCAGTTTGTTGTGTTTGCCTCTTACTCAGCTCTCGCACTTTTCGCTCTAAAACCCCTCTTCCTCCCCAGTGCGCCCTCTTCCTCAGTCAACATCTCTCCCGCTCAGCCCGCTGACATCTCTCGCGCTGCACTCGTTTGTTTCTGGCTGTCTTTGATCATGAGCTAATCTACTGGAAGCCAAGTGTTTATATCTAGGACAGCTGAGAATTAGGTCACACGTGGTTTCCGCAACCCGGAGCCCGCGTGGCTGCTGCCTCGCAATTGTCACTGCCTCCCACTACTGTATCCAAGTTTGTCAACAGTGACTCGGCACGACGGGGCATTAAAAAAAACAAAAAAAAACACAGCGTCCAGGTGTCGGGTCCAACGGCGCTGATGGAAAGACAGACGGCGTTTGAATAACGCTCGGCACTTCTGCGCTGTTCGAATAAATAGTTTGGCAGAACATCAAGAAGATTACACTGATTTATGGATGAAGCGCAGACTCAGATTTCGCCGCAGCTCTCTCAGCACTGGCAGATTTAGAACCGCAGCAAAGGGCGGAGGATGTATCAAGTGGAGGAAGCTGCGGCGTGCTGCGCCGGGAGAGTCGAGGGCCAAAGGGAACGTGATTAAACACGACTGGGTGATGGGGACGTGCGCATTCATCATCCCTGTAGTTATAAAGGAGAAAAAAACAGCAATTGGATTCTATTTTGGAAATCAGAAGTCTAGCAGGACTCCGATGATCACTAGGATAGCATTTTTTGTCTGTGACTGTTATTCAGCTGCGTAGGTGCGATCAGCCAGTGGCATTGAGTAGTGTGCTTGTGTCCATGGCCCAGTGTCCGAAGTCCCGGCCATGCTCAGCTATTTTTCCATCAGAACTAAATTCAAATGAAATTTGGGAAAGTGACTAAGTTCTACCCATTTTCACAATTTTAAATTCAATCCTGGAGCGGTGTCACGTGACAAACTGGCCATAAAAACATCAGTAAACAGCACATTTAGCCCTCTGTTTACAGCCTCAGAAAACTGACACTTTGTCACTTTGTTTAGAAGGGGCCACGAGAGCAAGAGAGTGAGCAGTCGAGGTATCAGCTGCCGTAGTGATATCACAAAGGGCTGTTTTTCATCAACTGCGCATTTCATGACGTACACATTCTGAAAAGCGACTTTATTGGGAGAAGTAAAGGAGAGACTGCTGCTTCTTTTTTTGCGTAAGATGTGACCTTTAACATTATCGCCAACATTTGCTTCTCTGTATGAGGGATCATAAACTGGAGCCACCAACTACATCAGCTGCTCATAAACTGAAAGTCAGTGTTGAAAATGTACCTTAACATCCAGCCAGTTAGGAATCATCTCCTACCAGGCAGTAGCAGTGAACACGGCGTGTGTGTTTTTTGTTTTGTACTGTTCTTCACGTTGACTGTACATTGAGCAACGAATCACAGCTCCCAGCATTCTGCCCTTAATGGTGAGACACACCGCAGCTTCATGCCTCCAGCAGCTGCCCAAGAACTGACTCGATTTGTTCGATTCGAAAAATAATCAAATAATAATAACATCCGTCGCATCCGTAAAGCACGTAATTGTTGCCGGTGTCCCATTTATTGACTCGGATAAGATAAAATTAAGACAAAAAGAGGAAGCAGACAAAAGGCTCCATAACGTTATCCGCGAAAGAGAGCGATGCTACCGCTAATCAGCGGCGAATCAGACCATGCCGGTGTCTGAACAGTTTAACCTGAGCGCTGCTCTTGCCTTTTGTTACGAGCGCTCTGCTGTAGAAGTCGGCCCGGCGCTGTGATGTCAGAGGGGTCGGAGGCACATGTGCTCCCGCAGATGTCCCGGTAATTACGGAGGAATGGAATAGCGATGTTCTAAGAGGAGATCGGGGCACAATTACAGTCATTTAAAGCAACAAAGCCCCGGGTCCGGAACGTACATCTACGGTTGCCATGGCGTGCGCTCTCTCGCGGCTCGTCCTGCGAGCGGCACGTTCGCGCTAATCTAACGGAGGCTCCTGCGCCGTGTTTATCTTTCAATATTTAAAGGTCTCGATGCTGCTCCGGCTTGTTAGCGAATTAACTCTGTGATGTGTTTGCCTCTGCCGCCGTTGTTGTCGCGCCTAATGACTTTGACGGTGGTGGCGGCGGCGGGGGTGGGCGGCGGCGATATATTTAGCTGCTAATCAGGCAAAATTAATCTAAAGTCGTTTTGAAGTTTTGCTGCAGTGGCTTGTGGGAATGCGTCACGAGCGTCTGTTGCGACGGTGGTCGTGGTGGTGGTGGGGGGGTTACGAGGGAGAGGTTGGGCGGGGGGGGTGTATCCACAAGAGGCCGAAACGGGGACGTAATTTCATTTGATTGCCGCACTCATCAAGTGCAAATGAAGATTAATGAACACATGACGGTGGATTGAAAATCATAATATTCTCGTTGTCTTTAGCCCTTTAATTTGTTTGAGAACATGCTGTCACGCTACGCGGGGCTTATTGGCGTTCGCTAATGGACTGCTCAGCGTGATGGAGAAGGGCCGCATCCGTACACAATACGTCGGGGCCGTGCGCTGGTAACAAAAAAAAAAAAAAAAGTAGGAGTGGGAAGCGATGAGGTAAAGAGAGTGTGCGTGCGTACGAGGGTTTGAAAAGGACCCGCAAGATGTGACTACAATAAAGAGAGGCCGAGACGTAGCAGCGAGGAGGAGGCATGGGAAGGGGAGGGGGAGGTGGAGGAGGAGGGGGGTGAGAGGAGCCAATTCCCCAAATAACATGTTCATTGATCGCTGCAAGTAGATGCAGTATTGATACTGTGGTTCGTCCAAAGGACTCAGAAGCACTAATAATTAATTGCAAAGGAAGTGAGAAGCAGGGCGTCTGTACTGCATTGCAGCTCCGCACAGCGAAATAAGAGCTACAGTGTATAATTTGTTCAGTCCTGTCGCCGGAGTCGCGTTAACAGCAAATTAATCTGAGGATTTAATGTGGCCAAATGTTTATTGACGGAACAAGAATTTGGGGGGGGGGGGTTTCTTTGCTTTTCGCCAACAAATGCCTCAGTCCCATCGAGTGTGGCAGTGACGGCCGGCGCTGTTAATGGCTGTTAATTCCTACTTTCAGGTCACAAAACAAACAACGCGGGCCTCGCCGGAGCCGTGGCAAAGGTCACTCACTTCATCAGACACTAGGTGTGTTTACGTGACATTACAAACGAATCAATACATCGAGTCGCTTTTCACCGAATTTTGCACTGAATGCAGTGTTTGTTGCTATTTGTCTGGTGCGGCCAAGAATGAAGAGACCAAGCTCAAAACCTCCATTAAACAGCACATTTAGCTCTCTGTTTGCAGCCTCCTGATGCTTTCTTGGACCTCCCACTTGTTTTCAGTGGGATTAAAAGTGGTCTTCAGGTTGTTTGGGGGTGTGATCGCTAATCTAGGAGAGGCATCAAAGCCCTTGTGACCTTCGTGAGATCACCAAAGGTTCAGATAATCTGGAGTTTATTAACAGGCTGTTAGGAAACATTGGCGCAGTGCAACAGAAAGTTGCGTGATGCTGTTGCATGGACCTTTAAGCTAAACACAAATGGAGTGTAAATGAGCTGAAGCGACTAAGTTGACAGGACGCAATTTCAAAATAACTCCAGAATTAAGAACCTGCGATAACAACGTTGGACATTCCAGAGCAGAGGCACTGATGAAAAAAATAAATCAAACTCCAAATGAGACATTTAGCGTGGCTTTCCACAGCGTCTTAATTTATTTAACAAATGTGACGGCTTCATTCACATCTGCTCGGTTAATGGTCTCCCTAATCTAATTTTCTGTTCGTGTGGCTTGATTGCACTTATCAATAAAGAGGAGATAACTGAAGCCGAGGCCTCTTTGTGCTTCGTTCAACACCCCAGCGTCAACATGTTTTTTTTCCAACCAGCCGTGAAATTTGCAGAAAGTGCATTTAATAATTTGATCTTTTTTTAATGCCTCTGTTGCAATAGAGAACCACAAACCAAAAGAAATCATGCACCTCTGTTACAGGCTTGTGGTGACGCACTCAAAGAGACTGTGGAAGAGACATCTTCAGGATTGAATTTGAGATCCAAATAACATTGATATTAAAGCATGTTGTAAAGCTACAGCACATGGAGGCTGCACCAAGTTTGTCCTCAGAAAGTATATTTAAAAAAAAGCAGAATTTTCTTGACAAATCAGCATCATTTCCATAGGAGCTGCAAGAGACGATTGCATGACCGAATCACAACCTCTGGAAAGTGAAAAGACAAAAAGAAAAAAAAAATGCATTGAAAAAAATCCATCTTAAAAAAAAATAAAACAACACCTTCCAGATTCTGCCTCAGTTCTATTTAAAATGTGAAGTTTGTGCTTCCATAGGCTCCAGCCTCCAGACGTGTTCCACTGCAGTGTACAGCTCCTCTGCCCACACAGAGTGATAGGTGATCTATACTGTGGAGAGTGCACGCACTGAAATAGAACGCTCCAGCTTTGCTCTCTGACGTCTTAAGTGCGTACACACGAGTACGTGTGCGTTTCCATTTTTTTGTGTGTGCGCGTGCGTGTGTGCGAGTGTGTTTTCCGAGCGATTAATCCGTCAATGCCGCTGAAGCAATCTCCTTACATTACTTCGTCTGCTATGCATGCGTATTGATTATATGAATGCGTCCAATGCTGAGTACAACTTCATAATCCCTCTCATTAGACGGAGCGGTTTCAAGAACTAACCCTCCACCCTGGAAAATCACTCGGGGTCACGCAGTGAGTTTAACCCGACTGTCTGTCTTCCAGCTTCTGGGAAGTCTGGATGTCTAACAGCGCTGATTAACTCGCCAGGTTTCCATTGCCCTGTTGCTGTGGGTGTCGCATTCGAAAAAGATGATGGAAATGTAAAAATTGAGGATTGAGAAAAATGAAATTCTCAAACCTCCTGATTTTGCACATATATTTAGATGGAGACATGGAACAAGTTGTGGCCAGCTGTCTTTCAGGCTGCTCTGATTGATGGGGAGTTGAGGTTAGCTGAAAAGATAAGATAAGGTAAGATTTTCCTTTATTAGTCCCATAGTGGGCAAATTGTCAGTATTACAGCAGCAAGGCAATCGCAAAAAATAAGCTTTGCTAGAGGCATCAGTCAAAGCAGACAAACAGCAACAACAGCATTACTGCTCCCACCTAAGACCACTAGGTGGCGGTAACCAGTTTGCTTCACCAGTTGTCGATTTTCAAAACAAGAAAGCCACAACAATAATTACTGTCTACGAACAAGAGCTGTTTCTTCAGGGAGAACTGGCCTTTCCATTCGTCTTACTGATGATTTCCATCAATCCATTTTCTGTTATCTTTCACTCATGTCTGACAAAAATGCAAACTACACACAGAAAGGCCCAGCAGTGTGGGAATCAAACCCACAGCCAGCTTTCTGCACGGCAACATCACTAACCACTGCAGCGCATACATTTATGGTATGTCAGCCATACTGCCATCTTCTGGCACAACTTTTATAGTTAATCCGCAGCTTCACTCGATGGTGATGAACCCAGGTCAGTGACACAAAAGCCAGCACTGGACCTGGGAGCTATCTATTAATAGCTGCGTGACCTGATGCTTCCAGCCCTTTGCTGCCAGGTCCCCATGATGCCTTATTGCAAGCAACGCTGTCCAGCCGGGAAGTTACGGACGTGAGGTTTATGAGTTCCGTCGCAGTCGCTCCCGGTACATCATGTCCGACACCCGTGAAGTGTGCGATTCAAAAGGAAGCGACGTGCGCATCATTTCCTGAGTCATCAAGATCTACCTCCTAATACCTTCCGTCTGTCCTTTATTCCGGCTCGCCGTTCATTCCGGCGGCGTGTTTAAAAATTTAGCTCAATCGCTATTGCATTAACTTTTCAGCACGACTTAAGTCGGGAAAGGAAGAGAGGGAGCAGAGAGAGACGAGGAAGGTCGGCGGCGCAGGCACCGCGCAGCATATAGTGCCCCGACTTATCCCCGTCCTGTTTCACAAACAAGCTCATTCATATTTATGCATGATAACTGCGAGAAAGCTGCCGCTAGCTTACTCGTAGCAGTGGGACAGTGAGGCCTGCTGAGCGATTTCTGATGCTTCGCAACACCCGAGACGATACCAAAACAAAAAACAGAGCTAGACATGGAGGAAAACGGAAGGGCGGAGGTTACTTTGAGGAAAGGAGAATGTGGGGGGTTTGTGGAGTGGGGGGGGTGGGGAGGGTCCGCCGCTAACATGACCTTTGGAAATGAAAGTCTGTTAAAGTGCACTCCTTACCTGTCGCGCAGGGAAACATTAATTAAGACCCGCAGAGGTCTATTTTTAAGACGGGGATGCTGGAGGAGATGGAGGAGGAGGTCTCTGAGGAGAGGCAGAGAGACATCGCACCATCTACGGCGGCATTGTTTGTCAAGTTGAGGAACGTCGCAGCACGGAAAGTTTTACAGGCTGCACAGAGGCACTAACCTCACACACCAGGTGTAGAGTTTCACCCATCCATTAGATTTGATGATATATCTGCAGGAGAGATCCCATAGATGCCATTTGGGGATTGGGAGACCCCTCTTAGCAACAACTTGATGGTTGGCAAAATCAAAAATCAATACATTTAAAATAGGTTTTAAGAGCCTGTTGCTGACTTCATCTTGCTAACCTCTACTTTTAACTTCATCTTTTCCCTCTTTTTTTTCCCTGTTTACTGGTCCTGCTTGGAACAAATCAGAAAGGAGATTGCAAACATGGATCTGTAAGATTTCAGACTTGAAGTCTCAGGAACCCAGCTGCCTTGCTTGGTTAAAAGAGAGAGGGAGAAAAATACACTGACAGGTCTTTTTAGGAGCTAAAGGTTGATTTGATTGATGGTCTTATCACAATGGAAGTCTTGATTAAGGGATATTACGTCTTTCTGACATTTTGCATGACCTTATCACTGGCATTATTTGACACAGCGCTGTTTTCTCATTAATAATTACAATTGCAAATATGACCCAAAAAAAACAAACAGTGGGAGCAAGAAAATCCCACGACACATTCATTTGCTAGTCGCTTTCTGCCTCTTTTCCAGTCTGCAGTCTTTCTTTTTTTTTAGTCTCACTTTGACATTTTTCAGCAGAAATCACATTTTTTTAAAATGTCAAATTAAAAAAGTTAAAAAGTCAATTTCATAATAGAATAAAGAAAAAAAATATTTTTCCCCATACAGTCAGGTAGATTATTCACTTGAAGAAGTTGAAGTTGTGCCATTAAGCTCTAATAACTTTAACTAAATTATTTCATTTCATCAATATTTTCTTTCAATTCATACCTCACATACCCTCACATCCTTTAGCTTGTTAACAAATGCACTTTGCTTTGGCATTCTTTTTTTTTTTTTTAACAAGCACTCTACTCTTCTAACGAGTCAAGAAGTCGACTCCAGACGCAGCCCACATGCCAACCGTCTCATCTCAGGAGCGAGCAGCCTCAATTTTACTTTATTTCTCTTAGTTGGGCTTTTTTTTTTTAGCAGAAAAAAGGAATTTTGCCGCGTGCCCTGATTTAGAGTTGAAAGGGCATTTCAAGATTGTTTCATCTTCTCATTAAAAAAAAAACAAGTAAAACAGAGACAGACGTGGAAAATGCAAGACGGCTGATCCGCTGTCAGTAAAAGCAGCACGGCGCTCTGCTCTGCTCTGCTCTGCTCTGCTCTCACCGCGAGCTGTTTCACACCATCGCATCCAGCGTCTCCGCAGACGCTCACACCTCCAGAGCGGCTTGCTGTTACCAACCTGAGGGCATCAAAACCCACCATCTTCGTCTGCATGCAGAGACTGATTTGGACTCTAGCCCAATAATGTGATGACGTTGCGTTTTCGCCTGTTTAGACCAAAACAGCGGGAGGGATTTTTGTTTGTTTGTTTGATTGCTCCGTTGTTCAATTTTTTTTTTTTTGTAGTTCCCATCCATGCCAGACATCCCGTCTGTCATCTCTCATCAGCCTCGGAGTGCGACGAGAAGCCCGGGAGAGTGGCAGGGGCATCCGAGACATGGCACCAAGACAAGGGTTATGGTTCTCTACAGAGAGCAGTCTCCAAACCCCTCAGCCAGATGGTCACTGTCTGCCAGGGAGATGGACAATCCCCATGATTCACACATTGAAGTCATGCACAAACACACACACACACACACAGTAGCAGCAGGGGTAGCAACATATGCTCAGAAGTAGAGAATCTCCTGCTTGCAGCTGCGACTTTAGCCAGTCCCCCTTTTAAAACATTTTTGGCATGGGCCCGCCGCGCTCACTGAGGCACGTACGAGTTTTGTCATCCATCCCATAGTTGGCAAACACCGGCTGCGACAGGGCGGCCGCGAAGCGACAGGGCCAGGAGACTGAAAAAAGAAGCCTGCGCTGTCTACCCACGAGCCGTCCGTCCCCGCTCCTCCTCCTCCCCCGCGGGGAGCCTCAGCCTTCTGCAGGATGCCAGATCCACACGCAGATGGACCTTCTGGGGGAATGAATGTTCCTGCTGGATCTTCTCAGGTGTGTGCACACAGTAGCCATTTTAACTGCTGTGCAGCTTTATAGCTCCATGTCGGATTACCTTACTTCTTGCTGGTATAGATTAAGCAAGATGCTGGAAGTTTTCCTCAGAGATTCTGGTCCAGGTTTACATGATAGCATCGCACTGTCGCTGCTTACTTGACATCTTCTGTTCCACCAAACCCCAAAGGTGCTTTACTGGGATTGACATCTGCTGACTGTGAAGGCCATTGGAGCTCAATGAGCTCATGATCGTGTTCAAGGAACCATTTTGAGATTATTCGAAATTTGTAATATGGTGCGTAGTCCAGCTGACTCAGCCATCAGGGGTCAGATTACATCAGTAAGACATAAAGGGTTGGACATTCGACTACATTGAAGATACATGGCAAGATGCATCCATCATTTCATGCTGATTACACTAAAGTCTGACCATCCAAATGCTGACGACAGAGATCTCAGGCATGAAACCTCCTTCTCCCACATTGAAAACCTCATCATGACCTGACCATTTTCTGTTGGCATTGAAAACCTAAAAAAAAATTAGGTTCAAGCTTCCTTTGAAATTAACAAAAGACCAAGACAGTGTGTCTGCAAGCTGGCAAACAATGGCAACTGCCAATATAATGACCGTCCTCTGAGTATAGTGACAAAAGCAGAAAGCCACCGCTGCAATCTGTCCCAGAAAAAACGAGGAAGAGGACAAAGAGGAATTCAGGAAGTGACAGCGAACCTGGCTGTGGCTGGCGTGGATGCTGCCGCCGTGGCAGTTTTATCGGAACCACATGGCATATTTGTTCTAAAGGAAGAGCAGAGAACAGCGGGGAAGGTTTTTCTCAGGGGAATGAATGCTCTGGTGTTGCCCAGGACTCGACTTGGCAAGAGCTTTGTTAATCAGAGCAATTTTGCAATGTCACCGTAGAGCGGTGAACTGTTGCTGTTTGAAAAATCTGATTGGTCACCTTTAAACATGGTACTCAGGACGTTTGTCTGATCACCAACTAGGTTGTTTTTTTTTCATGGTTCTTGGTTCTTCCACAGACGGATCGATAAAATAAATGGTCTTGTCACGTCATGTCCAGTTCAGACAAGGCGATGACGTTGCTTTGAGATATGAAAGCTACAACAAACCAAAGGAGAAGGCCAGAGGTTTGGGTTCAGAGGACGGTCATGCACACAACCTTTTCCCCAGAAGACAGAAAAATCATCTTATTATTTCTCCACCGAGACGTGGCGCTGAAAGGGGGGGGGCTACATTTTACGTCCCTGGCTGCTTTGACAAAAGAAATACCATCGGCCAAAGGTCATTCATGTGGACAGCCGGCTGTGCCGCCTTTCCATCAGAGAGGCACGAAGGGAAAACGTGGCACATTCGCTAAGGTGTCCTCATGGAAACGAGATTCCGAATTCATGCCGAGCCGAGGGGCCAGAGCCCAATGACCACATATATCACCGCAGTCATCGCGGGTTCATGACGGAGCGTGACACTAAGAGGGAGCGTGGAGAATTACCACACAGCAAATTAGCTGGGCACATTGTGATTAAGAATAATTTTTGTGAAACTAATTTGCACTTACTGTAGCATAAAATTAAGGTTGCGTTGGAACAGTTGGTCCAATTTTCAGTGGACCATCAGCACTTTTTGAAAATTTAATGAGGATTCAAATTGCCTCTTTTTATTTCCCCCTCACCCGTGTGCGTCAAGTGCTGGTGACATCCCAGCACTGCCTCTGTCAGCGAGCAAACAGCTGCACCCCGCCACAACAAAACTCAATCAAATCCATTTTTGCACAATTTCGATTTTTTTAAATATTTTTTCCATTGCTAATTTTATCGTCAGTTGTCTGAATTCGGTTGGGAAACCCAGAGGATGGGAGAATAATGGGGAATGAAATAAACATACGGCTCGGCTCCTCGGTCCGGTGGAGGTGGGGTCAAAGGTCAGCAAAGGATGACCCTTTTAAAACTCTCAAATCCAGCCGCAGCCCTTGTGTGGGATGCAATCCATTTTTCGTTAGAGGAGTCGGAATCCGGGCCGGGACCATCTCATCCAGCCAGGGTATATTTAAAGGAAAGGAGGGAGAAATCGCTTTCAAGTATAGGCATTGTGAATTTATATGCAAATGAGGCCGAGCGCCGGAACTGTCAGTCATCTCGCTCCGTTTTTTTTTTTTCTTCTTTTTGAGACTTTAGCTGCTGATGCTCGTGTCTGGTGCTCCTCCCACCCTGCACTTAGTGCGTCTGTGCCCCCGCCCCCCGGTCGTGCAGCGGTGGCTGACACGCAGACTGGCCTACTTGAGGGAAGGAGAGCTGATGTTTATGAGCCGCTCGCGGGTGAGGCGGGGAGACATTAGGGTGATGGGTGCTCCAACCCATCCTCCGCTTTGTCGTTGTGCGCAAGAGAAATGTTGTGAGATGACAGCGGAGGGCGAGGGGGAGCGGCAGGGGGAGGGAAGCAGGAGGAGGGAGGGGGGGATCGGGGGGCGACGGGGAGGGGATATAATCATCCTTTACCTCGGCGTGGCCTCCATCCAGCGCGGCAGACATCTGCGCTCCGTCTGAACTAAGCCGGGATGAGAGGCCGTGATTTACATCAATTTGTCACAGGTAACGTGGCTCAGCTCCGCTCCCGCTAGCCTGCACAGCGTCTCCCGCCCTGCAAACTTAATTCAACGTCGCTAGCGCTTCCTGCGCGCCGGTGATTCTCAAAATAGCGCAAACAAACCGCCAAAACACAACTGCATTTAAAAATGAACATGGTCGAAGAAGCGGCAAAACTGGGTCAGCCGTTTTTTCCCCAGAAAGAAAGGACTTAAGTCCGATAAAGATGGAATTGTAACATTTTGCATGACAAAGACAACAGAAATCAAAACACTGCCCACAACATGTCCCATCAGCAGAGCTCGGGAAAGTCTGTGCAGCGTGCCCAACATTGCAGGCAAAAAACCCTGTCAGCCACATCCCGTTATATCCCAATATCAGGAAAATATTTGTGCACCCGCAGAGATGTTTCCACATTTTCTCCATGGCGCACGGCACTGTAGTATCAAGAATGAGCAAGCCAGAGACAGACGCAGTGCATTTCAGGTGTTTATAGAAATCAGACTGAGATGGTTTGGACGGGTCCAGAAGAGAGAAGGTGCATATACTGTCAGCCAAAATCATGCATACACAGATCAGTAAAAGAAAAACATGCATAAATATTTAATTAAGAATAATACAAGTTTGCTTTGGCCTCTATGATTACCAGAGGTGCTCAAAGTGGTGGCCATTGGCTTCCAGATATTTATGAGTGCGGCAAACTACTGCTTGGGTAACATTTGTTACCTCAACACTTCCTGATGCTACATTCATGAGGATAATAAGGTCATTTGAAATGGGAAAGAGCTATCTATATGTATAGAAGTACTGATACAAATTAAATATTTATGCAAGTTTTTCTTTACCTGATGTGTGTATACATTGTTTTGGTTCGGTATCAGGAGGTTGGAACAGGCGGGCAGAAGGTCGAGAGGAAGACCAGAGAGAGACGCAGTGAATGAGGACATGAGAGACAACAGGATGCAGAGGAGATGGTAATAAGGAGGCAGATGATTGGCTGCGGCTACCTCTGCAGGAAAAGAAGGAGACCAAAGATAATCATCATCAGAGACACGTCAGTTCATTTTTGCTCTGAACCAGTAAGTTCCGGGATGGGTGCAGCTGTCTTAAAATAGAAATCGACAGTATTGGAAATGCATGGTGGATGTCTAACAGTCCAGCAACTGCTGTCACCGCCTACATCAGTGGACCAATAAAAACCTGATAGCGTTCGTACTTCAGTGTGCTGACGTCGGCTACGCACGCTGTAGGCTACGTTTTCATGGCGCCATCTGCGCATATAAAGTCAATTTGAGACTGTTCAGCACAGTTTGTAGCCGGCCTTACACATCCCTCCCATTAAAGAAAAAACACAAAAAAAACTTCAGCCGCATCACCCATAACCTCACAAACAGAATTTTGCTATTTTCATTGACTTTTCCCACTGCAAGAGTTCAGAAGCGCATGTCCAAACTGCCGTTTGCCGACTCAGCGCGTGCGTCAACAGGCAGCTGAACAGACGACAGGCAGCTGCTGTTGGCCCGTGTCTCGTTCAAGCGCGACAGGCTACGCAGCGCTGAGGTGAGGCGGCCCTTTTGTCAGAGCTTCTCTCTCTCTCTCTGTCACTCATGGTGGAGAAGATCCCCAGATCTGTGTGACCTTGTACCTACGGTGCCAAGGAAGGAAGGAAGGGGGAAACGTTCCCGCCTCGGGCTCAACTTGCGGAGTTGAAAGATTTGTCTTAGAGCGGCGGATGTGAGAGGGGTGAGACGGCGTGACACAGAGGGAAGTGTGTCAGAGGCGGCTGACAGCGGCGGCTGGAGGGGAGCTGGATGGTAAAGGTTGATTAGAGAGTTTTGTAGTTTTTTTTATGTGTTGGATGTTTTCAGCGTTCAAACAAAGACGCAGGATGTAGCTTGAAGAAGGACAACACACCTTGAGGCTCCACTGACATCCTACAAAGTGACTGCTGCCATTTGTCATAATTCACAACATGGCATTTTACTGCATGTGTGTTTTATCATTTGATAATTTTCAAACCATTCATGTCACACCCAAAATCAGGGCGGTCTGTATTGGCCTAGCTAGTCATGTGCCTGCCTGTCTGTCAGTCCGTCTGTCTTTCTGTCTCTGGGTCAAATCCCAGCAGTGCCTTTGGCTTGATTCCTTGTAGGTTTCATTGTTTGCCAAGCATCAATTTTTAATTTCTTTTTGTGCGTTAAAATAGCCGGCATGTATTATTTGGTAGCCTCTACCGAGCCAAATTCCAAACACTGTTAATGTTTATCCCTGAATCCTGTTGTCAGTCCCTGTTTTCTGTCATCCCACCTGATGCTACGTCATTCATAAACCAGTTGTGATGAAGTCATGAGTCACACTCGGGCTACTGTAGATACATACATTTTGTAGATACACACATTTTCTAAATTTATGTAAATTTAAAAGCTCATTATTATTGTCAATATGATGGATGATTATTAATATCAGGGAATAAAACACAACCGCTATTCACTTCAACTGGGTCTTATTGTGAAAAGCTGACTTATTTTGCTCTTTAGCACGTTTTATTTGCATTACTGGCACACCAACAAACACACCAAGTATAAAACAAAAAATGGCAACTTACTCATCTCAAGATGGGCTGGCTTTTGTTTCTGTGTTTCTGCGCTGAAACAAGCCATGCGGGTTTTGCTCGACTTTCTACCTCACAAGTCGACCTGATTATCGTAGAAATGCCTGTGCCGACTTTTGTGGGTCAAGCCTCGGAGCGTGAGCGCTGGAAGCCATCTTCCCTGCTAGCCAGTGCTAGCAGTGAGCGGCTGGCCAATCAAAAGGGGGCGGGCTGTTCCAAGGCGGAGCCACAGATGAAGCAGGTAGGGGAGGGGGGAGTAGAGGCTGAGTGAGAGAGACACTTGTGTTGTGAGGCCTGTACAGCTCAAATTAGGTGTTTTTAAACCAAACAAATCTACTTCTTATTGTTGGAAGTACACCAACAAAATTGATGTTTTAAATCTTTTTTAGTCAAAATTTTAAGTGATTTAATATGAACGAATAAAAACCTTCAATTGCTATTTAAAACTAGTAAAGCACTTTAGATGTCGTAATCTCCATTCAATAATCATATATTACACATTAAATAGAATAAAACATTTTGCAGTATGCAAAGGAAATCAGCTCTTTGGCATGCGGACAGATGGAGGTATGGAAGGAGCCACTGGCAAAGACACGGGAGGCAGGCAGGCTCTCCCCCCACTGGCTGAGACGTGCGGAGGGGGAAGGAAATGCAGAACAGTGTTTCATTGTCTCTCCGTCTTGTCATTCTGCGTGATTTTTAAAAGCCGCCACCTTTTTATTCCCAGCAACCCAGGATCAATGTGGCTGCAGAACGTGCTGTGACAGAACCTCGGAGCTTTGTTCCTGCAGCGCCTGTCACCTCCTCGGTCTCAGAGCTACAGGGCCGGCTGATCTCAGCTTGCACTCCCCTTCTCCTCTGTGACTAAGTCTCATCCACCCAAAGTTAATTTTTAACGACACACTTTGTTATGTAGGTCCATAGGGGGCCCTCAGTGGCTGCGCTTTAATAAAGAGACTCTCTGCTTGCTCCCCTCTGAGAAGGCTTCATTAAAACTGGTGACAGAATTTAAAAAAAGGGGGAAAAAAGAGAGAAAATGGTCTTTGAAGTCCCAGATTTGAGACTATCAAAAGTTTTTATTTCTTTGTCCATCTGTCTGTCTGGTATTTTATGAGTTTATTTCCTTTTTTTTAATGCCAACGGTTGCAATAAACAAATCAGATATTGAAGGACAGATAATGTGACCCCCTGAGGGCCAATTCATCACTGTTGTGTGTGTGTGTGTGTGTGTGTGTGTGTGTGTGTGTGTGTGTGTGTGTTCTTTCTGTGGGGTTTTTAGTCAGAGAGGCAGGAAACATGAGGCCATCGGTCTCTATCCGCCATCGCCACACCACGTCACACTGTGAATGTCGACATTAAGATTCTTTTTAATCGGTTATGAACTGTTTGTTTTGTTGTTATTTTTTTCAAACACGCAGGCATTAAATATGCCAATTAACTGCCTCCAATTTCTATAATTCTTTTGACACGCGGGCTGGTTGGAAGCCAGTTAAATACAGTCCAAAGAATTAAACACTGTTTTGTTTGCTGTGTGTTTTGGAGTTTGCGCTGCTGGGCCTCTCCAGGAATTCTAAAGCTGCAAATGTTGACAATTTAATTTGTCACACTTCTGTTCGTGAGGATAAAATTATTTCCACCCCGTGCGGACTCACCATCTCCAGCTGGAACGTAACATCTATATGCACACGCACGCAAACACACTTGTTGCTTATAGTGCGGCTCCAAATTTAACAACAGCCTCTGATTTGTGTGGCTGAGTAGTTGTGGCAGTGTTCAGAATTAGCGCATGGGCCGTATTCTTTATAGTTGTGCCAGATTTGTTATTTTTAGATGCCGCGCAAATTAAGAAATCCATCTGCTAACAAGGCTGCAGAAGATGCACACAAAACCTGAGAGGGGATTGGGGGAAACTGTCTGTTATATTCAAATGGACCAATTAGATAAAGCTAAACCAGCCATGCTAGCCTGTCTAGATGGACCTCTTGTTTTACGTTTGAAAAAAAAAAAGAAAAAAGCCTAAATACGAGTAGGTTTTTATGACAGTGACATGCACTACAAAACTCTAGTGGGAGCTCTATAGACAAAAACAGCAACCGGCTTGCAAAGCTCCCATCTTAAAACAAGCTAGTTCAGTGCGGCGCAACAATGCTAGCCACTTCACGGCGCTCTTGATCTGAGTGCTGTGTACCTTTATGGAAAAGTTGAGGCTCTAAGTAGGTCTCGGTAGGGTGAAAAATTACAGCTGACTGTACCCTCCAGGACCTGCAGGAAGTTCCCTGTGCGCTGCTATGGAAACAAGTGGCCTTCAGTGTCCGCGAGGGCCTGGGTGACACATCACCTCCGTTTCAAATGAAGTGGAGTGCCAATTGAAAGGGAAAACTAGCCTGCATGCGTCTTTTATGCGTCACCGGTAAAAACACAGCTCTGGGAACCTTTTTTTTTTTTCCTTTGTCTAACCTACTTGCTGCCGAACAAAAGCGTTGGGGCTGTTCAAATGGTAGATGAAGGGGTTCGCGCCGTAGCTTGCAAAATTAGATACAGGTTGCAGTTACGGTTTTAATGATGCTGAGGGCATTTTGATGTTGAGTGGAGCTGCTGGTAATTGTTCTCTATTGCTGTGAAGACTTGCGCTGCCGTTCCCTGCCAGAATGAACACCTGGCTCGTGGCACGTTGCTAAAATAACCCGGGAGGGGATGTCTGTGGTGAAAGCAAAAAAAGAAAAAGAAAAAAAGTCTGCAGCTGTGACATATTTGAATCTAGCTGATGAATTAAAAATATATATCTTCCAATGGCCACTCCAGCCTTCAGTTGCTGAAATTGATTAGACGGTTTATAGGATGTGTCTCCTTCGTCCTGCCCATCTGTGAGAGGGCATTATTCCCTTTTCAGCCACAATTCTCCATCAAGGAAGTAATTAGGGCCGCGAAACAGAGTGATGAGAAAACTAAATGAAAGCTCCCATCAAGCAGGCGGCTAAAATGCCTTTATTTCAGGAGTGAACAACCAGGAGAAGTGCATTATGTGGGGCTAGTTATTGGCGTTAAGGAGGTGGCAGTAATGGGCCGCTGGAGGACATGATTCTCCATTAGTCTTCAGTCTTGCGGAATTGGATGGCTTTTTTTTTCCCAGAAAAAGGGTAAAGTGATAGTTCGAGTTTCATGGATGGCCAAAAACTCCAACGTCAAAAGAATGCATAACAAGGAAAAACACAATATTTCTCCCTGTGTCCCAAAGAGACGTCAGACCCATCTGACACAAACAGGGACGTTGAAACCTTTCCTTTCAGTCTCAATATCCACTGTAGCCTGTAACCTATTTTTATGTAGCATGAATATTGGCAGTGGTTGCCTTTTTAGTTGGAAAATAGTAGAGGGCAACACCACTCCACTGTTTCCAGACACTTGGATGACACAACATAAGCATTGAAGGACGTAGCCACCTTATTTATCAAGTCAAACATCGCAAAACAAGTCACATCACACTCGCGTGGGTTAAGATATTTTTCAGGGTGGAGATAGTTTTATTAAAACTATTCACAAAGATTTATATTACTAAGTATCATTTCAACCTTGTGCAACCATTCTGTTTAATGGTGTGCCTGTTTACTTTACGGCAACAGAGTCCAGTTTATGATAAGAGGAAGAACAAATTGCTCACTTGAAAATTATGCACACGGGGAAATTATCTTGTGCTCGGAAGAAAATAGAAATGTCACCTTTCAGGAGTTCAGGGGATGCGCCGGAAAAACAGCATATCGAGGGAAATAATGACGGAGGTGGTTTCAAGAGCAAATTATAGGGCTGTGTGACACGTGCAAATGGATTTGAGATATGGTGTTTAAAAATTTAAAATGAAGTCACAACAGCATTGGCAGAACGAGACGGAATACATTCAACATACGGCTGCCCGTGAAGCTACATTCCTGTTTTGCACAAGTTTTCCGCTTTGAAGAAAAGTCGCGAGGGGGGGGGTGGACGAAATTACACGTTTGGTTTGAGATCACAGACAAACAGGCAGACACAGACGGAACGTCACGGCGGAAGCGCCGCGGCGGTGACACTTCAGAGGCAAAATATCAAACATGGAGACTCCAACCAACACGAGGAACGAGAGAACGTTCACGCTCTGCAGCGGGATCTCGACACGGAGATGTTTTCTTGATGTGCGGCTCTCTTCTCTTGCTGTACACACATGCCAAAGAATCACGTCTGGTCCGATTATGACTCTGACTCTGAGACGAGCAAAAGAAAAAATTCTGTTTTTCATAACCCCTCCAGTGGCTGAACCGTAAGAATCCTTTGCAACCGACGTGGGTGCTTTTCCTTTTATGAGCTTGAGGCTTTTTTTTTAATTATTTGCTCTCACAATGAGCCTCTTCCTGAAACTGCGCCTTGATTAATACAGTAACAGTGGGTGTTTTTGCAGCAGCCAACGCCGCTCGTAGGAATTGATTTGGACGGCGTCGGCCGTGTGTGCGCGCGCGCGCGTGTGTGTGTGTGTGTGTGTGCCGCAGTGGTGGGAGCATCCCGTGCGCTCTCCATTTGTTTCCATGTGATTTTCCGCTCTCTCCTGGCGGGAGGGGCAGAGCCCGTCGCCGTGTTCTCCCTGTCTTCTCCAATAAGGCCCGGCGCCGTCGCCTCCTCTTTGACTCAAAACTCATGTTGCGGAGTGAGCGGCTGTCAGCCCACCGAGGCCTGTTCGCTCCAAACTGCCCCCCCCCCCCCACCACCACCACCACCACCAAAAAAAAACCTCCCCCCCCTCCCTCCCGGAGCTCCTCTGCGGCTCGGCTTTAAAACCCCCGAATTCAGTTCAGCTCCACCTCCACCTCCACCTCCGCAGCCCCACCTCCGCTGCTCCTCTGCCAGCCTCATGACCTGCAAAGCCCTCGCCGCCGCCACCCTCCCCTCCCCTCCCTCTCCCTCCTCCCCCCTGCAGCTCCACTCTGGGCTACATGATAACACACTTTGGAAAGGAGAAACCGCTCCCCCTCCACCTCCCTCTCGGAGCAGCCAAAACTCGGAGCGTCCGCCCCATCATCACAGCGCCGCTGTGGCAAAATTGCTGTCACGCCGAGTTTGCCATGCTAATGTGGCTCCAGGGCGCAGCAGCATCCCCCCACCGCCCCTCCCACCCACCCCCACCCCTTTAGAGTGCGTTCCACGGAGGTTGTGTCTTCGCTGGGAGGTTAAATAGCGCGAGGCACACTTTCTGGGGCAAGCCGGTGAACGTACGCGCCTGTTGGGGTTGAGAGTTGCTGTGAAAATAGATCACAGCGGCTTCCTCTTATAGCTGGAAGCAATTTAATTCCCAGCAAGGCATAAACATCCAGATGAGTGGCGTTGTGCGCAAACGCTCGGGCTCGCATTCTCGCCCATCCACCGCGCGAGGCTTCAAAGAGATCCGATGGCACCCGGTGTGGCTTTGAACCGCGTCCTTGGACCGTCACGCGCCTCACTTCATCCAACCCACGTCACGGAGGGAGACGCACGGCCCCTGAATGCCTCCGATATGTTAACGTTTGAATCACGGCGTCCGGCGCAGCCACACGAGCTACAAGTGAGATTTTTGTACCTCCTGCCGAATCAACAGGACCTGCCTGACAAAGGTTTTTGCAGCGGTCAGCAAAAATCTCGGCAAAACACCGATGAGGCCAATCAGCCGGCTACCATTACCGCGTTTTTTTATTTTTTCCCAGATTATCCTGCTCGCGCTCATTCAAAGGCGCACGAGGGAAACATGAAACCGAACCCTCCCGCGTATCTTTGCTGCAACTTTAATGTTTTATTAAAGCTCTTGCCGGGCTGCGTGCCTGTCTAGAAGCAAGCTCACTGATAAAAGCAAGTTGCATCGCCTCCATTTTGACTATTCCCATCTCTTTGCAGCCACTTCCTGGAGTTTCTGTTGCCTGGCAACGTTGCAACAATGACAGGATTCGAGGGCAATTACTGCGGCGAGAATCGACGGGAAAACTACAACCTGCTGCCTCAAACTCCCGCTTGTGTTTTCTCAGCTACTTCGCCTCATCAGATGACCTTTCCAGTCTCACCATGCGGTCGTATTTCCTATCACGCTGTCACCTTTACCGCTTCTATAGCATCTTCACCTGCTGCATTTTTTTTTTTCCTAAATCACACCTCACTCAAAAAAGTTGTTGCAGCTCGTGACAAAAACAAGACCCAAATAAAGATGAAAAACTTAAGTTTTAATGGAAAGAAAAATGGATTCCGGAAATATGCATGCGTGTGACTGGGGCTGATTTCATTATTGCCTCAGTGTTGGATCTGGTTCTCACTGTGGCACAGTTAATTGCGACAGCAGAACAAGCTTTTTTGAAGTTTCATTTTCAGGGCAAAGACAAAACGTCTGTTACCTTCGTGAGCTCATTAATTTGGAAAATGTAGATGGAGACAAAATGGGCCCCCACAATAGCAACTCCCTAATTAGGATCAGGTGAGGCTGCAGACCCCTGAACTAAATCTTCTGTTTTATCTGATCAGCATTATTTCTTAATTTCCTCTTCTCCTCTTATTAAAGCCACATATAACGTCACCTTAAACGTATTTTCCTTTGTCTCAGTTGGACTGCAGAGCTCCAGGAACTGAACTGTTGCTTTGTATTGTTGCATTCTGGGTCACAGGCCAAAAAAAAAAAAAAAAAGTGTCCTCACTCTGTGTGCATGTTCAATACTGGGGCTCCCACTTTCCATGCACTTCCACAGAAGTAAATCCCAAAGCAGGTCAGGGGAGAAACTCAACCATCAGGTTGTTGGTGTGATGGAAAATAGAGGATTGTTAATTCATGTTGGGGGATGAATAAATGATTGGCTTCAGCTTCGGGGGCCTGGCTCAAAGGCACGGGGCAGACGGGGAGCGAGGAGGGGCACAGATGCTCCTCGGGGCCAGAAGGCTGATAGGCAAAGTTAAGAGGGACATAGAGGAGGAGCTGGGGCAAGTATGAGAGGGGGAGATAAAAACTGAGGCAAAGGAGGAGAGGAAAGAAGAGACGCGCTCGCTATGCCTCAAAGGCCGACTCTGGTCCCACTGTGCGGAGCTTACCCCCCACCCAAAAGAAGAAGAAGAAAAAAACGAGGCATCTAAAGCGCCAGATCACCACGGGGGCCTGGAGGGACGCGGCCTAGTGTGGTTTGCCTCCGAGCAGCAGGTCCCGTCCTACCCTGCCCTCCAACAAAAGTAAACAGCTCAAAGAAGAAGACTTCTGCTCCCCATTCAGCCGACAGGGCGGACAGGCGTCGTGGGAGTGGCTTCACATGTGAACACGCCCCCAGTCAACATGCCTTCAAACGGTTCCATGTTCATGCCCGCACTCTGTCCCTGAAGGAAGCACGAGGAGAATCTTAGCACCATCTACTGGCCGCGGCGTGATCAGTCAACCTCAGTGTGGCCGAGGGGGGAGACAAGCAAGCAACCCGGTTCACTGAAATCATTTTCTCCACTGCCTCTGCCAAGCGTTCCCTCTTTTCCAAATGCACCTCCTCCAAGCCAAGAAACTAATGTGACGTGATTAGTTGCAGTTTTTGTTTTGTTTTTTTGTTGTTTTTTTTCCCCCACTGCGGCACCGCGGTATCTTTAATCATCCACACAGACCTACTTTGAGATCAAAAGTGGTGGGAAGGGCTTTTAAGTAGCCAAGAAAAAAGTGGCGTTCAGGCCATCAGGAAGAGCACAAACAAAAAGGACCCAATAAAACTCAACCTTCATTATCTTTTCTAACGGTATCTGTCTCCAGCCTGCCGGCAAACTAGGCAGAAATGAGAAAAGTACATCCTCTATTTCATTTTGCTGGCTCCAAGAACATCGGCACGAAAGAACACAGCTGCGGTGCCTTTTGTGATGTCACAAAGGGACCTGGTACGCCACTGATAGCTCTCCCAGATCAGTGACAATGCTGCAAGTCTGATTTCTGTTGCTCTGATTTTCTCCTCTGAGACTGTTGTCTGTTCTTCTTGCAGAAAAAAGCAGGAAAGCAAAATGTAAACACTGAGTTAAATCTGCTGTTTTCTGAGAAAGCTTTTAGGACGATTAATGGCATGAGATATGTAAGCAGATTTGCCACAGGACCTTTTGCATTGCATAATTGGATGCATTAATACTGGGGAAACCTTGCTCTGACTACGGTGCTGAGCTCGCTGCTAGATTTGAACATTAGCTTTTTGGTTTTATCACAAAGCACAAGTGAAGTCGTAGCCTGCCGAGATTTCCTCCGCAGCAACATTTCAAACAGCGCGACGAGGGGCTGTAATGACTTGCATGAAGGCCGCGTAAAATAATAATAATAATGATGATAATAATTTGCGGGAGATTAATGTTGTAAATTCACATCAAACAAGCCAATTTTGCACAGCCACAGTCATTTGGAGGGGGGGAGGCTTGAAGTGCAATTTCAATTATTTTGACAACACTATGCAGATGTCGTCCCATTAGATTCTGCTGGGAGTGTGCTTTTCCTCCCCTTATCACCGACAACAGCAGAGCAGCACAATAATATAATCCATTGTGCAGCTTCTTGTAAAATACCCTCTCCCAAAAGCGCTGAGAGTTTTTTGGGGCTGGTTTATTTGGGGCGCTGATTAAGTTTTCCGTTGATGTGAGGAGGCAAAAAAGAGAGAGAGAGAGAGAGAGAGAGAAAGAGAGAGAGAAAAAAGATGTTGCGTGGCATTCCCGGAGTGTTTACACAGGTAAAGAGGGCCCGAGATAACAGTCTTTCCGAACCGGCGAGCGGCGAGTTACGATTCTGTACATGCCCGCATGCATTAAGTCTCGGCCATCATCCCACAATTACAGACAAATACATCAAGCCGTTATCAACGGAAGCAGCTGCTCATGGGCTGATTGTAAAATGGTAATAAGCTGGCGGAGAACCTGCAAGAGGACAAGTGACAAGACAAATCTTTGTCGCCGGCACGTCTTTTTTAGAAACCCCCGCGACGTGGTTCCTCGCCGCCAGTATCTCCGCTCACATCAGAAAATGAATTGCTGTGGCGCCCAGAGTTAAGTGAGACACTGGTGGACTCTCAGCGCGCGCACCAAGCAGCAAAATACCTATTTCCTTTTGTTGTTGTTGTTGTTGAAACCAGGATTTTAGTTTTTCGTGGCCAATTTGACTTTTTTGGTGGGTTGGATCGCAATGGAACACACTGAACTAGCACAGCACAGCAGATGATTCTTTAATAGCATTATGACACCACACACCTACACAATAGCGGGCAGAAGTGAAGTCCTAATGGCGTCGCTCAGGACGGCATTCGACCTCATTTGCACTTTTTTTGCAAATTCCCCGCGGCGGCTGCTCCGACAAGGCCTCCATGTTAATGTTCAGCCTGTGCCTGTGACCTCCTGAATCAATTAACAGTGCATGCGTGTTGCTTCTGGCGACAGGGGGTGGGACTAGTTTGTGCCTAAATAAGAGAGAGGTGGGCAAGCGGGAAAAGGATCAAATGGGGAAGCGATTCAGTGTTGCCGTAATCTGTCTGCTTGTCGCCACTCTAGCTCTCGGCGGATCAGTCAACTTATTCTTTTCGCCATTTATTCCGGGGGGGGGCGTCGCGACCAGCCTCTTCATTCGCCGTCTTATTGCCCCCCCGAGTGTGACAGGCTATCTCGCCGTACGCTTCCGCATTCATGAGTGATGACTTGTTTACATAGGGTTTTAAAGTGGAGGGCATCGGAGGTGAGCGGCCGTTAGACCAGTTAATGGTGTTCTTTTTCATTCGAGATGTTTACAGGAGAAATTAACTATGCAAAAAAAAAAAATCTTGACTGAAAACGTGCTGCTGCTGAATTGCATTACATGACTCGATTTCAAAAAAGACAGGGGTGATAAATGCCATTTATATGATATTCAGTTGTCATTCAGATGAACCCAGGGTGGTTCCAACAAGACATGAAAGACCTGTTTTGTGTCTCTTTACGTGACATCAGGGCCACAAATTTATCATATTTTGACGCCAAAGGATTTGCTCACACTTTTTTTTTTTAACATTTGCTCCACTAGCGAGTTCTCGAGCAGTACTCACCAACAGTCTGATTTTATCACGACAGAAGCCAGGTGCTCCTTTCTATTCCAACTGTCCTGGCCCTCCTTTCAGGACAGGAAGTTGCTGTTTGACAACTGCACCGCGTTACACGTCTCCTCTCACCTTGTTCGCCGTTTCCGTGACATGAGTGCTGAGGCAAAAGGAAAAAAAGAAAGAAAGAAAAACAAGTATGTATGTGCCGTGAGTCTGCCATCTGCGTGGGTGGCCCAGGGCCCTTTATCGCTGTCACTGCTGCGGCTAACAACAATCACTCTCGTCACTTACCATAATTAGTGAGGGCAGAAGATGTCGTGTCGCTCGGTTCGCTGCAGAGTCTCTGCTGTCTGCAACCATCAGCCAGCTGCGGCCTCATATTAAGAGGTCTCACACGTGGCAGCAAATGTACTGCACTGCACGCCGGAGAGACAAAGCTACCACGGAGATGACAATGGCGGGAGCGGGAGCGCATGTCTTGAGAAGCCGATAACAACGTTCGATTTAATTGCGTGGAAAGGCTTTGTGCCAGATGAACTGATTAGCATGACAGGCGGTGGCATTCAGCAAAAAAGCATGCGGGGCTTGTTTTCTGTTTTTATCTGATAGAATATGCAAAAACGACTAAAGTGCAACTAAAGCCTGACATTCCCAGCTGTTAGCCGCTTAAGTTGTAAGTCTTCTCATAGCAATTGTTAAAAACTTGTTGTTTTTTTGCATCTCAAGAATGAAGAAAAGAACATTTTCATTTGTCAAATGCAGCTACTTGAGCATGTAGTACTTTCTTTTGACTAGCATGATGGTAGAGTTGCCATTTAACAGCAGCATACCTGGTGAACAAGGAATCAATCAGACCACAAGTGAGGGAAAACTTCTGGACAGTCCAAAAGATGTGCATACAAGTCCCTACTGTTTTCACAAACCTTAACAGTGTTGTGACAGTAAAGTTTGTCTTACGCCACGAAGGTCTGTCTGCACAAATCTGATGATAAGGTTGATAAATGCAAACATTTCCTGGGGTCAACTCATCACCCAGAATCCTTCCCTGCAGCCCTCTCTGTTTCTCTTGGCCAGTGCTTTCAGAAAGTCAGCCAATGGTATGAAGATGCCTCCGGACACGGTGTCATGACGCAACATCTCAGACGTGGAGAGGTTACAGCATGACACGGTGTCGTCTGTCCTTTCCATCTCCAGGACGCTTTGCAGTGTGCTGTTTCCATCAGGTGCATCCGTGACCTGTGCGGTCGGACAGTTGGTGGGGCTGACAGTGACGTGGACCTTCGCCATGACTGCGTCTGTGCGGCGGTGCCTTCTGTCGAGCCTTTACGCTGTGGACACTGGAAGACAACATGAATGAATTTATCAAAACAGATGGCTCAGATTTTAGCATTTTAAAATGACTCATTTCACACTTTAATAAAAAATTCTTCTGAGGCGCCTATTTTTTCGGTGACAAATAAATATATATAAAAGAAAGAAAGTCAGTCGAGCAACAGATTAACATTTGCCAAGTCTTTAGAATGCAGTGCTTCTTCCGGCAGGTCAGGCTCAGGCAGATGCTCATGAATACAGTTGTAGCTTGCATCTGAAGTTGCGCGTGGCGAAGTTTTGGAAAGCTCAAGGTCACTTCCTGTTTGTTTGCCTTCGGCCACGCATTTGCTGTCAAGTGTCTGGCCGCAGCGCTGACCCCGCGCTCTCGCTGTGGCACCGACTGTATTTCACCGCGCATTCGATTGAATCATCAGTTTTTGTTTATATCTTCTAATTAAAATTCAGAGGGCTGTCGTGGACGGATGAACAAAGCACTTTGTTCACCTTGGGGGAAACTTATCACACAATTGGGGAGGCAAAGAATTATTTGTTTTCCTCTGTTAAAGTTGAGTTTTTCCGCACGGAAAAACAAACTTGATGACTGATTCTTTTTTTTCTTTTTTTAAAAAAAAGGTACATAGTTTCTGTTTTGATTACAGCACACAAAAAACTCCCTCCCTCATATTTTTTCCTAGAATATAGCAAGTAAATATTCACCTTTGTATATGAGCAGCAATCAGTGTTAAGCTTCTTCGAACCCATAATTAGTCTGGGCCCGATCTCACTCGCGCTCGCCTCTGAAATTTTCATCATATTCACGAGGGGGGTGTGAAAGAGGAAAATGCAACCAAAACTAAAAATGCTGTCTTCCCCTTCTTCTTGTGATCATTAAAATGAGAAAGCAGAGGAACAGCTGCTCACAACAAAATAAACACATTAACACCAGTGCTCCACAGCGTGCAATCAGACAGGCCTGAAGAGACAGCTGTCCGCCTTTAATTACAAAGACGCTCGTCTATTTCAGCAAACTCGCAAGTCATTCTCCGTTTTTATTCACATCTCTCCACTGTTCATCTTTTTGTGCTTCTCTGCAAGCATCGCACAAACAAAAACGGAATGCATCCATCAGCGCAGGCCAGTCGAGGCAATGCATTTATTGATGGCGTTAGTTTAAAAAAAAAAAAAAGGCAGTTGAGTATCATTGGAAGAAAACATTTCTTGCCAAGAGATAGATGAAAATAAATGGCTATTGATCTTTCGCTTGCTGTGAAAGCCAGTTTGTCTCCATAAAAATTCAAAATTATATTTGGAAAAACATTCTAATACATTCAAGATAAGATGAACAGTTTCCATATTTTGGCTTGCCCTCACTGTCTCTGACCAGCTCCCTCCAAGTCTGACTTTCTGTCTTTGCATCCTCTGGCAAAGTTGGAGGCAGTAGGATTCCAAGTTAATGAGCTCAATCGTGCAAGTTATGCTCTCTTTTCAAGTGCACGCTCTGCTATGCGCACATATTCATTTTAAACACTTACTTGTCTCAGGAATTTTCCCAAGGCCTAAGGTGAAATGCGGTTGTGTATTCGCAAATTGCTCAGAGTGGAAATACAGCCAGACAATGAACCGACAGAATGATAGATGAGAGCAGGGCCTGTGTTTTGCAGCAGTGATGCTGAATTACACATGTAGCGGCCATTCAGGTTAATTTGCCCTGCGTGTGCATTGGCAGACCTTGGCGCAATGTGTTGACGCTATTCTGCTCTTCTCTCTTATGGTTTGTTGTTTTCAATCAATTTGGAGGGTTACATGGCATCCCCATTGTGATACCCTTCTAATTCTCTCAGCAATCAGTCGGTTCTTTTTCAGAGTGAACCTTTAATCAAAGGCTTAGACCCTTTGCAAGGAAAAAACAAAAAAACAAAAATGTGTAATTTCAACAGAAACAAAAAGAACCGTGCAATTACTCCCAGAGGACATGTCCCGCCTCCCCGCCGCAGCTGCAGAAAAGAGGACACATTTCCAAATATGTCCTCCTCCTCTACGTTCTGACTCTTCTACTTTCTTTCTTCAGTGTTTAAAGTGGCATTAAAGCGGCCAGCAAGTGATGATAAAAATGTGTCCCACAGCTTTTTCAGCACTACCGTTTCAACTGTAGCTGCACTGCAGGTTTACAAAAACAGGCTGGAGAAAAAAAAATACATTTCAATAAGAGCTGTAAGTGCTTATTGGTTGCATAAAAAGTGTCACTACAATACTTACGCTTAATAATATTATTATTACTATTTTATACATTTATAATCATCATCAGCAGCAGCAGCAGCAGCATTATGTTTGACTTAGAGATTCATGTGCTCAATCAAGTGCCAATTTTCTTTGCCTCTTCCTATTAAATGATGCAAAAGCCTGCATTTTTCGCATTTAACTGAAAATGGCAGCATAACACAAAAATATTTATTGAGCACAAGAAGAAAAGGAAGACAGTGCAACGACAATATAAAAGACAGAAACCAATTTTTAAAAGAGGTTCAGGGGATGTTATGGTTTGCTGGGACATGGCGATTATTACATTTGTTGATGTTACCTGAAAATATCCAGGTAATCTTGTGTTGGTCATATGGAGTATATGAACAACATATACTACTGTACATGCATTCTGACCCTGAACGCACCACAGCTGCGCCGTCTCTCAGCGGTAGATTCGGATTGAACGGACGTCGCAGGGATCGAAAATGGGAGATGATCTGGGTGACGAGTGGTGGCTAAATGACGCTAAAGCAGGTATCCCTACAATTACTCAAGCGATTCGGTTTGGTTTTGTGTGCTAATGACGCAGCCGATGTCTAAGGCTGCGGTTTCATCAGGTTCGGTGAACATTTGTTTTGGCTTGCACACGTCGGCTAGCCACTAGCTAACTGTTGGCTAACTTTTAGCCACTTAGCCTAGAGTAAGTTTTAAGTCGTTATCCGGTGAATTGTACCGCCATTTACTGAAACGGAAAGCCTGGCAAGCTTGCGTTTACAGCGTTTATTTGCTTTGTTTAGACTGAGAAGTCACCTTGACAACGTAAGTTGTTTACAGCTGTACACAAGTAAACACGTGTGTGCTGTCAGCTCCGTGTTCATTTAACTAGCTGGAGGCCGAGTCTTACTCTGCCCAATCTGTGACGTGTGTCCTTCAGCTGCTGTCATTATCTGGTGGCGTTCATGCGTTGAGACGTGAAATGAACGAAGGGGGGTGAGGACAAACGATGACATGTGATTTTAAGACAAGTCTGCATTGTGAAGCGTCACATGCGACGTCCCTCTTTGATGACGTTATACTCCAATGAAGTCGATTTTAGTTAGGTGATAGATAGATAGATAGATAGATAGATAGATAGATACTCCAATGAAGTCGATTTTAGTTAGGTGATAGATAGATAGATAGATAGATAGATAGATAGATGGATAGATGGATAGATAGATTTTACTTGCCACAGAAAGAAACCTACTATCAACACAGCATCTTTCCTGATGTAGGACTTATCTTCAGTTCCCTGCCCAGCATCCTTCTGAGTAAACACACCTGTCCAGCCTTGACAGCCACTAGTTACATAGTCCTATTCCAGGCCGGTAAGGCACATTGTGTTGGTGGCAGGGGTGCCACTCTATCTGTTACAGATCAATGAGCTGTGTAGCTGTAGCTTTAGAGCATAAGGTAGAAAAACTACAGTGTCGTTTTAAAGAGCCCTGTGAAGGCCGCCCTCATGTGTCCTTGTTCTTGCCACCTGAGTAATTGCTGCCTTCTCAGCTTCTGGGAAAAGAAATCAGCACCTCAACCAAGCCAAGGAGCAAGGAAATGAAATGTGTGACAATCCAGCCTGAATGCAGGTCTTTGTGGGGAGTTGAGTCTGGCCTATTTTGAGCTCTAAAGTGGACCGTGGTGCTTCTAATCGAAAGTATTTACATACATTCTGCATCTCCCTCTTTCCTTTTTGTGTGTATGTATTTCTCAACATTAGGTGCACAGTACAGTTTTGAGTCCTTGTGGGGCTTTCATGCATACTGTGTACCAATAGAGGGCACTCACGGATTATCAGCGTGATTGCTTTGGACAGCAGAGTGATACTGTGTCACCAAGTTGAATAAAGAGGTGCATTTCCAGCAGGGCATCCACTGTTATTCATTGGGATTTTGTTTATTCATACACATTAGAGGATAAACCCACTTTTCTGTTCTTCCTCTTTTTTTATCCACCCCCCTAATACAAATGTAGTCTCTCGCAGTTTTATCTCGACAGTGCAGAATAATATTCTGTTTGCCACCAACTAGGGTAAATATCTTTTTTCTCAGATTCAAATTCAACATTTCCTCCTGTCATACTTTACTGACTGCTTCCACAAGTTTTTTTAAGGATGTACATTTAAAGAACAACCCATATCTCCTTTATATATGACGTAAATTAACAAGATGGGGCTTCAGCCACTTCGTAGCGTAACACAATGTCACATTTTTTCACTTTCAGATAATGTCTTTCGTATGGCTGTTCAAAACAAGCAGAGTGAGCACTAGGAAGGTCATTGTGTTACTGCAGGCAGAAAAGCTTTAAAGTTTGTCCGCCGCTTGTTCAAAGGTGATTGATGGCAATAATATTTATCCATACCTCCCTCTCATTATATCTCTGCATGAGCTTGGAGCGCCTCCTCACTGCGTGACCACACATCTCCCCTCTGTCTTTGAGCCAGAAAAGAACAAAAATGACATGGAAGTTCTTTGCAAATAAATGCATTTATTACATTTGATCAAACCAAAAATATAAACAACACCAACAGTATTTGGACTTTAGGCGATACAGGCAGTCAGTGCTGAGAATAGATCGTTCTTCAATTTCCAGGAGATAGTTATTGCTGGCCATTGCTAGTCTGCTCACTTTCAATGCACATCCCTCACCCTTGTGGAAAGTGTTCACATGCAGGATATTAATCAACTGTATCTTGTTTGCCTTTTTATTATGCAGCGTTTTCTCCCACACACATGAAGAAGTCTGTTTTTTTTTCCACAAAGGGTTGCACAAAAGGTTTTTTGTTTAGGTTGTGGTGTTCGAAATTCAACTACTTCTCTCTCCACCAGTCTAGTCAATTATTTTATGCGTTTTGCTCAAAAAGATTTTCCCAATTAACAGATGAAAGCCCATGTTGGCTCTCAGAGAGAGAGTTGACATGTCGTGCTGGGTGCAGGGTTTAGTTCGCATTGTTTTCTTTCTTTTTTTTTTCCTAATTTCAACCATTATTGCATTCAAATTAGCTAATGGCTGCGCTCATGCCAGCTCCCTTCAAAAAAAAAAAATGCTCAGAGTGAGAGCAGTCATAAAACAGAATAATGAAATAAAAGCACTTCAAACATTTGGTTTGCAAGATAAATCGCTTAGATCAAATGCAAGCACTAGACATATGTGGTATGTGTGAAATGTGGGTTTTGTACAATGTGTGTATTTGAGAGTTTTGAGTATTTCTAAAGATGAAGCAGCACAATGAAGGCTTTTAAAGTAAAAATAATGGAAAGCATTTCTTTTGATGACTCACAAAGTGCAATCAACAAGGCTCTCCTCAGAGAAAGCACATTTTGTTTTGTAGTCTACTTTTTAAAAAATGATGAAGATACAATACTGTACTTAAAAAACACAGACACACATATATTTTAACATGATCACGTAGGCTGCAAAGCTGAAGAGGTATCAATAGAGTGATGCTACTTGTAATCTTTGCCAACACTTGTGGCATGACAGCCATTGGCCACAACTTGGGTTCTTTGCTCATGTCGAAGATAGTATGGGCCAGCAGGCTGCGGTACACCGTTCAAAGACTGGAAATATGGGCTCCCCAGATGAATATGGATCTTATTATCATCTGTGGTGATGATACTAGGACTACTGTCTGCGCTGTTGGACCTTTGCCAGCTGCTCCGTCGCTCCGGAGTCTTGCACAAGACGGTCCGATTGGCAACCTCAGTGGACTCTGGGGAACAAGTCCTGACCGTCACAATCTGAATGGGCGAGTCGATGTGGTCGGGCGTTGCCGAGCGTGAGGAAGGTGGACTCAACACCTGGACGATGGGGGACCCGTCAAGTGGAGAGCCGGCACATTCAGAGGGGCTTGTAGAGGGAGTTTTTGGATTGACTGAGTTCTGGATGATGGTGATCCTCTGTTTCGGCGAGGTGCCGCTGGGCGGGATGACTGCGGTGCTGGTGTAGGACGTAGCTGCATCCCCGCCGGGGCTGCTGATCTCCAGTGTGGCGGTGTTCAGCGAATGGTGCGGTGTGACTTTGATGTGCAGCGGTTGCCCTGGGGTGTGCGTGACCGTCATCACGTCACCATTCATCGTTTGGTGCATGTTAATGCCATTCGCTGTGTGGCTGTTGTAGTGGCTCATGTTGTAGTTGTTGTTCGCACTGTTCAAGCTGTTGAGGTTGTCCACAAGAGTTTCCCTTCTCTTTATTACTTCCGTATTGTGGTTTTGGACTTCGTTATTGCACTCTTGAGCTGCTTCATCGTGATGCTCAGTGCAGTCAGGTGACAGAACACTTCTCTCCTCTGTCTGAACACCTTTGGTCACCTGATTAGGAGTTGAGTTGCGTAGGCTACCTGCACCAGTTGTGAGATTCTTCATTTTTCTGTAGTTGTCCAGCTCACAGGTGAGTTCTTTAATCTCTCTGTCTAGGTCCTTGTTCTTAGTGTCCTGCTGGGCCAGTTTCCTTTGCAGGGTGGAATGATCCGTCTGTACCCTGCATATGGACTCTTCAGTTCCACTCAGCTTCTGGAGTTTCTCACTCAGTACGTCTATCTCCCTGCTGAGAAGTCTGGACTTGACCTGCTCCTTCTGCAGGTGGCACAAGAGAACATGCTCCTGATTGACCTTCTCCTTCTCTGCCTGGTTGTACCTGCAGAGCTCCCTCCTTGCCACCTCTAGCTCCTCTGCCAGAGCCTGGGTCCTCTTCTGTTCTTCCTTGAACCTATTCTCTAAGGACCCCAAGTGATCTTCTGCTTTCAGCAGTTCTCCCGCCAGCATCTCCTTGTCCTGGAGCCTCATTCGCAGCCTGTCAAGCTCCTTTGTCAATTCAATGACTTTATTGTCCTCCATACGGCCACAGTGGTTCGAATTGTTCGGGATGGAGTTGTGGGTGTACTTTTCCTCTTTTTCTTTCCTGTTTTCCAGGACCTGCAATTTTTTCTTCATTATTGCTATTTTATTCTGAAGTGTGATATTTCTCTCCTCCTCTGTTTTTAGCCTGTCTTGGAGCTCATCTTTTTCCTTCACAATACCCTCAATCCTCTCCTCTAAATCTGCTAGATTGCTTGCCGGCCCCCCTTTACTGTCCTTCCTACTCAGACTTTCCTCGGCCTCACTAAGCCTCTCAGCCATCTTCTTTCTATCCTCAACCAAGGCAACAGTCAGTGACCTAAACTTGGCAAGGTCCTGTCTAATCATGGCCTCGCTATTCTTAAGCTCACTTTCCTTTGCCTCTAGCTCTCTCACCCTTGCCGTTACAACGGCAAATTCACCTGAAAGAACCCTGCCAACTTCTTTCTCCTGCTCCAAACTGCCCTTCAACATTCTGCACTCCAACCTGCTTTTCCCTAAAGCCTGCTCCAGTCTGTCCAGTTCACTGATTCTGCCGTTGAGTTTGTCCACCTCAGCCCTCAGACCACGGTTGTGCCTGCTCTCCTCTGTTAGTTTGTGGTTAAGGTCTCGACATTGGTCCCACATTCGTAACAGCTCCTCGTCTTTACCTTCCATCTCTACGATCTTTTTTCTCAGTATATCCGCCTCTGACGGTAAGCTTGAGGTCGTCATGGGAATTTGATTAAAAATGGAAATTTGGTGCTCTGCCTCCGGAGGCTGTGATCGAAACTGCTCCTTTTCTGCACTGGAGGGAGCTCCAGTCAAGCTCTGCTGGATGTGGCCAGTGATGGCGGTTAGCTCTCGGAGGGAGCACTTTTGCTCCTCTAGCAGCTCGCTTAAACACTGTTGCTCCCTCACAACCAGAAGTGCAAATTCCTTGAGACTGATGAGATCGTTTTTCAGTGCTGATACTTCTTTTTCGTTTTTTTGCTCCTTGATCTTATGGTATTCACTCTCCTTTGAAATTAGGACCTTGAGTCTGCCGAGAGAAACACACAATGCCAACGTTAAACATAATGTTTTGGACTAAGTGTGTATAGGAATCATCTCTAACACATGCTATTGGATGCAGTCAGTACAAGGACGTTTTTTTTCTTTGCTCTTCGAGAAAGCCAAAATTAACGTGATAAATTCTGCCTGAGCACATGTCAAAGTTTTCTGCCTTGCTGGATGTTTTGGACAAGATTCAACACACATTTTAAGCCAGACACATTCCAAAAGTACAAGTTGCATTTTTGTGTGTCCTAAAAATGCTAAAAGTACAATTGACATGGTTACCAACATGTCTGTTTTAATCAAATTAGTTTTTGTTTTTGTTTTTACAATGAAAAGAACCACAAGAAACTGGTCTGGTCACCTATTTATCCAGAACATACAGCAATTCTTCTTCTTGCCCTTTATTCGAGGCAGCACATGTTCAGTAGGATGTTTTGATCATCATGGCAGATGGTCCCTTGGTGGGGAGTATTTGTTAATTAAGAAGTTCCTCTACCCTTGAGTACTTGCAACACTGCATGCAATCACCCTCCTTCTGTGCACATCGAATTCTCCCCCGTTTCCCACCAGGAGAAGCAGGAATTTTTCCCAGTCTCATGAGCTTGTCTAATTACAGTTGCTCTGTCTACTTTTACATGCCTGCCACTTACCCCATTTCCACCCACGAATCCTCAGAACGAACAGAATGTTTTAGTGAAAATTAAAGTTTGTACAATCTCATTTCGCATTTATTTAGATTAAAGGGCTACTACTTTAAATAGATGTCTAAACATGAACAAAAGCTAAGTCTTGCGAAATCCTTTTTTAAAATCCAAAGTTTCAAGTTTACCTAAACAGTGTCTTACTCATCAGCAAGTTACTTTTGTTGTTTGATGAAGAAGTTGCCATTGTAATGGGTTGTCTGTAGCCTTGCATTTTAGTTAGTTAGTTAGTGAGTTAGTTTCACAAAATCCTGAAAGTAAACTCAACCTACACAAGTCTTTTGATTTCTCCTACCTGTCCGTCCGACTGGCCTCTATCCTGTTAAAAATCCTTGGAGAATAAATTGTCTCTGCTCCTTCGCCTCTCCCTTTCCCGGGGATCCCAGTGATGTGGACATTCCATCCGGAAAATCAAACATTATGAGAAGTACTCCGCGCAGAGACTCGCTTGCAGTCATTGGCGCCCATTACATCATCAGCAAGTCCTTATATGGGAGTCTCCACTGCTGTGTGTGTGTGTGTGTGTGTGTGTGTGTGTGTGTGTGCGCGTGCGCGCTCTTACATTTTGTGTGTGAGTGTGTGTGTGTTGTTACTGGAGTTCAGCCCATTCCAGATGAGGTCATTGCGTAGCCATGCCAAAGAGGCAAATAGGCTAGTGTGTGCGTGTGGTTGTGTGTGTGTGTGTGTGTGTGTGTGTGTGTGTGTGTGTGTATCCGCGTGCTTTAGATTACCAGAGCACACATCTTAAGCAGGCATCATACTTGTTTGAGCTAACTTGGCATGTGCAGATGTGTATTTCATGTAGAATTATGCACACTGGATGATTGCATTACATGTTGTGTTGCCAATAAACTGTGTTGTGTGAGTTGTAGCTAGGGGCCTGAAAATCAGACTGGGAGATGACATCAGCTCATCGGTCCTCAATTACATCCATATGTCTGTTTTCTCTCTCTCTCTCTCTCTCTCTCTCTCACTCTTGCTCTCTCCATCTTTTCTCTCTCCTCTGTCATAGTTTATTTTGGGGGTTTTCGCTTTAGAATTCATCCTACTTCTATTGTTTTACCCCTTAAAGCAATTACAATCGAAAAATGGTCATGTTTTTGTTTAAGTGTTTGTGAAGGACTATAAGGAAGGAATTGTCTTAAAGCTGAATAAATGACAGAAATTATGAATTTTGGTGAGAAGTATCTCCCTCAAGGGGATGGGGTGGAGGGCATGATAGATTCTGGTTTCACTTTTTTCTTTTTTGCGAAATGTATCAGTATAATTGCTTTTACATTGTTGCGAGCAGGATATTTGGGATCATAGTAGTTCACTGACATTTAAAAACTACCATGTTGTACTATTTTTTTTAATGACTTAAAAAACAAAAACTCCACAGCATATTGAGCCTTCTCCCCTCTAAAATGCTGAGGTTGGACACCTCATGTTTCTGCATTGTTATGAGCTGATGTAATCACCTTTTGACACGCAACAGAGATCATGGTACGGCTAAAAGTAATTGTATGTGGTGCCTGGAATTCACTGTATGATTCACTACAAAACTGCAAAAAAGCTCTGCTAAGCACATGGTGCACTTTGAGATCGTTCAATCTTTTAAATGTGAAAGGGTGATCTGTGCCAATTGTAAGCTTTACTGCAAGGCTATCGTCCAATAGCAAACTGTCAAGCAAGTGGAAATTTGATTAAGTGATCATCAGTGGAGCTGATATAAATAATGGATTAATTACCTCATTGCCTCATCTCCACATTAGCCGCTGTCAAAAGAAATACAAAAGACTGCTCTTCATTTTCGGTTAAAACAAACTACTATACTGTGTTTTTCCTAACATAGCAACGTGGAAGCAACCATGAGTTTGTATGTGTAATGTTTTTTTAAACATCTCACTCTGACACACCGCACTGGTAGCCTAACTTTTCCTCTCGCACTTATTTGCAGGCCAAGAACGTCATAGTTATTTATTAGTCCGTGTTCTGGAGTTAAACGCCATTTAAATTGATAGAAATCCTTGTAAACTCAACCAGCCCACGGGCATTACTATTTTTGGTCATTTATGGCATGTTCCGCAGTTGCAGAACAGTAAAACGTTTTCATTTTGGCTTAGAGGTGTAGACAAATAGTCTCCACCAGCCGGCAGGAAGCAGATCCAGTCTCCGCACGGTTAGATTACACAGTGGACTTGGCTAGCACGTGAGCCAAAACAACCATGAACTTCCACGACTTGTTTCCCTCAGATTGAAATGGATCGCGAGTGACGTTCTTCATTTTCAGACTAAGCTGTGTCCGTAGCATATATCTGGATGTGCTCTCTGTTTTCGCAGGGAATCTCTCAGGATGTCAGCAAAGCCAAAAGTAGTTCCTCAAGCTGGAAGAAATTTTTATCTTGGTCCTGCAGTATTTGGAACTAGGGTGCTAATTTTTCTGAACACGTCATTGTGTGTGCGTACGTGCGTGTGTGTTTAGAAGAGTGACTGAGCAGAGCCAAGCCGACTAAAAGGTCTGTCAAAGCCTAGCGAATACATGAAACCGTGAAGGCTAACTGAGGCTAACTAAGTTCCTGCTGCACTCAGTTATGAAAACCATTACGGGCGAGAGAGAGATCTCAAGTCGTCTTGAACAAACACAGATTTGTCTTTTTCCAGTATGTTAAAATGCTTGAGTGGGAAACATGATACGTCAAGGTTGCCTTAGAAAAGGCACCCACCTCAATCTGAAGGCTCTAGCACACATACCTCTCTCTGTCCTGCTCCAGTTGAGTGGTAAGGCATTTGCTCCTGTGGCTAAAAGTCTTGTGGTTCCTCTCTTGCTCCTCCAGCCTGCGTAGATTGCGGTGGTTAGAGTAGGTCACCTCCTGGAGCTGCTCCAGCATGTGTTTAGAAAAGCACTTGTGGGTCTCCACCATGTGGTTGAACTGGGACAAATAAGACATCAGCACAGAGAGGCCATGAGAAGGTGAAAAACTATGTCACTCCGAACCAGCAAAAAGGGTAGAAATGAGAAGCTAGATCTAAGTAGTGGTGGGTAATATGACCTAGTATTTTACATTTATAAACATTTGATTTTATTTCAGTGGTGTGCGCAGTTGTCGTTACTGGTAGGCATTGATACCCTTGTAAAAGGCTGTTTGTAGACATCCTCCAGGGGGGGCTGCTGAGCCCAGAGAGAGTCTCTGTGCAGAGCTCGGAGCACTTCCACCGCTCCACTGAAGCCGTAATGGGCTGCAAGTGGAAGAGACTCCGTCTTCTCCGACTTCAACACGGCGATCACCTCGTCTCTGGCCTAGTGTGACAAACATCACAGCGCAACATCTGGTTTGTCCTCAGCATCTCAGGATCGCTTCATTAACCATTACGCCGCAATTTATGCCGCTTTTTGAGTTAATGGGCTGAAGTAAAACGCAAACGTTGTTTGCAGGGTGTTAACAGAACCGTTACCTGGAGTTCTCCCTCCAGAATACTGAGCAGAAACAGCAAGTCATCGCGGGACAGGTCCCCCCCGCTGTGCCTTCCCTTCCTCTTTCCTCGCCTGCAGTGCTTCGGGCAATGCATGGCACTCTGTGGCAGCTGGATAAAATGGAAAGGAAGGATTCATTTGTTTGCACCTGATTGATTGATAGAGACTGGAGTTCGGAGCAGCTGAGCCTAGAGAGCAGCCCTTAAAACTGAATTAAACAAAGGCATAAATCTTCATATCTGTTCAAATAGGTCTTGACTTTGATACAAATCTGATTGATACATGTTTCTACTTAAGTATTAAGTAAAATCTGCTTTACCAGAGGTGCAGTTTGGGAAATAGTACTTTTTTTGTTCTTTTGTCAAGTTTAGGTCCCGTTTCAAACTCCAGGAAGGTCTTACAAAAGCATGAGTTACCTACCATCCATCCATCCATCTTCTATACCCGCTTATTCCAATTCAGGGTCACGGGGGTCTGCTGGAGCCGATCCCAGCTGTCTTAGGGCGAAGGCAGGGTGACACCCTGGACAAGTCGCCAGTTCATCGCAGGGCCTGAGTTACCTACCTGGAAGCTAAAACCCACTATTTTTGCAGGAGGTTGTTAATAGCAGCCTAGTAATTTGCTGTTTTGTTGGATTCTTTTTGGATAATTAACCAATAAGCCCATCTGCTCCGCTGGAGTCCAGCATCTAAATGAAGAATTGAAAGTGGGTGTCATTAGGGGCCTTTTAGCACTTTTTGACTAATACAAAGCCAGAAGGCCTCTCGTCATAATTGACAGCATTACTGAAGCAAGCCAACAGCTGGCATGACCCCATTTGAAGTGTCATCTCATATTCCAAGTCTTGGCAAATTCATAACATTTAGTCTCATTTTGGCCGACAGAAGGATTAAAAGTGGGACTGTGGTTAATGACCACGTGGTCGAAATATCTGCAAAGGCCTTCAGAGTGTTAACTAGATCTGCAGACGAGAGGCAAGAAGCTTTATATCAACGTGTTGCTAATTTTCCCTTTTGCCTTTCCTTGACCAGTTACTGATGAATCACTGCTATTAGTTGTCCATTTTTAAATCAATACAAAAAAACAACACCTTTGCTTTGATAAACTTTTCCTCAGCGGTTATTTTCAGAATGTAATTAAAACTTCCCTCTCTTTTGACCCATGCATTTTTTTTCCACTTTTCAATACTCTATTTCACTGCATTTCTATTTTTTTTTAGGTTGCTCCATCTTTTACCCAAACACACATACACACTGACAAGGACCATCTGCTTGTTGTCACCAAGGCCTTTTAAAGCAGCCTTGGGTCCCACTAAGCCAGCGCACGCTGGCACACAAGGGAAAGACATTGACGAAGATAAGGCTCAAAACAGGAAGTGAGTCCTTCAACATTCAAAGATAAAATGCAGCCCAAAAACTGCTCGAGATATTGAGTCCTCGTGAGGGTGTAGACTTATTTAATAGATCGAGTCGGCATGGAAATATTTCTTCTTGGCCTCTTTGTCGAGAGAGAAGAATTCATACTGTAACTTGCAATACCCTTCTGTGAATCCGTCGCCAGGGATTGATGGGGCCGTCTCAGCGGCGCTCACATTTACTTTGCAGCAAGGAGTATCGACGGAAGCTCTCAGCAGAAGACTTCGGATTACTTTCAAGTTGTATGGATGTAGTGCATTTACATGATCGCATAAAAGATGAGAACTGTCTGCTTAAAGGCCTCGGCGTGGGTGACACTCTTGTTTATTTAACTGAACAGAACCGTGGGACACGGCATGCCTTATTTCGTCCTAAGGGAACCCCCAAAAAATCTTAACACACACTAGTGCGCGCATTTTGAATTTTTACTGCTAAATGCAGCCAGACAATGCATTTTTAATATAGCTTTAGGCTTCTTTAAAGAGTAATTGGAACATTTAAACGCACTTTGATTTCTCAGAGGCGGAGTGGAAAATAGCTCTTTGTTCAACAATCGAACTTGAGCGCACAAAAATCTAAAGGTGAAGAGGGACAATTATTCTTCAAGGAAATGTAAAAGTGGCTCATTTAATCGTATTCCGCGTGTAAATATTTAAAGAATTAAGTATTTAAAGCCACTGCGACTTGGTGAACAACGTGATGTAAAAGTCAGTAATCACAGCGTCACATCTCAGACGTCCTGATGATGTGGTGACAACGTAGAACCAAATAAAATTGACAATTTTAAAGAAAAAGCAACTTGGCTTTTCAGTATTATCAACAGTGCATCCAGGATGAGGAGATCAAATACACCGTCAGCAAGTTCTAAAAAGTTGCTAGAGCCAGGTGCCAGTTCTGACGCCTTTAGTTTTCCTCCCCAACGGCAGATTAGTTCCTCGCCTTGCAGCAGCCTTTATCTTGATGGCCTACTTGAGGATTCAGACATTGGAATCTGTCTCTCTGCAAAACACAGTCACTGCACTTCACATCTATAACGCCTGTCACCCTTTTGATATTTGATCAGATGTGCAGGTATTGGTCTGCACTCCAGTTTTAAGTACAATAACAGCAGCTGCATTATGAATTTGAGGCTGTGTGGTGTTTTAAAAGGAAGCTGCTCTCCTGCTGGAGCAGCTTTCCCTGTTTCTTGGACCAGGCGGGACAGCATGTCATCTCACAAAGCTTGAATCATCTCAAATCCTGAACACGACAGTGGGTTCCTCCCCAGTTATGAGGTCTCACCTCAATGGAGCACCTTTCAATTTCCTCAACTGGAAGATTGGCATCATGGATGCGCAGCTTGAGATCGGCAGCAAGTGAGGATGCCGTGTCAGTTTGGGCCAAAATCTCCCGAGTCGAATGTTCAAGGCACCTCGTTGAGTCCACACCCCCAGAAATGGAGGCAGCTGCGTAGCCGGACGGTGCTCCAAGTGATAGCGTGACCACTGAACAGATACCGGACTCGGCCCGTCATAAATTTTAATGAATGGTAGAAGACTCGAGGGCAGAGTCTGAATTTTTCTATTCTTCTTGAGCTTATCCTGTGTTTGACTTGACTTGATTCAGGTGAACCCAATCTGCCTGGCTGGAATCAAAACGAGCTCACCACGGCACATCTGTTTCTTGTAGAGGTGATTACTGCGAAGCCCTTCTTGGCCGCGGTCAAACATACTATATTAGGCAGCTTTTTGGGGAGGTGTGCATTTTTTCTAAAGGAACATGAAAAGCTTTTGATTCTGATTTTCTGCATTAATAGGGTGTGAGTGTGTCGAGTGTAGGCTACGCCTCTCACTGGGGATTTACAGAATGTTCTCTTTATAACTAAATGCAGAATTAGTTCTGGCTCTACTGTGCATCAAATATCTACTGTCGGCAAACTCTTTCTAAACTTGAGCACCTTTATCTTAGTTTATGACCGTCGTCTGAAAAGGTTCGTTATCATAAAATAAGGTGAAAGAGAGCAAGGTATCTCTTTGTAGACAGTGCTGACATCTCAATGTAAGGCAAATGTTTTGAAGGATTGTTGAAAAGAAGTGCAAACATGGTGCGTTCCCACCAAGTGTGCTGCTTTAGTCTGTAGATGGCGGTATTGGCACCTTATCAGTACTGACTGTATTAAAAAGGAAAAAGATGTCAACAGAGACAATCCTAAAAAAAATACATATGTATGATATTTGGGCTGCGGATACTTGTATAAACGACTTATTTGATTTCTTGTGAGAGTTTGTTTCGGCACCCCTTGTCCAATGTGATACTCCAGAAAAAAAGTTGATGCAAACCAGGGATGTTAACAATTAATCGATTATTGATTAATTGTTGATTAAGAATTTGATCGATTAAATGAAATTAGTCAAAATTAATTGAAAATTTTTGAAACAGGGTTTTGTTTTTTTTTTTGTTGTTGTTGTTGTTCAATTGCGTGGTGTATACCTGTATACCAATAAAGAAAAGTTTAAATGTGACCCATTAGAAGTCAACTTAAAGTCAGAGGATAAATGTTTAGGGTGTTTTTACTCTCTAATGAAAAAATTGGTCACATTGGACCCTAAGCATTATTTAAAGAGTTAAATAATGTGTTCCTTACACAATGTTCATTGGGAAATTCCGGTTCTCTGGAAAAATTGCCGCTTATCAATGAATCGTTAATCGATCGATAAGGTCAATCAACTAACAATTAATGAGTTAATCAATTATTTGCATCCCTAATGCAAAAACCCACTGGCGAACCAGTAAACGTGAACCAAAAAACCGCTCTCACATTTTTCCCCCAAGATCACACTGTAGCATGTCCTGATGAGAGGAGCTATTGATTGTTTGAACGGTATTGATTCACATAAAGGTATCAAATTTTAGCAAGCAAAGCATCTTCTTTTACAGGGGGGGCTGTTGCGTTTGCTTGTCATGGAAGAATTTGCAGTTTACAGCAGAAGTAAAAAAAGTGAAATTTCTCTGATCCCACTGTGTTCTCAACGTATGAAGGTACCCAGATTATCTTTGGTTGTCATGGCAAACTCAAGTTTAAGTGTTCTGGCTCCACGTCGGCTGAAAGAAAGGAGCCCATCCCCCCTTGGTAGAAACAACCAAGTGAGTGCTGCGGCAACATTAACAGTACCCAGGAACCAGTCGATTGATCCTCATTATATGCAGTCAGCAGCATTGACCATCCATTAAAACTAGTCGCCCGTATTGATCAACCATTAACAAAGACCATGTGGCCCCATTCTCCTCATCGGGGCACTCTGCAGACACACCAACCCTAATTGATCTCAGGTTACCTGAGCTGTGACCTAGATTGCGTCTAAAACTCTAAATCTCCCTCAGCCGTCGTCGGGCAACATTATGATAAAGAAAAGCAGTGGTTTGACTCCCTTGAACTTAAAGCTGTTGGTTTCGTTCTATCGGTTAACCTCCGTCAGTCGAGGTTTTGGTTTTGGTGTCGACCTTTAAATGCAGCGCTGAAAAATTCCTGCCACTAGACTACAGCCTTTCTGATATTTAGTGTTTAATATTATATAACAAGAGCAGAAGAATATGTTGAGTTCTTGAGAGTTACTGAGCCAAAAACCAAACATATTTAAAGTGTCATTTGAGCTACATCCCCGTGGTGTAGCATCGCAATATTGCGCCTTGTATAACTTCAAGTGGAAGCTTTGGTTGTAGTCTCTCTCTCCTTCTTAGTTCATCATATGTCTTCTGTTATCGTCTTCAGTGATGTGCAGAGCAACAATTTTCCCATTTCCATCCTACCATCCATACAATTCTGTCTACACCTCCGCAGACGCTTACATCCACTTTTTGTTGTCACTTTTACTTTTTCGAAATGGTTCTTTTTTTTTTTTCTAGAATAGCAGTTTATGTGTAGCCACCGTACAATATGTCAGATACGTCAAACCTTTTTTTTCTCAAATAGTCTGACCCTAAAATAACATTGAAACGAGCTTGTGCTAAATCGGCAAGTCCCCGCCGTTAATACGCACCTGATATGAATAATTTAAAGGCAAGTGCACACATGATAAGATTGGGTGAATGAAGCAATTTGCCGTCAGAGGAGAAGGTGAGGAAATCTTTATGTTACACTACCAACAGAGCTTAAAGTGGCTCACCTGCTCCTGGGGAAGATCCGTCCACTCTTGCACGGGTCTTGCGTTACCAGCCAGCTGTCTGTCTTCACCACATCCTGTCCCACTTCCCTAGTGCTTGTGGTCCTCGCTGGCCACCATGAGGGTCTGGAAGGGGAGTGGCCTCGTCACAGGAGGCGGCGGCCCTTAGGCGGACAGAGTGGATGGACGCAATGTATAGATGAATGATGGAGGGTTCCTGAACGTGAGAGTCAGTTCGGGTTCGAGCCCCCGTATTGATTCTGTGTCGCCTGCCTAGATTCTGCCGATGAGGAGCAAACCGAAGAAAAGGAGTCGACGGGAGAACCGACGAACGAGCCGGCAAAACCCGCCAAGAGGAAGAGCGTGACGGAGAAGACCGGCAAGGCTGCGAAGAAGAAAAAACAGCAGGTGCGATTACGTTCCGGCCATCGGAGGGACCTTCACTGGACGGCCACTCGCAGGAATAATCTATTTTTCCTTTAGATGGAATATACAGGAACAGGAAGTGGTTCAAAATGACTCCCGGGTGACACCATAAACATAAAATAGACCAGATATAATGGAAACCAGTAAAACCAGTCTGTTTCCTGGTGCTTAAACATTATGTGAGAGCAAGTTATTACTACCTCAGTCAAAGGTTCCGCTTTAGATGCTTTTCACTTCCCTGTTTTTTCGTGCCGGGCTCCGGCGCGGCGGCCTCGCGCCATTAATTATCAAAACGACGCGATGTGTCCCCACAAAGCGGCATTTGTAGCCCCGTGTTTACAGCCCCCTGCAAATTGCTGCGTTTGAGCCCCCTGCTTAAACTGGTGCTTTGTTGGGCCTTTCACGCGTTTGGACGGGGCCGTAAAACAAGGCGCTAGGCCTGCGCGTGTCCCGTGCAATTTATGAAAAAGTGGAGAAAGCGAAGGGGCACAAAATGAGCTTTTCTCACTCGTGGCGAGTTTACTGACTGCGGGAGAGAAACTTTGTGCATTGGCTAATTCTCACACACACACACACACACACAGCAGTGCACATCAGTCTTAGGATTAGGACATTATCATTAGAAAACATTTGGCGCATTAATATTGCACAACGTGGTAGCTCAATTTTTTTTCCTTCCCTTCCCCATTTAGAAGAAGATATCGTCGACTGTCTTCCACCTCCAGTCGACTCCGATTCGATTTTTTCGGTCGCTAATTAATTTAACGCCTATCACGTCTGAGTAAGAATGCCGTGTAAACGTCTGTCCTTCCTCGCAGACGGAGTGCATTATCAGTGCGAAAAAGGAGGCCGAGGATGAGAAGTCGACAGATCCCAAAAAAAAGAGGAGGGTGAGTGTGACGACACCTGCTGGTGCGAGGCGGGATAGCGGCGCAGAGAGACGTCACCTCGAATGACTTCTTCTTTCATTTATTTATTTTGTTTTTTTTGCTGTTTGCCAGAGGAAAAAGAAGACAATTACGGACGTGTTGTCCACGTCGGAGCCGAAACCCGGCTGTGCGGCGGACCTGCAGAAGACGCTCGCGCACTACTTCTCCGACAAGAGGTCCGTGATCGAGCAGGAGGAGCTCAAACTGCCCGGTGAGTCAGAGCCGTTCCTCATTTTAACTCCAACGTTCACGCGCTACATTCTGATGTGCAGCTTCATTACGCCGGCTGTCCGCTCTCTCCCCACTCCCCTCCTCAGACTCCTGCTTCCTGTCCAGTAATGACATGACACACACACTCTCCTCCTATTTAAAACAGGGTGAGTGCTGTTTCTAAATTTATTTCCTCTATTCCCTTTCTTCTTTCTTAACAGTTTCTGTGTCGTCTCCTATTTATTTGTTATTTTCATCTGTTTCTCACAGTTTGCCCCAAGTGGGCTAAAGTCCAAAAACAGCACACGGAGAAGAGTTCTGTGGCTCTGCTGATCGTCTGCAGCTCTGCCCTCCGCACCATTGAGCTCATCAAGTAGGCACTACAGCAGCGGGACGTGTTCAATTCCCTCTCTCAAGTACTGTGGATGTATTTATATAATTGTCTCCCTTTGCTGTCGCACCCAGGCAGTTGATAGCCTTCAAGGGTTCGGCGAAAACAATAAAACTATTTGCAAAGCACATCAAGGTACTTAAAAGTGATGTTCTTCCGGCATTATACTCAAAGTTTGTGTACAGCTACTTTCAAACAGTCCACTTTTTTTCTGCTCAGATAGAGGAGCAGGCGAAACAGCTGCAGAAAGGAGTCACGCACATCGGAGTCGGGACGCCCGGCAGAATCAGTGCCCTCATAGACAGAGGTACCGTCAGCGTGATGTTAATACGCTTCTTTACAATATACAAAGATTATTGCTGTGTATTATTTAAAATGTCAAGTTCATTGTTCAGTTCCTGTCAGTTGACTCCCCAGAAATGAGAAAAGTCCATCCTTGACTGCCCAGTTTTTCAAAAAAGTGAAAAAAACAATTCTAGAAATCAGCCCTTTGTGATGTCACAAAGAGCGCTGCTACCTTTCCCAGAGTAGTGACGGTGACCTCAAGCCCATTTCATTTTTTTTTTTTTTTTCCAGACGGTTTGAACCTGAAGGCTCTGCGATACCTGGTTCTGGACTGGAACTGTAGAGACCAGAAGCGCCGCAGGATGGTGGACATTCCTGAGGTGAGCTACTGCCCCCTGCTGGACTAAAGATACAGCTGGCTTCATTTGACACTGAATTCGAGTCCTTGTGATACAGGAAGTATTGTAAAGACCACAGCACTCAGCTGCCTTTATTTAGACATGACTATTACTGTTTTAGGTGATGATTTTTTTTTTACAAACTGTCTGTCTCACAGTGGACAAAATGTATATGTAATTTTTAAACATTTTTTGAATCAATCAGTGAATCCTTTATGCCAAACAAGTCGATATTCACATGTTTTCCTACAGACTGCATATCTTTGCCTCGACCTTCATGTGCACATTTCTGCTGCAGATCAAACTGGACTTCATGAAGTTGTTGGAGAACGGCATCGTGAAGAGTTGCAGAGAAGACAACGTGAAAATTGGACTGTTTTAACTCTCATTTCCCCCCGACTGTCCCTGTTTCAAAGCCTCATAACCGCCGTTTTTGTACCACATGCCGCCTCACGGCTTCATCCTGTTTGTTTTGTCTGCCTCTCGCAGTGTGAAACCGGCAATGTGCTGCTTTTTTTTTTAACCGTCTTCATAGGCTTTTTTTTTTTTTCTATCCGACATGCCCTGTTTGTTTGTTCACTCCTGTAAGCCTGTTGCAAAGTCCCAGCGTGTCGGTTTGAATAAACGCAGTCAAAACCAAAAGCCGCATCCTCTTGTTTGTGTAGCGCGACCCCAGGAAGTCCCTCTCGCTGAAAAATCTGAGGTCACCAGTTGACTCGCCTGCTAGGAAGCCCCATTTTCATAACATTCTTTTTTTTTGATAACCCATTTTAAAACAACACAAATAATGGGAGTGGAGCGGGCCGGGGGGGGGGACAAATGTCCTGCAGGGAAGACGGCCGTGAAAATACAATTTGGTCATTTCTGGCCGCAGAGGAACCAACGAACTTGCGATGGGGAATCAGTTGAAACGAAAGCAGTGCCTGCCAGAAAAAAAAAATGGAAGTAAAAAAAAAACAAAGAGGTAGTTGTGGTTAATCAGTAACCATTTCCCCGCCCTGCGAGGTCTGCTGGTGAACTCTCGACGCAGCAGGCTGAGTGACGGAGCAGCTCGCGGCCCCAGAGACAGAACTGCTTCTCTCTCTCTCTCTCTCTCTTTTTTTCCACCGACTCTTCCGGCTCTCCGGCCGATCTGCTCTCTTCCGCTCTTCGACTGACTGACTGACTGACTGAGGTCCCTCCGATGGGGAAAGACAAGGGCAAGACGGGGCCTCTGTCTCGCAGGCCCGACAACTCGGCTTTCAAGCAGCAGAGGCTCCCCGCCTGGTCGCCCATGCTCACGGCTAACACCGTGCTGCCTTTCTTCTACTTCGCCTCTCTGCTGTGCCTGGTGCTCGGAGCGGTGCTGATCGTCACCGTCAAGAACACGCAGGAACTGAGGGTGAGTGCGTTCCTTACGCTCCAGGGTGGAGAGTAGGAGAAAAAATGTTTTGTTCTTCTTTTTAAAACTCGACGGGATACGCGAGCAGCTCGGCCGAACGCCGGCCTGATCGCTCTGGAGGGCAATAAAAGAAAAAGGGAGTGACCGGGCGAGAGATGAACGCTTGTGATAAGACGGCTGAGGTGAAGTTTGTTCCCGCTGTGTTTTGCGCTCCTCAGAAGGAGTACACGATGGCCGGCACGTGCAACCTCTGCTACGCGAAACGCGAGAACATGAGCTCCGCGCAGGAAGAATGCCTCTGCATGGTGACGTTCGAGCTCAAAACACCCTTTAAGGTAAGATTATGATGCGGTGGAAGGTCGCCGCTGGGGCCTTTGCAGAGATCTTTGAAATTTGTTGAGCAGCTCAAAAGTTGCTGATTTATTCCAAACTTAGAAATGCAAGTCAGTGGTAGAGTGAGTGGCTGAGCAAACTCCAGCAATGCTTCTTCCGCTTGCCTTTCAGGGGGACGTCTTCTTCTACTATGGTCTGAAGAACTTCCACCAGAACCTGCGCAGGTACATGGACTCCAGAGATGACGCTCAGACCCTTGGCTGGGAGTCCAAGTTGAAGGTACAGACGTTCCTTTTTTTGGACCTGAATAACCAATTTGAAAATGTGACCTTGAATAAACCTTTCCTGAAAGTAAACACTATGGTTTTATGACTGGGCCACTAACACTGATGCTGCAAAGGGCGTCAAACACGTTTCAAACACGTTCAGGTTTTGCAATGGCTCCTGCTGCTCGTGTTGTAATTTCCTTCTTCCCACGAGTGAAGATTTCACTGCGTTGGCCCATCTTTCTTCTTAACAGCCCAACTGTCAAGGACGCTGATCCACCGCTGCTCTGAGTTAACTGATATAAACCTCCTAATGTATTTCAGTCAAGCTTTGTATGTATATAAAGACTTAATGTGATTGATATTAAAAGAAATACAGCAGTTATATGTAGTATAGGTGTATATATGTGTATATACTGTATATATATCCATATATATTGTACATATTAAGGCAAATATAAAGATCGTCCTTCACTTTTCTGGCTCACTCTGCTTGTCAGTAAGTGTATGTGCTAATAGCCACAATTCTTGGAAACCAGCCCTTTGTGATGTCACAGAGGGCACAATGACTCTCCCAGGTTCGTGGCAAAATCTCCCAGCTGGGTTTTGGCTCCGCCCCGTGACACCCCCGTCTTGACCTTTCTTTATACATAATGTGAGGCTGCTCCCACTCGAGACTGGGAGACTTGGACAGACTTCTCTTTTAAAAAAAAACAAACAAAAAAAACATGAAGGAAAATCTTTGCTTGAAATTTCTGTGCACGTTGTCAACCATCTCTGCCACCAGGACCCCAGTTCCTATTGCGTGCCCTTCCAAAAAGACCCAGACGGAGTTCCCTACGCTCCGTGCGGTGCTGTGGCCAACAGCATGTTCAACGGTACGTTCCACTCAGGTGGGGGGGGTTGGGTTCCTCCAGGAATCATCACATCCTTCCTGTCGCTTGACCTCCCGACTCACATCCTCTCTCTGCTAGACACCTTCGATCTGTTCTATCACGAGTCGCCGACCAATATGTCCAGGATTCCTCTGCGGCGCACCGGCCTCACCTGGTACACGGACAAAAACATCAAGTTTCGCAACCCCAAGACGGAAAACCAGACTCTGGCTCAAGTCTTTAACGGTAAAGTGGAATCCAGCTGGATTCTGGCCCTGCTTGCTGCAGTTTTCCCCCGGGCAGCGCTTCATTCTTGGTTTATTGTGTCGCTCTGCAGGCACAACCAAGCCTGCGTACTGGCGGAAGCCCGTGTACCAGCTGGACACTTTCAACACGTACAACAACGGCTTCATCAACGACGACTTCATCGTCTGGATGAGGGAGGCGGCCTTCCCCAACTTCAAGAAGCTCTACGGGATTTTAGACCGCGGGAGCGCGCAGTTCCGCGACGGCCTGCCCGCCGGGAACTACAGCGTCAGCATTAGCTACAGTATCCTTTCCACTTCTTTCTCTTCCTGGTTTCACGCGTTGTGAGCCTGTGCAGTTCAACCTTGACCCCCCCGCCTTCCCAGACTTTCCCGCTCAGCCCTTCCACGGGCAGAAGGAGGTGGTCCTGACCACGCTGACCTGGTTTGGGGGTCAGAACCACTTCCTTCCCATCGCCTACCTCGTGACCAGCGGCCTCCTCCTGCTGGTCGCCGTCGTTCTCACCGTCCTGTGGTGGAAGTTTGGGAAGGACGGGAAAAACATGAAAGAGTGAGTCCACGTCGGGACGCGCTGGAGGTTCACTTTGCACTGAAACAGCTCGGCGGGCCGGCTGAGGCTGCACCGCTGTCCATTTTGCGGGATCATGTTCTTCATCGTTTAAAAGGCATGGAGCAATCAGCTGATTTACTGTAAATAGATGCAAATAGGTTTAGAATGGATGTTGACATATTGTATGATTAACTGTAAACTAATTATTTTGTATACAATTACCAAATGTAACTCAGGTTGAAAGGAAAATAGAGAATCTCCATTTGTGTCATAAAATCAGGGAAACAATGCAACTTTAACATAAATGGTTTGTAATTTTACAAATATGTGTAAAATAGTTGAGGATCTTTACAAAGGTGCCATGTTGTGCAAAGTTCACTTAGCTAGTTAACATTTTGTCAGCGAGCTTCCCACAAATGGGAAAAGTCCAATTGTTTGTTTTATTTTTCAAATTACAATTCAGGGAACCTGCCCTTTGTGATGTCATAGAAGGCGGGGATGTGTCACTAACTTGCAGACACCCCCAGGTTAGTGACCTCCCCAGTCCGTTTCACCTTTCGGTTGGAAGCAGTCTGGTTTTTTTTGCTTCCAAAATAATCGTGGTTGGAGGCTTGAAGGCTGTAAACAGAGGGCTAATTTTTTCTTCTTTTTTTGGGGGTTCCAGGTGAATTCCAAATCTGGGAATGAGTAGATTATGGGACCTTTACTTTACGCAGTTACAGGATTACAGAGAGCCCATTTTAAATTTCAATGAAGTGAAAAATATTTCTGATCTACAGTCTGACACTCCACACAGACCACAAGTCCAAACCTTAAAGCTTAAGAAATTAAACGTAATACTTAATACTCTGTTAAAGCAATGCATTAAATTTAAATAGAAAGTTAATTAACTTAATTTAAAAGTTACAAAAATGTTTAAATATATGTTTCATTTGTACGCTGTAACTTAAGTCAAATTTAACGTAAACTTTTTCTTAATGCTGCTTTTGGGTACAAATAAAGTTTTTTTTGACTTTAAAACTCTTTATTTCACTATATACAATCAGTGGGAACCACCTAAACACAACCCTCTGTGACAAGGGAGCACCAATAGAGTGTGTGTGTGTGTGTGTGTGTGTGTGTGTGTGTGTGTGTGTGTGTGTGTGTGGCACTTGTCACAGAGCATTTGGTCGAATAAAGTACCACAGGTGGACAATGGGAGGAATGCAGTCTACTGGAGCTACGCACACATTGTACAGAACACATGGAAACCAGTCAAACAGGCACGAGAACAGCGGCAACATTTCTGGACACAGCGTAAACGCACACATACAGGTCGTGATGCACATCGAACACAAGAAGTCAGAACGCTTGAGGAGGGATTTGAACACAGTCCGATTCCTGTTTTTTTGGTTTTGTTTCCTAAACACGAGTCAGTCACCACAAGGCACAAAAATAAAATCAGAGAGGTCAAGACGCACAGTGGAAACCAGGGAATTCCGTAACAGACTGACCATTGACACATCTGTGTCCTTCTGCTCAGGCATTCCAAATAAAACACCTTCAAAAAAAAATAAAAAATAAAAATTAAGACTGATTTGCTCGCCTAAATCCATCATGTTGGCACTGAGAGAACCGCCCACTCCCCCACGTGCATTAAAATTGCATGCGCACATAAAATGGCTACACTTTGTAGTTGTCGTTTTAGGAAGTGTGGGATCGTAAACATTGATTTTCCTGTTTGGCCTCTTAAAGGGTGACGTCTAAAAAAAAAAACCCCCGCTGTGTTTAAAAAGGCTAAAAAACCGCTCACTGACGCATCCGCAGCAGTGCAACCGCAACTAACTGGAGTCACTGACGGGCTCGCGGGCCGCCGGTCATCACGAGGGTCTCCTCCGCCGTCAGCAGGACGTGGAACAACGAAAGGAAAAAAATGATTAAAATAAATAGCAAGAAAACGATCCCGGGGTCTTTCTTTGGGGCGGGGGCGGTGGGGTTAAAAACTACACAATTTTCAAGTCATGCTTTCGGGAGAGAAGACACAGAGTGATGTACCGTGGTTAGCTGGGGTCTCTTGGTGGGGGGTGGGGTTGGGCGGGGGGTGCCTGCGGGGGTGGTGGGGCGCGGCTGTTGTTAACTCAGCGTCAGGAACCCAGCGGCCAACATCATCGTGGCAATCACAGTTTCACAGAATGATGCAAGAATCACACAACAGGGACAAAAGTCTTTTTTTTCCTTTTCTCCAAAATAGCAGTAGTCAGCGTTCACCTTTCCTTTCTTTACCTCCCTCCCTCCCTCCCATCGATCCGACTCGGCCTCGCGCACCTGCCAGGAGCACATTCATCGCGTTGGTTTTCAGTGATAGGACTGTGAAGGCGCTGCTACAACGAGCGGGATGGTGGCTGTTACAGACGTCTCCGGGCGAACCTAAACGGCAGCGTTCGTTCAGCTCTGCCCCGACGGCTTCTGAGTCTTGTTCTGGGGCACCTGATAGGTCAGGTCCTCGGTGGGCGTGGCCTGTCCGGCGGCGTTCTTGGGCGTGTCGTAGGGCGACTGGCCGCTGTCGGCGCAGCGTCAGCAGCCCGCCGGGCGGCCCGGCGGCCTTGAAGCCCTGGGGCGGCGGCCGACTTGTGGCAGCCCATGTCCACCACGATGGGCGTGGCGTACTCGGAGCCCGACGCCGGCAGCGGCTCGGCGTAGGCGTGGTACACGTCCGGCGAGATGGGGGCGTCGTAGAGGTCGGGGTCCGAGTAGCCCGGGTCGGGGCCCTCGTCGGGTTTGAAGGTGGACCTGGCGCCCAGCGTGGTGACGCCGCTCACCAGAGGCTGAGCGTATTCTGCAGGGGCAGAGACAGACAGAGAGTCCTATTGGCTGGCTGGAATAGGTGGAGGCCCCCCATTGGCAGAGGTGTCAGAAGTATTCACATTCTGCACTTAAGGTCAAAGTATGGATACTTGTGTAAAGAAATACTCTGGTCAAAGTTTAAAGTGCTGATTCAACTCCTTTACCCAAGTAACAGCATCTGAAATGTACTTAAGTCAAAAAGTAAAGATGATATTTTTTTTTGCCTTTGATGAAACGATACATTCATTGATAATTTTGAAAAGGAGTGACCCCCAAAGCTGAGGTGCTCAAAAATAATCACTCCCTCCAAAATATGATCCACTTTTATATTTCAAGACACAATAGCAACACAGTTCAAATAGCTCTATTTCAAGCAACGAAGTACTTTAAAGAATTTGGATCTTTTAATATAAATTTTAAACACAAAAGTACCAAGCATGTTTTATGTAAGGAGTAGCAAGTGCCTCTATTTTTGTACTAATGTAAGGGGGAAAAATTCAAAAGTTGTTTGAAAAAGGTAAAGTACAGATCCGTCAAAAATCTACTTAAGCACTGTAATGCCGTATTTGTACTTTGTTACTTCCCGCCTCTGCCCTTTGGTCAGTGGTGGTATGTTGCATTGCAGCTCAGCAATCATTTTTTGTTTATGACCAGCTGTTTAGTTTGAAGTTGGAATTTTAGCTGAGTTCCGGATTCAATGCCGCGTCAATAATCGCATGAAGTGTGTCCCATTAAGCAAACCTCTGTGCTAAATGCTAGTAATGTACTATTCAGAGCACATTAGTGACTGAGGAGTGTTCACACTGAGAGATATGTAAGAATGCAGTGTGCTATTCCAGCGTGTCGGGAGCGTAGCGGAAGCGGCCTAATGGTATTAGCCAGCAAGCTAATGCTCTTCTAGCTGCAGCAGCACGATTTAACCAGGTATTAATGTTCCAGTGTGCATTTGGTGCATGTGTTGATTGTTTGTGATTCCAAGCAGCAGCCATGGCAGAGGAAGAGCCAGTTGGACAAGGCTGTCACTTCTGGAATTCCAAAATAGCAGTATGCTGTTTGGAACGCTGCAACATACAGTAGCTAACACTGCTAGAAACTGCTCTTAACCTCCAGGGCAGCAGCCATTCTTTACTAAGTCCTAGTAGCTTCTCCCTTCTGAACTTCTATTTATATATACAGTAAATAGTCAATACACACATTACAATACAGTTTAATAGTCTTAGTTTAGCTAGCTGCCTACAATGGCAGGCCTATTAAAGTTTTATTTTTATTTTTGACAACTATGCTGTTTAGCCAAGTGGTGAAGCCGTAGCTAACAAGTTAGCTTGCTCTGAAAGAACATCTGAGCAAAGCCTCTGAATGTTATCGTGCCGAGCGCCGCTTACCTGCGGGCTCTGCGTGCAGCCTCGGCACGGCGCCTCTCCCCGCCAGCCGGCCCACCTCGCTGCTGCTGTAGCGCACCGAGTCCTCCGTCTCCACCATCTTGGAGGGCAGCAGCTGTTTCATGCTCTTCCACCAGTCTGCAGTAAAAGCCCACAGAGCTGCATTATCAGTCCTCAAGAGGGGCTTTTGCAATCTTTGTTTTGTTTTTGCCTTTTTTACAAGCGTACCTGTGCGATCCCAGTGAGGGAGGTCGTAGGTTCCCTCAGAGCTCTTTTTCCTAATCAGAGAAAAGAAAAAACAGTAATGGCTTTAATACACACACACACACACACACACACACACACACACACACACACACACACACACACTAACTCTAAATGTTTATGAAAGGTGGTTATTTTAAAGAATTTAAATATGAAATGTGGTTGAGCTAGTTTACACTTTAATTGTTTCCTACATAATTCCATGTGTGTTCATACGCAGTTTTGATGCCTTTAGTGTGAAACTGCAATGTCAATAGTCATGAGAATGAAAGAATAGACATTAAATTCATAGAATGTGTCCAAACTTTTGACTGGTAGATACAGTATATATATATATATATATATTTATATATATACAGTATATATACACATGTATATATTTGTGCCTTTGTGTGATCAGGAGGCTTGCGCACCTGCTTTTACAGTGGCGGGTGCAGACCACGATCAGGATGAGCGCCGACAGGATCATGACTGAAACGGGCACCAGGACGGCCGCGAGCGCCACGTCTGAGGGCAGAAACATCGAGCGTCAGCATCATCATTGGCAGCGTCGACGGCCCCCAGCAGCCGCCGCCTTTAGGAAATATTTCCTCAGACTTGCCTTGGCCGGTGTGAGGAGGCATCGTGGTGTTCCGGATGTCCGGCGTGTGCGTGGTCTGGCTGACGTGCGGCGGCCGCTTGGTGCTCGCCGGGCGGGGATTGCGGCGGTTGGTGGTCCGGGGCACGACCTCTGACCTTATCTTCACTGTTGGGTCAAATTTTTAAAAACAAAACACAACAACTTAAGAATCAGACGTCAAACGCTCCAACGCGGGATGCCAGTTTCAGTCCGACCGCCCCGTACGCACCGAAAGGAATCTGGCAGCCGAGCAGCTCCAGCTTGAGCGCGACTCTCTGGTGCCACTGGCTGGGTTGCACCCTGACGTAGCGGGCCTCGATCGGAGGGATGAAGTTGTTCCTCACCTCATCCAGGTAGTTCATGTTGCCTTGAAAGACCTGCGAGAACAAGGGGGTTGGGGGTAGGGGAGTGGTAGAAGTTGTTCGAGAACAAGGGGGTGGGGATGGGGGTGGTGGTAGAAGTTGTTCAAGAAGAAGAAGAAGAAAGAAAAAAACAAAAACATCCGAGCAATTCCCCTCCCTGTTTGTGAACAAATACACGAGAAGCCATTAGGCTAATTACTCCCCCAACTTGGCGAGCTAATAGCTGCGTCTCTCTGCGGTTTTAGCGGCGGAGTGCGGCTCGCAGCTGGCAGTTCCAGTCCGACGGGCCAGACACTAAATCCATATCCATTCATTATTAATGCCCAAGCGTCCCTGATTCGCCTAGCGTAGCACTTAGCTCAAACCGCTGACTGCCTGCCGCTTCCTGCCATAAACATCGCTCAGGCTGCGCCAGTTGCCACGGCAACCGCTCAATTGCACGTCCCCGAAGCCCTCCTACAGTTGCGCTAATTCAAACAGGGCGACGAGAGAGAGAGAGAGAGAGAGAGAGAGAGAGAGAGAGAGAGAGAGAGAGAGAGAGAGAGAGAGAGCGATGCCCAATGACGTAATGGTTGAGCCAGCAGGGTTTTATTGGCTGGGAAGCTTCGGGTTACCTTGTCCTGCGTGGAATTGGCCTCCCTGTAGTTGTGCCACTGACGGCCGTCCGAGCTGTACAGGACGCCGTACGCCAACACAAAGTACTGGTGCTCCCTGATGGTGGAGCCGGAGGTGAGGATGCCTGGGGGAACAGGAACGGGGAGGGAAGGGGGAAACAAGACGATGACGCAGTGCAGCTGTGATTCATTGTTTGCGCGGCCGGTGCGAGGGTGAGGGTGATTGGCGCAATGCGGTTGAAAAACGTCGTGCAACTTTTCATGATAAATATTCCAAATAGAGCCGTCGAGATCTCCTGAGAAAAGTGTCCGTTTCAATCACCAACATCACCAAGGGCTGATAAGAGGTCTTTAAAATGAGCCACGTCTTCTTTGTTCACCTCTGGCTGTCTGCAGCATTAGCAACGAGCTAATGCTGCCAGCTGTGTCCCCAATTGTTGCTAGCTGTCCAAATTGTGTAATTCCTGACAATTAATATGAGACGCACAACAACACAGGTAGTGTTTATTGTGCGTTTCATTTTAATACTGGTTTCTTTTGTTGTTTTTGTTTGTTTTGTTGATTTTTCTTTTGTTACATGTATTCATCCACTAATTAAATATGTTTAATTGGTGGATGAATTAAACACTACATTACTAAGAGGAACACACACACACACACACACACCACACACACACACACACACACACACACACACACACACACACACACTGAGTGCCCACCTGTGATCCTCTTCTCCCTCTTGAGATCCACCTGCAGCCACTGATGCTGGTCGTTGTGGGCGGGACTCCACGGGCGCCCCTCCCTCTTGAGCCTGGCCCCCGACGGTCGCCCACACGCTGTGCTCGCCGATGACGTTGGTCCACTCCCACACCGAGGAGGCCGAGAGCTGAGTGTCGGCCACGACGCCGGACTCCAAACCCAGTGTTCCATAGCAGCCTGGAAGAGCCAGAGCACAGCAGCGGTCGTTAGCGTCCGTCTCCAGCGGCTTTTTATTGCCGTTAGTGAATTTTGGCAGCGGGCTCACACAGACGGGTAAGTAACGCAATAAAAAAAAAAAAACACAAAACTCACCGCTGGTTTTGAAGGTGAAAAGGCTGTTTGACAAAGTTCCACTGAGGAAAGAAGATGCAGGACATATGAACACAGGTGCAACACTTTCCGATAGCTAAGCCACGTAGCACGACAACCCCCAACAAGGAAGGCACTGTGTGAGTGCGGCCAGGTGTCTCACTCTGTGGACGTGACGTTGTTGGCCAGCGTGGACTCGTAGCGAGGGATCCCCTTGCTGCTGACCACGCTGATCTGCCCGCCGACGGTGTTGGACACCACGCCGGCGTGGATGGCCGCCACGCACAGAGGGGACGACTGCGGGACGAGAGGAGGGAGGATGTAAGACTGAGTGAGGTGCGTGCACTTCCTGTTTCAGACAGTTGCTCTGTGATGTCGTCGCAGGTGAAAGAGCCGCACATTTAAGAAAAACATTGATACCAGAGACTAGAAGTGCCTCTATATTCACCTTGTAGAGTTAAATTACATGCTGATCATCATACCATACAGAGGTGGGCAACTAAGACTTCCACATCCGTCTTGCCAAACTCAAAAACATCTGCAGCTGCTCTTAGCATTAGCCTTCTAATCTGCAAATGTCCCCACTGCGGGATTAATAAAGGCTCTGTTCTGTTCTTAGGCCTTCTAATCAGTTTCCTCATAGCTGTAATTGAACCAGGAAGCTACCGATGCTCTCTGCCCTTATCTCATGAAAGAAACTTCCTTGAAAAAACAGCACTCTCACAGGATGAAATGCATACATCCAAAATATTTTTTTAGGAATGTGAAAAAAATCCTTAGTCCTACATCTTGTATATTTATTTAAAAGGAAACGCATCCAAAATGAATTCTTATTTGGTGCCAAAACAAACAGGCTCAGTGGCCTCAGATGTAGAAGGGGCTGAACCTGAGGCTGCCACTGTTTTGCAAAAACAATACTGAGAGGTGAATTAAGGCCGCACTCTTGCAGCAGAGGACGTCCCTCTTCAAATGTCTGTTACTTTTGTTTTCCTGGAAACACATCTTCAGCAGGCTGTGCTACGGTTCGCAAGAGGAAGACACTGGCACGATCGTGCAACAGCAATGGCTCTGTACGCAGTGCAGTTCGCTTCCTAACTCAGCGCGACGCCGCTTTAACCTCGCAGCGAGGCGACGGGGCTCTCAGCCTTCAGACTGCGGCAGATAACGGCCGATGAGTCAGCGTATGATGTCACCAGCCTGCCTGCGGATGCCGGGAGGCCCCGGTGGCAGTGATTCACTGCCGACAGCATTCCTGTCCGAACCTGCTGCCACATCGCGGAGGTGCGGACGATAAAAAAAAGGAAAAAATTCCGCAGCGCTCGCTAGGCTCCGTCCCGCTAACAGCTGGTGCGGAGAGCTGGAATTTTATTACTGGGAAGGAGCGGCCAAGACTGTGGGGAAAGCCCTGGTGACCTAGCGGGGGTGACAAGTACATGTACACATGTATTCACTTACACGCACGCACGCACGCACGCACACACACACACACATGTGGGCAGTGAACTGCTGCCTCAAGTAATCAACACTTGTCCTGAGACTCTTTAACTTCCCAAGAACACACCGCATCCTGAGGAGCGCAGCGGCAAACCACTGATGCTAACACAACGCAGCGCCTCAAGCGGACACACCCAGCAGCACCGCCATCCACATTTCAACTGATTCATATTCCGGTTGATTTTCTTTAAAAAAAAAAAATTTTAAAGGTCCTGTTCTCTATGGCGTTTTCATGATGTCTTTTCAACCAGGACTTTGGTTCAGCCTCACAGTCGACCATACAAGAGACCAAGAGGGACAGGAGTCTCGAAAAACAGCATTAAATGGAAAATCTAATAGACATCAATATCAAATCCTCCACAGATCTCCACAAAACAGCATATTTAGCCCTCTGTTTGCAGCAGCGGGCCTACAGCTAAACCTGATGAACTTTATTGGCCCTTCCACATGTTTGGAAAAGGGACCAAAACAGAAAAGGAGACTTCAGAGGGCGGAGTCACCACCTGGCTGGAGGCTTTGGCAGTAACATGGCATCAGTGCCCTTTGTGACATCATCAATTTTTTTTTAGCACACACTTCCTGAAAAGGAAGGAACAAGCAAAATAGTGGAAAGACTTTATTCATCAAGCGGCAAGAGACTTGTGTTACTGTTCAAAAAATAATAATGAAACGTCTGACCTTTACAACATGCTGTGGAAAACAGCAAAGATCAAACAGCGACGCCCTGAAACGGCCGGACTGTCCCTTTACGAGGCTGGAGCCGGCGAATGTTTGAAATATTTTGGCCTCCGACTCGACATATGGGAAGCAGCGTATGGAGCGGCAGGCCTGGGCTGCGGTGTGGGTGTGGCCGCGGGCCCATGTGTCCCGCATGCCTCCGCCGCCTCCGTGTCGGAGCCCCGCAGATGGACGTGCGGCGCGGAGAGCACGAGCGCGAGTGATTCTCTCGCACGGTTACAAAAATGCACACGCAGATGTTTTCTCTGACGCCTTCTCGCACGCCGATTCGCGTTCTCCACATACACACACACACACGCACACACACACACACACACACACAGAGCTGGGCTCAGAAACCCTGAGGCAGCTGGACTGGATTAAAGGGTTATTATTTTGGGCCAAACTATTATCTCACCTCCTTTTCACCCGCTGACCCTGCCCCTCCTCTGCTCCTGAGGGCACCCCCCCCCCCCGCCCTCCTCCTTCCCTGACAAACCCCCGAGCTCCGAACATGAGGTCATCAGCCGGAGACTCGGAGCCCATGACCTCACGCCACGCAGGGGTGCTGTGAGGTCATCAGGCCCCGGACTCACACGCACCATTGAGCAGAAGTAGGGGGAAACTCGGCGGTGACCTCTAGAATTCCAGCTCGACTCAAAAACCGAACAATGCGAGCCTCGGGCGTCCGCGAAGCCAAGCTCCATTTAAAAGCATTTTCAACCTGTCTGGACACTGAGTGAGCAGTCGGCGAGACAGCAGGATGTGGCCGCCGCAGAAGAAGCCCGAGGAGCGACTGCTAGCGTAGCTCTAGCTGAGGAGATAACCGCAGATTCTGCAGCGGTGGCACTTTTAGCATGGAAGAAAGCATCGAAAGCAAAGAGAAAAACAAAAAAACAAAAGCTGGAACTGCAGGATTTTCTTTCCGTGAAACAGATGTTTTCACTTTACGTTCCGAGTCGCTTTGGCAAGAGTTCAGTGAAACTAGGCAGCGCGGCACGGACGGAGCGAGCGCCTGATGTTGTCACTTGCTCCAGCCGGGCACTTAAAGCTATCACACAACTGTGAAAGTGAAGAATCTGACTGCTCTGCTTCCAAAGCGAGGGACAGACGGGATCGTCCAATCTCCTTCCAAGCTTGTTTCACACCGCCGAGATATATAGGCGACACTGACCCCTCAGAACTGAAAAAAAGTTCTGCATGCCAGGGCTGGCTGCGTGTCATTTGGAAAACATGCGATTTGCAGGAAGCATGTTGAACGTCGTGGTAGTGATGATTTGAAATAAACGCACAAATAAGGCACTGATGCCCTTTCTGCTTTTGGTTTGTTGCTACTATGGAGCACAGAGACATTGACACTGTACAACAGCTGATATACTGTAACTGAACCCTCTCAGTTACTACAGTCAGTAGAGTCTGATTACTTGAGCTAGGAACATTCTGATGAGCAACCAGGCCCCTACAGTTCAAGATGGCGGCCCATTCATTTCAATGGAGTTGCTCACCCAGCGCATACGCCACAAAAGTTTTTGACTTCCGCATTACTGGGCCATAGAGCATGCGCAGTAGTGTCACTTCCCATCATGCCTCTGTAACTCACATGATCTATTTGGCCAATCAGAACGATCCTGGAGAAAGTCACTGACAGACACGTCAGCTCGTGTCAGCTCGTCAATCAGAACGAGCTGAGACACAGCAGCACCTACGACGTTAATAAACTCTTTTCTGGTGATTTTCTGGCCTTTATCATTTTTTCTAAAAAGACCATAACTTAAAAATCTACAATAGAAAGATTTGCTATGAATTGTGTTTCAGGTCACAGGTGTCCTGTCAGCCCCTTTAAAGGCATTTATTTTTGTATCGCAGTCTAATGCCCATGGGATTTTTTTGCTGCAGTACCTCGAGTGGCCACTGGGGAAAAAAAATCGGCGCACCGCCTTTTTGCCAGTCCGGTATCCAGTTCCAGTCCTTATAATGCATGCATGTGTGCAACGAGGAAGTATTTCCTTTTGTTGAGTTCTTCTTCTGTGCTCACCTGCCTGTACTTAAAAGTCACAACTTCCACAGTTAACTGCAGGAACTAGCTAGCATCCTCATCGAGGACAGCAACACATCTGATTGGCCAGACATACTGTCACTCAAAGCCAAAGAGGAGGGCGCACTCAGTGCAACTCAACGCAGCTCAGGTATGCGATGCTGCGCTGCGGGCCGAGTTGCAACACGAGGCAATTAGAGCGGCGCAGCGGTGCCAACGCTCAGACAGGATACATGCTAGCGAGCAGCAGGAGAGTCGGCTCTGCATTTTGTCTCACATAAAAATTGTGACACTGCTTACGGCAACCGGCGCTAATTAATTCCAGAGTATCCTCGTAATACCGCTCATACTCGCCTCTCTGTATCCGTTGGGTACAGTTCCAGAGATCTTCTCCACAGATGTCAGGCAGCCTGCCGGACAGTATTTACTGAGAGGAGGGGTGGGGGTGGGGGGGGGGGGTGGAGAGAGAGAAAGGGGGCACGGCATGAATGCTGGACAGCCGAAGCGCAGCACAAACATTCGCACAAAGCCGCCGTTATTTACCTGAACTCTGCCTCGGGGAAATCTGTTCCTTTGTCCAGGCAGGTGATTAGATCTGGGGGGGGGCAAACAAAATGTCAAGCCTCCTCCTTATCAACCTTCACCACTTTTTCTTCCTCTGTCCGGCCTTGACAGATTAAAAAAAAGAAAACCTTTCTTCAACCTTTCTCTGGCCAGTCGTCTCCAAAGTGAGGGTAATATTCCAGTCAAAGGCTGGTGAAGGTACAGTGTCACTGAAAACCGCCCAACGACTTTAGACAGACGGAAGACGATATGCAATGGGGGAAAAAAAAATTTTTAAACAGATTTCTTTACTAATCCGTTTTGTAAAGGGCAGATATTAAAGTGCTTTGTAAGACAGCTTCAAGTAACTTAAATAAATAATGAAAAATGTCATAAATGGAGCTTTATTGACTCTCGTCTCGTGGAAGTAAATGTGACCTTGTAATAGAATAAGAAAATGCTTCGCTTTGGTCCCCGTGGTGGAAAGGTTTTAGAATTTTACACATTTAAATAGATTCAACAACTCATAAAACCCAACTGACAGTTATTTTCAGCCAAAATGTATTTTATGATGGATTCAAGTTACTGATAGTCTAGGAAATGGTCTCTGTCACCTCATTTATGACCCAATAACTTCAGATTTATGATAATGGGATAACTGATTGGATTCGGCTTCAAACATTTAAAAGTACACACACACAAAAAACTTTGTCTTTGAGTGTTTACACAAAGGGGCAAACCGCACGTATCAAACATCATGATGTGGGCTGCTCAGAATTAAACACAGCAAGAGGCCGATCGGTTCTGACCACAACGGGAAAAAAAAACAGACACATTTATCTGGTAAACCAGCCAGTGTGTAAAACAGTAACCCCCTCAGAAAATGACTGTATGTTCCAGCGGTGCCTGACTGACTGTGTGCTGCGCTAACTCAACTTCCACGTTCATAGGGGCGATCGGTTACACTGAGTCACGCCTGGCATTAATAGTCTCGAGGCAACACATCCTCATCTTCCTCTTCCCCAGTCGTGTGTATGCAAAGTGACTACGAATGTTCTGAAGCGTCAGTCGGGCTGAACTCCACAAACTCTGAAGATGGGATTTTTTTTTTTAAATGGTCCTGCAGTAGGTAATATTTACTTGACCAGTGTTTTGTTGTCATCCCAAGTATAATAATACACAGATCTGTCCCCTTCCAATCATGTGGATGGTTCAAAAGAGCGGCTGTTTTATCAGGAAGCTAAGACCCAGCGTTTCTACAGGAGGCTGTAAACAAAGGGCTAACTATGCCGTTTTCTGGGGAACTGAAGAGTTTGTTGGATTTTTTTATCATTCCAGGCCGCTGCACTAGAGTTTTGGGCGAAACATAAAGGCAGACCTTCCTGCTCAGGTATCTTCTAGACACCTACAAGCATTAACTGAAGCATTTCTTTGATTATTTGACCCCTCTGATTTTTTTTGATGCAATCTTTATCAGATTTGATATCAATTTATCCTGCGATTTTAACAGAAAATCCATTTATTAGCCAATATCTAGGAAAGAAAAAGACCAACTGAGTGGTTCGAAAGTGACACAGACGCATTTACTGCCAAAGCTGCAAGTAACTCCACTCAGTGCTTTCCATAAAATGAAGCGGACAACTGATGGAGACGCAGCCCAGCGGGTTAAATTGGCGTCAGATTAGATTATGGTCATAAATGGCTGCGACCAGACTTCTTCTGTAATATGACACCTCTGGGGGATGGATGGATGAAGCCCCTCGCTGACAGAGAGGCGTTACTACGAACAAATAGTATTACTTCACATTTCTCTCCGCCGGGAGCCGATCGCAACACATCTCGCAGCCGGACTGGCGTCAATAAATGTCGCAAAGGTCGTCATATCCACGTTAGCAACAGAGGGATCCTCTTGAGACGCAACGGTAACAAATGCTTTGGCCGTTGCTCACTATTCCAGGGAACTCCAGGCTGACACTCTGAGCGGAACTCCAGATAAGCAACTGATCACGATATGCCGCTCGCACCGCGGCAGCTTCCTATTTCCTCTGTGTGTTTAACCGCACTCGCAGCGCTGAGCAAACACGGCACTGTAAAAGCAATGTGATGTGTGCCTCATGTGACCTTGAGCAAAACGGCAGCCCAACCCTTTTCTCTCTTCTCTCTATCAACCAAATAGGCCAGAGAGACAATCTTAAGTGTGCATCTTAAGTGCCTCAACGGACGTTGAGCAGTGCCAGGGCACATTAATGTTACACTGCGGTGCTAAAACAATACATGTCTTAAAATGGGACAACTTGTGTCGAGGTTGTGTCAAAAGAGAAGATAAGAAAAGGCAAATTTACAAAAATTCAGACCACATAGGTGAGAAATGAGTCCATTTCAACGTAAAAATGCCCAAAATAACATTTTTTCATTCTTGTTTGAGTTCTGCTGGCCAACAGCTAAGGCTGGCAGTAGGAAATGAAAACAGGTGTGCCAAATAAAGTGTGTCTTAAAGATTTAACAGCTGTTTCCACCCCTAAAGGTCAGAGTGCAAGAGGGAAACAAAGGTCCACTGAGATGCCCTCCACGAGAGGAACACAACTTCTCTGTGTTATAGAAAAACAGAACGCCACAATTTAAAAAACAATTTCTAGCATTAAAAGTTCACCAACTTGCTTGTCCTGCCCAATTAATTCACTTTATCACACCCATTGGAAATGCTTAAAATAACAAATTTTCTTGTTCCCAAATTCAAAAAGTTTGCTCAACGTGACAACAAGAAAATGTTCAGCTTTTGCTAATTCTAGTGACCTCGTTAGGCAAACAGCGGCAGTGACACTTGCGCCTGCTTTACGAGTGCGCTGACGGCAACATGTGGATTGGATTTTGGAAACAAGTGAAAGCGAGATGGAGACTTGACAGCAATGAGATGATCATTTTGTAACCCACTAGGAAAGATTAGTGATGGTGATGTGAAGATGGTGGCGCAAAGTACATTTCGACTGTTTGCGTTCCTGCAGCTATGTTACTGCAACAAGCACGTTTTTAACCTAAGCCCGAGAGCCTGTGTAGCGGCTAAAGTTTCCTTTTAATGGAAATGTGGCTATTTTATGACACTGACTGTCCAGGTAAAAGCATTTCAGCAGTAAAGCATAAAAAAAAAAAATCAGTATTTTTTTTTATTATTTTTTTTTTACAAGCTTTAGAGGCATAGTACGCATGTGTGTATTACCTGAGTGTTCGGTGGTGGAGTAGGAAAGGTAGAAGCCGTGTCCACTGTGGTGGGCCCCACTCATGAACTGGACAGTGACCTGGTTAGCAGTAGACTCAATCAGCTCTTCCACCTTCAGTCCCAAACCGCAGTACTTGACTGCTCACGCAGCACATGGAGCCACGGTGGGAACAGACAAAAGAGGCTTCGGTTAGTTGTGCAAACAACTTGCGCAACGCCCGACTGATGCCGCAGGTTCAGCCGTGACTTTAACTGCAGGCTCTGTTCGCCGACAATATGTGGAAGAACAGGGTGCACACGACAAAAAAAAAAAGGAAAAAACACTTCAAGGTTGCAGAAATCATGACTTCAAGCGCCTTTACTGGAATCACTGTGGGTTGAAACAAAAGTGAAAAATGATACGCTCCAAGAATCAAAGATGGGTGGGGTTTTTCTACAATTCCAAACCACATTTCCCCCGTGTACATTTATTGCTTTACAAATCAATTTCATTTTCATCCCCAGCAAGTAAGAACAGAGCCGTGTCCTGGCTCGATGCACCGCCCTGTGTTTGTGCTGGAACACCACTCCCGGCCCTCTCACCTATCTCACTCCTGCCAGGCCCGATGCCGTTGAAGAGGCGGAGGTAGTTGACCTGGCAGTCCTTGTCCTCTACGTCCAGCTCGGCAAAGCGAAAGTGCAACCGGTTGCCACGGGGAACCGTGATCTCCCACTCGCACACGCTGTTGTTGGGGTACGTCCAGGGGTATCCCAGAGAGGACAGCGTTCCGCTGGTGGGACCGAGCACCGTTGGGCCACAGCCATCACCTGCAGGGTAACACACACGTCCACGTTCAACTTCACGTTTGGAGGTCACTTTTTTTAAAACGAAAGTTGTACACAGCATATTACAATCATATCACAGCGTGTTATAATCCTTTACAGTTAATAAGGAGACTTTGAGTTTATGACATTTGGTTGGACGCATGAAGTTGTATCGACACCTCACTTTGAACCTCAAGTGACCAATAATGAAAGTTAGGCAATTGTTGGATACTTGAGTCAAACGGGTTCAGATTAGGTTCAATAGCCATAAAGACCATCATCCCTTTGACAAAAAAAATACATACTTTAGGAGTAAAGCTTAGTTTGTTGTTGTTTTAAAGAACGATGTCTGACACAAAATTTAACTACATCACACTTGTTTTTTTTTTTTTTTGTGGACCTGTCAGAGTGCAAACCCCGGCGCCTGATGATGCTGTGTGGACTCATGGCTCTGAGATGCGGTCATGCTTCATGGTGCTAAGTGGATGTTCTGGAGTTACGTAAATGGACACTCTCCAGATGAGCAGGACAAAAACAAAGCTGCCTGCCTCGCTGTGACTCACAGCTACATGGCACTCAGCAGGAGTTTGGACTACCTCCCAAAGACCGCCGTCACGCTTTCATAAAAACAAACAAACAAACAAGTACCATGCAGATACACGTTGGGGTCGTATCATAAGGCCCAAATACCAAAAGATGGTGAAAACCTCACGTGAACTGTGGAATTATAACAAACGGACTCCACGTGTTTACACTCGAACCTATCGTACTTCCCTGCCCCCATCCCCTGGCCAACTGTGGCTGTGCCTCTAAAAAGCCAACAAATACTAGTAATGTATCAATATATGTCGATTAAATTACCCATCTTCGGTCTTAAGAGGTTCCCTCGCGAGGATAGAATACATAAGAGCAATGTACATTCCGAAAACTGACTTCAAAAACGAGACCATGAGCTTGCAAACAGATACTTTCTCGGACCCACGGCAACTGGCAACCCAGGCTCCATTTCCAACTCTGCCCATTTTTTTTCAAAACAGGTACGAGGCAGAGAGGGACCCCGGAACTTTAATCTTCTGGCAGATTTTCTTTCTTTCTTTTTTTTTCTTTTCTTTCCCCAGCCCAAAACGCCAGTTGAGTGAGCAACCGTCCCCACCGAGGTGCACTAGATACTCGAGACTCTCGGTTCCTTTTAGAACCGGTTTGCCCGGTTTCGCTGCGCCAAACATGCCCGCATGACGGGGCGGCGGCGGCAAGCGGTGTGAACCGAGCGGAGCTCCACGTCCTCGGCACAGCCATGTAAGGTAGCTTCCCCCCCTTCTATTTTGCCGGACGACAACAACAGAGCGCCGTACTCTCCCCAGCAGTGCACCGACATGTGAAAGCAGCAACACTACCATACTTTCAGGGGCAGCGTGGGCCGCCGTGTGGCTGCGGTTAGTTGGGTTAGCCCGCTATTCACCAACCAACCTTTCTGTGCTCGGCAGCTCCGTGCGGCGAGAACGATGAGTATCGGCAGGACGAGAGGCAGCCCGGCCCCTGTCGGTCCCCTGCCCACCATTACCGCTCTGCCCATAGCAGCCTGCAGTCCGAATGCATACTGCTCGGCTTCTGGAGCGGCTTCAACCTGCGCCGAAAAGGGGTGAAAGAAGGCGGAAAAAAGTGGCCGATTAATCGATTCCCCGACGGGCCGCTCCGACTGCCGTTTATCCGACGCGAGGATGTTACAGGTTTAGAGATCCAGTGGGTTGTATTTTTGCGACAGTCTCACTGTTGGAGATAACTGATCCACACATTCACGTTCACGCACGCACACACTCGTCCGAGCTGTGGATCTACTTCCTCTACCGAGCTCCTCCTCCACACAGTTGGAGCTGGGAGACCCAAGCCGACCCTGGTCCCCCAAGTGGTGTGATTGCGAACCTGCTGTCTGTCAGTTTTTAGTCTTGGCCCCAGTCTGAAAACTAAAGGCTCAGCGTGTGACTTTTACGACAGCCTGCCTCTAGGGGCAAAAATGAAATGGAAAATACATAAAACATAAAAGTGGTTTTAGTCATATGGAATAATAATAATAATTATTATTATTATTATTATTATTATACACTCAGGGTTGCAGGGGATGTTATAGCAGTGCATGTCTTTGGACTGTGTGTGCAAAAAAGCCTGGGTTGGAATGGAACCCACAACGTTGTTGTTGTGACACATTGTAACACATTTTAACACCGTCCCAATAAAATGTTTATTATGCTACTAAAAAAAACTATGTAGGTGCGTCATGACAAAATTGATAAAGCAACTAAGTTATCATGTAAACAACAGCATATTATTTGTTCCGTTAAAAAGAAACATGCAAGACTGAACCCCCTGAGTCCTCCAGCAATGTATTTTATTTACTTTTTAAAAACCTTTTCAGCTATGTCACTTATTTTTTTAGTATGTTTTTTTCTAGTATTATTTGTAGCTCATGGAGTGGCTTGTAGACTCTACAACTAATACCTCTGTTCACAATCGCATTACAGTGTAAAACGAATGATGAGTAATAAAGCACAAAATCAGATAACAAGGGTTTAAGGTGGGAGTGGCATTTCTTAAAATGGAATTTGCTGATGGCTGAAAAATGTTTGCAGACTGTTGTCACCTGTTTGCTTCAAGGCGGATTATTACAATGACTATTCTGATTGCAATTCACTGTTTTGAACCGCCGATGTGACATCATGACAATAGAGATGAACGTGATATAAATATAGGTGTTCATTACTTTGCTAGAAACAAACCAACTTTGTACCAGTAGATAGATAGTATTTTTTTTATTCAAAATCAGATTCAAAACAAACAGAAATGTATCATTTTCAGCCTGTGTGCCTTTGGTGGTTTGTTCTGAACACACCAATGAGGCACATCTGTGTAAAGTTGCCACACTGTGAGAATCCTGAGGTTTTGTCTTGGTGAGACTAAGCTGTAAGGAGTTGAGAACATTAATGGGAAGAAGTATTCACTCATTGTTGATCTACCAAACGCCCCCACTTGGCAGGGAGCTTTGATATGATGCAACAGTCAGTTACCAATAGTAACAAAGCAACAAACAGTTTTTAGCCTGTAGTCTGTGAGTAATTTGTCGGATGATTCAAAGTTGTTGTTTTTTTCCATGTGCGTTTTTCAGTGGGACTTCATGCAGATGTTCATATAGGGTTAAGAAAGAAATTCTTGTACACGCCAGATAGTCACTCATGCAGTATGTCCTGCTTGTCCTCCTCAATTGATTTGTATTTAACAGATCCCAGTGTTTACGTGGCATTAACAATTAAAAAAAAAAAAATGGTATTACGTCTCATCTAGTCTGGTCTTAAAACCAGTGCTTAAAAGTGGAAAATCTTTCCTTTGACAAAACCTGGTGTTGCTTCTGCTCTAAACACAGAAATCAGCACAATTCTTCATCATCACACCAGGTAGGAAAATATTTTTATTTTGATACAGACTAGAAGGTTAATTGCTAGTCTAAAAACTGGCTGACAATTCAGCCAGAACAAATACATACAAATATAGATAGTAGAACGAGATTATTGGGCCCACCAGGGGGCATCAGTCCAAGTCCTTCCATCTGCCGCAGACGATGACAACCAGGAAGGGTAACAGAGGTGAGCCTGATAGAGAAGTGGAGGAAATGGTGAGAGTGAGACATGTGGGAAAGACCTGGAAAGGGAAGACAATGGTGAGGTGAAAAGAAAAGAAAATATGCTGAATACTGTGCATGCAGTTGAAGGAAGAACAGATATAGAAGGCAGGCATTGTCATTGAAATACAGCGATGCCGTTTGATGTTTGATATTTGGGAAAGGGGAAAATGTCAACAGAATATTTTAAAAATCATCACTGAGCCTTTTGAAAATGTATTGTCTAAGGTTGGCTCAATGCTCAATGTGGTCAGAGATGGAGGACTTGTATAGAATTGCTATGCTCCCATCTAGTGGCTGACTGGAAGACCGACCAAGGCAAAAAAAAACCAAAAACGTTTAGTAGTGTTGCCACCATGATTGACGGAGCCATGCCCTTTGTGACATCACGAAGAACTGATTCGCTGAGCTGTATGTCGTAGTACATACGTGAAATTTGAAAAGTAGAGCAAATGAAAACAAGATTACGATTATGTTTTTCTCTTATTTCCAGGGAGTTAATTGCCAAACAAGGGATGTATGTAAATAATATTGAAAACATAATACATGTTGACTTTGTTTTGTAATCACGCAACACTTTTTACAACAATTTTTGAAGGCAATAATAAATTCTGCCACATTTTGAAATAGGTTGTTTCATATTGCATCAGTTATTACATAAAAATCAGATTCAAAAAGTGCTACATTTCTGTAAGATTTTGTAACTGATGCAATATGAAACAAGTCATTACAAAATTTGGAAAAGCTACATATTGCATTTGAGAATTTTATTGCAAAATGTTTCATATTATTAAAAATGTGGCTCTATAAACCTACAACACACTTTTTTACCCCCTAGCATCCAGTGACATTAACACTAAAGTAAAATACAAAAGTAATTCGACAAATACTTTTATGTATTTTTTTTCATTTCATGTTTTGAAAATCCTCCTTTTTCAATGAGTACCTGCCGTTTCCTCACAGTGTTTCTCAAGGTTAAATGTGTTTCAGCTTATGTGTGCGACCCCCATTGTTTTACCACCCATAGATTTCTGTTGACAATAATTAGTGTTTTTCTGCTAATGCGCACAGTTAATGCTCAAGGGCTAAAGCTTAAGTAAAACTAAAGCTTGTGTGTGTGTGTGTGTGTGTGTGTGTGTGTGTGTGTGTGTGTGTGTGCACACACAAGTGCCTGTGGAGGTTTCTGTCATTGACTGAGTCATGTGTTTTTCATGCTTGTACGTTTGTGTTTGTGTGTGTTAGACTGACACGGGCGGACATGTGCTATATGTCATCCTCCATCCATCACCGCAGAACCTGGGAGGATGAACGGTGGAGTTTAAGTGTCTGTTGGCCCCTGCGGATGTCTGCTTGTGATGTGGAAGGAAACATGGTCTTCTTGCTGTCGGTTTGTTCCATCTTTTGTGTTCCATCAAATAAACACGTGTGACTTGATGAATCCATCTCGGTACCCTCCCCACTGTTACGGGGCAACATGGCCGGTGGTCCAACGTCGTATAACCAATAAGCATAGCGTCTGTTCACACCACAGCACCCTCCAGTGGGACAGTCGATGTGTGTACCTGCCCCGTCACACGCTCCGCTTCCTATATAGCTCCTCAGACAAATAGACATTTCATGGAAGATATGCGCAGATGGTTTTAACATGGAGCGGTGAGCTGTACTTTTCAATGGGAACTTTGAGAACGAGCTTGTCTTAAGACTAAACATTCAGCAGCGTGCCCAATGATGGGTGCCGTTAGGCCTCACATGGGGTCCTTTACTGGGAAAAATCTTTTTAGGGCAGGTCATTAAGAACTGTATACGTAGACAGAAAAACATGCAATACACAAAGCAGACAGTGTAACATAATAATGATGATAATTAATTTTATTGCCGCTCTTTTTGAGTGAAGGTTTTCTTCTTTTTTTCCCCCTTCTGCTATCTTCAGGCCTTTTACTTTTAGACGGAACTAAAAAGGATGTGCTGTCTTTTAATGACAGTGTACTTGTATTTCTACATTTCTGAGTATGTCTTACAACCTTTGATTAATGTTAGAGTTGTTGTTTTTTCTCGTTAGTTTGGAGCAGAACGCAGTCTTAAAGGGAAACAGACTTTTTCAAATGTCATTTTAAAATCTGTTCCCGACAATATCTTTGGCATCGACCAAGAATGAGCTTCTCTCGTGGCCGAGACCGTTGGCCCTGAGCAAAGATAGTTCCTATAACTGCTGAGCATCCAGTTTTGGCATTCTAGACACATTCCTTGTCCAGGTGCTGTGTATTTTCTTTTTCATACTGCATGAACAGTCCATGTAAACTTTTCTGGGCCAAATTCATTATTTATTCAAATACACAGTAAAAACTCCTCTGGCGCTCCGCCCGCCCATGGTTTATTTCTCTTATTTCCAGCCTTTAACTAGAATTACCTTGGAATAGAGTCATCTGAGTTTAGGAAAAAGATGTCATAATATTTGCACTGGTAGGAGTTTTGAATGAAAGGAATGAAACGTACCCCCAGAGCAGATAGACTTCTATATGCTATACTTTTTTTACGCTCTGTCTGGCTAAACCTCCCTGTATTGCATGTAGTGCGTGTTAGGAAAAGACCAAAATAGCAGTCGCACATTTTTTTTTACACCCTATTTGGTAAAGAAATGGCTCTTGCCACACAAGTTATTTTTATTCCTGCGGTTAGGACAATAGTGGTAGCTATTCAGTATTCACCGCTTTGGTCTGTTTCATGAGGCTTTCTTAAATTGCATATCTTTCTGCTGTTTTAACTTGCTAATAATTGCTCTTTGGTACTCAGTGCATCATTATGACATTTTTTACTGTTTGTATATTTGTGCCTGATTGTGTGTTCCCAACTTTCTTATTGCGTGTCTGTTTAGTGTGGTTTTTCACATCAATGAGCTCAAAAACACGAGAGGCACATTAGTTTTTTTCAGATAAGGATCCATTCATTCATTCATCTTCTATACCCGCTTATTCCTATTCAGGGTCACGGGGGTCTGCTGGAGCCTATCCCAGCTGTCTTAGGGCGAAGGCAGGGTACACCCTGGACAAGTCGCCAGTTCATCGCAGCAGATAAGGATCCTTTAAAAACAACAACAACACACAAATAAACGCTGTAGCCTTGTCCTAAGCACTGAAAATCTCCAGTTAGCACTCATAGCCATATAATGCCCCACTCCTTCGATTAGTTAACCTCATTAGTACAGTGTAAAGGAAACAATTGTCCCGTGCTGAATCAGGCCATTATGCTAAACGTTACTTCAATGATCCCTCCCAAATTACTTGGATTATTTTGGATTTCTGGCCAAAGCCTGTCAACAAGTATCACATAGGACAGTGGGCAGGCTGCTCTGACCCCCTCTAAGGCATATCCCAGCATGCCATCTGTTTGTCTCAGGTCAACATTCAGTCCTATGAGCATTCCACGCATACTGACACCCCGCTGCAGAATACTCTACCCACAATGCCCTTCAGCAAGCACCTGTGTTTATGGCCAAACCATGCCATGTCATTTCATTCGGCACACAGCTTGTATTTTTGTTGTTTCAACAAGAAAGCAATCGCATTGCAAGAGCAGCCCCGGCCTAGTGTGCAGTTACCGTCAGGAGAGATTTACATCATGTCCATATTGAGGAAGAGGTTTGGTAAATTCTTTTGAGAAGACTTTGATTAGTGTGATTATTTCACTTTGCAGGATTGTTTGTCTGTGGGATAATATTATTGTGGAAATACTGGTAATATTTACCTTTCTTGTGATCAATGTTGCCAACCTCACAACCGCCACCTCACAACTTGAAGACAGTGCTCGAGCAGGCGATGGCAACACTGGACAGTCTGATGTAGAAGCTGGAGTGTTACTGTTTGAGACAGTGGATTTTGCCACTGGTTATGTGTGTGTGTGAGCAGTGTATGGCAGAGATACAGTACTTGGGCTTGTGCATGTGTATGCCCATGTGCCTATATGGAGGTTTGCAGCGCTGCTGTGTGAAGACTGTCGGCGGGGGGAGTGTAGGTGCTGCCTGTACATTCACAGCAAACCCATAATGCTAAATGGGTCCATTGCTCATTTAGAGACACAGACATATGGCCACTAGGATAAATGCATAATTGGGGCCATTGGATTTGTGTTGCTTGGAACATCAACGAAATTCTCTGGGTTGCCTGTGTTGTTTTGGTGTCAGAATGGTTCATAGCAGTTATTCCTTTTCCGTGGGAGCCTCCAGTGGAGCGATACTTTTGATATTAAGTTCCAAATTTAGACAGGAAAGGGCAAAAATTTGAGCGCAAGAACCTTGTCTTTCTTCTGAAGTCACATAATAAGATATAGGGTTGTGGGATTTTGACCCTGTATCACGTCCCAGTGCTCACTGTGTGCGTTTGTTTCATTGGGCGGAGGTGTGTGTGAGAAGAAGGAGGTGGTACAAGTCGTAGTGGAACCAACCGTGCGAGCAACAAAACTGTTTTCTTAAAAAACTGAATAACAAACTTCTGGCCTCCACGGTGCTGAAAGGGGGCATTTTTAGAGTGGCCCAAGGGGCTCTTAAACCTGTGATTTATCATAGGACCCATGGTAGGGTGCAAGAACCATGAGGTACCCACCCTGAGTGTAGCAGGTGTGGCGTGAAGGCTTCACTGCAGGGCCACCGTAAAACCTGCAAAGAAGTGGGTCAGCAGTTCTCTCTCTCTGCCCTCTGGCATCTTTCAGTAAGTCAGTGGTGAAATGCTGCTGGAAATTGATCAAATAGATCCATAAGGGGAGCTAGCTGGATGTGAAATCGTTGAATACCCAAAACCAGCTGAGGTTAGCAAGATGGTTGAGCTACACTTCAGAGGAAATCAAAAAGATCCAGCTGCTGTAAAAGGTTGGTTTCTAGGCATCAATTAAAGACTCTAACGTAGTGTCCAGAAACAATACAAGGGATGTACTGAGACACAGCTAAAAGCTAATGGAAGCATGCTGATGAGAAGCACTTAGGCTAACAGGAACTAAAGGAAAGGTAAGGCCATTATCAAAATAAAAGTAAAACAAATAAAAGTTTATCATTTCAGTTGTTGTGGTCACCATAAATGCTTGAGACTGTTTTCATTCTGTCCTGAAGCTTTTAACTGACAGCCCAGCAACCCGCAACGTCTCTTCCTTAACATATGGCAATAACAAGGCTGGAGGGAGGAAAAATCAGCGAGGCGCCATATGCTGTGTGCTCTGTCAGCGGTGTATACTTTATTAATTCTTGACATAGTTTGGGTTTCCTTGGTTTACTGCCCTCTATTGTTGATGTGTGGTGCCAGTGCAGTGAAAGCAACGCGGGGTCAGAGGGAGAAGGTCAAGGTTCACTCTTGTGGGCATTGGGGCAAAAGTTCAAAACAGTTAAAGCCTAAAAAGAAAGAAGCTGATCACACACTTGGTTGAAAAGCATTGTGCGAGGTATACCCTTCCTATGCTTGTGTGCCGAAAGAATCCCACCCGGCCAAAGGGTGACATCATGAATAGGTCAATATTAACTCAGAGGCACAATACCAGCTGGGAAGAATGAGTAAATATATGTGCACGTATAAATCTCCACATAATATTCAGGTAAGCACGCAACTTGCGGATGCCGAAAGGCATCAGCGATCCGTTGCAGCGCCATCGGGTCGTGCATCCCCAGTCGTTCTCATCTTAACGGCTCACCAATATTCTTGGGTGCTTTCTCTCAGGTCTAAATTCCACAGCTCTCTGTCCCTATGGTCGAGGTGACATGAACACTTTCAGATGTTTATCCCTGTTTGCACTGCAAATTCCAAGATTGCCTCATGGTGAAGAGGGGAGGTAGCGAGGAATGTGTGAGACTTACAAAGCTAAATGCCATAAACTCATTTGAATATCCGAGAGGCCTGTGGGGCGGTGGCCGCTGAGGGAACGGATTCTTACTGCGGCGGAAGTTACTGTGGCGATGGGTTGATTGTTTATGGTTTTATGACTGTAAAATCCAAACGCACAGCTGAGCAAACGTTAAACGAAAAATAATGCATCTTACGTGGAGACAGCGAGCTTCCTGTGGGCCTGGTGCGTCTTTGGACACGCAGTGGACGCGTTTATAGCGCAGAAGCATGCACAGTTTAAAGAGAGGAGGTCACAGGAACAGAACGGGGGAAAAAAGGTCTGTGAAACTTGAAGAGTCTCACAAAGCAGCACTGCGACAGTGATAAATGAGCAGCTGAATGCAGATTGAATCTGTTGCACACTATTTGTTGTTGTTTGCCATCTACATGTTTTTACTGTTGATAAGCAGCATTCAGAGCACCAGAAAATAATATTTTCATTCTGTCCCAAAGTGGCGCTGCACCAAATGCACATACATAATGACATAATGTGAATCCTCACTGAGAACTGTTGACAATGGCATTCTGGCATAATGCACAGGAGAACTAAGCAGATGGTGGGAAATCCATCACACTGTTAGCTACACAAAGCTCCAATTCTTAGGCTTTAGGGGAAATTTACACGTTTTTTGCTTGATGATGTCCAACAATAGATAGATGCATCCCCCCAGTTGGGCACAACTTTTAAAAAAAAGAACAGCTAACCTCTTGATAAAGACTGAAGTGGAGTGGCTCTCCATTAGTGTTCTATGGTAAGGAAGTCGCCCAGGTGAAGCAGTGATGGGGCAGCAGCATACAGTCAAACAGGTGCAGGCCGGATGGCGAGAGGCAGTCGTGAGGCTCATTGAGGCTTCATTAATGGAACAGGAAGAGAAATGAAGCACGAGGACAAACACACACAACTCATTACCTCCTCACTATCGTGTACTTTTCACACCATGACTCAAAGTTTGTGTGTGTGTGCGTGTGTGTGTGTGTGTGTGCACGCGTGCGCACACGCACAAAACAAAACGAACGACAAAACAAAAAGGTATTTGGCGACTTGAAAATGGCAATTTAATTGATATAAAATGACGTTGATCGGGGTTGGTTTCATTTAGCGCTTTCTCCGTCTGCATTTTAGCCAACTTCGCTAATACACCGATAAAGCGTCACGTCACAACAGCGCACATTCCATGTCTGCCAGGTAACACCCAGAGGAGCAAAGCTGACTAAGATGACACTTGGCTGTGGGAGATGCAACAGGGGATCTACCCTTTTACACCACCACGTCACTTTGCAACCACAGGCACCAACTGTGTTTCATACACACACATGCGCACACGCATACACACACGCACGTGCATGCATTAGGCCATTGCACACTGCCGGCCTCTGTTCCATATCTTAATTCATAAAAAACCAGGGGCGGAGCAGCTGACGCAAAGGAAACAAAGGAGTCACGGCTGACATACGAAGTGTGGAGGTCACGCTATACACACACGGTACAGTAGCGCGTCACAGTTACTAAGTTGTTGTAGACAGGTGTCAAAGCTGCCCTGGAAAGAGTCGGTGGTCACACACCAACAAAGACCCTCTGAGGGAAAACAGTTTTTCTCTTTCACCCGGGCTGTGACCGACCGATTCCTGTAAGTGTTCATCAACCAGCTTTTCACCACATTCAACGCTGACTAAATGTTTCCAGGTGTAAACGCAGAGATGTTAAGTCTGTTTCTGTACACATGTTGAACTTCCACTGAGGCAGGTTGGTTCTCGGTGGATTGACCCGTAAGCAACCTGTTGAAATAGACTTCCTTTGTGCTTCACTGTGTATGTTATAAACTCTAAATTCAGGCGAAAGAATCGTTTAAAAAAAAAAGAGAGAGAAATTAAAGGTCAAAACAAAAGAATATCAGTATTAAGTTTCAAAATGTGATGTACTTGAGGCCTGTATCCTTGGCTTAATGTTAGGGGGACAAAAAAAACTACTGGGGAAATTGAGGGAATTTACTCATCTCATAAGAACTCTAGATTGTAATTTTAATGTGTAATGAAGTTGATACGCATGTTCTTAGAATAAAGTCAGGACTGTAAGGAACCATGGAGTTGTGGCCTTGAGAAGCCAGTGTTTTATCGACTAGTATAGTTGTACCACTAAGTATTCAGTGTTTGGGTTGATGTGTTTGGTTTTTTATGTTGCTTGACTGTGCATCTCAACCTCTAGCTTTCCTTCCAGACCCCAGACTTGATTGAGAAAACATTCCTGTTGTCCCGGCGTTAATCCCAACCTGGGAATGTGAGCTTGTTGTGCCACTACACTACGCTACACCACACTGCCCCACACTACTCCTTTGTCATCCCCTTACGGGGAGGTTGTACCTACTCCCGGTCCAATCTCCGGCCATCTCCATCCCCTCCATTCCTCTTGCTGCCCCACCCACCCGTCCCACCCAAGTGGCTCCACCCTCAAGCAGATATAAGCTATGTCCACAAGGTGTGTCGTCTGTTATAAGCACATATCCAAGGGTTCCCTCAGTGAGGTTGTCTGTCTGCCTGTGATCCTGCCCGCGAGTGAGACAGCAGTGATTATTTCCACCAATTAATCGGCCTTTCTAAGGTAAGCACTGTCATATTCTCATCTGTGTAATGCATTTCGTATCAACATCTGCCTGTGGTGATATTTATACAGTTATATTTCAATTTTACCCATTAACGTTGGAGTACAGCCTTTTAATAAAAGGGTTTGACCAAGTAATAACTGGTGTTCATTGAAAAAATAATTTTGTTTTTACACTTTGACTGCTTAAACTGTAAAGTCAAATATTTACCGTTTTATAAAGGTCACAATTTTTAAGACTACGGAGTCTGCTTAAAAAGAATAATTGGTCATTAATAATTATCCAATGCTGAACCAAGGAAAAAGAAATGAAAACCAAAAGACAGACAAAAATTAAATTGCTTTATTTTTCTTGGAGAGGCTTTTAAATGTCACAATGGTTTGTTGGCTTGTTTTTTTGAAATTGCCCCCACTATGTTTCACTCTAACAGCAGCAGGAAACACTCTTCACTAACAGGAGTTAAACATCTTAATCATGTCTTCAAATGTGGAATAAGTGCAAATGCCTGAACAGAGGCCGCAGCCCCGCAGGGTGCCGGATGACTTCTAAAAATCACTCGGCATCTTTGGTTGGTTCTTTGGTGCTTTGCAGCACTGTGATTTCTGCTCTGCATCCGTCGGCGCGGGTTGCCTGTGCTTAAGGCAAATATGCATTCCAATGCCTTGTGTGCTGAAAGCTGAAGCCAAACTGTCAGTTGTATAAGTTGGGAGAAAGAGCAGCAGTTTGGTGAGAAGAGGCAGCAGTGTAAACAGGTTCTATTTTCCTCTGGACTGGCTTTAACTCTGGGGATTTTTTTTTAACATGTAACATCAGCTTGGGGTTGTGATGCTGAGAGCAAAAATTGAATAGCAAAGGATTTCATATGGATGTTACATTAGAACATACAGCCACTAATATGGGTCTCTGGGCTCATCAGTTAAATGTCACCTTTGGAAAACTTTAAATTTGCCTTAAGATTTCAGTGTAAGAGATGATGAGACCCTTCTTTACACTTCCTTCAAAATAAAACCAACTTTTGCCAATGAAAATGAGTTGATGTGCGACGCAGTCACTTGAGCTGTAACATGTTGCTTGTGGTGGACAAAGTTTGCTGTAACCTGATTCAGCTATTCAGTTGGTTTCAACAAACCATGTCTTTCTGTTCAATTCTATTCATCTCAATTATGACTTATGTTTTGTCTGATTAAAAAATGCATTGTTTTATAAATAATAGAAGCGAACCTCATCAGCAGTGAACCGAGTTTGTATGAAAGACACAAACATGAAGCATCACCGTCTGAAATCCCGTATTAGTATTGTGTGTGTGTGTGTGTGTGTGTGTGTGTGTATGTGCGCGCGCACGTGTGTGCTTACGCACGCACATACAACAATGCAGCCTCCTGTACACATTATTTGGAAACCTTCAAGAATGCACAGGACAAAAGCTCTCAAAGAAAAGCCAGAATAATGGCAGAGGAAGGGGAGTAAACATGTTGGTCATTTAGCGGCACAGCTGTGGCAGTGTGTGCATGCGTGCGTGTGTGTGTAAGCTGTATTCCTCTGGTTTGTGTACGCGGGCTGTTTGAACGAGGAGGTTTGCTGTGCGACTGCAGGAGGTGTTAATTTTAAGAGGTGCGCCGTGTGATAAAAGCTGCGTTCAGGGAGCCAAAGCAGCAAAATGTTTGTTATTCCCTTAGGGGCTGCAACGTTCGTGCACAATCCCGATTCAGGCGTAAAAGGGTTTAAATCTATAAATAGTTTGCTGAGGAAAAAGAAGGTATGTGTACCAGCTTCAGTCAGGCTGTAGAACACTGAGACAGTCAGAATCAGACAGATTTTGCATTTTCTTGAAAGAACAGATTGGGTGTAATAAGAAAATACTTTCCCAACATCAGCAATCTGTTTTTGCCAATCAGCCCCTAACATGATCAGATCAACTTGGAACTGCACCTGGAGTTATCACAGCTCAACCAAACTCTTGTTCAGAGCCCTGCCGCTCCCTCCTCTTTTAGCACCATGAGCTAAAGAGACACACAGTCTAGCCCTCTGCCTTTCACTGCAGCCTGCAAGGTCAGCGACTGTCTTCAGGTCACTGAACCGGGTTGTTTTTCCAAAGGCGGAGAAGGGCCGGTGAGGGCAAAGAGACAGAAATAAGGCAGAAGGTGAGGAAGGTGCACAGGCAGCGCTCTGTTCCCACGGTGATACAGGAAGAAGACAGGACAGTCAAAGGGGAAATTGTCTGCATGTGGCGGTGAACCGAGAGCAGACAGATGTGTCTGGAGGTGTGTGGACATAGTTGAGCTGCAGACCGGCTTTATCTCATTGAAACTGTCGCGCAACCTGAACCCCATCACTGTGCGAGAAAGAGCAAAGTGGAGTAATTGGAATGAGAAGTTTCATATTTGACTCTGTGTGTCATTTGGTGGGAATCAATGAAGCCACCAGCTACACCAGCTTAGATCACTTGTTTCAGATGGATTCATAAAGCAAAGAATGCGGCAAACCTTTTTATTCACACAAAAACATGCAAGTCCAGAAGAGGTCTTTTTATGTTTGCTATTGGTCTTTACATAACAGCTTGATTTTTAACATTTAAATTCAATCAACCATTCTGTGAGTGCTGTTATGACTGCACTTTGTCTTACTGTGCCTTACTTAGGGAACAAATTGAAATATATATATATATATATATATATATATATATATATATATATATATATATATATATATATATATATATATATATATATATACATATTCATATATATATACCGAATAAGGTATACTAGAAGATCATTTTTCGTCAGACATCAGTCATGCAGAACACACAAAATATCACATATAACTACCAGCATAAAAACAACAGGTGTTTCATTACTTATTAAGATTACTATTGTCATAGTATGTAATAACAAGTGAGTAAATATACACTGCATTGTCCCCTGACCAATAAAGGGTTAAGACGGTTTGAAAATGTTTGGTCTTCTCCCTTCACTTCCTCTCCCATGAAGGAAGCTGAGGTCCAGTTTGTTGAACCATATTGTGATTGTGATAGTGTCATTATCAGTGTTGCAGTTTTAAAGCTGGGTTACACAGCTGTGCTGCAGTCCTAATGAGATTCTGTGGATTGCAGTTCTTATGGGCAAACACCGTCAGACTATGCTAAACAGAGCAGAACCAACACACGTCTTACCTGGACACACACACACACACGAGTCTCTCACAGTGCAAACCTAATGGTCAATTTACCCAGGTTTGAGGTTTGCTTATTTTTGAGACCATTTAGTCCAGATGGGACAGGCTGAGAGCTTAGCGGTGTATGACCAGCCAATCGTGATTGAGGGAGCAGATGTTCAGAAATTAGAACTCATATCCGCAGACTGTAACCAGCCTTTTTTTTTATTGTACCTATGTGGCTTTTACATTGTTAATTCTATGATCTTACTATTACATCGTTTCTTTTATGGCAATAGATACTGGCTTAGCGTTGGTCAGTTGCTTCACCATTTTTGGGCTACCAGCTGTCGCAAGGAAACACCCCAGTAGGACTCACAAATTTTCGAGCGTGCTACCATGTTGAGATGCTGCACAAAGAACAGATGTGCCCAAGCACGGCCTCACAGTCAGTAAGCTGCTAATAGAAAAAAAGATTGGATGATATGGTCATATATATTGATTATGGTTCTGTTTATTGGAGGGAAGCTCTGGTCATATACGATAACTGCAACAAAATATGTCCATAACACATGTTCTTTATGCCTTTCTATCATCATTAATTTTTATTGGCAGCAGTTGCTGTCATGCCGATTTACTTTCCACTGCCTCGTAAACACGGCAGCATGACAAGGGTGCGAATCATATCACATTTGGCTGACATCTGCTGGACGCGTACAACGTGTCTGCTCCCCCTGTTATAAATAAATGCATGTCAGACCGTCGCCACTCAGGGAGCCACATTGTTTCACACGGGTGTGCGAAAAATTAAAGTGCAAATCTTACAAATGTGAGAAACAGTCTATGGCACATTACTCACGCTATGACAACTTCTCACTGGCGTGTCACATTTATTTATATGACTTCACGTCTGACACGTGTGTTTGTACAGATGGAGGGATGACACACTTATTTTAAATTTGAGTTGGTCAAATAATGTACCTCTGTGTAGTTGCTTTGTGTAGAGGCGCAGCCTTCTCTCCGCCTGTTTTCTCTGGTAACAGGTTCAAAAGTGGAAAGTGCTGGTCAATGTTTTTGTCAGGGTACGCAAGTGGTCCTCTGGAGGCGACGCTCACACAGAATAATGTGTTGAAGAAACGTGCACCAGGTATATGCAGGAGGTGTTTGCATCACCCCGTGGTTGCCAAGGCAGTGTTATGGTGTTGTGTTATGTGACACTAAACAGATCCTTGCTGTGCGGCCCCTCTGATCTGTGGTTTCACGATTTGTCAGAATATTTCCACCTATTTAAAAACACCTTTACACACACGTGCACACGCACACAAACTAAGCTGGGAGAAAACTGAATGGAAGGCAATTAAATGGCCACGTGTTTTCTCTAGGTTTTCATGCGTGCTTAGTCTATGTTTTAGAATAGTGAAATTTTGTTTCAAATTGAATTCAGTTATTTCATCATCCTTTAAGCATTCAACTGTAATAAGATATGCACCTACCTGTTTGGATTGAGTTTGACACTATTTTTTGGACTGAAAGTTAGAAACTGCATCTGCAGGAAAAGGTGTGTCTGAATATTTTAACTGCCTAATGTCTCAGGATGAAGGCCAGTCTTTGTTCCAGCAGCAACAACCAGCAGCCACCATCCAATATGAAGTGATATTACCAGCTCTGTGTCATATATATTCTTGGGCCCAAAGAAGCCACATACATCGAATCATGTTTCTTTAATTTCTCAATTTATTGTCTACTACTTCTCTGTTAATATCAATCAGTGTTGTACTGAACAGTGTTAATTTGGGCACACTGACCCCCTACCGCATAGCACACAATTAACACATAGCATTAACAGCCTGTCTTCAGGTCAGTGTGCATAACCAGCAAATGAGATATTTATTTTTTGCTTCTTTGCTCTTTTGCAGTATCCATACTACTGACACATTCATGAACGTATTACCTTCCCTCCAAAAGTTTTTTTTTGATTTTGGCATTTCCATTGACAAAAGTTAGTCGCATTCCTCTGATGTCTTTAGTGCGTCTGCTGCTCTCTGGAAAGTAGGTGGTCTTTTTTCAAAGGCTCTCACTCATCAGGACACAGTGTCACGGCCATGTCAAAATCACCAGTCCACTGAGAAAAGGTCAGAGGGTGGAAAAGACCCAAGCTGCGCTGATTGAGCGGATACTAAGGATGCAAACTAGACAAACTACAGATTGGTCAGAATAAAACGCAAGTTGGGGATATGGTGAAACACAGTTTGGCAGAAAATGAATGACCCAAATGTACCCCAAATGTAAACTGCACTCACATTTCATAACAAGCATTTTGTGGTTTTGTAGAATTATATAATTTTTGTAACTATAATTGAAATATGAAAACATGATCATACACAAGCAAAATGTGAAGGACTATTGACTTCTTTTTAAAAAATTTCAGCAAATGCTACATGTCTTATTCCCGAGTGCTTGCTTTGTTTTCTACAATGTATATGCATATATGCAGCCCTTCCTGATATTTTTCCTTCACTACCTTCCACACAGGCTGTGATCATGCATCCCCTCCCTGTCCCCCTCCTCCTGACCTTGCTGCAACTTGCTGTTCTTACTTATGTAAGTGGCGGAGCATACTATGGACACAAGCAACGCCCTCAACCGTATCAGCCCATGCAGCACATGCAACACATGGGGATGGGCAAAGAAGGCTTTCCCCAACAACAATACCTCAGAAAAGAGGTGCCCTATATGCAATATCCCCACTACAGGAAGGAGCTACCCCAGATGCCCATGCACAAAGGAAAAGGAAAAGAAACTGGACGTAAAGGAGGAACTTATGATGGGGGCTCAGACAAAGGTAGAGATGTAAAAGTTTTACATAACTGACTCTTGTAAGAATATAAGGATAGAATTGTATTTTTCTATTTGAATTATATTCTTTAGATTTTGGAAACACCAGAAAATTGAGAGTGACATAGTTCACTGACTGTTGTTTAGACAACTAATTAAATTAAGTGTCTTGTCCGTCCATGTTCATATCATTTGTTTGATTATTTCCCTATTGATTTCAGGTCAGACCGTTCCAAGTGGTGCTGAAGGAATTCCCCAAGGAGAGCAAGGTCCCGCAGGGCCACCTGGGCCAGAGGGACCTCCTGGGCCTCCTGGACCCCCAGGTAATGGAGAGCAAGGACCAGCAGGAACCCCTGGACCTCCTGGTCTACCGGGAGCACCTGGAGTGGGAAAGCCAGGCTTGCCGGGATTACCGGGCAAACCAGGAAGAATTGGTGATGCTGGCCCTAAAGGAGAAATTGGGCCTCAGGGTGAAGAAGGCCCAGCTGGTCAACCAGGTCCCCCAGGCCCTTCAGGGCCACCTGGGCTACCAGGGATGGGTAAGCCAGGTGGACAGGGTCTACCAGGTCAGCCTGGACCCAAAGGAGAGCCAGGCCACAAAGGTCTCCCAGGACTTCCTGGATTACCAGGACCAAAAGGAGACAAGGGAATGGGACAACCCGGACAGCCTGGTCACAAAGGTCTCCCTGGGATGCCAGGACCTGCTGGCCCAAGAGGCCTGCCTGGTTTTGGAAAACCTGGATTGAATGGGGCACCAGGACCACAAGGAACACCTGGAGATAAAGGACTCCCTGGAGAACAAGGACCAGCTGGCCCTTCTGGGGAAAAAGGTTCACCGGGTCCTCCTGGTTTACCAGGTCAAGGAAAGCCTGGTCAAAATGGTCTGCCAGGGCAACCTGGTATGCCAGGGGCTAAAGGTCATCCAGGTCCACCAGGATTGCCTGGAAAGCCAGGGCTCCCAGGATTTGGTAAACCAGGACTTCCAGGACCAAAGGGTGATAAAGGTTTGGTTGGTCCACCTGGATCTCAAGGACCAAAAGGAGAAAAGGGTCATGGGGGACTACCTGGTATGCTTGGTCCACCTGGACCAAATGGTCCACCAGGACCAGCAGGCCCTATAGGGCCTCCTGGGGGTTTAGGTCTACCTGGTCCCAAAGGCGAGTGCGGTGAAGGAGGACCTAAAGGTCTTGCTGGAATCCAGGGTGAACCTGGGCCTGCTGGTATACCTGGCAAAGATGGTCTGCCAGGTGAGAATGGGGAGCCAGGACCAAGAGGTCCACCGGGTCCCGTTGGCGTAAAAGGAGATGCTGGACCAAAAGGTCTTTCTGGGACTCCAGGTGCACTGGGTCTTCCTGGGCCAAAGGGTCAAGATGGATTACCTGGTGAAATTGGACCTCAAGGTCCTAAGGGAATTCCTGGAATGGATGGAGCAGCAGGCCCAATTGGACCTTCTGGTATTCCTGGGTCAAAAGGAGATATTGGTCAACCTGGCCCACCAGGCATTCCAGGTGAGGGTACTCCAGGTATTATTGGTCCTATAGGACCACCAGGAAAAGAGGGTCCTTCAGGACCCCAGGGACAACCAGGTCTCCCTGGTTCTCCTGGACCACCTGGCCCACCAGGAGAATCTGGTTTGTCTCCTGACATGGCTGGAGTGCTCTCTCAAATGGGCCCGGGTCTAGATGGTGTAAAGGCTGGTGGTTATGGGAAAAAGGGCAAGTATAATGGAAATGGGGCAGAGGTAATGGGTGCCAGTGGGTTAGAAATGCCAGCTTTCACAGCTGTAGTAACCACTCCCTTTCCACCTGTGGGTGTTCCAGTTGTCTTTGACAAGCTCTTATATAATGGTCGCCAAAACTACAATCCTGAGACAGGAATTTTCACTTGTGACATACCTGGCATCTATTATTTTGCCTATCATGTTCACTGCAAAGGAGCTAATGTGTGGGTGGCTTTAATGAGGAACAATGAACCAGTGATGTATACATACGATGAATATAAAAAGGGCTTTTTGGATCAAGCATCAGGGAGTGCAGTGTTACCTCTGCAACCTGGTGATACTGTTTACGTTCAGTTGCCGTCAGATCAGGCAGCTGGACTTTATGCTGGTCAATATGTGCACTCCTCCTTTTCTGGCTATTTATTATATCCAATGTAATGTCACAAGCCTAACGGAAATAAAGGCTCCATAAAGAGGAAAGTGAAAGCTTATGTTTGCATGGAAAAGAACACAATCACGATTCAACTTAATCTGGATAGTTCAAGTACAGTCAACAAATTATTAATCTTGTCCATAGGAATAAGAGGATCAAACATCTTCAAGGACCTAAGTATGACACCTGATATGCATAAAGTGGCTTTTATACTCTAAAGCCTTTGAACCTTGTAATTGCAAATAGGTTTCTACAGTTTTCAAGACATAAAAGAATGTATGTGAAGGCATGAGAAGACATTATGTATCTTAATACATTATGCAATGTATGCCATGTGTGCCAAAATCCATGAGAGTGCAATACGTTACAAACTATTGATATTGGGGGAGCATGACAGGAAACCAAAAATTATATGCTAAAAAAAAATCTTTGAAATATACCAACCCATATTTCATAATTAAAAGACAGATTTTTTTTTTCCTCTTCAAAACTGGCAGCTACCCCATATGGTAAAGAATGTGAATGACAGTAGAACACATAAAATGTTAACTTTTGCTTAAAAAATAAAATAAAGTTCATATCTTTTGTGTTGTGGATGATGATGATGTAACATCATGGAGAAGTGCAAGGCATCAGTATGGTTACCATTGGGAGTTTTTGCTGGGTCTTGAGGCAGTGCACTCCTGGCCATTGAGCTGCAAATGAGAGAGGTTTAGAGAAGTTCAAGATGTTTTAGCTGATGCAGAACAGATAGGAAAGAATTGAAGGTGCTTGTATGTGGCATGTATGTGGGTATGGTGGTATGGTGGTTGAAGCACCAAAAAATGTAAAATCGGTCACTCGACTCAAGTTTTTGAAGTAATATTTACAGAGTAGAAATGAAGAAAATGTTTTTTTTCCATCTCGGAAAATGTATGTAGTGCCTCCACAGACCATTTTTGTGCCAAAGTACACATATGACATATTATATTGCGCTGAAAATGGAACCACTGCATTAGATATTTTATTGTTGAAATTCGACCCACATTCCTGTAACACAAAGTAAATCATAATTTCATTATTAGAACAGTCGTAAAAAGTAAACATGAGGTCATAGTATTTAATATTTGGGAAACCAAGATTTGTTTGTCTTAAATTATACAGTGGGACTTTCATACTGTCTTGTCCTTCTTGGGCTGTTTGTGCTGTTTCATAACATCCTGTCACATTTAACATTCTCTGATGCCTGGTTTATACTGAACATTGACTAAGCTTTTTCAACAGCTTTTGTCTCATTTTTCTATTAACTATGTACAAACAATGCCAAGGACATATAGCATGCCAATTCATTATGAAAAATAAATGTATATTTCTGCTTTTAACCGTGGTGCTAATACTGTCATTGTAACCATGTTATGTCTTATTGTTTCACTTTTGATATTGATGCTCATGTTTCTGTTTTTTTTCTAAATAAAAACTGTTTTAGTAAAAATAAATGAATGTTGAGATCTCTGATTCTACATGCACTTTCTAACGATGATAAACTGCTTAATTTCTTTCTTTTGATGATAGTAGCAACAACTGATCATTAGTACAGGAGATAGCCAATTACATTTCCTTTCTTCATGTTCTTTTTTAAATCATCATCATCATCATCATCATCATCTTTGCTTAAGTTACGTTTCTCCTTTGCCAACCGGTTAAAAAAAAACAGCTCCTTTAAATCTAAATTTATCAATGAGTTGATTGCCAGTGAAAGATGCTGATGCTGCGGTGGGAGGGGTTTTCTACTGAGACTGTGCGCAGGCGCATGGCAGTTACGACGACGTTCAGATGTCTCTCCCTTTGTCATCACTGTGTTAAAAATTGGGAGCACTGCAAGACCTACAGGAAGTGCACAAAGGGTACGAATCTGTAAATGGTGATGTCCGCATTTTGTTGTCATGAGCTTGTATACCATGTCTGTGCTAAACCGTACAATTAATAACAATAGGACAGCGCTAAACTTAGATTGTATCAGTAAGGTAAAGCGAGAAAGGGAGAGTTAGCATTTAGAGCTAACATGCTAGCAAGCTTCACGTCGGTACAATAGTCCTAATATTTTTGCGATGTATTAAATGTCTTCGGTGTTTAGAGGGTATGAACAGCCATGCTGTGACCTAAAGGATTATCCTGAATTGTTATTAATCGAATATTGTTTGCTTGTCAACGACTTTTTTTTTTCCTGTTCAAAATCTTTATTATATTTAGGCTTTGGGCTGATGCAAAAATAGGCTAATGAAAGGCATCGCTTTTAATTAATTTGGCTGTGACAGGCACCTTGCACTAAATTTTGAGCATAACCCTATTCAAAGTTACTAGAATACTATCAACTGTAGTTGTCTCATTTTCACCTTGCCATGTTTGGAGTTCTAATGTAAAATTTTATTACTCACCAGGTTCTGCTCAAGATGACGTCTCGAGGGAACCCCAGAGCTGCTAGTAGAAATGGAAGTGACTTTAAACCCAAAGAGAGGGTGGTCCCACTTTACCAAATGTGGTAAGTGACCTCTGATATTGTCATATTTTTTGTTTATTATTCTTATTATTTCATAACAATTATGAAATGTTTTGCAGCGCGTCACTAAAATCGGAGATCCGGAAGCTGAACCTGGTCCACCTTCTCCTCTGGCTGTTAGTGGCCGCCCAGGTGACCGTCAGCCACTGCGGTCTGGTGTCACACGACACTGTGTCCAAGCCGTACCAGTGGGAGTACCCCTACCTTCTCAGCTTCATCCCCTTGCTGTGCAGCAGCCTGTCACTTCCAAAGAGCAATATCAGTTACCTGGTCATATCCATGATAAGCGCGGGACTCTTCTCCGTGGCACCCCTGATTTACGGCGGAATGGAGATGTTCCCTGTGGCGCAGCAGCTCTATCGCAATGGAAAAGCCTATCGCTTTATCTTCGGCTTCTCTGCGGTGACTGTTATGTATCTCGTGATGGTGATTGCTGTCCAGGTGCACGCCTGGCAGTTGTACTACATGAAGAAGCTATTAGACTCTTGGTTCGACACTACTCAGGAAAAGAAGAAGAAATGATTAACTACCAACTGGTTACTGGGAAAAGCTGGAATTCTGTGTACCTTTCATATTTCTCAGTCTTTGTTTTGTTTTATTGTTAATATGTAGCCCTCATTTAATACGTACTGAAATCCTTAAGAGACAGAGGATAAAATAAAATCCTGTTAATTTATTTATTGATCTATTATAACAGATGTTTCACATATTATATTTGGAGCAGCACTACTGCTATCTTATTTATTCATCATAGCTGAGAATCTTTGGAGGCATGAGTCATTTTTATCTCTGTAATATGCAAAGTATTGTTATTTGATGATTATGCAAATAAACTGATAATAAACTGTCATTGGATTATGATACTGGTTTACTGCACAGCACTTTAAGTGTTGACTCCTTCCTCAGTTCTACCTCGCACAACATATCCAGTGTAATCTGAGTACATGTGACCAATTGCATTAAATCAAATGAGTCAAAATATCTGCAGTTCGTGGTGAAAAATGAGTTAAACAGACTCGATGATTGTTGGTAAGTGGAGTTTTAAATGACTTCACCGATTAACAGTTGACTGTGAAACATTAGACGTAAAAAGGTGACCAACACATAAATTGCGCAAAATCGTTTTGAACGAAATTTAGTTGGTTCGAACGTGTGTTTTGACAACCAATATTTACAGTGAAGCAAGACGTAATGCGTTGCACTTTGCCCCACGTGGTGTGCGCCTGCGTGCTTTGAATGCCACGTACTGGTTGACGTTTACACCACTTGGGACACTTCCTGGTGCTGACTGCCAGGTCTGACCAGGCCAGCAAAATTAATTTACACAGTTTGGGAATAACCTGTGAAAAGGAGCGTGGTCAAGTCGTCAGAGTCAGCAGGTAATATTGTAGTTATAGTTTCCTTCCGGGCAGAATCTAGGCCGTGACTCTGTTTGAAGCTAACACTTTACGTGTTGTCGAGCTATGCGACGTTATTTCGCTTCTCTTCTGAGCGACTGTGCTTTCGCTACGCGGGGGGAAGCACTAGCTCACACAAACAGGTGTGTCCTCCAGTAACCTGTTTAACAGTTGCTGTGTGTTCTATTTTGTGCTGCAAAGTTGACCCAGTCCCAGAGAAAGACTACTACTATGTGTCTTGCTTCTGACTCGAATGCTGAGACTAGATATCTAAACGCTTAAAGGGTTTCTTAAAAAAAACGATGCAAATAAATTATTATACTTAATTGAAATAGCTTCTTCACTGTACCTTGTAAAACTACGCAAAGTTTTAGCCTTTCAGTCCATCTGCTGGCTACACTGCGGCCGCTGACAAGGCAGCGTCGAGGCGGCCTGGCTAACATTAGCAAGTCCATTGCTTGCTGATTGCGGGCCACTGAAAGATGACTTTGCGAATAAGGCCGTTTCAACGCTGTCCTTATCTGCCTTCGCCATCCCATAAGAGCACGTTAAGCATTTGATTCCGACATGTCGGACGCTCTTCGGGTGTGCCCCGGCCCGATAAAAATCTGTTTGTTTTTGACCCGTTTATTTTCACCGTAATGGTATGCTAACCGCTAGCTACAGCCACAATCCCTAGCATCCAGCCAATTATACATCTGGCTGCAGCGGAGGAAGCAGCAAGGTAGCATTGCTGAGACCAATAAAGCCTAGCATTTCCAGGCAGACACGTTAGTCATGAAATTGGACATTTCAACGAATTCTGAAGTGATAATTAAACCTTTACTGAGTTAAACCATGTACGGATCAACGGTTCCGTCTTTAAAATACAAATGACCGCTTTATGCACTTGTGCGCGGTTAAGATTCTCTACAGCTGTCACTACGACTTCCTCAGCTGATATTTGACCTTTGACTTTGCAGCGAGCCTTGACGTGGGTTCGTGTCGTACTGTGTGCCGACCTTTGCCTAAAGTGAAGCATGCAATCAGTCTGAACACTTGATTAAAACAGCCTCGCTGTTCAGGGTTGGCCTCTGGAGAAGCTCTGTACCCTATTTTGTAATCACTCCGGTGCTTTTAAAGAACGACATTAAAGCTGATGTCCTTTTCTGCTGATTAACCTACTTTATCTTGGGTTTTCATGATAAAAGCACTGACTTGTCTTGTCGCCTTCTCCCATTCCCCCAGTCTTACTGAATGCCTCTGATTGACTAGCTTTACTAATACATTACATTTTAATGTCTCCAGCCAACTTTTATTCTGTACTGGACTGAGCAAGGTGAACGTCATTCCTGCAAAATGCCGCAGTTCCAAGCTGCTTTGCTTACTTATCAACACGCCCAAGTTACTTGTCAGCGCTTCAATGGATATTTATAAATAATATTTTTCTACAGCAACCATCCACATTTAATCCGGTGTCATTTTTTTTTGTGGCGGAACAGAGGGAAAGTTGTGTCAATAAACAAGTTGTTTGGAAACCTGTCCTCTGAACCTCCCTACTGCTCGCAGTGCTGGAAGCAGGAAAGGTCGGACGGCACCATGAACGGCCAGCTGGACCTGAGTGGAAAGCTGATCATCAAAGCCCAGCTGGGCGACGATATCAGACGTATCCCCATCCACAACGAGGACATCACCTACGATGAGCTGGTGCTGATGATGCAGCGTGTCTTCAGGGGGAAGCTGCAGAGTAACGACGAGGTGACCATCAAATACAAGGATGAAGGTGAGTCTGAGCGCGTGGCCCAGTTGGCGCTCCTAGTTGACTGCACACTTATTACACTGCACTACATGCCTTGATGACCAAAGGAAGAGTGACTTGTCATCTCTGATCAGGCTTTGGTTTGGTATTTCATTCTGCAGTGTGTGATGTGGTTTTCCTCCTTGTGTTTTTCCAGACGACGATCTTATCACCATCTTTGACAGCTCCGACCTCTCCTTTGCCATCCAGTGCAGTAGAATACTCAAGCTCACTCTGTTTGGTAAGCTATTAAATGAGCATTTCCTAAGTGACCTTAGTTTTATTCTGCTGACGACCTCAAGATGAAGATGTGTTGCAGTTGTTGTCACAGCACCCCAACACTGGAGGGCAGTCCAGTGCATGTTTCATACAAAAGTCTCCATTCATTCCTTATTCATGCATTCTAATAAGTTTTGTATTTCCATGTCGGTAAGGCAAGAGACTGTTAGTCATTTAGATAAGTCATCTGTGCAAGTCGTATTGGTTCTTGATTTTAATGGTAAAAAGTCAAGTTGCCTGAGTCGGCAGTCAGTGTGCAACCCTCGGGCTGTGTGATCTAAGGTGTGGACCACAGAAAGAACAACTTCATTCAGCAAGCAGGGAGCCTCACCCTAACAGTTAAGGCCCTTATGCAGAGTGACTAAGAGACTGAGACTCTGCTGTGTGACACAGCCAGCCCTCATTCATAGATGTTTTGTTCATCAACCTCAATAAAGGGCAAGATCCACACCCCCACTTGCCCAGTGAGCGTATTGATTATTGAAAATCACATAAGATCAGAAAGTCACTCTTCTATTTGATTTTCATTTACAACTTTAAGTTATTTCCTTAAAAAAAACAAATTTCCTCTCAGACAAGCAAGTCACTGTCATGGTTTTCATACTGTTTTAAAACTACAGTATCTCCACATTAAGACATTATTGAGTTGCCAACCCACAGCTCTGTTAGCACTCTGCAACCACTCACTCATGCAGACCTTCTCAGGTTACCATGCAGTGCTTTCACCGTCCAGCACAAATTACAGAATAGAGCTGAGGTGGATCAGCGTCCTCAGGTCTGATGTCCATGAATAAATCACATCAGAATTGGATCAGTTCTGCTTCCTTTTTAATTGAAAGACCTGTGGACTGAACAGGCTTCTATGATTTTTGAAATCTGAATTAAAATAATCTACAACAGAATCATTTGTTGTGGAAACAAAGGGATTTTAGGAGAGAACGACCCCTGTTAATCTGGCATTTTACTGATAAACAGCACAACAGCCGGATTTATTCATTGGTGCATATTAAAGCAGTGCCATCTGGCCAGTGTTCACTCGGCTCCATTGTTTGTAAAATGCATGCTTGGCAATTGAGTGGTTGTGAAGCTACTGATGTGAAAGGCCTTACTGGATCTGATCATGTGATAGATGAGATGTGTAGTCATAAGTGTCGCACGTCATCCTTCCTCTTGAGCTGCTTGCAGTGTATAATCAGCAGGTTTTGCCTAAACTAAGAGCTGCTCTATACTGTGGTAGTAGGTCATAACCCAGCAGTTAGTCCTACACAAACTTTAGTTAATATTCCACAGTCAACACACTTAGAAATTATTATTTTTGACCCTGCCTCTAAATTTGCCTTCTCTTTATCATCCCGTTATCTGCAGTGAACGGCCAGCCGCGGCCTTTGGAGTCCAGTCAGGTGAAGTACCTGCGCAGGGAGCTCATCGAGCTCAGAAACAAAGTCAACAACCTCCTGGACAGCCTGGAGCCCCCCACAGAGTCCGGACTGGCTGCTACAGCACTAGAAAGTGGCAAGTGCACACGCTGGCGCTCACACAGACACACACGGCCATGTTGGATAAGTGGTTTGGTCTTTGCATTGTGGGAAATAGAACAGAGAATTCATAAACTGGTGCCATTACAGAGTTTGTCCACTAGAGAGCACAAACTCACTTTGTTATTTGAGATGCAGTCAGCTCTGCTAGCTGGTGAAAACTCCATGCATGCATTCATTAATGCATTTACTCATCATAGTTCTCCGTGTCTGTCTGCAGATTCAGGGGATGGACGTGAAAGCAAGGTAGTCGCCGCCGACCCCACAGTGAAACAGGCCACTCCCGTCAGTGCGGCCAGCATGTCGGCCTTTGACCCATTAAAGAACCAGGATGAAGTCAACAAGAATGTCATCTCAGCTTTCGGTCTGAGTGAGGACCAGGCTGCAGGTACTGCACGCTGTGAAAGCTGCAGGGACATTTAAAATAAAAAGTCTCTTCTGTGCTTCCTTTAAAAAAACAAAAAAACAATCTGTCTCTCAACTTGTGACCAGCAGCGCCCCCTGCAGTTGCACCAGAGGAGCGCTCTGGAACTCCTGACAGCATTGCCTCGTCCTCGTCTGCAGCCCCGCAGCCAGCCACAGCCCCCCAGCCACAGCCTCCCTATCCTGGAGTACAGCAGGGACCCCCAGCTGGCATGGATGGTAAGAGAAATACATGCTTTTTCTATTAATGATGCAAGGTGGACTTTCCTCATCTTTGAGGAGTTCAATGGTAGACTAGAGATATGGAGAAAATATTGGGATGATGTGGGAACGTCATATGGCAAAATATTATAGTTTCTATTCCTGCAGATGTGGGATGTTTTAGAAAATATGACTTCCAAACTCGACCGGAAAAAGGTGGTTTGTCCTCTCTGGGTTGATGGAGAGTCCCTGACTCAGGCGGAGGAGTTCAAGTATCTCTGGGTCTTTTTCACGAGTGAGGGAAAGATGGAGTACGAGATCGACAGGCGGATCGGTGCAGTGTTGTTGTATTGATTTGTCGTGGTGAAGGAAGAGCTTAACGGAAAGATGAAGCTCTCGATCTACCAGTCGATCTACGCTCCTACCCACACCTATGGTCATGGGCTTTGGGTAATGACCGAAATAACAGGTCACGGATGCAAGCGGCCAAAATGAGTTTCCTCTGTAGTGTGGCTGGGCTGAGGCACCTTTAGGGACAGTGTGAGGAGCTCAGTCACCCAGGTGGAGTTTGGAGTAGAGCCGCTGCTCCTCCACATCGAGAGGAGCCAGCTGAGACGGCTCAGGCATCTGTCTCTGATGCCTCCCTGGAGAGGTGTTCCGGGCATGTCCCACCGGAGGGAGTCCCTGGGGAAGACCCAGGACTGTCTCAGCTGTCCTGGGAACGCCTTGGGATCCCACCGGATGAGCTGGAGGAGGTGGCTGGGTGCCAGGGAAGTCCTGGTGTCTCTGCTGAGACTGTTACCCCCATGACCTGACTAAGAGGCGGAGGATGGACGGACGGACGGACGGACGGATGGACAGACTTCCAAACTGTTTTTTGTTTCAATTTTTTTACACATTCATCTTGTCCAAAACCATAGATTCTGTCCATAGTCTTTATTATTACTGAACTTCCACATACTAAAACAGAGAGTGTAAGAAACACAATGCAAGAAAACCTTGAGTTTTAATCAGTGGAAACTTAGATTTGTGCAGCCGATGCTCTTGCTCTAGCATGATGTGCTTCATAAAATGGCCTGGTGTTTTCTTTAGTTTTTTCTTTTTTTTCCCTGGTGTGAAGTTTCGAAACTTGATCTGCATGAAGTGTTTTGTTTTGTCTGCGTGAGAAATGCAGCTGTCCTCACTCAGCCTCTGATCATCTCATGGTCAGGTGAGCTCAGCAGTAGCATAACTGACCTGCTCAGGTCCAAGTGGAGTGAAATAAGAATCCTGGGGTCAGAGGGTGTCTGACAGCCACGCATCACTCTTGCGTAACACTCCTGATGGATTACAGACAGAGGAGAAGGAGCTAATTTAACACACATGCCTCCTCCTCACGCAGTAAAAACCTCAGTGTTGTCCCCGAAGGTGCAGCCGTTGAGATAACAGATGGTTGCCTCATTATGTGACTCCTTTAAAAAAAAAAAAAAAACACACACTAAGGAGATCTACTTACATCCAAATATTTAGTCGACAGGTGTCTCGAAGTAAAACGTTTTTGGCTCATTATGATTGAAAATTTAAATTCAGTCTGAAGTTTTTCTACCTTCGTTGGTTTAGAAGAGTTTCTGCTTTAATATGACTTCACATATTTGCTGACTGAATTTCGGGGAAAACTTGATTCATTGTGTGCCAGAAGAAATGTTACGCTTGAACAGTTGGCTTGCTCTCTGTTTGCCTCAGAAACTGTGGAAGTTTCAGGGGGAAAACTCTTAGTTGATTATTGGATGGCAGGTGATTTTTAAACACGTTTTGTCAGTGGCTTAGTATTCGTGACAGGACGTACAGACAAAGCTCTCAGCTAGCAGTCTTTGTATCTGAGTCTTTGCAACTGTTTGCGTAGTTGCACTGGTGCACTGCAGCTGTGCATTGTTAGATGTGATGCATTAAGATGCATCACATCCTGCAGCTGCCATCTGATAAAGATAAATGAAGCGTTGAGATGATTATCTTTCCGACACTAAACTGTACAAAAGTAAAAGTAAAAGTCTCAGCACTATCTCTTGTTTCTGGTAATAGGTCAGGTGTACCAGCAATACCAGGCTCCAGGTGGATACCCGCCTCAGCAACCTGGTGCCCCACAGCAGCAGCAACCGCAGCAGTATGGGATGCAGTACCCCGGTAAGAACAAAACAACTAAGAAAAACTGCCAAAGGTAAAGAGGTAACCTGGCCCGTCTGGGCTATAGTGTAAGTTAATTTCTCTGTCCTCTGCAGGCTACAGCACTCAGCCCGGAGCCCCCCAGCCCGGCCCACCGCAGCAGCCGCAGCCGCAGCAGCCGCAGCAGCCGCAACAGCAGTTCCAGAACTACGCTCCTCCCTCCTCCCAGGCGCCGAGCCAGGGGCCAGCGCCAGGCTTCCAGGGTGGCCAGCAGGCGCCGCCGCCGCCGCATCCATCTCAGGGAGCCCAGCAGTACCCGCCGGGAACCTTCCCTCCCCAAAACTATACCTCCCAGGCCTCCCAGCCTGCCAACTACAGCCTGCCGCCCAGCTCCCAGCCCGGCTCAGGGTACCAGCCGCGCCCGGCGTTCACCACGCCTCCGGGCGGCACCCCTCCCCCAGGGTCCGCTAACCCGTATGCCCGCAACCGACCCCCCTACGGCCAGGGCTACACCCAGCCGGGCCCCGGGTACCGGTAAGAGGAGAGCGGGTAACACTGCTCCTCCATGCAGCCCCTTAAAGCCCCTTTCCTCTATATATGTGGCTCCACTTGTTTGGCCTGGGTGCAGGAAATATGGTCTATCACTGCATCCTTCCACCACCACTAGACCCCCACCCGTACAAATAAGTTCATATATAAAACACGAAGCCCCTCTTGCCCCCCATTCTGATGGTTTGTGTTTGTATGCTGTCTGTCTCACACGCACCGCTTCGCTGTGCTCCCGGTGTTTGTCCCTGCTGTTTTTTCTTTTCCCCTCCATTCTGTTGTGTCTCCTCCACCAGTGTCTCATCAGCCCTACCGTGACCCCCCGCTGCCCCTCCACCTCGCCGTAGTAGTCAGTAACCAGTCTGTATGCACACACCTGGAAGACCAAAACAGGCTGCTGCACTTAGCGTTTTCATCATCGTGGCGTTTTCTTTGTTTTGCACGAGAGCGAGATCAGCGCCCCCACGGAACCTAGAAGCCGACGCTTGCAAAATGACAAGTTACCCGTTTTTCATTTGTTTTTCGTTCCCTCGTTGTTTTTTTTTTTGTTTGGTTATTTTGTTTGTTTCGCTGTTTGATTTTGTCACCATGTCTGTGTCAATGAATCCGCCCCCATGTTGGGAACACTAACCTAGGTGATGAGTTGAGGGAGGTGTATATCCCAGCATCATGAAGAACGCTCTATAGCTGATATGTCACCTCCAGTAAGGCTTGTTTATCCTTTCTCTTTATCACTGGTTTTTACTAATACATTGATTTCCACCTTCAACTGCGTTTAGTTGTTAATGTATAAACTGTAACATTTTTTTTTTTTCTTTAACCTAATAAATGATTTAGACCCAGCTGATGTTTGTCCACATTTGTGTCGGTCTCGGCTTCCATTGTTCTCTCCTCGTTGCCTTCTGACTGGTACTTTCTGACTTCATGTCTCGGTGAGGTTTGGCGTCAGTTCCACTTCTCCTCCGCCCAGGTTTGGAAAAACTGCTGTAATGCTGCTCTTGTTATTTTGTTTTGCTGCCTGTGGTCAGAGTTTGGCTGTGTTTGTGTGAGTATGTGGTTGATTTTTGTGTCGTACTGTCAGACTAAGTGAGAAGGATGGCGTGCAGACGGGTTATTAAAGATATTTTATATTAATGCAGAATCGCGCTCGACGTGGCCTGTGCCAAGAAAACACAATTTGTTTTTTTAAATGATCTTCTTGTCGGCTTTAAATCATGTGCCGTGTTGATAGTTAGCATTATAATCAATGATCTACTTTACTGACCCAGTCTGGACGTAAATGTTAAAAAAAAAAATCAAAAAAATTTTTTAAAAGGCCCAAAACTGAACCAAAAGATCGTCCAATGATGGTAAAATGCAAAATCTCAACATGTCTGAAAAAGAAAAACAAAAAATGACATATGTAAAAAAAAAAAAAAAAAAAAATCTGAGACAAAAAAGAATCCAAAAAACACTTTTAAAAAGCCTGAACTCACTGAAATAACCGTCATATGATAGTTTAGCATGAGACAAAGTGGTACAATGCAAAATGTCAATATGTCCGAAAATTCAAAAAAAAACAAAACCTACTAGTATGTCATACTATAGTATAGTATCCATTGAGAATGAAGAGCCACCAATCTTAAAAAAGATTTATTGTCAGAAACATACATGTTGAGCCATAAACAATTGGAGTCATGCCAGATGTGGGAATAATTCCAATTTCTCAAACTAAACTTTATATAAATCTGGCACGTGACTGCATGAGCATAACAAATGCATGAATCTTTTGAGTAATGTCTTTGAAATCAAGTTAAAGCTTTGCTTGCAAGCTTTGCAACAAGTTGGTCCCCAAGGCCATTAATGCGAAAACTATATCTTCCATTGTGCATAAACCGTTTTTAACGCCATATACATATATAAACAAATGTTAGATAGTGTGCAAACAGGAACTGCTGGTGATACCTTAGGGTCTGCAGAAGGTCAGTTCAGCCTCAACTTGCATTTTACGTGGTTCACATGTGCGATAATGGTACAATTGGCAACCTTTTTTGTACAGAAATGACCAATGTGTGTGCTCATTGACAAGTATTGGGGACCATTTTTTCTTCAGATATTTCAAACGCCGTACACTATACAATATTTAGCAAAAATCCTTTTGATAAATAATATAATACAAGTTACATTATTACTCTTTGGGAGCCCGCTTCCCAATGTTTTCACTGTGATTTTTGTATATTCACTATTTCACTTTTCAAGTTCTTCATTAACATATTGACCAATGTTATAAATGGAGGTTGGTGGCACTTGACAATCCTGCTCTGTTCATAACAGGAACAGTAGGCTGAGTTAGAACAGGCCAACCTACAGCGCCCATCGTGACATGAAAGAATAGCTCCTCCTCTTCTCTCCAGCCCTTAAGTGTCTTTGCTAACACCGCAAATCTCATTCCGTTTGGATAACCTCTTACCATTTGCCAGGTATAGGTGTGCCACACTCATACCATCCTACATAAGTTGCGTGAGACCTTCCCCCAATCTCTCCAAAGCTCACAGGTTCCTGTCTTATTGATCTATAAAACCCTAAAAAAAAAGAAGATGACAGATATGAGTCTAAAACAGCCCAAGATTCCAAATGATTACTTAATGATTACGATCGTCAAAGTACCTAGTCTTCTTGGTAACAGGTCTGCGGGCATGTTATTGCCAGTGCGCCCATCCAGAAAAGAGTCCACAAATTGGCAGTGGTCCTCACCATATCCTGATTGATCTCCAATATTGTAGAACTTCCCTGTAGAAAAAAAAAAAACAGCATAAGAATGTTTGGGATGGCAATAAATATTTAGTTAAGACTTTAAATTTACGTGTACTTACCATTTAGAGAGTCACTCAGGTAAATCTGGTATCTCAGGGAGTTGCACAGCTGGATGCCCACAAACTTCCGGTACCATGTCCTCTTCACAAACATCCTACCATTGCATTCAGAGTAGGCATCAGATTGAAATGGGATCTGAGTCCAGATGGCATCTTTGCCTGTGGAGAGTTGACAGGAGGCCGACATATTAATAATCATGTGTGAACAGAATCCAAGGCTATTACAGTTAAACAATTTAATACACATTTTATTAGAACAACTTTAAGTGAGGAAGAATGCTATTCACCTGATACGTGTTCGCTCACTCGTGGATCCGCTACAAGTGTGAGAGCAAATTACAGTGATTATAACCATCACAAGAACTACATATCAACACAAAGACATGAAACATTTTGACTTATCAGGCAGAGCAAAGCCAAACTTGCACTGGTGCCATTCTGGCACAGTATTTGGAATATTCAAGACAAAAAAAATCCTGTTTTTTGATTGCACATGGGAAGCCAATTAACAAAGAATATCCCTGCACTCTCACTCTATAAAGACACGTGACCAACTCTCTTGTTTGAATTTGGTGTGATTCAGTCTTAATAATAAAAAAAGAAGAAGAAAAAAAAACCCCAGGGAACATCTGGTGAGCGAACACAACTTTTTGGGTTTTTGTCAGCTGGAGCCGAGGACAAAGTTGAAATCATGTGACAAGCATGAGCCCACCACCTGAAGAACTGATAGCTGATAATTAAGGAACACTCGCGGTTCCTCAACAATCAAACAGATTAACAGATTAAGAGTTTTCTCTATTTTGACTTCAATGGTTGACACTCTTACTGTTAACTTGCCTGATTCTGTACTGAATGACACAGGGTCACTTGAAGGTCCAGGTCCGAGTTCGTTCCTTGGTGTTACTTTGAATTCGTAGCTGAAAAAGGAAAGGAGGAGGGGAAAGCCTTTATCCTGTTTTCCAAAAGTTTTTATAGATGGGACACCTTCTGTTAACATGCCTTTGATGACTAAGGGTCGCACATCCACAAGAGGAACTGATGTGGTAATTCCACATTCTACATGTTCTGCCAATAACTGGGCCAGGGGCCGATTCTGCAGAATTTCAACACCCCAGGCGCACAGGTCTCAAAAACAGTTTGGTGCATGAATACCAACTGTATAAAACTTTCTCGAGTTTCCCTGCTTCTCCAACTTCCCCAGGGGACAGATTACAGCTAGAACACAACGCAAGATTATCAACACCCACTGTATCCTGCAGTTGTGGGATCTTTTTGCATAGAGCACTCATCAACGTGAGTAGATAAATGCATCAAGTGTCGATTAAAGATTGGCAGAATGACAGTTGAGGCCTGATGTCCTGTGTGTGAGCCATGTACCTGCTCTCTGGTTTGAGGTTCTCCACTGCTGTGTGAGTCTGGTTGGTTGTCAAAACTGACACCTCTTCTCCGTTTGGTCCTTTCGCAGTGGAAACAACTTCATACTCTGGCAAAAAGAAGTCAACAAAATTATCAATGGGCTTTGTATTCAGTCAAAACAATTCAGTGGGGCTAAATGCATTTTTCCCCCTTTTTTTCCAACAGGGTCAACTGTCAATTTTTGCAGGACTTTGTTTATTACTAAGGCTTGAATCTTGTTTTTTCTATTACTTAAATCTTTTGCAGTCTGAATTAACAATTGATTATGAATCAATCTAATTGTATTTCCTAACTTAATGAAAAGAAGACAGCAGTTACCGAAAGACGATTGAAATTAACTTTAAACTTAAAGTCCCAGTGATTGTCACATCCCGAAGGATTGGAAAGTTGTCCTCTGCGTTGAAGCAGTGGGCAGCAGCATTTAGGGTTCCCGTGCCTGGGAATCATTTGGTGATCTAACCCCCCCAATTCCAACCCCGAATACTGAATGCCAAGCAGGGGTACCAATTTTTGGTTACCAATTTTTGGTTACCAATGGGTACCATTTTTACAGCCTTTGGTATGACCCGGCCGGGGATCGAACCCACAACCTACCAGTCTCAGGGTGGACACTCTACCACTAGACCACTGAGCTGGTCTGTAACTCTTTTGTTCTGCAAGAAGTCTAAGCCATTTTGTTAGGCTGCACCTTACCTCTAGTTTCGTTGTCTGATTTCTCCCAGTCAAGAATGACAAATGACGGGCAGCCCTCAACGGTGACCACTGTGAGATTGGATGGAGGAACACGGGGAGGACTCGTCACGTTCAGATCATTGGGATCCTCGTCAGGGAAGTAAGCGAGTGAGGAGGTGATGGAGCATGGCTCGTCTGGCTTCTTATCAGTCTTGTAGACCACGTGGAGAGCTAGAAGGTGGCACAGTAACATGTTCCAATTATTTGCATCCCTAAAACCAAATCACTGTGAATTTATAGTTAGATATACCAGGTGTCCATGGCAGAAGATACCTAGCCAGTCATGTGTGGGGATAAATATACAATGTATATAAGGAAACATGGGGGTATCTCCAAGTGGGTTCTCAAGCTGTCATTGCAATGTATTGAACATGGCCATCAAACAAGTTAAAATCTTGATGCCATTGCTGTCATTGGCCTATCACGTGGAACCCTTTTGTAGCTTCAGACCATTGGCAAGTTGTCCTGTTCTGCTGCAGTCCCGCTGTCCAGGCAACCCTTCAAATGATCAGCATCTGAGGCTCTTTACCTACGAAGCGTTTCTTGCCCATGATGTCTACGTCTGACGTGGGCAGTGGCCGGAATATGGAGGAGTTTTCATTAAAGTTGAAGCGTGTGCCTAAAAAAAGGAAAGCAGAGAGGAATGTGGGTTAGTCTGATGTGCCAGCAGTGCCTGGCAGCTCCTTCTGTCCTCATTTTTACAGCCCTGGCCTAGGTCAATGACAGGGATGCCAAACACCTGATTTTTCCTACTGCCACACAGATTTGTGAGCTGCACAAATAGTAAGTTCTTATAATGAAGCCAAAACGTTCTAATAAACCTTTACTTTCCTCTTTCATGAAGGTTCTTTGGTATAAAGTAGTTCTTGTTATCAACGGCTTTACCTTCCTCTAAAAATAGACACAAGGTATTGCATCAGTCATACTTGTGATGAGTGGGGGGTAGGTGGTTGTGTCTTGTCTATACTCCTGGCGGGGCTTTGCTGTGACCAGCGCGAAAGGCTTCAAGATGGACTCCTTTTGTGCTTGCGTGAGGTCCAGCGGTTTTTCTGAGGGCAGAAAGCAGCAGCACATGGAAAGATCAGTTCTTCCCCAAACTCTTGTGACTCACTCTCACACACACAGTTGTGATCCATCTGCTCTGGCCAGCCCACCAAAAGCTATATTTTTTAGCTTTTTCTGGCTAATGGCATGCCAGTTTAAGGGTTGAATCATGAGTGATATGTCTTTTTGTCTCTAAACGGCTCATGTCGACTGAAACCAAGATGCTCGTCACCCATGCAAATATTCAAAATTTTCTTGAACGGTATTACATGAACTTCTATTAAACTTGTTGTTGTTTATTTAGCGGGAACAAACTTTGCCTTAATGCAAAAAAGGCAAACAAAACAAAAGGGCAAATGGACCACGGGTGGGCCAAAAGACTTTACATTTTCAAGAGTCAGGACAATTCTAGTTGGCTTAGCTAAAGTAAACTTGAGCAAATAGGAGACAGAGGATAACATGACCAGTAGATAACCTGTAATCTCTTAGCTTCAAGCTCTGCACATGTTTGGAATTTTGTTTGGAGAAGGTAAGTTTGTGGTCCTTAAATTGTAATGAGTTTGAGATGTTTGAAAACTGCTTCCTGTTACAACATCGGGAGTTGAGCTGCTACAACAAGCAATTCTGTTTATTGTGTATCAAAACATTTAGGGGATACCTTTAAATAAATTCACCATTTGAAATCTGTTACTTTTTTTTCCAAAGAGGCACATTAGTACAACAATATTTTCATGTTGTGAATATGCTAGATCATCAGTGTCTTCCTCACCGTGGTCACTGGGTTTCCCCACGAGGTTGGGTTTCTTTTTGAGTGGAACTGAAAGATGCTCAACTGCAAGACATTGTTAGTAACAAAGTAACAAAGTTAAAAGGCATAACGACACAGAAAATTTTGTCACAAAAAGAAACGGAGACAGAAAAATATGCAGCAGATTATAATGCAGGGAGAGTTAAAGATTCAGCGATATCTCGAGGAGCAAAAACTCCCAGTTTTACTTGGAAGACGTCTGTGATTTGTAATACAAGTGCAAAAACACCAACATTATACAAACCACAGCAATGTTGTAAAAGCCAAGAAGTCAGTAGTAAAACTGTCATTTATAGAGCAGCAAAGCTGAAAGAAACACGTTGCTGCCAAACAGCATTACAACAGCCTATGACTAATGCAAACTATGTCAACAGTAGAATAGCCATAAAACAAGATTAAAAATATGATAATTTGAATTAAAGAGATACAGTCTCTTGTAAATTTGTGATTCTTTTCAGGGCATTCACTTCCTTTGCCTTTTGCCATTTCCTTATCGCTGAGACTAATCGTTGGATACTTTGGTAACAACATTGAAACTGTGAAAACCCAAGTACGGCATAGATGTTTCCCTTGAATTTGTTTCTTATGCCATGGGGATGACCTATATAGCAGTCATAAATCAACAACCACAAAGGAAACAAAGAGAGATGATGCTATTAAGACAACTGAAACCACATCTCACAATAAATCTCACTGTTTAGCAATGAAGATATATGTTCAGACGGCCTGTGAGTCAAATATTAAATGCAACTATTGGGGAGTGTTTGTCCATTATAAGATATACAAGATGATGCTGCATTTTTTTTTTTTTTAAATGCCACTCAGATTATTTCAAATGACAAAACGTTTCAGGTTACAACAAGATCAACACTGAATACAGTGAAGTTGTTCAGTGGGCAGGACATGCAAATGCAGGAAATGTAGTGTAATACAAGATCAACAACTAAGCTGTTCACAACGTTTCTTTAATATGGTCTGCTCTGTATTAAATATTTGGTGATTTTTGGTTTACCGCCTTGGAATAAATTCGATAGTCTAAACGACCAAAAGCTCAGAAAAGCAAAATAGAGGCAGTGGCCTCTGTCAGAATTCCCTCAACAAGAAGAAAAAAGATAATAAATAAAACACATAATTGATTTACACCGAAAAATATTTGTGTGTGTGTGTGCGTGTGTGTTGCCACACAACAAGCATTGAGACTCCTTCACTGTCATATACAATAAACAGCCTAGTCCATGGAGATATCAGAAACAGTTCCTAAGAGTAACTCACACCAGCTGTGATATTGAAAAAAAGTCTGAGTCTTAACTATGAACAGAAAGGAGTTAGGGCAGCGTCACAATACAAAATGTCGTCCAGATTTGGTTTGAATTATTCTTCTGGATCAATTACTTTAATTCACTGAGTGTGTGCAACAAAATTACAATTTACTGTAAACTACACTCACTTTTTCACAATAACCAGACTTACACAAATGTAAAGTTTCTGATAGCAGGCTCATATGAACTGAAAAAAATAATGTGAAGTCTGAGCCAGGTAAAGGTAAAATGGAAGGGCAATTAGAAAAAACCCAAAACAGTGGGACTGTGCACAATTAGACATTGCTTGCAACAGTGCCACAAAGGTTAGTGTATGAGGAACACTAAAAGAAACATTGTGGTTTTGTCTTTACCAGGTTTTTCTCTACCAGGTTTCTCCCAGGCTTTGGGAAGAGTCTTGTCCTTGTGAGGTTCTCCATCAGCTGTTGGAGGAGAAAACAGGTCTGTTATACAATGAAAAATTAGAGCTGTGGGGAAAAACAAAAACAACCATTAAGACCATTAAGGGAGCTGCAGGAGAAGGTAACTTAAGATTGTGACTTGGAAAGTAAAAGGAAAAAGAGAACTACGCCATCATTTACCCCCAGGTGTGCTGGAGCTGAGAGAGGTGGTCAGTGTCTTGGATGGAGAAAATGGTTGAACATTGTTATAACCAGAATGAGTCTGGACTTTGGGACGCGGCTTTATAGGGCTTCTTTCTGCTGGAGAAGATGATGAGTTAACTGTAGACTGGGGAACTTCATCAATGGGGGACCTGAGAATACCAGAACCTAGATGGGGAGAAAGGCAATTGCAAACATTAAATGATTCTGCGTTTGAAAGATGTACCTAGACAAAACAAGACAAAAAATGACAGAGCAAATTCGTGAAAAGAGAATTTAGAAGAGGAAACAACAAATGAAATGAAAGAGAGGTGTAAATGAGATCAAAAGTAAGCTGGACTCCTCAGGCAGTAAGTCAACACTTGGTGGGGTGAGGGTGCTCTGCTGAAAATGGACGCACACGTGAAGAAAGCAATTAAGATGGGTTGGTGTTTTGTGATGGAAATGGAAATGGGGAAGCAGTGATATTATCCAATGGCTTTGAGTACAACTGAAAGCATTTGATTCCACGACACTGGACAAAAGCAGATATGGCAGTGGGACAAGCTTGTCACGGTGTTTACCCTGATTGTAACTACCAGCCTTCTCTGCGGCCAGGGCAGGTCTTGGTAGAGGCTTGCCCCCTTCTGGTGGACTAGGAGCTGCATGAAAAAGAACTCACTATTTATTGAAGATATTATGTATGTTGATGTTTGTTTATTTTTTACTTTTATATGGGGGTTATATTTCTTTAAAAAAAACAAAAACAATTTAATAAAGATATTTTCTTTTGTGTGCAGTTTTTTGTGGATGGCTTGTAGGACAAAATGTTTCTTTACCCGTGGGGACTGCCTGCAACGGTGTGAGCTTTGTGGGTTCAGACAAAGTCCAGTTCAGAGGTTGAATTGGAACCCCAGGATGAGGTTGCGGTTTGAGCCTTGATCCAGGGTATGGCTTTGGCAGTGGTTCAAGAGGGGAGTGAGTGCTTGATGAAGGTTGTAGTTGGTAAATAGATTTAGAGGGATCTGTGGGTTTGATGTACATTTCAGTTGGAGACTGTTGCTTTTTGGGGGGAGGCTTTGGTTTTTCATTCGGGCCTTTTGGTTGATGCGTTTTTTTATCCTTGGGTTGGCTTTTGGATTTCTGTTGTCCCTTTGGCTTGGTTTGAGATGTATGTTTCATTGTTGTAATTGGGGACTGTGTTTTAGGTTGCTTCTTTGGAATTTTTTGAGGCTTTAGGTTGTTGTTTTGTTCACCTTTGATTTGAACTGTATCATTTTGTTGAGATTTGGCCAAAGTCTTTAGCAGTGGTGGTTGTGTCTGTGGTATGTATTTGAATGTTGCATGAGGTGTTTGACGATGTGCTACAACTGTGAGATGCTCTGTCTGGGTCTTAAAGTGTGGTTCTTGTGTTTGTGGATGGACCTGGTGTTTAATATATTGTTTTTGTTGCTGAACAAATCCAGACACAGTGGTAGATGCAGTTTGGGGTTCAAGTTTGTAATGTGTCTTTGGATAATTTCGTGACTGCAAATGGGTTGTTGGTATTGGTTGAGAAGTTGGATGAGGTAGATGCTGATAATTTGGATTGTTTGGAAGAATGTGCTGTAATGATTGTTGGGTTTCTGGCTGATGTCGCAGTACAGGCGTTGTTGTGGCTTGGTGATGTTGTTCCCTCTCTGTAGGTTTGTGTTGGAATTTTGTATGGTGCGGTGGCTGTTTTTCAGTTTGATGGTGTGAAGGGAGTGTTGGTTTGGTTTCTGATTGAGCTTCATTCTGGGATTTGGGCTGAAGTATGGGTTGGGATATTGGTTTTGGTTGTGGTTGTTGCTGAATATGAGGTCGGGATTGGATTGTTGGATGAGGCTGTAACTCTGATTTATTTAGGGATCTGGGTTCCAATATGGGTTTAGGTTGAGGTGGCTCATGGATAACAGCTTGGGAAAATTGCTGAGATGGGGAAGAGGGCTTCAGTATTGACGACAGTGTGATCTGTAGTTGAGGTTCATTTAAGGGTTTTGGTTTAGCCTGCAATGTTGGTTGCGGTTGGGCATACGGTTCTTGATTATCTTTGGGCTGAACTACTGCTTGAGACTGATCCTCAGTTTGCAGCTGCAAAGTAAGTTTAATATCTGGTTGTGATGGGGGTTGGCTTAAGGGTTCAGGCTCAGATGTTCTGCTTTTTGGTTGGGTTTGGGGCTTGGTATAGATTGTTGGTGTGCATTTCAGTTGATTATGAGATGTGGACTGGAAAATTGGTTGAGGTTTAGTCTTGGGCTGAGATTGAATTGTAGAGTGAATTCGAGGAGGTGGTTTGTTTAGGGGTTTTGGCTGGGATGTTGTTCTGAGTCGTGGTTGGGTCTGGGTTTTTAAACGGACAGTTGTTTGAAAATTTGGTAAATGAGGTTCATTCAGTGATGAAGGTGTTGTTTGAGCCTGTGATGGAGATTCATTCCTGGATTCTGGCTGTGAGATTGGTTGGGATTGAGGATGTTCTGGTAGACTGTGGGGATGTGACGCTGGCTGTGGACGAGGTTCACTCTGGGGTGTTTGATGAATTCTTGGTCTGGGTTGTGACTGAGTCTGAAGTATGGTCTGGAATGTTGTTTGCATTTGTTCAGGTTTCAATGTTTGTGGAAGTTCTTTCTGATATTTTGGTTGGAATTTTTGTGGAGGTTGTGGAATTTGTTCATTTTGGGGTGTTGGCTGAGGTATCGGTTTTCGATTTTGTTTGATGTCAGACTTGGCTTTAAATGTTGGTTGAGGTTGCAGTTGAGGTATATTCAGGGGTTTTGGTTGTGATATTGGTGTCATTTGTGGCTGAGCCTCTTTGACCAATTTGGACTCAGTCTCTAGGATAGGTTGTTGTTCAGGCTGACCTTTAGGTAGAAATGTTTGTTGAGGTCCTGATTTCGAATCATTAAGAGGATGATACTGAACAATTCGTTCAGGTAGTGGTTCATTCGGGCGTTTGAGCATGGGTGGAAACGTAGGTTTATAATGTGTTCTAGGTTCATTCTCAGTTTTGGGTTGAAATGAAGATTGAGGCTTTGGTTTTATTATTTTTGTTGGAAATGTTGTTTGTGGTTTAAATTCCTTTGGGGGTATGTCTTGTGATATTGGTCTTGTTTTTTGTTGTGTGTGGAGGTGAGACTTAAATGTTGGTTGGGGTTGCGTTTGAGGTTCAGTCAGGGTTTTAGGTCCTGATGTGGGTTGTGATTGAGGTTTCTGCTTAGACCCTGGTCTAGTTTGTTGTTGAGTTTGAGAGCGTATTGTTGGTTTGGGTTGGAGCTCAGATATACTCTTGGGAGGGGGTTGGAATTTTGGTTGAGGTTGTTGGTCATGTGGGTGTGTAGGCTGTAATATCGTTTCAGGTTGTGGCTGAAGTTCAATTGCTTCAATCCCAGGTTTAAGAGTAGACCTCAATCTGGCATGTTGGTTGGTAAGTGGCTCTGGTGAAAATCTTGGTTTATGAAGTGGAAGAGGTTCACTCAGGGTTTTAGGTCGTGATGTGGGTGGTGACTGAGGTGTCTTCAAATGTTTAGGCTTAGACCCTGGTCTAGTTTGTTGTTTAGTTTTAGAGTGTTTTGTTGGTTTGGGTCGGAGTTTAGATCTGCTCTTGGGTGAGGATTGGAATGTTGGTTGAGGTTGTGGGTCATGTTGGTGTTCAGGCTGTAATATTGTTTCAGGTTGTGGCCGTACACTTGCTTTGATCTCAGGTTTAAAAGTAGACCTCAGTCTGGGATGTTGGTTGGGCAGTGGCTCTGGTGAAAATCTTGGTTTATGAGGTGGTAGAGGTTCATTCAAGGTTTCGGGTTGCGGTATTGTTTGTGACTGAGATTTATCCAGAGGTTTAGCCTCAAACGCTGGCCTTGATTGTTTTTTAGTCTGAGGTTGATATTCACCTAATTGTTTAGTATGTAATGGTGGTTGTGATTGGGTTGGAAACCAATGCAGCTCTTTAGTTGCAAATTTTGCTCCAGGTTGCGGCTTTGTCCAATGTATAGGCTGGAACGTTGATTTGGGTTGGTCCTCAGGTTCCTCTAAAGGTTGAATGTTTAGTTTTGGGGCAGAGGTTGATTGCAAATTTGGCTTTGGTTGTTGTAAGTTTACACCCCAGTGATTAGGCAAAAGTGTTGCTTTGGGTTGTTGTGGTTGCGTCCTAAATTGTGGCTGGGCAGAGGTTGGCGAATGCATCTGGTGTATATCCCAGAATGCTTGTTTAGTATGCAACTCTTCTTGATTTTGGGAATGAGGACGAGGAATGGATTTGGGTTCGGTTTTATGTTTGATTTGCGGTTGAGTCTGTAATGGCAAAGTAACAGATTCGGCCTCTGGTTTTGGTTGTAGTTGTTTTGGGGTTTGGAGCTTAGGATGAAAGGTCGGTTGGGGTTGTTGATGAGGAAGGTTCATAGGATATGGATTAATTGCTGTCTGAGGTTGTGGATGACTTTGAAAAACTGTTTTTTCTGTTTGTGATTGAGAATCATGTTTCACTATTGGCTCAAAATGTTTCTGTGTGACTAATTCTGGATGTGGATGTGATCTAGTTTGAATATGAGGTTGAGAATGAGGCATTTTCTGTGTCTGAAACAGAGCAGGCCATCCATGAGTGTCCACATCTGTCTTGAGGACTGGCAGAGAGACGGTGGTTGTTGTTATGTGTAATGAAGGTTGGCTCTTGGGAGCTAATGGGACCTTCATGATAGGAGGTAAGACTGATCTGGAGAAGTCCTCTCTTCCTGGGTTGGTCAAAAGAGAAAAAAATACAGCCATGAATCCACAATTAATGTGTAAAATATTGATTAAAATTAGATATATCTTCCATGAAATATTTCTTCACAAAATGAAATAAAATCAAAATTTTATTTCATTGTCTAGAAAATGATGAAAGCATAAAGGCATTGGGAATTTAGATCAGCTAAGAGCAATGGGCTGATCTAAATGTTGGACTGCTGAACAGATTAAACAACAACATATATCTGGCTCTGTTATGACAGAGGTGTCCAAATGCAAAAGGCAGTCAGACCATATGGACGTATGTGCAGCTTAATAATCAGTGGGCAACCAGAGGGCTTCCGTGCCTTTGGTTCTCAGTTACCAAAACCGCTTGCTGTGCCTCTGATGGGATGATTTTCAGTGAAATTTTTGTTGATCCTCAATGAATTGGCTAATCTGATCAGATGTTCACCTCAGTGTAAGGAAAGGAGAAAGAAAGGTGTTGAAATAAGAGCAGAAAACAGCAGAAGGGAAAGTAAGTACCCCTTACTCAATGTCAACTTAATAATATAATACTCACAATAGCATTTATTTAGCTTGTTTGCCAGTTAATTATTAATAATAACAATTGCGTAATCGAATGTTCTTTGAAATATAGTATTTTGTCTCTAACATTGTTAGAGACAAAATACTATCTTGATTCTGATTCACAAAACTCAGATTTCATCAATTCATTACAGAGTACTGCTAATAATTGCAGCTGTCCGGCTGGTAATATGAATACTGGTTCTTTTTGGCTTTCTTATGCCATAATCTTTTTTTTTTTTTTATATATATACTATTACTATTACTATTTTAACACAAAGTGATGTCAAAGAAGAAAAAAATAAATATATTAAAAGATACATCAATGAAAGGTATATCAAGTACAAGACACATAGAAGATTAAAGTTGAAGGTCCATTCCTTGTTGGACAGATAGGAGTGACTGGTGCATGCACTTCTGTCATGCAGACTTTACATCACTTGCACTGCCCTGAAAGCAAAAGCCAATAATTTAGACTCAATAAAGTTTCAATTGAAAATGCTGGAAGATTTAAAATTATGTACAATCTTACACTGAGAAAATGATGCTGTTATCTGAAAGTAACACACGCGGCCGCACACACACACACACACACACACCTTAAAGCCACCATTCAGAATCAGCAAGATTTGTTGCTTTGCTCCATTGCCAAGCAGCCACAGCTACCTACCTTGACCTCATTATGCTCCAAACAGCGGACACCATCTGTTTCCACTGGATATCTTGCTATTCACTGGGAGCATGCCACTTTTTGCTCATGCAGTTGATTTTCAAAGGCTATATTTTGTGCGATGACAGCCTTTCAATTACCGTCTTACCAGACTGTACAGTCTGGATGAGCCATAAAGCTATCTTTAAAATAATACACAATTCACTGATTACCAATTGGCTGTTTGGCGACCACCGGCAGTCTGGGTCCAGGGGTCGACAGAGATTTCTGTCTAGCTGTATGAGATGGAGCTGAGAAACATATTTCATGTTAGGAGACCTTGGAAAAAAGACATTTTGTTATTTCCAGTACATTGTACAAAAGTGGAGATTTTATTCCTGACCCAAACTACGATGCACTAGATAGTTTTGGCTGATTATTCAGTATTGTATGTCAATGTTTTGTTTTTTCTGACCCCTGAGCTCAATCTTAGGTCAGAAAAGTCATTACCAAGAGTTGTCTTTGGGGATGCGTTTCGGATGGGGACCTGTCTGCCCTGGGTCCTGTTAAGGTGGACTGACAAGGATGAGGGAGGAGAGATTCAGATTAGGCAGGTACAATGTGGTGATGGTGGTCTCTGTGCTCTAAAAAATAGAAGTTTGGTTAAAAAGAAAAGTCACACCTATGAGAATGTTGATCCAAACATCAAGTGCTTTTCAGGTAACATCAACCTTTTGTATCAGAAAATGATTTATTTGCATTGTGACTGTTGCCTGATCAATCAATCAAATTTTATTTGAATAGCATAAGTTCACCAACAGCCAATATCAAGATAGCACATTTTTAAAGTAGCATACGGGGTGAGTGTTTGAAGAAAAATGAGGGACAGGTGCTCAAAGCTCAAAAGGGCTCATCAAAAGAAACATGAGTGTCTCCATCAGCTTACCATGACGTGGAGAGAAGGCAATGGTATGTGGACCTGGGGTCTGAGGTTTCTTTAAGGCAAAGGACAAATGAAAAATAATGAGTATTGTAACAATTGAAAGTAAATTACTGGCAATTGACCTCTATGCCCTCCCCTTCTCTGAGACCTTTAATATTTAACTTCTTGTTGGTGTTGTACCCAACTGATTTAAAATTTTCATCTTTCACAAGTACAGATCCAGGGTCATGTGACTGATGTCCATACATCCATGCATATATACATTTTCTCTATCCTTTTTTCTCTTTTGAGGTCTTTGTTCCACTGCTCAAGTGAGTTTGGTAGAGAAACTGCTCTCTGATCACTTGATCGGTCCTGGCTGCACTGGTGGTTTCCATTCGGCAGTTGGATGGAAATTTAATAAGGCCGGTTACCCTGACAATAGCTATGATCGCTAAAGAGCATGACATAAACTCAAAAGCACCCTGATGTCCAACATATACATTTTGAAGAAAAGCAGTATACTGTGCAGTGCTTGCGGGGATTATTAGAACTTTGTTTGTTTGTTTTTAGCAAATATTATACTTGATGTTTTGATTTGGTTAATACATACCGGAGGGTTGACTGGGCGTTTGAAGATTTTCTTGAGGGTTTTTTCTAGGACGTATGAAAGACAAAATATAAGTACAGAACCACAGAAAATGGCGGTAAATGCTGTTCTTATCTAAAAATTGAAATAAAATAAATTAATGTGAGAGAGTTACTTGTGGTTAAAATAAACCAATCAACATCATTTTTACTTACTAACCTTTGTAACCACTAAAAATACAAAGACACAGAAACCCGTACGTGTTGTAAAATCAGAATCTGATACTATCTCCAACAACCTGAAATCTTGGTAATCTGGTCACTTGTTTTTGGATCCATGTTAAAATAATATCAAACCTACCGTCTATTGCTGTTGTGCTGACATTAAGAATGACAGGCTTGCTCCACACCCCAGTGCCATCTTTGGAGCTGGGCTGGACTCCAAATTCATAGACCGTGTTGGGCTTCAGATTGTCGATGACTGTGTCTTTAGTCGGGCACGTCTGATAGTTCCACTTCCTGCTCTTCTCCCGGTAGCGGACCGTGTAGTGTCTGGGCAAAGAACATTCAACACAGTAGATAAAAAGAAAATCCTCTGTGGAAGGATTCATATTGTATTGCAGAATAGTGTAGAGTAGTGACAAGAATTTTAAAAGTGTTTTTGGTATCTTCAAAAAAAGAAAACTCTTTCATCAGAAATATGGACTTGTTATAAAACACCTGTGTGCAAAAGGTGTCCAAGATATTTTCTTTATAAATGGGAGAAGTTAGAATAACTCAGTTTTCTTGCCATTACTCCAGTCAGTGTGTGTCCATGCATGTGTTTATGAGGCAATAAATTTTCCTTCCACCATCTGTTTTTTAGCTTACCAAAACCTGCCGCCAGGATCCATGAAATAAAAAGTGATTCTCTTTTCGACAACACCTGTGCACTAATCCAGTGACTAATTGGCCGTTGATTGGATTTATCTTTCATATGGGAAAATTAAACTGAAAAAACTAAGGTCAAAGCTGAGCTCACCCATCTTCCAGACAGTCATTCATGATGTTGCCCTGATAGGAGGTTTTCAGCAGAGTCCCCCAGGACAGGACGACCGATGTGGGTGACACAGACCCAATGACCAAGTGAAGAGGCTTTTCTAGATCCACCTTACCTGAGAACAAAGGAACAGTTTGACCTACACGTTTATCCTTAGTGTGGTATTACTGATGCGTCATGTATGAGGGACGCTTTGACTGCCAAAAAAGAAAATGTTAACAGCTCAATGATATTTTGCCAAATATTCTGTTAAAGGACCCTTTTGAAGGTAAATCATTTTTTTTTTTTAAGTCAAGTAGCATCTAATTAGCATTATTTGGTATTTTATTGATGTCTTAGGGGAAATAAAAAAAACTTTTGTTAATTTATCCTGTCATCCTATAATGCCATAACTCATGGAAAATGACCATGTATAAAAAGTACTACCTGTGCACTTCTTTTTGACTTCATTGGCTGGGACTGGTTGGACAGCGATGAGATACTTGGGCTCAGCATCTGAATGAAACAGGAATGAAACAAATGGGTGGCGATCAATCATCCAAGTTGACAGACATCATCTTTCTGGGTCAGTCATAAATTAAAAAGTTAAAGCTAATCTCACATGCACACACATACGTCATTCCAATCTGTTCCTGATTAGACGTGCACACACACACACACGGATCACACACTGGCCATTCTTACCGAATTCGGTTTCATACGGTTTTCCATCCTCTGGCAGCTGAATGAACTGCTTGGAGAACATGCTGCTGCCGTAGCCCAGGATGTAGCCCTCAAGCTTGGTGTCGGTGTTGGGAAGCACGAACTTCATCACGATGGTGTCTCCCGTGGCGTTGATGCGAACTTTCATGTTCTGACGTCTTACTGAGGGGACAGGACAAGATGGGATTTTAGCAATTGGAATTGAGCTGTGTTTGCTGCTTACATTGCCACCTCTTTTTCTGCCTCCAAAGGAAGTGATAAAATGTTTCTTTCCCTCCCTGGGTTATTTATCTCTTGATTGTATTGATTGTATAGCAGATATGTGAGCTTGTTTGGGCTTTTCAAACTGGCCTGTGTAAACACACCCTTTTCACCGCATACTTATTTTGTCTCTTTAAAACAGGATTTGGACTCTTCTGCAAACTCAGTCGAGCACGCACTTTTAAAAGTTCAAAAGTCAGAAAGGCGTTGTTGACTTGGACACGTCGAGTGTATGATTCAACATTGGAACATGTAGGCAATGCTTTTTTTTTTACTCTTTCTCTCATGCTTGCGCACGTGCACACACACACAAACACACACACACTGATGTCATCTTACAGCGAAATGCACAAATTCTGCCAGAGCTGACTTCGACCAAACATAGTCCCAATCAGCAGAGCTTTGGGAACAGGCATGAGGACAGAGAGCAGAGGAAAGGGTTGGGTCGTGATACAACACATCCCCGAGAAGTCACGGCTTAGCTGGTTTTTACCGGTTTAAGCAGTCAGGAAAACGTGACTTGGTCTGAGCATTTGGGCACAGGCTTTAGAAATACCAGAAATACTGGCAATATTGTCTTCTATATCGATATCTGTGATACACGTTAGGGGCTCAAATCAGCGCCAGATCAGAACCCCCAGGGGCACTTGGGCACTGTCATATATGGTCCCTTCAAAAACACACACCCCATCCAAAGTAGATGATTAGACATTGATCGCATTGACATCCAGGATCGTTCAGGAGGGGATTTTATTAGACCTGGCCAGCATCATTAAGAACTACAAAGAAGACATGAAATTACTTGGGCCATTATTTTAAGAAGTTGACAAATGCTATTTGTCTCACAAGTAAAACTTGTGCCAAGGGCAACATTAAGGACTGTTATTGAGAAAAACAACTGTCAAAAATGATGATTAAATGGGACAAGAATTCAGCCTTGTTGCAATGTTTTCATTTAGTGTTTGGGATTGAGGAAAACTGAGACGGTTGAAAATGGATAACAGGCATCGCCTACGCTCACATTCAAACAAAGTCACACAAGAGAGTGTTTGTCTCTGTCGAGGGTGAACCGGGCTGATCTTTATCACCTGCCGTTGTCCCAACAAGACAGCGCTGTACCCATTTTACAGAATAATTCCTATATTGTCCCAGTGCAAGGAAGAGGCTGAACCACAGTGATTCAAGGACTTTGACCTGATGAATTTCCTTACCACCTTTCATTTTTTGCCATGTGTTTTGTGGTGCTTGCCAAGAGCAGGGAATGTTAACAATTACCCAGTTTGTATGAAGCATGCTCATAAAAACAGTCCATGCCAGAAGTGTGACTTATTATCCACAGTTGGCTGATGCACATGTAAACAGTAAATAACCGCAAAGGAGAAGTATACCAGGGTCTTACTGGCCTACCTGTATTAACAGCTGTCTCTCTACTTATTGTACATTTGTTGATTCAAGCACATCCATAAGTTGAATTATTAACTGAGTTTCTGTATTTCAGGAAAAACCACCTGGCAGTCTGTGGAACTTGAACTTTGCGCAAAGATCACATCCAGACATCTTCACAGCGTGACCTTGGATGTCTCTGCAGCCATGAATGAAATAATGGAACTTTCAATCAGGAACATTGACTGCCAAACACCAGATCAGATCCTGACAGAGCAGGAGAGGGGGAAGCCCTGGATTTGCAAAAATACACTGGCGCATTTTTGACTTCTCCTAGCAACAGCGTGGTAGTTTTGTATTGTCAAATCAATATTTTCAACACAGCAAAGATGACTCCAACTCAGAGAGGTTCAAAGCTCTTGAAACGCTGCCAAATCTCTGGCACTGTTTTGTATATCCAATAGACCTCCAAGCAAACAATGGCTTCAATTCACAGCCAGTCCAAGTGACATTCACAGACAGGGACTGGCTCAAAAGTTCCAGTTAAAGAAAAAGAAAAAAAGTAACTGCAGTGAAAAATGAAAACAAACTCTGATCTGATTCTGGCTGACAAATAACTTACAACGGCGCAGATTTATGTTGCCACTTTCAATAACAACTGACATGGCTGAAAAATAAGTTTTGTTCTGAGAAATATAAAGCCTCCCACAGAACCCAAACAAAATGTGTAATAATGTGTTTTGCAAAGCCAAATCTACATCAGTAGATGTAGATTTGTTTAGATAGATAGATAGATAGATAGATAGATAGATAGATAGATAGATAGATAGTCAAGAAGGCACTTTGCTGTGTCCTTTCTCTCTGCAGCACAACAAGATATTTTCACACATGGCAGACATCATCAAATCAATAGCAAAACATCTGTACAGTGTCCACGGGTTCCGCTTGTGCACATCCTCGGCGATCGCACCAGACCGCAGAGTTCCACACTTGGCAGCGTCCTCGCCTTCAGCTGTCTTGCCTTTCTCGGTTCCAGTGTGGAGGAGGAGGAGGAGAAGTAGGAGGAGGACTATCTTAAAGTAAACACTCAGAGAACAAATGCGCTGAGATCATGACAAGACTTTCCCACTCATGCTGGTGAGTAAACTAATGAACTATAAAAGTGAGAAGCAAAGAAAGAAAGAAAGAAAAAAAACTATGAGCCGGGATCGCAAGACTTGCTTTCGAATCTGCTCCGCTCTGCTCTTTAGCGCTGTGTTTAAAATAATGCAGTAGCTCGAGTGGACGGAAATCAGTCGGCCTTCAACCGCTCAACAAACCCCTAACACAAAATCTATACTCAGCTGAGGTTGACGTCGACCATGCCACTCACAATATCCTGCTGTCTATACAAAGTGCCGTGGGTAATTTTTCACTCTGCTCCTCCATTTACAGTTTTTAGGGCTCCCAAGTTTCAGTCCTGGAAGAAGTGAAGAAGAGACTTGGCCTTGTGCTCTGCACAGGCGGACACAGATGTTTGATGGCTGTTTGGAAGAACAAGTCACCTACATTTAAGGCAATGAAGTTCAAAAAAACAAAATCCCAGAGCAAGCCAGAACACACAGGGTTTGTTCTAACTCCAGTGCTAAGTGCAGGACAGCTGAAGCGGCCCCTCTCTGCTGAGATGAGAACGTCCCCCAGCCTGCAGAAGGATTTGGCTTGGCATTAATGTTCATCTTTGTTGCTGTCTGGTTCATTGGAGGCTTCGCTTTGCGGCACGGCAACAGAAATTATGCCTCATATTGTCCTCCCACATTTTCCCTCACCTCGGTGGCTTCCCCGCTGCTCCCCTGAGCTCTCAAACTTTTCATTCCCACTGTCAGATCCAGCCCAGCAACAGCTGCGATCCCTTCGCCCGTGGCCCGGCTCCATCCCCTCTATCTTCACCTAATCTCCATTCGCTGCTGTCTTATATGTGACAGCGGCCATTTTGTTTTTACTGCAAAATCGTCCCTTGACTTCACTTGTTGTGCTCCTTTCCCCATTGACATCCCTCCCTTTATGTCCTTTTACTGTCGAGCACACTTCTGATCATCTATCATCCAATGCGGCGCAAGACAGGAAGAAGGCAACCGCCTCATTACATAACGCAACTGGCTGTGAAGCGATGGCTTCCATCCAAAAATGAATTTAAAGCTCCTCTGAAAGAACAAACAGTCGCATGGTTCCTTTCATCTGTCAAAGCTGCTCTTGAAGGCCCAGTCTGAGAAGCTTTCTTCACTGGACTTATCACCTCATAAGGACTGCACACTGGCCGCTAGCATCTGGATCCTCTGGTGGCAGCAGAGCATGGCAGCTCTGGTGGAAAGCAACAGTGCAAGTGTGCGTGCATTTGCTGACACACCATGGGAAAACGTTGCTCATCATAAAAGTCCCTCTGTCAAACGATTAATTTTCTAATCGCGATTAATCGCAGAATCTTTGTTTGTTTGTTTTCATTTCTCTCGCACTCTAGATACTGACAAATATAACGTACACAAATATGATCGCATTTGTTAATCGCTGTATTTTAATTTGAAAATTGCTTTTATTTTGAAGTTTTCGTGTTTTTTTGAGTGACTTCCTGTCCAGCTTGAAACGGATCACCCGCAGCTTGCGCACAAAATAGGCCAGATGCTGAAATGATCGCTGCATGGCCAGCCGTTCGTATCTGGTTCTGAACAACACAATCGGTTAACAAGGGCGTCAAAGGAAGGCCTTAAGTTTGAAATGCGATTTAAAAAAAAAATTACTTTATGGATTGTGTTTAATTAATCGCGATTAATGCATTAACGCTGACAGCCCTAGTTTATACTCTACAAATACTACTTCTCTACTTACTCCAAATATGGCTCTGCCAATCCTGATATTGGCATAGAGCAATCAACTGTCACCAAACAGGTAAATGAACAGAAAAGAAAAAGAACTCTGCAGGTAGAAATAAACTACGTAGAATCACTTCATGTTTTGTCTGCATTCAAACGTAATGGGCCAGTCAGCCATCAGCCACACGTCCTAATAACAAGACTTCCTAATAAACTAACATCTAAATAGGCCACAATTTGGGGCAGGAGGCACAATTCCAGGAAAGCCGTCAGACCAGACAGTATACAAGCCTTGACCCTTGACCCCAAACTGGAAGCACCTCCAATGAAACCAGTGGCCAGTCACTGACCCTCTTCACTGTGTGTGCTTACCTCATTTAAGGAAACTGTGAATTTAAATTTTAAAAAAATGGGGATGGTAGAACCATTGCAAGGCTTAGGGAAGGTTGGCCAGGTGGAAATAGAGAGGAAGCTTAATCATCCTTCCGGTGTGGCTGAGTCTGTTTAGAGAGAATGAATCCAGTTTAAAGTCCTCTTTGGATTTGACAAAGGTACCCCAGTTAGAGGCTGTAATAGCTTCTGAGCACTGCGCACAGCTGCACAGTGCTTAAAATGGAATGGATTTTAATAACTTACAAACTGTACCCTGAGGACGTTAGCTAAAAAACTAAAAGCTCATTGAGTTTGGCAGATAAATGAATGTGGCCCCTGATTCGCTTTACTTATGAGGCCACATGTGTCTTGATAGCCCAAACATCTTTGGAACATGTGATAAGGGAAGATTACAGACACATTTGGGAATGCTGCTTGTTTTTACGACTGATGCTGTGCTAAGATGAGAGTCGTGACACAGAGGGAAATTTAAAAAGAAAACATCCGGCAAAAAAGGCGCATCTTGTCTTCATTTACCTGCACAGGTTGTTCCTGGGATTTCTGCACGTCTCACGACTCTCTTGTGCTTGTAGGAAATCATTTGTTTCCATTGACATCTGCCAGAGTGTTTTGCCTCATATGGTAACAAGAACGTCTAGTTGACCATTTATCATTTCACAATTCAACTTAATTACTTTAAACTCTCTCTCCAAACAGACGTCAGCTTTTTTTGGCCGGTTTGGCCAATTAAAGAGCGCAGATAAAGTCAAAACCAAGAGATCATTAAAGAATCCTGGCTAGAACTTCATTTTATGACAACTTAAAAACGGGTCCAGGCAATGACCTCACCATCTGTCATCAATAGCGTCACCTGATAAAGAGCCACTGGACGACAAGCGATACTGACCTCTGCTCCTGCGGGGCGCCGAGGGGCCGGAGAGGACCATCCCGGAGATGAAAACCACGAGGAAAAGGAGCACAAATCCGTGCGAGCGCTGCTGCATCCTCAACATGCTCATCATCCTCGCCGTCCCCCTGGGTCCGAAGGGCAGCTCTGAGCCTCAACAGGATGCTGCGGTCCGAACGAGCTCAGGTTCCTCACAACAGGGGTGAGACAGAGGGACGGAGGAGGCTGCCAACCACTTCCCTGAGACTGGAGTCTGGACGGCCGACGGCAGGTGGAGATGTGTGTGCCTCTCTGCGTGTGTGTGAGTGTGAGTTTCAGCTGGGTGTTTTCTGGAGTGGCCGGACTACTTCTCTGAGCTGATGGCTCTCAGGACTAGTGCAGATCACTGAACTGGACCACTAGGTGCAGCAGACGCACCTCTATAAAGGAGGGAGTGGCCTGACAGAGAAGGACACACCCCCTGCTATTATCCTCCCACTGTTATGTTTCTTCTCTCTGTCCATCTCTCTTTTGGAAGCAGTGAAAGCCTTCCCCTGGCCTCCAACTCTTCGAGGACCCTTATTAATCTTCTTTTTCACGGTTTAGTCTTGCCGTCCTCAATCGTCCTTATATTCCTTTGCACAATTTTTGACACTCTTAATTGCTCTGCCTTCTCTCAGTTCCAGCTCAAATGGAACAGGCGACTACCACCGAAAATCTATTCTGCAAGCTGCTGTGATTCAATCCTAACCATTTACATCATTGCTGCTTCAAGAAGTCTGGCTGGTCCTGCCCCGAAGAAGTTATACATATATTGATCAAGTTAGAAAAAAATGTTGATATGGCAGGTGGGCTATGCATAATTACAGGTGTTAGTTTTAACATCAGCGTCCCTCAAGAACGGAATGTTCATCAGTTTGCTCTCTTCTTCATCCATCCTCATTAGTTTGCCTCGTAATCTTTTGTAGAACAACTGGTTGACTTTATTGGGCATCACAATGGCCAGCGTGTTTCATTTGTGGAACCTTAATTGCAAAAGGATCAAACCCTCTGGCTGCAATATTTACACCTCAGCATAACATCATAATCCCAAGCCAATGTTTCCAAAGTTGCTCTAAGCAACACTTACTGCGCTGAAAAATGTTCCGTGTAGCCATAAAAGATTCTTAGGCCACCCCTGCAGAAGTGAGCAACTAGAATAATGGCAGGACACCTTAAACCGCAAACAGCATCATTCTCTCCGATATAAACATTTGATCTTTTCATTGGTCCCCGACGTTCCATTACGGGCTTTGTTCAAAAGTTACACTGGGCGAATATGGTTCGGGTTTACAGCGAGCTGAGGGCTGGCCTGCAGAACAAGAAAGGATTCCTATTTTTTATTATTATTCTTTTGTGGAAGTTATACACGTCTTGATCGCACGTGTGTGTGTTTGCTCCAAACATCTCCACCCTCCAATGCAGCTGATTACATCCCACATGTCATCGCACGAGACAGGACATGATGTAGGAGGTCAGAGGAGGTTCACGTTCTTTAAAAGTCCCCTGATCAAATTGCTGCTGTACAGTGCCAGATCCAAAACCACAAAAGATGAGTCACAGACAGCAGTCCTGTAAAAATAGAATGAAATGAATCAGCCTGATTTCTAAATAGCTGATAAGGATTGCTTTGTTTTCTATGAGAAAACATGTTTATGATTTGTCCTTTGCCTACCAATAAAACCTGCTTTCATAAGATATGTTTGTGATTTAATGTCTGCACCCCGTTTACAAGCTACAAATAGCTTCTAAAGAGTTCTATTTGACAAAAAAAAAATTGTTATAAATTTTGAACCGAGTTTTGAATGATTTGTAAATAAACTAAAACTGAACTGAACTCAATATTCAGACCCGTCTTGTCTCTAAAAGGGAATACGGGCCCAAGTTGACATGGTGCAATTCACCTGCTGCTGTTGATTTCAGGGGGAGGAACGAGCCAGGGTTTGGGTGGATTTACTTCAGTACAACTGAAGACACGCCAGAAGGCAGCCGCTGGAAAACTGTAGAAGCAAATGCCAAGTTGGTAAACAGAAATTGGTTACAAACAGCAGGAAACTTACAGTGAGGGAGAAGAAAGCTGGAATGTTTTCTGGTAACTGAAGAATACAAGTGCAGAGTGAAAGGAGGACACGCGAAAGAGAGGAGGGCAACAAGATGCAGCTGAAACTAGTCATGGTGAAACGAGTAATCACAGGCAGGTGGCTGCAAGACGACACAAGGCAGGGAGTCAGAAAGGAGGTGCAACTAATCAGAAACAGTAAAATATGAAATAAATAAAAAATAAATAAAATAGCCGGGATACATCTACAGCGCAATGGCTTGTATTAGTGGACAAGGCAACAACTTGCCCTATTCGCACGGGACGAGTATTACCTAGGGACCTCTGGTAATTTGTAATAATCACGGAGAACGTCTGTGATCTTGATCCTGTGCGAATGCGCCATGTCTGTAATTTGTCAAGTAAAAAATTCCACCGCAAATTACCTACCACATTTCACCGAACACCGACGTCCTGTGATAATACTAGTCCCGTGCGAGTCTGCATCTCAGTGATTGGGGCTGTATTTTTTGTTTTTATTGCGCGCCTTTTCTACTTCTTCTCCAATTGAAAAATGGAGGCTGGGGAATTATTAGTGGCTGTTTTGACAGCGTTTTAGGCGCAAATAAAGTCTTGTATCGGTACTGGAAACCCATTCGATAAAAGAGCAAGTTTTATTTACAGTCGCCATGACTACTAACGTACAACGTGACCAAACACATACTCCCGGAACACCGTCGTAGCCGCCGTTTAGCTTTGCTTTGCGCATGTGACAAAAACGGATGCGACGGGCACCGCATTGACATCATATCTGGGTCTTAAAGTCAGTAAAACAGAGTAAAATACAGACTTCACTTATCCCGTGCGACTGCACCAAAAGAAACACAGACGTTGGGGGGTAATTTACTAATTACCAGAGGTCCCCAGGTAATACTAATCCCGTGCAAATAGGGCTTTGGTCACAAAAGCCACTGCACTGATTTTTTTAAACCAGAAACCTAAAGCACAAAACACCTCCTCCAGTCTCATTACCAGCAGCTCAGCTCACACCTTTTTCCTGTCTTTCTTCTTCTGTGATCAAACCTTTTTCACTCTTCACCCTAATCCCGTCCATGAACTGCTGTCAGTGTCACTTTCTTTACAGTTTGTGCACAAGATTCCAGAAAATTTTGCATATCTGAGGGCTGTTTTCCTCTGATGTCTTTCACCCTTATTACTACATTGCTTAATCTTTTCCAGGAGATTCTGTCCGGCTGTTTGTGATGGATGCGCGAGAAAGAAGAGAATGAGCCAGGCCTGCTGTCCTCTCTGTTTTTCCCATCACTTGTTTCTCCCTTTTTTCTCTCCTTCATCATATTGCTTTTCAGCACATCACCAGCCTAACATGGCCAACAGCACCTGGGAAACTGTGTCAGGATGTGCAGAAAAACAAAAGCAGGTTGTTTGAAGCGCGCAAGAGCTTCACGTCAGCGATAATGGGGCCGATTTTATTAAAGGAAGCAAAAAGGATCATCTCCTTGTCATGCACAGGCTAAGAGCCACCATGCTTCCGAGAGAAGGATCACTTTTAAGTGAGTGCGAAGAATCTGTGGTTCCTTCCTACCTGCAGGCCACTGGAAAACTTTTGCTATGGCTGAGTGGAAGGCCGTTCACTTTACTGCTCTGTGTGTGTGTGTGTTCCCTGGTTATTCTGTATGGAAAAAAAACAATTTAGGCTTTGTTTTGTTTTTTATTAAGCCGTCCTACTTTTTCCGATCCGCTTTGGCCACGAGTGGAGTGTTTTATTAGATTGTAGGCTTCCATACCAGGTCAGGGCAGCTGAAGGATGAAAATCAGACTCGTATAAATACTTGGTGCAACTTTGGTGCCACAACCGCAGAAATATTGCTCCTCTGTCGTCAGGAGAACACCATCGTTCTATAATGCCGCTTGGAGGGATACTTCTTCTGACTCCCGCTCCATTTTTGGCGGAGGATTTATTATGTGCCTGTCGGGATGTGTGGCAGTGCAGCGAGTCTCGCGTCGCTGCCAGATAAACAGACTGTGCTGTGCATACTGTAGCAAAGTGGAAAAAATGATGGATGGAGCGCTCTTCCAAAATTTCACGCAGTGTTTCTGAGGTCACCGCTCATTTGGTTTCATCGTGCACACTTGCACTGTTTGTACGTCTAGAACGTACCGGCCTGAGATTTTTTTTCCTTGCTCAAATTAAATATCAAGTTATTAGCAATTTTTCAGAAATAGCTGATGACCAAATGAACGCCAAAGCTGGCTCGACTGCTTGTACCTGCAGAGACTTCACACATTGCCGAGCAGACTAAGGAAGAGCAGGTGAAGAACACGTGCGCCGAATCTTAACACATCTACACGATTTTTTTTAAAGCCAAAAAAAAATCTATAAATCACACTATAAAGATGCTCAAAATATTTACTCCAACACCATAGCCTCCAACTCCAGGTTTTTCTGTGAAAAAGGAAGAGGTGCAGATGAAAGCAGATAGGATGCTGTGGATCTGCAGCCACTAAGCCTGAATCTGGCTCTCTTATATCAATGCAAAAGCTTGCAGATGTCGTCGTAAAAGTTCCACGTTTAATTGTCCTCCCACTCCCGATACTTTTCAGAATGCTTCTAAACATCTTTAATTTAGAACCATTTCTCATGTTTGTGCTATTTCCGTTTTTATTGTCGGCAGGAAAGAAAGACCTCACCATCGGCGGTGGCTGGTGAGCCTGACGACTGCAGAGGACAGAGAGGTTCTGTCGGGCTTGTAAGTAACCCTAACCCTGTTATTTTTAATTTGTGCTTTTAGAATAAACAGAAAAAGACGGAGTCCACTGGCACACGTGCAGCCCTGGACATCTGTCAGCAGTCATTAAACTCCTGTGGCTGAACAGCAAGTCATTTACCAAGCCAGAGTCTTCTCTGTAATCACAATAATTAGCCGGGCAAATCGGTCCTCCAACGTTTGTCCAGTTGATTGGACCAACATTCTGTCGAAGGCATTCAAATTGGACCGGTCGGATTTTCAGATCAGAGGAATTTCTCTTGGTGCACGTGCCACGTTATTTCCCTGGACTCTTGATGCCAAACAAGAGGTAAAACGGAAACACGTTTTCAGCCAAGAAAAGCCCTCGGCGCAGTTCTGTGTCCTTTTCAGGTAAAACTGCTGCAGCTGTAGCACCCGAGCGAGTCTTTTTATCCAGAGCTGGGCTCCTGTTCATTCAATGTCTGTATGTTTTCCTCTTGGTCCCAGTCCTCTGGGACCTCCGCACTGCAAGATAAGGACAAAAGGGAAAGTCAGACAAATGCAGATCTATTTCTGCTTCGTGCATAAGAGAAGAAGTATGCAAAGTGACTAAACAAAGACGCAGTGAGACTCAATGAGGTGTGTAATTAACCACGATGGCCATATGCATATTACAGTATGAACTGCATTCTCCATGACACCAGCGCTCCACGAAGCATCCAAATGCAAAACACAGGCCGCTCAAACAGGGAAGCCCGAACAATGGCCACACCGGCGGCGCTGCTTTACGTAACGCAGCCATGAGTCAAACCAAGAAGCAGATGCACGTCGTGCTAAAGTCATTCCGCAGGTCGCACTGGGCCATCACACTGGAAAGCGCTCACCCCTTCCCGCTTTCCTTCCAGCTGAAAATCCAGCGCCGCGTTGAGTGTCGGGGCAACACATTTTTGAAATAATGTTTTTATTGTGGAAAGGCTGGCGGGATTCCACAGGACATTCTTTTACTGTACGCAAGTGGCGCCTGGCGGGTCGGCGGGCTCACAGCAGGGCAAAGACAGAAGGTCCTGCAAGGATGAATTGTTTGGAAATGTTTGTGCGCCTCTCCTTGCGCCGAGTCCTCGCTGCACCTCATCCGTTGTGCTGCTCTCTCTCCAAAAACAAAAGCTTAAGCAACGTGCAGCATCCATTGCCGAGTGACTGGTCCATTTCCTTGCATGTGACTTTGTTATTTTTGCGCTTTGTCTGCTAAGCGTCGCACAAGCTCTGCTGAGAAACACTGTCAGGCCCGTCACTTAACAACTGGAAACTGTGAAAAGTGGTTCGGTATCTTGCAAGAAGGAGGGGAAGAGAGAGACAGAAGAAGAAGGAGACGGGACGTCAGGAGGAAGTGAGCTCGTTTTCCTGGCTTGGTGATGAGAGTGAAGCCTTTGACTGTCTCGGCTCGCTCTTTGTTCCCCCGCATGATTAAGACAAATAAACCATGGGAGCAAACCGAGACAGGCTCTGGAAGACTTTGACGGGTGGCAGCGGCCGGCTCGCAAGGTGGAGGCAAAGTGGGACACAGGAAGTGGAAAATAATCATCCACTCCACGTCACGTCATCACGTGCTTTCACACTCGGGCAGGCAAGCAAATGTTGACAATAAATGTGATGTGGAGGGGGGGGGAGGCCACCGGCGATGTTCTGAAAGCGCTCGCTCTTTGTTTTTCAGCACCTTCGTTTATCCGTTAAATCATCTGGAATAAAAGAGCTAATAGAACACATGACAGACGACGAGAAGACAACACTGTGAATGAAAGTCCTTGACATACATTTCATTGGGTCTCTTTTGAATATTTGTCCTAATATCCAAGAGAGTTGGCTAGTCTGGTTAAAGGAAATGTTTTAATATGCTAAAGGACCGTGTTACTGTTGCTATGGTAAGAGTTTAGGTGCTCAAGCCAGATAAGGGGAGAGAGTTCATGGGTGTAAAAACAGTATCAAGTGACATGACACAGCATGACCACAGCAGCCAAAGAGTCAAGGCAACCCTTCCCGACAACAGCGGAGTTTGGAGGAACAGCACAAACTGAGTGGGGAGCCAGCAGCCTGAGCTTGTTTACAGCACCTCCATCACACTGGATTCTCTTCGACAAGCAGAGAGTCGCCTTTTGCCCCGGAGGGGGAGGATTAAATCCAGCACGAGCTGGGGAAGAATTGGCCTCCGCACACCGATAACGTAGCGCCTCCCGCAGCTCCAAAAAGCTCCAGCCAATCCAAGTGCAACACAGTCAGAGATGGCGACGTGGGCTCAGGGTCCAAAGAGATTTGAGATTTTTAGAGAAGGATCAAATATCGGAGCTGTCCATGATACAGAGGCTTTTATTGATTTTCTGACCTGAAGGAACATGGCATGTCAATTCATTTTCCTGTTCCAGCCCATGACCTGCTGTTTTCATTTCCATTCTCGCCTTCCAAGCACATTGTTATAGAGATTTTTTTTTTCTTTTAATTGGCTTTCCATACTTCGAGGGAAAGAAGTGATTTAGTGCCACGAAAATTAACTTTTGATTTACTTGAGCAAAACGCATCTCCACGACGGGAACTTCATTGATCGCGTTGATTTATGACGGCGGGCTTGTTTCAAACACTTTACAGTATCTGCAGCAGGAGGGAAAAAAACACTTCACGTGTCCAACAGTTTCTATGTGTAGACTCATAAATGCAGACAGACGTTTAGAGGTGAGTTCCAACATAAGAAATCGAAAGTTTTCATCAGGGTCAAAAGAACGTTAGTCAATACTCTTATATATAGTGTATATAATAGAGCTCCACAGGCCATCTTCCAGCAAAAAAGAGAAGGTAACACATTACGTCATTAACTAGACTCTTGTTAAAACTGCTTGGGTTCTTTTAGTGTCCTTCTATGTTCTTTAAATCTGACAATGTTGCCTAATTTTGATTAAACAGGCAAGGCTGCAACATCCACGCTTGTCTCCTTATCGGCAGCCGTGCTCACCGTCACCTCATTCATTTCTATTCCACCTTCTTCTGTAGTTCACAAGGGCGGCTCGCAGCTGTCTTTTGTCAAAACTGAAAGAATGCAGACTGGAATGGAAGTAAACGCTGCATGACGGAGCTCGGGTGGACGGATGCGTTTGCGCGCATTTCTAGCACTTGCAGCTGATATCTCAGCCATCCAGCAGCTTTGCAAGGGACCCGCAGCTGCAGGGCTCCTTTGGCGAGGCAGTGAACTGCGTCTAACCTGATATCATGAGCAGCGTGTGGGGAGATATTCAGCCTGGCAGAGGTCAGGGCCAGGACTGTAATGTAATAACAATGCTGATACCTGATTACAATTAATCTTCAGACAAATGAGCTTGTTATTCAACCATTTGCCAGAAGAAGTTATTGCATAATAACTCAACTGCATTAATAGACTGGCACGTCATGCCCATAACAAGTGTGGACATTCTTGTATCCTCTTTTCTATGAGACGCTTGTACGTTTCCTATAGATGCTCTGCTGGTTCAATTTAGGATTATATGAAAAAAAGATTCAAGTAAGAAGCAGGTTGGATTTGAACGAGCTTTGCAAAGAACTCTGTTTCTTGTTAATATTCATTTGTGTGATTCAAGTTTCCAGCCATTCTAACAGTGGATTTAAAGAAGCCAGTGTCAGGTAATGCCTGCTGGAGCTCGTCCTGGACAGTTGGACTGAACCCATTGCCTCAGGTGTTCAACTCTTCAACCTCAAAGTTGGAGCAATCTTTTTTTTTTGTAATCTAAAAAACCATCAATGTTGCCATCACAGATGTGCTTTCAGTCACTCACACATTGTACGTACCAAACCGTAGCATCTAATCCGGTCCTAATCAGTCCTTTTGTTCTATACCCAAATGGACACAGCATTCATAAGTTTCCACCAATTAGACTCATCAGACCAAAAGACACCCTTATATTGTGGGGTAGACCATGTCCAATGATCTCTTTCCTTGGAAACCATCTTCCAAAACTGTTGACATTTGTTTTGCGTTTTGCTTCTTTGGTTGCCTCGACCGACTGTTTCTATTGTGAATGGTTTCTGACACCGACGCTACACAAGCCCGAAAAAACAAAGAATTAGTTTGTTTGTTAAGGTCAATATTTTTGCAACCGGCTTTGGCACCAACTACTGGTCAAACAATGAAATGCAGGTTTTTGCCACTTCTGCATTGGCCTCTATTTCTGAAAGCAGAAGCTACATCCATCTTTATTTACAGTCAATGGTTTAGACTAATGTTAAATAACTGTTACTTCACGCAACAGATTCAAACTGTACAAGTAGTTGAGAACTTAACGGCGATCATTATAGACAAGGGATTGTTACGTAGTTACAAAGTTATAACTGTCATACCAAATCCAAAAGTGTGATTTAATATTGCAGGGTAGCGTTGAGTTTACGCTCTCACTTCTTAACATAACTGGACGGTATCAGGTTGTGTAGTTTAATGAGTTTGTCATAGTGTAGTCAGGTTGTAGGATTACACTGCGATGTGAGTCAGTCTGCAGTGGCCAAAGGTTTGAGCTGTTTCCACCAACAAAACGTCAGTGTCCAGACTAGATGGCACCGCAGCACCTTATTTGGTGTGACTGCAGCAATTAATATAAAACAAAAAAAAAATCTGTGACATGCTTAAAGTCTGTTTAAAATCTAGGACGCACCAAATGGGTGACAGAACAATTTTCATCAAAGCATAGTTTTTGGACTGGATACTTAATGACTTTTGTTCCATAGTCGTGATGTGTGTGTGAGGTAGATGAGTGCAGAGATCGTAGAGAAGAGAAAGAAGGAGCAAAGTCTTTCAGGTCTAATTGTGAGCAGGTGGCCCTTCAAAGAAATCAGAGGCTGGAAAAACGGCTCCAAAAAACCACCATCACCCCAACTGGCTGCTCTCACTCACATACCGGTTTTACTTTCCATGACATCCTCGAACCTGCTGGACCGACACTGCACATCCAATGTGAAGCTGCAGACACTCTGGGGCACGTGGTTTAATTTTTAATTTCCATTTAACGAATAATAATGCATGTGGACAGTTTTGACTGGGGCATGATTCAACCAACACAGAAACAAGACAAGCAAACCTCAATTAAAAACAGATAAAGACACTGCAACCAGATCTGAACGCTGCATTGTGGTAGACTGCGTGCGACACAATATGCTAGATTAGGAGGGTTATCTGGAGTTGACAGGTTGTCATCGGTGCTGTGATCTCAAAGCTCCACACACAGGTTAATGGCTCCGGCTGAAGGACTGTCTGGTTTCCATATGTTTCTCTGCAGAACTGCACTGTGCGTCATGTAATCCAAAAAAGAGATCAACACTTGGCTGTAGGCCTCACTGCTTCCTGAGGTGGACGGCTCTCTGATCCTAATGGCTATTTAAAGCAGAAATGTGGATGCATTTGGCTTTTGCACCCAAGACGCTATTTTTAAAATTGTGGAATTAACCTTCAAAGGAAATCTGGGGTTCACAACATTCATTAATGTCTATTTATTAATTTATTGTTATTATTATCATTATTATTATTATTATTACTACTACTACTTTTGACTTAGATTTAGATGAGTAAATAAATTCATGTAGTTTTCACTGAGTAGAATGAGAAGGTACAGTATCCAGCCCGTTGCCTTAGTAGAGTAAATAAAGGGCAAAGCTGCTCGCCAGGATCTTACTTCACACAATGAAATAAGTGAATTTTTAAAAGCACAGCTATTAAGAATGATGGTTTGTCAATAAAAAGGGGGATCTTCTGTGCTATGATGCAATTCTACTGTGACTGAAAGGCTACAAATGGCAAAGAGTGCGCTTTTCCTGCAGTTTATTTCAAGTTCTTCCGCTGGGGCAGGAAATAAATCAGTTAAGACATAAATAGGGTCTTGATTTAAGGAGGTAGATCAGATTTTATAGAGTAATAAGACAAGCATGTAGAAGCGGGAGGGCCAAGAGGATTAAGATATTCCTTAGACAGTGTATCTCGAGAACAAATCATTTAAAACTTAAACTCCTCTGGGACTCGGAATGATGTTACTGCTTAGATTTTTCAACATTTTTTTTTTTCATTCACCCTGGATTTAACACCTTAGATGCGGCCGCTGTCATGTGGTGAGTAACACCTGAGGGTAAGATGAGTCATTACGAAGCTCCGCAGCCAGAATCCAAAGGAAAATCGATCAATTAATGTTGCAAGCGATGATGCAACGCCGACGCAAACTTTGCAATCATCCAGACCAAGCTACTCCACGTTTTACCCACGAGAAGAAAACTATTCAGAGGTTTGTGTTTGGTTAATCTCACAATGATGATAGACGGGCCAACGGTCCTGCTACTGTCCGCTGATTACAAACGTCTCTCCAAAAGGAGATCCTGAGTGGGATTTAGCACGTCTCTGGTTTCTCCACCTGCACATCATCTCAGACTTTTTCCACTTGCACAGTTTCTTCCTCTGGCCGCCCGGTTGCATCTGCCAGCAGCTCACACACACACACACACACACACACACACACCAATGTAAATGGAAAACAGTAGTCAGTCTCAAAATATCATTTTGTAAATACCAGAGGGCCTTTTTTTAAAGCAGCGCCAGAGTGAAACTGAAAGTGTCATGCAGGATATACGTTCCACAGTAAATTATGGTCACCACGGTTATGACAGTGATTAATGTACACGCTGCAAAAAATTATTCAGGTTCACTTCAGTTAAAGCTGCCGTACGCGTTATCGTTTCACCGCTGGATGTTTCAGGTTTGCACTGGACACCGAAACAAACCGGCTCCCTGCACTTCCTCAGCAAAACTCTGCTGAGCAAACCAACATGTGATAGATCCACCTTGAAAAACTCTCACTTTGTAATGTTTTAACGTTTTAAACTTATCAGGAGCTCCTGGCTTATAAATAACAGCTGCCACAGTGGGTAACTGACTGTGTAAATTGTATCAGAACTTGACAAGATTTCCTCGTCTAAAGAAGAGCAAAGAACACTGAGGGCTTTTTTTCTCTCCTCCCGACTGGTGTTGGCGAGAGCTCACATAAAAGCTGCAAGACTGTCGCTACAAGACCTTCAAGCATCGACTCCAATGATAATAGAGAAAAAATGATTGGCCAGTATTGAATGTAACAGATAGAATGTCGATCAACTCATATTGAAAGGGTTTTGTTGTTTCTGTTTTGAAAGGGATTCCCCATTCTAAACTCTGTCTGTGGCAGATACCAGGAAAGCCATTTCCTGACTGCACGTCTGACTCCGAGGACTGCGATCAACTCAAACTGCTTTTAATTTAGAATGATATTCAGCTGTGTTGCTCCTGGTTTTGCGGCTTTCCCCTCAGAACGCAGCCATGTCCCCAGATGTTTTAGTTCTTCTTTCATCCAGGGGAATTTTAATGCGAGCTGAGAAGTGATGTCACTGCAAAGTATTTACTGATTCTTTGTAGTGTTTGCAAACCTTTATGCCATTTACATCCTCACATATAACAGCATGCCTTGGCCAATTAAAATGAATCCAATGAATATTTTATATGTATATACACATTCACAGAGTTAAAGGAAGATAAAGTCAAGATTATATGGAGTACCAAGAGGTAAAATAGTGTGGTGTCATTAATTTGGCTCTCAATGAATGTGCATGCTGTGCTGCTAAACCTCAGGATCTGCCAACATTTGGTAATGATTGAGTGTTGTTATTCCACGGGAAAATAGGAGGGGCCATTATGACTCTGATCTAAATTTGTCTACGGCACTTCTTCTTTGCAGCTTAACAACAATCATCACAAAAAATGGCAATGAAAGGATGTGAACTCAGACAGAAAAAAAAAGAAAATAAACAAAAAATAATTAGAAATGAAAACAGACATCAGCACAGTGGAAGTGGAAAGACTGTACACTCGACTGGAAGTCTTGGAGGGAAAATGATAATAACAATAAAAAAGAAACTCTGTTTACAGCCTCCTGTAGAAACGCTCTGCTTACTACTTTGTTGATCCTTTCACACGTTTAGAAGGGAGTAAAAACAAAGTGGCTACGAATGCTCACAAAGGAAAACTTGTCTGGGGCTGTTGTCACTAACCTGGGGAGTAACTGGGTCCCATTCTCTGGAACTCCTGCGGATTGACAAATGGTGCTGCCCGAGCCCAGCTGACGAGAATCCGGGAACGAGCTGACGTCACGTTTTGTCACTGTTACTCATTTCAAGGAAGTGGGTTCTCCACACTTCCAGCGAAGATGAGAAATACTGGCAGAGATGCCGCTTCCACCCATCTATCTGGCAAGGAGAGGAAAGCAATTACTGCATTTCTATTGTCAGCGGGGACGAGCGCGTCCTCACATCAGAGGGTTTGACTTTTATTTTTTTTTGGTTCTGACTCACGCTGCCCCAGCGTGCAAGGGAACGCGGAGTGTTTGTGCAGCACAACAACAATCGTCAAAACAGAAGAATCACCAGCGCCAGAATATCCAACCGATACTTGGCGATAAAACGCCAACTGCCTGGAGCTGCCAGCGGACCTGCACTAAATCTAACTTTTGATTGTAATAGATGAGTAAATCGGCTGCTTTCACTGCTATGCTGCATTCTTTTGTGAAACGAAAAAGCACGGACCATCTACCACTGGATTAATCCATTCATCAAACGATTGGAACTTTCCAAATGGTATAGAATATGTACATCTGGTAAAACTTAAGGATCTTCATACCCAATGGTGATACTATCAGCTACTATCAATAAATCCACAGACCATCTGGCAGGCTTTTGGGTTAAAAACAGATTTTTCTTGTTTTGTACCCTTTTCCCGGTCTTAAATGGATCAGATTTATATTGCACTTTTAAAGGCACTGACAGTGGAACCATTATTCACTCACACTGGTGGCGGTAGACTGCACCTTCAGAAACAGCTCTATGGGGCAGACTGAAGGAAGCGTGGCAGCCAATCTGCCCCTCCAACCAACATCTAACGAGGCGAAGTAGGGAAAGTGCCTTGCCCAAGGACAGAAGGAAAGACTGGGATGGAGTGGGGTTCAAACCAACAACCCTTCAGTTTTTCGGTGACTCAACTCTGCCTCCAGAGCTACAGTCGCCCAATAACTGCCTTCATTAAAGTGAGCTTGCTTTTGATTTTGATTTTTTTTCAGCAAAACCCCTCAAAGCAATGAAGGGACCAAGTTAGACTTTTAATAAAAATGAGATGCGTCATACAGTTTGTCTTAATTGTATGTCAGAAAGGCCTTCCAAGTGATCATTTGTCGTCTTTGCTGCAAGCAGTGGAGTCTTTGAGGAACTTTTTTTTTTATTGCAGGGTTTTAAGCGTTTCTCCTGCAGACTACCTTGGACACCATCGGGGCTAATGGCCATGCAAGGATCACACAGATGCACGCACACACTTGACTTACCTACTGGAGCAAAACGTATCTTGAGAACATCTGCGTTGTATAAATCACTCTCTGAAAAAGGTTTTCCTCACAGACCGCAATTCCCCCTGAGTGGAAGAGAGAGAACCCCTTGGCAGAGGCAACAAGGAAGCGATGAAGGAATTCACAAAGGCAGTATATCACTTTTCTATAATTACCAAGACGCTGACGACATTCTTGTAGTGGGATTTGGGAATCAGATGTTGGTGGGAAAAAAACAGCAATGGCAAATAGGAATAAACACCCCATTATGCTAAATGCATCAACATATTGTTAATCAGTGTTTGGCTGATGTGATGCTGCCTTATTTTGAATTGAGAACAACGCTGGTGGGAGTTGATGTAAAACCATCTACACGCTACAATTTAGGGCTACAAAGTGTTTAAAAGGGACTTTTAGTCCGGTCAGAGTTACGCACTGCTATCAAATGGTGAACTCTTGGTCACCCATTACATCCACACAATTACGTAATTATGGGGCACAAGTCCCAAAATGAGAGCAGAAATGGGGCCGTGTGCCGCCTCGTACTGCCTTTTCTCCAAGTTATTTATTCTCTTGTCCTACCCCCGTTCCTCTGAAACACGCAAAATCTGCTCGATATACAAATAAATCCGCACCACTCTCACTGAAGCCACTCTGAACCACAACCTTCTGGTTCCTGGCCAAGCATTTCTTCCCCGTGAGGCCGCAGCCAGCTGGCTGCTGTTGTCTGATATTTTTCTTTGGAACTTTGAAGAGAGCTGATGGCCAAAACGTTGCTGTAAATGCACATTTAGGATTTGACTTGCATTTTGCTACTAGACTATCTAAGCTGGATATGACCCAATAACCCTCCAAACAGCAGTTGTTGTTTCAGCAGTCACTTTAGAGGAAACGCACTTTTGCGGGCATGTCTGCAACAACTCCTCTCCACATTTGAAAGCATAGCAACGGCTAACACTATAAAACACTAATAAAAACTTTCAACATTTGTCTTCAAATTGGTCTTTTATATGACACTCAAATTGACATGACTACCAACAACAGAAAAAAGTATTTTAGATATTTGGTTTAATGAAATATATATGAATATTTTGATCTTCCACCTGAAGGAGTTGCTGCTTCAAAGTTGCAACAACAAAAAAAATACCTACCTACCCGAGTTCCTTTGAAGTGTTTTGCAGCCTGCTGCCAAGGACCAAGACTTTACTTCCCGCCTACGCCGCACGTTTTCTGCTCATAAATCACCAGATTTTTATAAGACGCACAACAGAGGTCAGCATCGGCAGGAAGCAATGACCTGCAGACTTACAGAGATATCAAGTAACACCTGTGCAGGACTGACGGTGTAATTAGCATCTGGAAAATATAAAAAGAAAAGCAAAGAATCTCAGTAGTGTTGACTTATTTAAAAATACAAAAACAGAATCGTTCCAAGATACTATGTAATTTTATGTCTTTTGCAAACTGAATAAATTTCTCAAGGCGCAGGCTACACACATACATTCTCTGTACATAAACAGAAAAAACAACAAGGGGAGAGACCTTGACACATTTCGCATCATCCTGGCTTAATATTCAAATGCATGCCTTTGTCATACTAAATATGACCACTGATCCTTATTCAAAAAGCCTATTAAACACAAACATTAATAAAAACATTCTGTCAGTTATCCAGTTTTAACCGTCTCTTGGAAGTGGAAGCAGAGAGCAAACTGACAGCAGTGCGCTGTGACTCTTGACTCAGACTTATTTTCATCTGTGATGTCTGTGTTGTCTGCACAACAATAACACACTGTTGCGTTATCTCTCCAGGCCCGGCTTGTGTTTACTGGCCGTCCTTAGCCTTTCCATCTGATTTAAATCACTCCACTAAACCCTGGCACTGGTGCGTACGTGTGTGACGCATTACGATTACTGGTTCGCATGCACTTTTTTAGACCGCTGCCACGGCCGCAGACGGGCCTATAATCCATACCTGCTGAACATAATCTTCTCTTCGGATTAGGCAGCGGGGGCTAAACACCTGGGCCTATGGCGCCCAGGGGAACGTCAATATATCAAGGAGTGAATTTTGCCTTCAGCGATCATTTAGCCTGTGGTTTTATTAGGTTAAAATCCATGGTATCCTCTGACCAGTGCACTGCTGGTCGGTGATGGTAGAGGAAATGAATAATGCTCAGCAAACAAGTATTTGTTTTCTGTTTTGCCCCTCCACCAATATGCAGTTGAAGTGTTTAGATGGCTTGCGTGTTTGGTTATGTGGTGCAGGTGTTTGCACTACAGATGGGGGAGGAGCACAGGAACAGTAAGCACATGGCACTTCTATAATAACTGTTCTCATAGAAAATGAAACCAGGAGTTTCATGTTGAACAATACAACAATTAGAAAAAAAAAAATTGTTTTAATTAAAACTAGGAAAAAGGACATTGTCTTCTTCTGTGAAATTTAATTTACTGGTCTGTGAATTTGTCTTGGAGGATGCTGAAGGAAAAAGGCCTGTGTTTTTGCACAACTGTTTTTCTGCTTTCTGCTTGAAGCAGCCTTCATCATCCATGCAAATATCTGAATCTGGCAAACAAAATTGTGGAGTATTCCTTAAAGACAGATGAACATAAAACCAGCATGTTTTATCGCTAAATAACTTAATTTTGTGGAAAATGCTACGTCAAAGGAGCTCGTGGATCAGTTGCCTTTTCAACACGTGGTTCAGGTTCTCCATCTGTTGAAAATATGTCAAAATACTACCTTAGTTTAGTTTCTGGGTAAATTTTACTACAATCTACCAGTGGACCAGTCAACACTTCATAGAAAAATCATTTATTTATTTATTTTACACATTACAGTTTATTATTGTTAATGTACACAGCTGCACAACATAACGTTACTGTTAAAATAACGCAAACGAAATCAGTATAAAAAGTACATGTTCACACGTTGAACCACTGCAGACACGGATAACCTAAACTCTATGACTGCTCACAGTACTTCAGTGTCATTTCACATTAATGTTTGATTGGCCGTCTGTCCAGGTGGCAAATTTGTACACAGACAAGAGCTACGCGGAAAAAACATAAGGGAAAACAAATTGCGTTTCCCTGAAAGAGAGAAGAAATGTAGACTACGAAAGGCATGACACTGTCACAAGAGCGCGCGTTTCACCTCTAAAGGCAAACGACGGGAAGTGTGTCTGGTAAACGAGAAGCTACAACATGATTCATGTGTCTGATTCGGACCTTCTGAGCTGACCGCCCAGTTGGCCAACGACCAATAAAAGCCCCGGGCCGTAATCCACTGCAGCTGCGAGAGTCGGCCCGAGTCAAAACAAGCGCCGGTCCAGGGCCAAAGAATACGCTGGATGCAGTTTGACGTATGGCCGCGCCGAGCATTACGCAGTGGCCTGCACGCGCTACTGCCAACAGCCTCGTGTTGTTTTTGTAGCCCGATCTTCCTTTTCTTGTTGTTCATTTCACCTCTGAAACCAACCCGTCTGATCACATCACTGCTTAAAATAAAACACGTCTTTGCTCACACGATCGTCAGACAGCTCACGAGCAATACCTTCTGTCGTGGGTTTGCACTCGCTCCCGCTTCCCTGTCATACATTTTACAAACAGAGCTTTTGATCGATGGAGCTACTGAAGAGACGCAACAACCTCCTGCCCGCTGACAGAGAGATCAAATAAACTACCGGTCCGCACTCAGACCGTGATGAGCTGCATTAAAAGTGATGAACACTGTTATGTTACACGTTACATTATTATTCATGCACTGACACTAAATATGGCCCTGCTTAGCGTATGGCTAATGCTAACAGTGGAGCGTTTAGCTCAGTTTAGCACACAGACTGGAAACTGGTGAAACAACTCTGCCAAAGTGGTGGAAAGATAAACCGTTGAGTAAGATTCAAATCATTCTAAAAACATGATGTGAATTTTACATCTTGTTTTCACTTTCTACCTGCTTAGCGTATGGCTAATGCTAACAGTGGAGCAGGAAGCTCACTTTAGCACACAGAGTGGAGTGGTGAAAAATAAACCCTTGAGCAAAATTCTCATACTAAAAGTGATTTGAGTTTTACATCTTCTTTATGTCTCTACTTTCTTACAGGGTCAGATTATTAGGTAACGTAAGGTAGTCAGTGTTGGCTGTAGCTGAAATCGACCCATCTTACTTTCCACCTCAAAGTCAATTCACCCATCTCCCAAAACACCAAACTATTATTTTGATGCTTCACATTCTTTCGGTCCAACTAATTGTGCTGCTTAAATAATATAATAAGTATTGACATACGTCTCTTCCTTCTCAAGAGTACTCTATATTAATATAGCACCATTTTCTAAAACTGTGCAGCTCCCTTGTGTTTCTGTCAGAAGAGAGACGTAACTTTTAAAGGGGAAACAAGGAAAAATAAAAATCTGCGGGATGAGCAGATGTATTAACACATATTTACAGTCTTCACACCACATATTGAATAATAGAAATTTGCCCGGAAAACTGCCCGGATACTTTTCCACAAAGACTAAGTACGACGGTTGACAGTCTCATTGAATAACGATTCAAGTAAAAGGATGCGGTCCGCAGGGAAGTCCGGTTGACTGGCAGCAGCCAACTTGTGCTGTGGTGTCACAGCGAGCTCAACCAGTCAAGAGAAGGCACCAAGGAGAAGGTAAGAACAGTCAACAGGTTTGTCCGAACAGGCAGAGACGATGTGCAGACGACAATCTGGGATCACTGATCAGAGGAAAAATCCACCTGCAGCAGGTCTTCAGCTTCCAGAGAGGCAAGTCTCTGCGGTGGAGGGGAAAGTGTTTTAGCTTTTAAACGGCTTGTTAAACACAGAGCTGGATAGCATCTGCCATTCTCACAGAAGGAAGAAAGACCAAAAAAAACATTCAGGTTGGGGTTATTAGAGCCTATTGTAGCAGCCTGTTTTGACCTGTAATCCTTTTAAATTGTCCTCCATAAACCAGGGTGTGTAATACAGAATGGAAATGAAGATCACTGCTGACTAAGATCTCTATTAAAAGATATTTAAGTACCTTTTTTTATAAAAAAAAAAATAAATAAACAAAAACTATGGAAGACATTTGACCATAGTTGTTTTTAATATACAGCTGCAATTTAGAAAATGAAAAAGATGAATAAATAATTAAAGTGATAACTTAATAATATTGTGTGATATTATATTTGTGTAATATTACACTGTAAAAATGTTCCCAGATGAAATTGAAAACCCTACATTCGAGCTCTGGCTGTGTGTACATATGCAACAACAAGTTTGCATACTTAAAACAGGGAATAATACATTTGTTAATCATCAGCTTGTTCACCACATCCTCAATCATCACAATGTGAATGATAGTTGTGTTTGAGCTATCACGCTCCAGTGGGCGGTATTTTTTGACGCTGAGAGGAACTTTGCAACAAGTCCAAAGCAGAAATACCTGATTGTTCGGTGGAGAGTCTCTGGCCTATGTAGAGGAGTTTTCTCTGCACGTATCCATGACACTGCAGCGAAAACAAAACAACAACAACAACAAGAGAAAAAACTTTATCCCTTCCAATAAACAACTTATTTTATTTACTGGCACAGGAGGGCCCAGAATGCGTCCGCACAGCGTCTGGCACTCAGGACCTCGGTGGAAGACGTGGTGCAGACGCACTGCCAGACTGCTGGCAGTGACGGGATTGTCTGCGCACTGTATCACCTCCGGGCCTGGCTGGCGGAGGACGCGGCAGTGATAAATCCACACCGCTCCGGCATCTGACGCCATCGCCAACCAAACAAATCATATCTTAAACCCAATTTTGCCAGACCCCTTCATGTAAAAATGCTTTGCTAGGGTCCCTCTCCCCCGCTGGCTCGTTCGGCCCAAGTCTTTGTCTCCCAGCTTGGATGAAAAAGTAAAAGCAAAGAGAGCCACTCACGCTTGGTGCTGCCGCACAAAGTCGGCGAACTGCCGGTCCTTCGCGTAGAGCTCGACGATGCGTATCCTGTCTTGGATTTCCTGCGGAGAAACGACGCAACAGTTGGGAAGGAATGTGGCATCTTCATGGCCAGGTGAACAGCGCACTGACATTTTATACATAGAACAATAATAATCTCTGTCAGAAAGTGAAAAAGTTTAGTGCGTTGAACCTCCTAATTTATGATACTATCAGGAGTTTGGCTGTTTGGCCCTGCCAGTTTGGTTATGTTGGCCTAAAGCAAAGAAAATTGCATATTCTTCTTCTTTTTGTGTTAGTTGTAAATAACACATTTATATCTTTGTCCAGATATGAACTTGATTTCAGCCTCCTCCTAAAACAAATGTTTTTTTGGGACAAAAACAAGGTGGATAAAAAGGGCAGAAAGGTCACATATCAGGGTGGTACCAGGTACCAGTGGTTTTTGTGACATCACAAAGGGCTGACTTCAAGCAAAGCATCCTGCTTGCAAAACAAAGCAATGAATGGTTGGGTTGGAAACAGAAATCACTGTTAGAGAACTCTGGGAGAGCGACTTGAGTGGAGTATGAGACCTTTAGATTTTCTCACATAAAAATACTGAACGTGCATCCAGAACGAGCACAACTGCTTTGGGGAAGCGTGACTCTCCAAAAACAGGTTGTTTTGGAAAAATTACGACCCAGTTGGGCTTTACGACTCTAGTCTCCAAGCAATCACTACACAAGGTACTTGAGCCATTAATCTTCATTCATGCAGCTTTATGGTGGTCATGAAACAGTGGTTTCGTGAGCGCAGTGTCGTGCCAGCGTGATTTTGACCGCTGCTTAGGATTCAACTTGAAGAGTATCAGCAATATGGTTGAGGACAGCGGTTCTAAACTGGTGGAGTCACAGAACCCACATTTTTTTTCCTTATCATGAAGTCGCAAAACAAAATTTATTCCACAAATATAAAAATGCTAGCCTGCTTGCTATCATGTCTAGTCAACAAATTATAGAAAGCATTGACATTTCTCTATAAATACATAGACATATTTTAAAATCCCTTTTTTTTTGCCCATGCAGCCATGACCCAATCAAAACAGCTCCTCGACCCAAACATGGGTTCTCAACCCACCAGTTGATACATGCTGCTTGAGGAAAGCCTTTATATGAAGCCTTTTGATTGGTTGTGGTATGGACAAACCTCCTTCGTCAGTTCGCTGTTCTCGTAGATGTGTCGCATCTCCTCGCTGCTGAAGTCGGTGGAGGCCTCAGCGCTGGCGCTGCTGTACACGGGCATGTCGGGGTAGCGGCGGTAGTAGTGGCTGTAGCCCGTGGTGGCCTCGCTCTCATACATGGGGTTGTACTTGGTGGCCCGCTCCAGGGACGGCAGGCTCTCGACATGCCTGGCGAGCGTCGCGCAAAAGTTAGTTACCGTCAACTACAAACGGCAGATGGCAGACAAAAGAGGAGCTGGTTGGGCCATCGGGGCGAAGCTTAAGGGCTTCATTAATCTTTATTAACCTTGGACGAGTCCATTCCTTTGTGTCGAGGCCTGTTGTGTTAGCTGTTAAAGGGCTTTTTTGGACCTAGATCAGCACTATATCGGATCAGCTCATTAGCGGAGGGTTACGCGGCGTTTCTCTCGTCAGGAGGCTGAAGGCAGGCACGCACACCAGAGCGATCGGTTGGGAGTCACTTCGCCTTTGATTTTAATGACAAAGTCATGAGATATCATGCAGCCTGATTTTATATAGTTTTTGAAATAAAATACATACATCACAATGTATAAACGCAAACGTGCCACATCAGCCTGAGTATTTTCTGGCCATTTGGTTTTTTTTTTGTTTAGTTGGAAAACCAAAAAACGGAAAACGACTCACTTTCTGTTTCAAGTTTGGAAGTTGGAGTTCAAAAAAATGGAAACCGGAATCGTTTTCCAATTCCTTCCTTCAGTTTCCATTTTCCAAACAAGAAATGGGAAAAGACCAGTTTTCCATTTTTTTGAACTTCAACTTCCAAACTTGAAACAGAAAGTGAGTCGTTTTCCATTTTTTCACTTTCCTACGGCAGAAAGAATGGCAGGAAGAACGGCCAGAGGATACAGGGCCGCACATCATTTATCATTCTGTTGTGACATCACTCAGACAACATGACTCCTTTTAAGTCTAATCCTGGAATTGGCTCTCCTCACCGTATGGGGTCCTCCGACTCGTCTTTGTCGTACTGGTCCCGCAACGTCCTGGCGAGGAAGAAGATGACACCAGAGGCCACCAGCAGGAAGCCGGCGACGGAGGCGATGGCTATCCCGACCACCAGCGGCTCCGACACGTACTCCTCGCAGTGCTCGCCTCGGTACCACCAGTTCTCCCCGACACGACACCTGGGCATTCAACAAGCACCACTTTCACCACAACTTCAAGTCTAAACTTTAACTGGCAAAAACAGATCATAGTCGACATTACGACAGATGATTTTTGCTGTTCATTCTCATTAGCCAGTAGAAGCCATTAGAATATATTTTATCAGACTAAGGCTTCGTACTTTTACCACCATTGGAATTTAAAGTTGAACTTGAACTGAAAGTTGAACTACTTGAACAATCAAAACAGCCTTTTTGTTCATAAAAGAAAGGCCAGACTCCCATTAGGCAGTTATCAGCGCCCAGCCTTGCCTTACTTAAGATATTAACAGTGGAAAAAACTCTCTGGTCAGAATTTACCACTGTAAATAAAAACCCCAGTAAGCAAACTCACAATAACAAGCCGATGAAATGGGCCCGAGGGAACTTTGCCTTCGATATTTTGACGCGAAAATGTCACTTTTCATATCTTATTAAATTATAAGTGCCTTGTTTAGGAATGACTGGGAACAAACTTCAAATATTTGTCTGCCGTCTCCATGGAGCGGCGCAAAACTTTTGGTTGGACGGCGTGAGGTAAACAACGGAGCCGGCAGCATCTGGAGCCGCGTGAAACAAAGGTCTGGGGCTCGGCTTGGCATGCAGGCGGCCTCCTGTCTGCCTGCTAACAATCATCTGCTTTAAAGAGCCGCACGTACAGCGGCTCGAGCGGAGCAGCGGACCGGCTTTCTGTTACTCGTCTGCATATTACTGGCACATTGTTGTGTCCAACGCTCAAACACGTGCGCGCTCATTTGGACTTGGGGACACGTGCGAGCTCGAGCATGTGACAAAAGTAACATTTAAAGGTCTGGTGATTTTTTTTTTTCTCGCTAAATTCCTTTCGCCGACAGTTTCCAGCAATAATGTGTGTCTCTAATCTTTGAGTCAAGTCTCAAATCGTTCATTTGCTCAAGAAGTGCACTAATCAGGAGTTTGTCAGGAAGGTCAGTCAGGCCTCGTGCCTGATGAGACTTCCAGCCAAGTATTGGTCGCTCCCCACTGAGACCACCTGATGATAGTTGGAAGGTTGAATAAAGCATCTGTTTTAATTCCCTCCCTTTATTTTTCCAGAATAAGCACATGAGAAGTTGAGTTGTATAAACTCTGTTTGGCTGTTGTGTTGAGCTAACTGTCAGAACAGAAGCAAGCAACTTTTCCTGCATATTTACTGCTACTGTAATATAACCTTGGACAGTAGTCGATAGTGAAGCTTCCTTCAAATTGTTTCGGCAGTTTGAAAAAGATGACGAATGAAACAATACTAAAATGTATTGATTCTGTATTTGCTTCTTATTAATTATGATTCATTAACAAAAGATGATAACTTGATTTCCTGAAACATGGATGGGTTGGCCAGTAATGTGACACTATCCAGTGACTAGTGTCACATTACTGGCAGCCAATATGCTGTTTTCTGGAAGATCTACATTGTGTTTTTGGACGATTAATCTCGATTAATCTTGGGATGACAAAGAAAGATCTGAAAATGGTAGAATAGTAAAATTCAACCAAACGCAAAAAGTTTCTGTCCTGAGGATCATTAATATATAACACCACTCAGATCTCATTAGTTTAAGTATAAATCAATGCTAGTGAGGCGCAGACATATTTCAGTGAAGTGCCCGACAGCCAAAGCTGTTCTCTTTAAATTCAGGTGAATTAGACTGGAGTCTGTTCTCTTCCTAAATCTGACCCAGTGTTTACAGAGCGCTCAACACATCTCGTCTCTCAAGGCGCAAAACATCTTGAACCGCGGCACGCCGGTGCCCTGCCGCAAGCTGCATCAAGTGATAATGCCTGCGAGAAGCTGCTCTGTAATTTGACTTAAAGTGCTGGCACGCGCAAAAGCAAAAAGTGCTAACTCAAACGCTCCCGCTGATCACTTCCCTTAATCCCCACCCACCTGCAGATGGCTCCTTGGCCGGGGATGATGTCACACTTGCCGTCGTTGAGACAAAAGTCCGCCTGCAGCTCGCAGATGCTCTGGCAGGGGAGGCCGTCCACGCTGAAGTAGCCGGCGCTGCACACGCACTCGGCCTCCCCCGACCACTTGTTCACCTTGCACTCGGCGTACTCGTTGCACGCCTGGAACTTACAGGGGTCGGCCTGGTCCCCTGAAAGCAGGCAAAGTGGAAACATCACACAGTTATAGTTTATGTTTGTATCTTCGTTGTGTTGTGGGAAGTTTTTTCATTCTTCCTTGCTGACGAACGCAGGGCACCCCGGGACACAGCGCAGCATTAAGCCACGACGGTAAACATCCCATAAAATGCCAGATGAGGTCGACATTCCTTTTTTTTGGGGGGGTTGTTTGTTCGAGAGAAAAAGATCCCGTCATTTGTGCGGGATTGCTTTTTTTGGATGGCTGCAGCAACCTCTTCCTCAGCTTAACAGGTGCTAATTGGGAGACTTTGTTATCGCTGGTCGGAGCCAAGCGAGCCGTTTCCCCTGCTGTGACTCTAAAACCTGAGAGCTTTAGCGGACCTTTAATAGGTCTTACGTAACCGCTCGGCGTTTGGCAGAAGCCGACCAAAATACTCGAGAATGGTGGAAAAATAATGAGGCGGTCGCTACAATACAAATTCGGGGCGAGTCGACCCACCTGACTCGACATCCAGCGAGTACTTATCGATGGCCAGGTTCATGGTCTGGTAGGCCGTGTTGCAGAAGTCCTCCAGGATCAGGTAGACGGTGGTGGTCACGCCCTGCTGCACAGGTTTGCCAAATTTCATCCGGCTGTTCACCACAATGCTCCCGTTTCTGAAGTTCAGGATCTCGAGGTTCTCAAAGTTGCTGAGGTTGGACTGCAGGTAGGGCACCAGCTGTAATAAAACACACAGCATGGTATCAGGATAAAAAAAAAAAAAGACTTTTCACAGCTTGGTTCGAGGAAAATAAAGTCCTTTGTTTTCCTGTCAGTGCGGGAGACTGACCAGCTCGATGAAGCGTTGCTCCAAAGCCTTGTATTCCGCCGAGCTCTTGTTGAAGAGGTCATCGGAGAAGATCATGTTGGTCACCCTCAGGCTGAAGAACACCATCAGCGCTCGTCCGGGGTTGCCTGGCATGGACAGGCTGACCAGGTCGGTGCCGTGCGCCACACCGATGGGGAAGCCGGTGCTGCCTTCCTCCGTGATGTTGATGAGGCCGTAACCGTAATTGAGCAAATCGGAGCCCTGGTCGGCGATGGTGGGATCATCTGAACCGTCATTGGAGGAAGGAACCTGCGGGAAGAATGAAGAAGAATATGCATAAGCGTCCATCTAAACAGATTGCTAGACTATTGGAGAGATCTGTTGCTTTAAGTGCCAATAGATTTATAGGAAAACAGACAGACATTAATCTTTATCTTTATTTACTGACATATATTTTTTGCATACTACCGTGAATATATTTCAAGTTCTCTAAAACTTGTGTTTGCCTGCATCTTCCAAATGTGGAAAGCCAATGAGTTCCCTTTCTGAGCACACGTTTTTGTTTTGGGTTTTCTATAAACTGGAACAGGCAAAAGAAGTTAAAGAATGGACTTTTCTCATTTCTGGGGAAATAACTAACAGGCCACAGACACACAGTATTAGTTAGAAAACCTTTTAAACATTTAAACTTTTTTAAATCAGTAAAACAAACACAACGGCCAATTTGAAGCTGTATTGAATCATCCCCATGTTTTTAATAGTTGGTGGGAAGACTTAGTTGAGTTAGTTAGGTGATCTTTTATCCTTCATCCTCTTTATTTACATGTGACAAAGTCTCCCTCTGTGTTTATTACCTCCACCAGTGGGGTGATGACGATGCGAGGATGCCCCTCAGTGGCAGCGTCAACATTGGCGATGCGAGTGAAGGGCGACTCCTTCTCGGGTGACAGGGCCGTGGGGGGTTCGGGGCTGAGGTACTCGGTGGCCGGAGGCTCCGGCAGGTCCTGGTTGACCAGGAGGATCTCTTCCTCCGTCAGGTCCTCCGTGGAGATCTGCGGAGCTTCCGAGACCTTCTCCTCCGCCGGGGGAGCCTCGGACACGGTCTCCTCCTCGACCTCTTGACCGATGACCTCTGTTGTTTCCTCCACAGTCAGCTCCTCCAGCACGGGCACCTCTTGTTGGGCCTGCACGTCACTGTGAGGCTCCTCTGGTTGGGCCTCCACGTCACTGTGAGGCTCCTCTGGTTGGGCCTCCACGTCACTGTGAGGCTCCTCTGGTTGGGCCTCCACGTCACTGTGAGGCTCCTCTGGTTGGGCCTCCACGTCACTGTGAGGCTCCTCTGGTTGGGCCTCCACGTCACTGTGAGGCTCCTCTGGTTGGGCCTCCACGTCACTGTGAGGCTCCTCTGGTTGGGCCTCCACGTCACTGTGAGGCTCCTCTGGTTGGGCCTCCACGTCACTGTGAGGCTCCTCTGGTTGGGCCTCCAAGTCACTGTGAGGCTCCTCTGGTTGGGCCTCCACGTCACTGTGTGGCTCCTCTACCTCTGCAGGAGGCTCAGAGTCAACGTTCTCCAGTTCGACCTCAGGAAGGTCAGAATCCTCATGATTGGCCTCCGCTGAGTCGTCGCCAGCCGGAAGCTGGTCTGTTTCTGAGGCTTCGCTGCCTACATCCACGTGCTCAGGAGGAGGGACTTCAGCAGGAAGCCCTTCCTCTTCTTCTTCTTCTTCATTGGTCTCAGAAGCAGCAGTGGAAACCTCGAGCTCCTCTGGTGTCTCTTCCTCATTCGGTTGCTCCTCCTCAGGAGCTGCGATGGGGATTTCCTCTTCCACCACCGCGACCTCTTCTTCCTCCGTCACAATCTCCGAGACATTGTCAGAGTTCAGCTCGACATCTGGATTTACCGGCCCATCTTCTGAGCCGACCTCCTCCACTGGTGCCTCCAGCGCTGGAGCCTCCTCCACCTCAGCCGGCGCCTCCTCCACCTCAGCCGCTGCTGTGGGTTGGGGCAGATCCTCAGGTTGGTCCGAGCCGGAGGCCTCAACCTCCACCGGCGGCTCGGGGAGCGTGACGACCTCGGCAACCTCTGGGGCGGGAAGCTCGGCGGGAAGTTCTTCCAGCGGGAAGTTTTCCTCGGCGGGTCTGTGCACAGTTTCCTCCAGTAGCAGACCCTCCTCCTCGAAGCCTGCAAGACAACAGCGACAAAGACGCCGCTAAAATCTCAGCAAGAATCAAGATTGGTATTTGCCATTTGTGCAGGCACAGATCATGCAAACACATAAAAAGTTCACTCAATCTATAGAATTAACAGAGTGCAGCTGCACAGATCTGCCTTTCGTCTGTCTGAAAGTCCGTGTTCTCATTTTACAGACAAAATATTAGCAGGAAAAGCTAGTATTGTGATTGACAAAAGAGAACAAATCAATAGATAAGCAGCACTTACTGCCAGGCTCAGGTGCGTCGGTGGTCAGGACCGGGAGCAGGAGTGGCGACGACGCTCTCCTCCATGACGGTGATGTCACTGTCCTCCTCCGCCGCCAGTGTGTTGCTTTCCAAGAGCTCTGGCAGGACTTCGCCTTTGTTGGTGTCTTCCTCCAGGATCACGACCTCTGACGGCTCGTCGGCATTATCCTGCGTCGTGCACACAGTTCATTACCGCTCGCCTACGCGACACCTTTCTTTCCCCACCTGGTTTTTGTGCAGTGATTGGTGACAATCGCCGATCGGGGACAGTCAGACCCCCCCTTTGCTTGTTGTTTTGCCCCTGCTTTGATTTCTGCTGGCTGAGCTTTTCCCCTCATTTAAGCGTTGGAAATAGTAGAACTGTACATAGTGAATTATGTCTCTGGTACACTGCAAGCTCTGCTCTACTTGTATCAATTTACCAAAAGCTCAAACAAACAGCGGTCCGAGCTAAAAATGTTCCGTATCCAAAAAAATCAGGCCAGCGGAGTAGCCGACGTGTCTGAGAAGCATTTACTGACGAGAAGTTTGTCAAACTCACCCAATTTAAATAATGAGGCCAATTACTGTCTGAGCAAGCCGAGCTGCAAAGCGAAGCGGCAGATATATTTAGCACAAACCCCAAACTCCTGATTCTCATCAAAAGGCCAAAACCGCAAGACAAGTTTTTGGACACTTTGACATTTGCCTGACTTTTTTTTTTTTTTTTTTTTTAAAAGCTCCCATCTCGACTTTCTGTGGTGTGGTACAGTGTGGCCTTTGCCCCAGAATAGCAGTGGATTATTATAGCAAGAGCCAAACTAATCCTCAAAGCCTCGGCTTGATCCACGCTGAGGAGCTCAGTGCCTACCTGCGCTTTGTGTGTGGTCTAGAGAGCAACACAAGCCAGCCACAGGTTAGTGCAACTTTCTTTAAATAAGATATTAGAGAGGTGGAGGTGTGGAGGTGGAGGTGGAGCCCCCAGCGTTTGTTGACACCGTAACTGTGGAGGTAACTTGCGACTTACCTCAGCAGCTCCGTCTGCAGCAGCGACAGGCTCGAGGACCTCAGACACTATGGAACCAGCAGGGGAAACAAATATTAACACAGACTGACACAAAGAAACAGGAGCATGCCAAGAATCTGAAATAATCACGCCTGCGAGAGCCCACAGAGTCCATTCAACTGTCACCATTTCGTGCACGTGCCTTGTGAGTTTAGGGGTGGGGGGCGGGGGGAACCTGAGCGACTATCAGCCACAGCGGGCAGAGACCATTACCGCTAGCACGCTGTGCATTGAGCTCCACCGCAGCAGCACACATGTTAACCATATGAGAGCCATCAATTTGTGTGACTGAGGGGAGAATTAAGGCGAGCATCGGCTGGTGTTCGTCTCCCGCGGAGTTGCTAACGCAGCAAACTGATGACAAGCACAGCAATACGTACGGCACGTGAAAACTTTACGTCATGGTCAGATAGCAGAGAGCAGGGCTGCATCTCGTTAGGTCGCATGTGATTGATGGGTGTGTTGAATATTGCATCAGCAATGTGGCTTGTAAAAAAACACAAAATATACTAAATAGGAGAACGCTAATTAACTGTTTTGCATTATTTTGTTTCTTGTTAACCAGAGAGTGAGTGACTATGCACACTGAAAAAAGAAATGATTGTTTTCATTACAGCAACATATTTCATTGAGAGAAACCAGCCCAATTACAACCCGTATGTTGACAATGGACCGATTCAGTTGCATTGCAGTAGTTTGTTTGAATGCCCAACAGAAATATTTTCTTTGCTTCTTTGACACTGAAAATCGACTCTATATTTTATAGATATAGATATAGTCTAAGTTTGAAAACACATAAGAACATTATAAGAACTGGATACCGGACTGGCAAGCAATGTGGTGGCGCTGATTTTTCCCAGTGGCCATGCGAGGTACTGCAGCAAAAAAAATCCCCTGGGCTCAAAAAGCATTTTTCCCATAGACTGAAATACAAAAATAAACGCCTTTAAAACGGCTAACAGGACGACTATGATCTAAAACGCCATTCATGGCAAATCTTATTGTAGCTTTTTCAGTTATGGTCTTTTAGTCGGAAAGGCCAGAAAATCACCAGAAAAGAGTTTATTCCCAGCATGATGTCACAACATTGTACGTGCTGCTGTGTCTCAGCTCATTCTGACGTGTCTGTAAGTGACATTTTCTGATTGGCCAAAAATTGGCCAATTGGCCAAAATAGATCATGTGAGTTACAGAGGCATGATGTGAAGTGACACTACTGTGCGAGGTCTATGGGTCAATAATGCGGAAGTCAAAAACTTTTTCGGCGTATACGCTGGGTGAGCAACTACATCCATCTTGGATTCTGGAGGGCTGGCTTTAAAGTCGGTAAAGATGAAACGAGTGTCTGTGTTGCCGCATCATCAGGTTTTATCTGTTTTTTCCACTCAAGGTCGTAGAAGGTCATTGCAGAACAAGACCTTCAAAAATCCTATTGGCTCACTTCGCCTTTGTAGATCAGTTAACACCAGAGATTTAGCAGGCATGAAAATAAATACACTTCCTCTTAGTGATGAATGGGGTTTTGGTTTAGAAATTGCCTACAGCCGAAATCCCCTCATCAATACGTCTCAGCCGGTTCTGGCAGTTGGCAGACTGGACAGACTGGAATTGGATCGGAGAATATCTGAACTCTGGAATGTTTTCGCACGTGATGCAGAGCGTGTTGTAACACCAGTGGGTATGATAAGACTGGTCTGGAGATCTGCTAGCTGAGCCTTCACCAGAGGCTCCTCAGCCAGGCCACTGAACACAGCCAGGTCTGGTTTCTGTTAACATGAAGGTGATCAGTGTTGCCCTTCCAACATCATCTTACCGCTCTCCACCACCTCCTTCTCCACCTCCTCCTCATTCTGTGGCGCCTCGGTGGCGACGTCCTGGACCTCCTCGTCCTCGTGGGCCTCGGTGCCGTGCTCGGCCACCTCGCGGTACGACGTCTCCACCCGATTGGACTGCAGGGTCAGGTAGTCCAGCTGCTCTATGCTCACGCCGGTTCCCTCCACCACCACTGTGACGGCGTAGTCCACGATCACGCCGTCTTGCCTGCAGACGCAAAGGTATGTGAGTCCAACCCGACCAGGAGCTCAGGGTGGGAAATGAAGGAAGCGGGAAAGTGCTTGGTTGGGAGAGAGAAGATTCACAACTGATCCAAGCTCCAAAAGAATTTTGTGCGATTTAACACCGTCGTTATTTGCGGGATGACTTCACCCGGCTGAATGTTTGCTGGAAGATGCTGGAAGCGTCAAAAGTGTCCAAACTGTGAGAGGAGATTTCCGTACGCTTGCAATGTTTTTCACTTTATTCAAAACATGTGCGATGCTTTGACGAAGCCCCGCAAGCTCTCGGCTTCAAACAAAGTGAATTATTGCCGAGGCCTAAGTGTGCGGAAATCCTCTTTCTTAGTTGGACATCTAATAGACTTTGGCCTGCAAATGCATATAATTTACCTCCTCAAAAGCTTCACCCGCCTAGTCAACCTTCACCACATGCTTTCTACCTAAATCTTCCACTTGCAATCACAAGCAGCCCACACACACCAATGCAAAGGGAACTACCTTCTTTTTTTTTTTTTTTAGCTCACATACAGTATAAAATAACGTGCAGGCAGCTCTCGTGAGGCTCACGTTCACTCGGGCTTTAATTTCGATTAACATCGTACGTGTTAAAATGATCTGCAGCGCGCTCAACGCATGACTGATGACCGGGGTGATTTAGACGTGCCGGGAATGCGGCGTTGCGACATTATACGCTGGAAAAGCGCACGAGTCAGCAGAACCGTCCGGATCACCATAATAAACATGGAAACCTCATGAGAGACTCCAGGGCCTGGAAAAAGCCATCTATCAGCCTTCATTTGACTACTGGAAGCCCCTCGGCTCTGACCTACTTCTGCTGGGAGTTTTTTTTTTTCTAGCGCAGCACGTGCCAGCGCCGCAGTCGGCCCCGTTAAGAGGGAGATCCGATATCCAGGCTGCCCACCGCCAGCTTCACGCATGACGCTCGGCAGACGGGAGTCTGCTCCTGCTCGTGCACACCGCGATCTACGGCCAGATGACGCCTTCAACGCAGCGGCATTGTGGGAAGGCGTGAAATAACTCCCCGGTGCCTTGGTAGAATTGTAGACATCCATTAAAAAAAAAAAAGGTAGAGCAACATGGTAAATGGTGTTTATGTCTTGCATCCATTGCAACAATTTTGGACATTAAAAATAAATATTGCATTGCCAAAAGTCCAATATTTCATCCGTTTCCAGATCTTTGCTTTTCATCCCAGATGCCAGCAGAGCAGCCTTCATATTAATTAGCTCAAAAATCTGAAAAAATCCAGATAACTGCATATTTGTAGCTTTCTGTGAGAACACTCGGTATTAGCTTTCGGGTAGAACTAGTGCTCTCCTGTTTTTGTTCCCTTCAACGTCTTTGGAAGTGGAAAAAAACAAAATGGTCCCAGAGGAGAAAACCAACACCTGGATAGGAATGCTCACTAGCCCGACATAGGTACCAGTGCCCTTTGTGACATCACAACAGGCTTAACTACAAAACTTTGTGTCTTTTTGCTGCAAACCAAACACACAGACTAAAGTATGAACTTCTCCCATTTTGGTGGGAAAAAAGGAGAAAAATGGAAAAGATTAGTGAGGTGAATTGTGCATTACAGCCACCAGTGTTTTTCTTTACTGTTGACGTGTTTACAGTCAGAACATCGTGTCTGTGAGTCGCTTGGATGGCGTGTGCAGCCAACGGGCCGCAGCCGAGGGGTTGCTGAGATCGAACCTATCTGTCTCGCTGCCGCATACATCTGTTTTGCGGCGAGGATCAACGTCATTTAAAGCACATGTGAATCAAGTTACTGGTAGATGGACCAAAAAAAATAAAAAGACTGTAGCGACAACTTCACATCCATAAATTCTGACAGAGTCCCAGCCATCATGTGATCGGCCAGTGAGTCAGGAGTCAACAGCAAGGAGAGAATAGAATAGAATAGAATAGAATAGAATGAACCCACCAGACAAACCGCCAGACTTTTCACGAGGTGAATAAAATTGGCACCACTTCAGCTGACAGCTTTAATTAAAGACTTCACAGAAGCTGCAGGATGAGTTTCGGTGTCTTAAAATTAGACGTTACATCGACTTGCTCCGTGCTACGTCATTGATCTTCCTCCACCGGCTGTTTTTTTTAACTCCTCTAATTTGCTCCTTTTCACCTTGGCTCCTCTGACACACATCACCTTTTTATCTCTCACCTGCCTCCTCGCTAGCGGAAACAGCGGCGGGGGCAGACTGCCAAAGGCCGCAAAGCCCCGATAATCGTCTCTGCGGAGCTGCACCTGCTCACTCCGCTGGGCCCGTCCTGATCCCACTTAACAGGTGACTGACCCAAGTAAGGGAGTTAACACGGGCGGCCAGTGGTGCAACCTCGACACGTGCGCCAGGGCGCTCGCAGGAGAGCACGAGCCTGAAGGTGACACCTCTCACACGGACCGAGCTCGACGAGGTCGACGGGGATCAGCGGGTTTGGAGTGCGAGGTGGGGAAGGGACCAGCAGCGGCTGCTGGTCATGAGGACTCACCACTGGCTGTCTTTGTAGGGCCTGCCGGAAGACAAGCAGAGGGAAACTGTGTTAATGCTCCCAATAGATGCCATGCAGGGGGAGAAATGTTTCAGATTGGAATAATTTTCCACCGCAGCAGCAGCGAGGCTCACCTGAAGTCCAGCACGGAGACACTCTTGAATCCTGGAAGGTCCTCCAGAGCTTCCTCGATCTGCAAGCAAGAAGCAAAGACCAGCATTAGCAAAACCATTTGCTATTATTTGCAAAAAAAGTACTTTTTATATATATTGCAAATTGCCGGGGACAGTTTATTTGAATTGAATTGAATTGAATTGAATTGAATAGAATTGAAGTGAATTGAAGTGAACTGAATTGAATTCTACTTTAACTGTTTGTGTGTTATCTGTGTACATTGTAACTGTGTTTGGTATTTTGCTGCTGCCTATCTTGATAAGGTCTCCCTTAAAAAGGTTTAAATCTCAATGGGGTCTTCCCACTTAAATCAATTCAGAGGTGTTGCTGAGACCGAGCAGGTCTTCCATACAGGTTTTCAGGGAGCAGCGCTGCAAGTTTTAGTCAGAGCCTCCATGAAGATACTGCTGCTGTGCCTCAGTGGGCTTGTGCAGCCTTGAAAATACCAAAGAAGGAGGACCCAGATGTGTCATGCAAGCCTCTTTTTCTCTTTTAAAGCCAGAGATTTGCAGCCAACCGACAGGCCAAAGTCACTGGCAATTAAAAATCGCAGCGCTTTGTTTGGAGAGACGCAGCACATTTTTCCAAAGCTGTGCAGACGACGAACCTTGTCGGCGAGCTGGCGGCTGAGCGTCTGGTACTGGAGGCTGCCCGGGTCGTCCAGGTTCTCGCTGTACATCTCCCTGGTCAGGACGATGCTGAGCTCCACCACCTGCTCCATGGCGACGGGGGGGAGGGGCTTCACCGTGATGTCATTGTCCAGCTGCGCCACAGCGAAGAGTCACGCGGTTCACTGTGTGTCTGTGTCGCCAGTGTAAACGTCGTCTCACTCAAAAGGCTCATTGCTCACCTCTTCGACTGGACCAGCTGCCTTCTCCTTCTCCTCTGCTTTGGCCGCATCTTCTGTGAGGTTGAAGGGATGTGCAAAAGAATTAAAGCACCAATGGTTAATTCCATGTTTGACAGGCAGCCAAACTCACTCATCATTCACATCAACATTCACCACAACAGAGAGAGTGTAAACAGTCAAAAGCCACTGCAAGGAAACAATCAAAGCAGATGTTTTAACAGAGCAGAGAGTTTCTATGACAGCAGAGGCACCATGTGACACGAGGCATTGTGTGAAGTGCAAACATGGCTCATACTGACCGAGATCGGGAGCCTCAGCAGCCGCCGGCGACTCCGTCAGAGAGCTGCAACCAGCAGAATACCGATCAGCAATCACACAATTCTTTGACTTAACCAGACGTAACCAATGGATAAGATGAACAACAGTGTACGGAAGGTGAAGCACACAACAGCAGGGCTCACAGGAGGGGTTAAAGATGGAAGGTCTAATTAAAATAAGCTGAGCTGACTTCATAAATAGACATTTAATTCAGCTGAAAGTGCGTCTGATTGTGCAAAGACAAAGTGGAGCAGTGGACGGATTTAATAACAAACACCTGTTGTTTGGGACGCACAAGTGACAAGTTAAGTTGTCGAACTAAAGAAGTGAAAACTGCACCTTTAAGAAGAGCAATATTGTGATATTTATTGTACACCGACTATTTAAAGATCAATCTGAACATTGGACCATTACGTCTCAGCTGGAATCTGACAGAAACTCCATCACTTTCCCCATCAGTTTGGAACTAGTTAATTCCTCATCTGCTTTGTAGATGTTCAGTACATTAAAGTACCTGCACTGTTTGTTTTGCTGTACATGCAACCAAAGCATCTCATCTACTATTTTGTACGTGGCTCCTTTAAATACCACATTAATTAATAAATATTCTTTGCCAATGAGATGTGTATTTTGTCAGTTTTTGTAAAGGAAATCTAATCAGATTGCAGCAAAACAAACAAAACAAAAACTGTTAACACGAAACACTGACTATTTGGGGAAAGGGGATTGGTGATATTAGAAAGAGAAGATAAGACAATTCTAATATTCTATTCTAATATCAACATTGAAGGGAAAGATGACGCAGAGCTCAGATTCTAGAATCCAAGTCTAGAGCACAACAACAGAACAAACACTGACACAAGGTTGTGAGACATCTGACGTCATGTGTGACTGACTGACTGACTGATTGATTGACTGACTGACTGAGCGGGAATATGAACAGGTAGGGTTGAAGAACCTTGACAACCGTACCTGCACATATGCTGCCAGGACCTGGTGGGCTCACTACACATAAGTGGGAAGAATGACACTTTTACAAAACACGCACTTTGTGATGACATCATCGATTTTAGAATTCAAATGGTGGACTAATGCTATGGGGGAGTCGGGGGAGGGTTGCCTTACCTTTTCACACCCTGTGGAGACATTCTCTGAAGGTGGGGGAGAAAAATGTTGGGTCTTTCATTATCAAACACCAACGTACTGCACAGTGTTCATGTTCTGTCCCACTAAAAAAAATGAATAAATTGTTCAAACCACAGTTTTTTCCCCCCTGCACACACCTTCTTAACCAGGGCCTGATGCTCGTCTGATTGGCTGAAGTAGCTGCCGATGTCTTGTGCCGTGACAGTGTTCTCCTGGCATTTGTTCATCCAGCTTTGGTACTCTTCCTGCTCCGGGAGACGGTCCCAGAAGATCTTAAAAGCCTCCCATATGGTCTCCTGGCACACTGGTCACATCAGTGAGTGACACCACACAATTGGAGAACCTGCTGCTTCCATCGTGACATTGCTCACATTTTTCTTAAGAAGCCTTGCAATTATTTTTTTGTTTGTTAAAATCTACAAAAAGCGAGTCCAAAAAGGTGAAACAGCTGAAGTTGGTTTTTAAATGTTTGCAAATACGCTAAATAAATCATTATGAAACTAAACAATTCGACGACTGCAGATTAACTGACTAAAATGTTTATACATCCAACCGTCAGGTTTGGATCGTGCAGGACATCTGTGCTGCGGCAGACCCAGCAGGAAACTCTCTGACATCAAGTCTAGACTCTGATTGCAGATAAGATCATTCCCACTGCAAACTTCCAATTTCTATCCACACATATTTATGGTTTCCCACTTTGGCTATTTTGAGCCAGATATTACGTTTTCGTAATTAAGGTGCACAGGTTCAGTTTGACCAAATCCTAATCAGTGATATAGGGGCTATTCCGTCTTCCATCTGTTGACTTTTGTCATGAGTCAGCTTGACTGGGCGCTGATCCAGAGTAAGTGCACGGCCATGTGTTTCTAAGGCCTTCCCTCTTCAACACTGTGGAGCCTGAGACATAACGCACTGGTTCAAATCCAGTTTACCCAATAAAACCTCAAGTTTTCAAGTTGCAGGTTTGGTACCATTAGATCTTTCAGTTTGGATCTGGCAACGTTACAGCAGCAGAGCCACAGCTCAGGCATTTAATGTGCATAACTAACACATTTAATACAGCTGAGTGTATTTAACAAAACACACCAAGCTTCAACAACTATAAAGCCCTTATTTACCTTCCTGCACATGATGGGAGGGTAAATTGATTTTTTTTTTTTTTTTTAAATGAACAAGCTTCTAATTTTAGCTCAAATCACTGCAATAAAAAGTCCAATATAAAAATCATACTCTATTTTATTTCCCCTACATCTTCAAGAAGGGACGAAAACAAAGGAAAACAAAAAATTCCAACGGTGTGCCTCACGGCAGTGGTATTATCAGTATCAGGCTGGGCTGAGCCGAGAGGTGTGACCGATACCTGCAGTTGGACACAGTCTGTTTCAAGTCCAAATCCCACTAGAGCTAATTGCTCACACATGTCAAGTGACATCCGTCAGCTTACACCGAGTGAATCCAATAGTGAAAATGCCAGTTTTTATTGTCTCACCTGCCACTTGCCAAAGCCTTTGCTGAGTGTGCACAACCATCCTGGTGTGTCATCAATATTATGTCAATATTACACCATTCATCACCACACGGATCCATCTCAACCTGAGGCGTGAATTCAGAGGGGTGGCGTCCAGTCTTACCTCTGAGGTTGAAGTAGCTCAGGTGGTTTGCGACGACCTGCTGGGTGGTTTCTTGAGCGCACAGTTTGACTCCGCTGGGGAAAAGGATGTTCCGTTTCCGTCTGGAGACGACTGCATGGCTTTCTTTAGACGCCTTGACGTCAGACATGCCAATGACCCTTGGAAGCGCCGTGGGCGCCGGGCTGTGAGGGAGACTGAGGTAACCCATGGAGGAGCCCTCCAGTGTTACATCTGTGGTAAAAAAAAAAATAAACAGCCTCTTCTAAGATCCACACTAATGATCTCAAAGGTTACTTTGGGGTGAAGAACGAGAACTTCTAGGGGCGTTTGAAAGCAGCACCTACCTGACTTCATGTCCACCGACTGGAGCATCAGACAAGAAACGACAGAACAGAGAGCAAAGATCCACCACACGCTGCCCATCTTCTCTCCGCGACCGCCTTCAACTCTGCCAACTTGGGAAACAATCCAGGAGAAGAGCACTTCCTGTCAGGTCGGGGAACAACGACATGCACGCCGTCCTGCAAGTTGGCATAGTTCAAAGGTCTCCCAATGCGCGAGAAGAAGCAGAATCCCGTGATGGAGCTGACGACGGCAAACCGGCTTCCATGTTCTGAGGGAAGAGGTGTGTCGGGAGAAACACCTCCCAGCAAAGGTAGATAGGCAGATGGCTCACGGAGAGAGGGGGACTTTTTAATGCCCTCCAATCCTATTTCACTGTAAGCCTTTTAGAGGAGCTCGACTAGAAGTTAGTGGAGCACCGGTGGGAAGGGAGGGGTGGGGTGCTTAGTGGTGAGGAAACGTGGACGGGGAGTTGCTGACAAGCACAAGATGTTGGAGATGTTGTTGTTTTTTTTTAATCTTCTTTTGAGGAAACTCGGCTTTCAAGCCCCCCTGCTGTTTTCAACTCTTCAGTTTGTCAAAGGATGCCTTAGAAGAGAGGAAAGTCAAGAAGGTCCTTATGTTTTGTTATTCTCACCTGGTGTGAAGGAAAAAAATAGAAGTTGTAGAAACCTAAACTTCTACTCAACTGGTGGTTCCACCCTGTGAGGCTGCCTTGCTGCCGTCTCCAGTAAAAGAAGGATGACCTCACGCCTTGACGTTCCTACTCATATTAAGCAGTGAGTACATGCCTGAGCTGTCCAGTCGCCAAGTGTCCATTCTTTGGAGGAGCAACTCAAATCCTCAGATTATGTATATAGTGGGTGACTGCAGAGAGAGTCGCGAGCTTAGCGATGAGGCGACCTCTCACCCCAAACTCTCCACACTGAGGATAACCAGAGGGTTTAAAAAGGGAAATCACCCTGTTCTGGTTCAGCGGGTGTACGGAACAGAAAGTGACCACCGATTATCCTCAAATCAGTCGTCTGGTGACGACGCCGGCAGAATCATCGGAGGTCCATGTCATCAGCCTGCTGTATCACAGAAACTTCAACACACAGAGAAAATGTGACGATAATGATGATTCGGTAAACACTGCTAGCATTCTAAACAGCATACACAATGCACACATATTTGAACCTGAACAAAAATAATATTAATCTATTGCTAGTATGAAGTGAAGTGATAAACTCAAATTTAAAATGTTCAAATTTTCGATATTTATTCATTGAAATTTAATTTAAAAACATTCATAAAATATCCACCTGGAAGCAATAAATGAGATGAAACTGGATCAACTCGTCTTCAGAATCAATGCACAGATAGAGAAAGGTATAGTGCTGAATTGAGAGATGAATCAAAAAATCAAAAGTAAAACCTACTCAGCAGTGGCAAACTGTTCAGTGTGGTCGATATGCAGCGATAAGGTAACAAGCGTGCCAAGTAGGTGTAGTAGTAGGCGATGCTGCCATAGAAATGTGAGGAGGATTACCAGGAGTCTGAGTCGACTGAAGTAGTAAACACAGCCAAGCCCAGAGAGTGACACCGTCAAGAGGTTACACTGCAGCAGAGTGGCGCATGCAGTAAGCTCTTCCAACACACACACACACACACACACACACACTTCCAATTACACAGGAAAAAAAATACAGAAGGGACAAATTTTACCATCTTTAATACACAAAATAAACTAAAAGTCAAGGTCACGACATGTTGGGGGACAAATGTCAGAGTAGAAGGAGAGAAAAAAACCCGACTGAAATCAGTGCTCACTGCTGGGAAAGGAAATGACAAATACGAAAGCTGTGCTAACAATTCATGTGCACATCATCCAACAGTACAAGTGAGATGAAGAAACGGTCCATCTTTCTTTCTTTCTTTCTTTCTTTCTTTCTTTCGGGCCTACGAGGAGGAGTCGGCTTTGGTCGGTAACAACAATAATTCTTTATGGCACAGAGAAGGTAAAAGGACGACTGCTTTAGGCAAGTCAGACTTTGCAAAGTCTCGAAACCAAGGAATTGAATGTCCACTGGCTATAGTGTTTGGTTCTACATACTGGTCTGAGATTTGATGGTAAAAATGCAACCTGAAACATTAAAGAAAACGGCAATCCAACTGAACTTGAGGAAACAAAACAAAGGAGTTGCTCCCCAAATTTTGTCAGAATGTTTTGTTTGAGTTAATATCCTGGAAAATAAAGTCTAAATTAAACATCACCTCTTTTTTTTTACATATATAATAAAAAAAACATCTCGCAACATAAAAAGCAGCAGTAAAAAGTCAGTGGATACACCGACGTTTGCACGTCGATGCAAAGTTTTCTCTAAATAAACAACTTCCTGTTTTATTTAAATTAACTGATGCCTTCATGGTCACACGCAGGTTTCAAATCAAGTCGAAGCATAAAACATTTACGGCATCCAAGGTGAACAAAATACTTTCAGTTTGCTACGAGGAGTCCGCAGCTCAGTATGAGCGCTGATAAATATTACCTACGGGAATGTGATGCGGCCAGCGGCGGAGCCACGCAGTGTCTAAGTGCCGCCGTCCGAGCTCTGCTGTCGGTGTAGGCTCAGCACCAGGTCGCGGATCTCGTTCCGTTTCCTGCGCACAAGCTGCCGCGGGAACCAACGCTCCAGGTGCAGCGGGAGGTCGAAGTGAACCACGGGGTCCTGGGAGAGCAGGAGGCGAGAAGTTTAGTTTAGTTTAGCGTTTGAAGGTCAAATCGGAAAATTAGGACGTCGACGTTGCGCTTTGTTCACCTCCAGGAAACTCTCCACGTACTGCAGCAGGTAGAGGCCGCAGTCGCTGCTGTTGTCCTGTAGGGGGACCCTGCAGTGCGAGCTCTGCATCTGGTCTGCGCCGAACTCCCTGGAGGAGCCGCGACGAAACTCCCACTCACACTCCAAGTAGCTTAAAGTGCGTGAAAGGGAGGAGGAGTGGAGTGGGGGGTATTCTGTTAGGTAAAATATACAGAAAACGACGCACACAGCAAAAAAAAAGGTGATGCGCCGTGTACTCACTCCCGCAGCAATTTGAAGACACGCTCGTGATGAGAAAGTTTCAAGGAGTCCATGATGAGAATACAAGGCCTTGGAAAGGACAGTTGGTATGACGACGGAGATAACGAAAGACTTGGTCCGTCACACCGGCAAGATCTGAGAGCTCCGGTTCCACAAAAATTCACAAAAACTGTTCAGGAGAATCGAAGAGAAATGAACTCACCTCTTGAAGACTGTTCTGCTGCTGCAGGTTTTCTCTGTGCAGTTCTTTAAATAAAAATCATCAAGGAGAAGAAGATGAAAATAAACAGAGACAAACTATGTGTAAAATAAAATAAAGGCCAAAGGGATTTTATTTGTCATAACTTGTACCAGTGCAAGAAACGAAATGGTGTGCTCCTGGTGCAAGCAGTGCATCACTCAAGTCACTCAATAGGATAAAAACACCTACATATAAAACATCTTAGCTCCAATAGCGGCCAATAAATAATCTTGAGGTAGTTAAAAGCAGTATAGAGTGTTTATAGAATGTCTTTATATGTCTTAGCAATATTAGTGAGTGAATTAGGGAGGGGTGTTCTTACCACTGGGCCAGGCTTCCTGTCTTGAGTTGATTCTTCTTGAGATTTTTCTGAACATAATTAAAATTTTGAAGGTGAGAACATCCATTTGCATTACACAGAGAGATGCTACGTAACAAATGTGCAATGAAAGGCTAATGCATCCTGGCTGTCATAACACCGACCTGTCTCTGGGTTTCCGCCGACCCTGTTGATGACAGAGGGAGTGTTTTCCGTTTTGTCGTCCGTCCTTCCAGACCCTTGAAACCACTCGTGTTCCTGACATTCCTCCGTTGCTCCGTTGCTCATTTCCGCCACGGAGGAGGCGTCGTTCCCGTTCCCGGTGTTCTCGGAAGTCGACTCCGTCAGCCCGGGGAAGCAGACGATGGCCAAATACCAGTGAGCGCTGAAGACACGGCGGAGGGATATCAGATCAGATGTACACATGGAAAAACCTGCTTTGTACGATAAGGGTTCTTCAGTTTGACTCACTCGTGATTCACGGGCACAAACAGGAAGTCCTTTTTGAAGATGTCCACGTGGCGCGTCCACGTCTTTACCCGCTGGTGCCGCCGCTGCCTCTGACAGCTGAGGAGACACACGAGTGGACACAGGGTTTTCATATCGTTTACGTCACACAAATCAGCAGTTGTTGTTGTATACTGCAACTGAAATCTTTTTTTACGTCGACTTTTTTCACGAAATTTTGACCTTTTTAACGTCGACTTTATTCACGAAATGTCATCTTTTTTAATGTCAACTTTTTTCACAAAATTTTGACTTTATTCACGAAATTTCGTCTTTTTTTAACGTCAACTTTATTCACTTAATTCCGTCTTTTTAACGTCAACTTTATTCACGAAATTTCGACTGTATTCATGGAACTTCATTTTTTTTTTACATCGACTTTATTCACAAAATTTCAACTTAAAACTCAAACTGAAAACTTAAATAAAAATCTTCTTCCTGTAATATTTTTTTCTCTTCTTGTGGCCCAAATCCTCTTTCTTATTATTCTCTAAAGGTGGATATTTTGGGTTTTTTTTGTTTTTTTTCACAATCACCACTTACGAGTCCTTGGTGTTGCCTTCGCTCGCGTTGTCCCTTCGCGTCAGTTGCTTGTAGAAGAAGCTGCTGAAGATGTGAGTGCGCTCAGCTATAGCTGCAGGGGCTTTGTGCAGGAGGTATCTGGAAGTGACGATGAGGGAGGGGACAGACCGACACAACACATTCAGAGCTGGTTCTCCTTTCCACAAGCTGGCCTGCGCACTCAAAGCCTTTCCCCTTTGAACTCACTTGAGATAGAAATCAATGATGACGTCGTTGAGGTACTGCCCGCTGTCGAGGCACTGCAGGTCCTCGGCTGTGACGGTGATCCCGCCTTTCAGCGGTGGAGGGGGAAACTGGATTAACCTGAGCAGACACGGAGCAGGGCAAGATTGGAAGCTGATCCTCCGCAGGTGTACCAAGAACCCGAGCAGCTGCACTCTGACGCATTTCAGCCGCCGGCGACCACTTGGTGTGGGCTTTGTTTCATTTACACTCAGCCAGCGCAGTGTTATTTAATATTGCGCGTCGGCCTTTTTCATCATGACACATTATTCCCTGGGCCGTATCCTGGAGAGACTACTTGCCTGCGAGGGAGGCCCTGGTGTTTGTATTTGGTCCAGCTGGAGTCGGGTTTGCAGGGCGTGGCGGTGTACGACTCTCCGCTTTGCCGGTGGCACAGCGCGTACACCGAGGTCGCCTCCTCCTTCTTCTGCCGAGGGATGGAAATGTTGCACGTGCAAGGAAAAAAAAACAAAAGAGTTGATGTCAATGTGTGCTATGTCACACAGTTTTAAAAGTCAGCCATGAGCGGAATCAGAAAAAGACACCGATGGCTGCAACGCCTCCAGCCAGGTTTTCAATCTGCCCTCTGGGATGGTCCCTACTGTCGTCCCTTTCCAAACATTTAGTGGGTCCCAAGAATTAGAGCACGGAAGTCAGTGTATAATTTTTTAACACAAGTCATTGTAAAAATGGTGAGTGTTTCAGTTTTACTTATTCTCACTCCTTTTTGGATAAGTTTAGATTCTTCCTGTTTTGTTTTGTGCTAATTTTTATGATTTTAAATTGCAGAATTGTTTGATTTTATCAACGTATTTGAAACAAACATGACTCATCTAAACTAATGAATGAATGAATGAAAATCACAATACAATCCGATACAATACAACAATACGATACGATAAGGATGCAATACACTTTGTTGTCCTCTTGGGGAACTGTGTCTGCACTTTGACTCCAGAATGAGAGAAGATGTGAAGGCGCCCACCTCAGGCGGCGCTTCAGACACTCGCTCCGTCTGATCCGTCTCTGCTCGGACCTCCACCGCCGGCACCCCAACGGGCTCGGACTCCAATACCGTCCCATTTTGGGAGTCGGCCGCCGCCTGAATGATCACCGTCTGCTTTTGGACTGTCCTGGTGAGTACGCGATCGTGGCCCAACTTCTCACTCGGCTTGGTGCCCCCCAGGCCGAGCAGAGAAAGCAGGTGAGTGTCCAGTCCAGTCCCTCTGATCAGCTGTACGCTGGTCTCCACGGAGAGGACGCACATATTCCCTTCCGCCAAACCGGGGATTTTATCGGCGTCGAGGGAGACGGTGGATTTAAGCAACGCGGAATTTTTATGGCAGTGCAGCTCCAGGAGGGAAAGAAACACGTTGCCTTCAATCCCATGCAGGGAATCACTGAGGGTCAGCAGGATGAAGGGGCTGAACCTCTCTGCGGAAGTCGAAATAAAATACCTAAGCACAATTAAAATTGCTCCAGGGAATATGAGAGTCCCGGCGGACCTGAGCACCTTCTTACCGGTCTCTGCGATGTGCCTGTGTTTGGCGCACAGCTTGAAGAGCTCCCGCTGCACCACGGCGGCGGCCGCTTCGGACACGCACAGCAGGAGGGCCACCGGCGGCGGCGGCGGCTCCACGTCAAACCTGATGGGGACCCCCTTGAACACCATTTCCTCCTGGTTCCACACGCTGTACCACTGCATCTCCTTCCCCTCAAACATCACCACGGCCTCCTGTTGCTCTTTCACGTCTAGGGGCGAGAAAGGGTGGATTTAGTGGCAAGAGAGGGCGAGAAATAGCCACAGGTTGCACTGTGAGGAAGTCATTCTTATAATTACCATGTCATGACCTAGGGTTGGCTATCTAGGTAGGCGGAGAAGCATGCAAATGATAGTTTGTTTCTGAGGCACTTGTCTACTTAAAAAAAATACACTAATAAAGTAGATTTTTCACACAGAACTTACAAGGAACCATGTTTTGCTAAACATCACGATGATTTTGCGCCTCACTTCCCCGTCTTGGTGATTTTAGAGGCTTACGGGTCTAATCCAGAGATACTACACACTCTGCCATCCAAAATAGACCTCTAAGCTGCGTGTGTGTATGTGTGTGCGAATAGCGTGTAGACAGCGTGACCAAAACAAGGCGAGATGCGTTTCTCCCGGGTCTAATTATACGCAGACTGGACCAAAGGTCAACGCCCCGCCTCGTCTTCAGACGATACGGTAAGCGTCCGAGTGATCTGCTGTGAACTTTACCTTTCAGCTGGATGAGGATTTTTTGCTTCCCTATCTGTAGAAGAAGAGTAAACCAGGGTCGTTACACCAGGACATTTTTTCTGCCTCCAGTGCACATGCACTGCTTGGTGGGAGGGGATATTTTACCATGACGTGTCCAGCTGATTTGATGTGATAAGCTCCGGAGTAGAGGGAGGAGAAGGCCACGGTAGGGTAGTCCGTATTGGGGATGATGGAGATGGACTCAGCGGGGAGATCGTCTAAGAAAACCTCATACAGCTGCAGGGCACAAAGATGCATTGAATGAAACCCGGAGGCTCAATGTCAGACTTCAGTCTATTAAAAAACAGACAAGTGCAAGAAGAATATTTTTATTTTTATTTTATTAACGTTGGTGCCATCTAGTGGTAGATGTCAGTACAAGCGCACAAAGAGCCGCTGTAGCTTTAGGTTTGGGTGTTTTCAAGTGCTTATTCCAACAATTTTCGCTCTCTCATTGGCACCTAATATATTCTGCCATACCTGCATGTCCCTGCAGGTGCCAGGAGCCTCCTCTGGTTTCTCCCCCTGTGTTGACGACGGCTCCTCCTCTGTCTCTGCGGTTTCCACGCTGACCAGTGTTTTGTCCGGCGAGCTGGGACACCGAGAGGCGTCGCAGGGCTCCCCTTCGTCACTAGAGAGCACAACTGCAACACAAACACAGGCGACACATCAGGCCACGTCTGAATATAAATAGTGGACTTTTAGATAAGAATCTATTTTGAATTATGGCAGGTAAAAAATAGTTGAAATAGAATAGTTCACATAAAACAAAATTAAAAAAAATCACCCATTTCCTACTAAGCACTATTAAGTCTATGAATAAGTTGGTTCAAATGGTACCATATTATTTGCTATTTTAAACTGTAGTCAAGTCTGATAGTCAAGGCAACTCATAGACACAGCTCCTGTCTAGGGACTCCAACATCACTTCATCTTCTGGACATCTTTAGCCTGGGCTTTTTTAGGACTACAAGTCAATCCCTGCCTGTTGAATAGTTGAACAATTACACTACCAGTCACCAGTTTGGACACACTATGAATTTAATGTCTTTTCTTTCATTCTCATGACTATTGACACCTGTGGTGATAGCCGACTTACTGGGGTCAGGCGGGCTGCTTGTGGTCGAGGCATCCTGGCTCGAGTCTGCGTCTTCTCCGCACTCTTCCACACTAACTTCTGTGGACATTGACTCGGCGTTGCTTCCGTTTTCCATGTGTTTTTCCTGAAACGCATTTGCGAGGACTTGTCTTCCATCTCCTCCGTCTCCTCCACGACTGCACAAGGATGCTGTGTTCTTCTTCCTCTTGTCCTGTGCAGAAAGCACATGAAAGGTTGCTTCACCAAGGCACTGAGGCCAGTTATCTTCCAGCTATCTCAGGGAGAAAACACAGAAAAGATCACACAGACAAATCAAATGGCTTCAGGGGGAATTGAACCCACAACGTTCTTCACTTTGCAGCTACAGATTAGAATCCAGTTTCCTTTCCAGAAGAAAAAGGACATCAGAACTGTTTGTGACATCACAAAACACTGATACGTAGGTCTCTGTTTTCTTATTTCTGATGAGGATTTTTTTCAAGTGATTTTCTCTGCAACACTGGACGTTAAGATCGGTGAAACACGGAAATTTTCTGAGAACTGCATGACACTTACAAGTTCCTGGAGCACTCCTCTCTCCGGATCAGTCCAGGTCTCTTTCATGTTAGCTGGGGAGAACTCACAACAAGCTTCTGTGCCCGCGGTGGGTTCCCACCTCACTGAGAGCCCACAATCTGGTTGAGCCAGGAAAACAGTGGTTAGGCTGATGCACAAATAACCCCAATTACTAATAACCACAAGCACTTGGGAAAAAACAGTGTAATGGACTCATTTTGTGCATACACACCAACGACTTCAGAAAATTTGTAGTCTTCTTCACAGTCCTTGGTCGCTCTAATCCTGTCAGTGCTTTCTTTTACTATTTCCTCAGCAAAATGTTCGGAATTTATTCTGTGTAGTGACCTATTTGCAAACAAATACAAAAATATGTGTATGAATCACTTCATTGTTTTAAACAAACTGCCTATACCTCCCTTCCAATAGAGGGATGATTCAACTCTCTTTTTCAAATAATGATGTATTCATTTTAAACACTTAGATAGAAATGAAAGGCAGGAGAAAGCTTCTTTGAAGAGTGGATCTACCTTGGGGAGGACAATGTAGGGGTTTTCTTGTTCCTTAGAGGAGTTGTATTCTTGTTTGTGTCTTTGTTAGCTGACTTCAGACTGGGTGTCTTTTCTCTGCAGACTGAGGGCTCGTCTTTGTTCTTCCCACATCCCTTTGGCAGATCAGACACTTGTGCTTGCTTTCCCAAGTTGCATCTTTGTTTTATTCTTCTCAAATGAGCCTTGCCCTGATCCGTCTGGAGGATATCTGTCAGCGTCACGCAAGGCTTCCTCCTACAGGACGAAAAATACAAGAAGATTTATTTCCCAAAATTCACAGACAAAATCTATGAAATGTTGCATTAAATATAAGGCCATCGTCTACTGCAGGGCAGGTGCGGTGCAACATTTAGAATTAAAAGAACTGGAACTAGATTTCATAAAGTTCCCATGCATCAACTGTTACACCATGGGCTATTTGAACGTGTGATTTACAACATGCAACAGCTATCACAGGACAGCATCAATCAGACAGAAAGTTCTTTCTGCTACCTGCTAATAACAATGAGCAATAACAATGCCGGAGGTAAAAAGCTTACCTCTTAAATTCCAGAGAAATTTTGTCTGCAAGTTTCTGATCAAACAAGTTGGAGCCATTTTTATGCTGCGAGTCACAATGCTTCCGCTTGCAGGATGGAATATTCGTCCAAGGAACCTTATGAAAGAAAAAGAGACACAGCGAGCCAACAGGATCAGTTAGAACAGTCATGTTCCTCACTTTTCTTAAGAGTTTTCTGAAGGTGAAATCAAACCAAATATATGATATAAAAGCAGTCATCTTTTAGTCATAATGAGGTGTGTGGGTAAACTAATACAAGTATAACAGCTGTCTTGGCTGGCTCATCAGTTATGTCTGTTATCTTTGCTTGACTTCAGTATACTGCTCAGGTAAGATGTTATTACATTAAAAAAAATGCAGTTACAAATAATGTCATACTTACCACGTGATCTTTGTCAACTTTAAAAGGAATCTTTAAGGCTTTTTTGCGCTCCATCACTCGCAACAGTTCAGTAAGGCACAGTAAGACAACTGCAGAGAAAAAAAGATGGTTGATATTGTTATTCCTCAGCTGGGAGAAGCTCCAGCAGACCCCCATGACCCTGAGTGCAGGAGGAAGCAGGTATAGAAAATAGCTGGACAGATAGGTGGACTGATGGACTGATATCTGGCTATTTAAATAGGTCAAGAAAGACAATTCAACTGCAAAATTAACAAAAAGCAGTTATTTTTGTAAAGAAATGTTACACATTGAACAATGAGTCAATGTCCTCCTGCTCATGATCATTCCCTCAAAAACAGCCAATGACCTTATAATTTTGTAGATGTGAATCTATGTGAATGTTTGCCACTCAGCACAAAGTAGACAGCTATGTAACAGCAAAAGAAATACTATACAACAATGTAAAACTGATTGGATTTTATCACAGGTGATAACAGCTATTTGAAGGCTAAAAGAGTCTGGATGCCCTCCAGGCAATTCTGTATCAAAAGTGAAATGTTCTGATAAAAATAAATACACAAATATGCTCATATGGACCTAATAACTAGATGATATCCAAATGATACGTAGTTTTCTACTAGAGCACCCAGGGCGACTAAACAAGCTTTAAATGCAAATGTCGCCGATGCTCGCCGTAGTAAACGCAAGAAAAACAAAGTGATAGCAATCACCAGCGACAACAACAAACCTTAGTTGATGCACTTTGTGCAGCACACTCACAAGCTAAACCGGTCGAGGAGTTGGTGCTTACCCTGTTCTCTAGCTTCACTTGATGTTGACGGAAGGTGAGAGGGGGATAAACATTGCTATTTTCTGACAAACATTTTAAGCAGCACCTTGAATGAATGGCAGGTGCTCATTTTTGATAGTTTTATTGAGTATCGCTTAGCCACTCACGGGCGATTCTCTGTATTTGTTCCCAACATCCGGTGTTCGCCGGAAGTACATCATGATAAAACACCATCACTAACTGATGGTTCCCTCCAAACGGCATAGAGGAAAGGGGGCTGTTTGCGGGTGTTTATTTTGTTTGTTTTTCTTCCTCCTATTAAAAAAAATCTCTTAATCCATTCAAATTAATTATATTTATGACGCTTATGGCAATAAAATGTGTTGATAGTAAAATATCAGTGCTGCATTACTGTAAGCTTTTCGCTGCTTGCTCTAAAATTTAAAGCACCTCACAACTTCACGATAAAAGATAATACAAGATCGTTGTGACAATTCTGAATATTTGTGACATCACAGTAAATATTTATGTTGTCCATCTTTTCATTTTTTACGGGATTCCTTGCATTTTTTTTTTTTTTAATTTATCATATCTCTCAATAGTGCCCTCTGGAGGTCGAGAAGAGCCACATGGCGCCTCCCGTCGGAACGCAAATAAATGAAGCTTTGTGCGAGTGAGGACTGGAATGTGTCATCCGTTAACCAGAGCTAATGTCCCGAATATCAGTTTTGAATGACAACTGTCTAAAATGTCTAAAATGCAATCTGGGTAACATGCGTCTGTCTGAGCCAATCAGAGAGCGAGTGGCTATGTAACATCCGGTGTGCTTTTGTAACGTCTCAGTTATTCACCTAAGAGAGAGGCACATAAAAGGACGCGAAAGCATTTTGATGCACAGCTGAAGTGACGGAGGCTTATTTTTTGGCCTTAAATTATTACAACAAGAAGAAACAACGATGGTGTGACTGCTGATAAAGGGTAGGCTTCGTCTTTGCTTTGACATGCTGGAAAGTTCTGTCTTATTTTGTACGTGACTTTAACCAAAAGAACTTCACAAGTAACCTGGAAATCCAGGAAACGAATTGTTAAATTGTCTCCTACTGCTTTTCTCTGGAATTGTCTTTTGACAGTCCGCATTCGGGGCTTTTCCCGTGTGATATTAATTATTCCCCAGCCATAACATCAGGGGTCTCAACCTTTAGTCCGTGATATGAGCACTGCGCTGGTGTCAACACTGAAAGAAATCTCCCTGTGCGCTGTCTGTAGGAGCGAATAATAGAAACTAGCCTTTACACTTCCTTATCTGCGCCCCGCAGGTGGTTCCACGCCAACACTGCTCTTGTTATTGGTGGAAAGAGACTGCAGCAGGCGTGTAAACCCTTTAAAAAGTCGTGAACCAATCTGTTGGGGTTTTTTTGTAGAACATAAATTTAGGATCTTTCTTCTAGGATTGTTGTTATTGTTGTATTTTTAGATCACAAGTAAGAGATATTACCAATTGGGGAAAATCATCATTATACAAAAGTAGAAATGGGGCTAAACAGAGATACCACTACAGCAGATAACAGTTCCTGTCTTTTTTTAGTTTTTTTTTCTTCTTCTTCTTCACTTCTTTATTTGTTTGTACCACATCCCAGCGGGCGCCTACGTGATCAGGAAGATCCGGGCCTCCATCTCAGAAGGAGAGCACCTGGACTCGCCCATCATTACACCATGTAGCGCTGCTCTTGGTAAGAAAATCTTTACACCTGCAGACAAAATGAATGGAAACCAAATAACCACTGAAGTTAAAAAAAAAAAATAAATAAAAAAATAAATAAATGACCCATAAATGCTTTGACTGATTGCGTAGGTTATTGTAGTTTGAAGCTGATGACATCCCTAGTTGTACTCTAGCTGTGTAGCTCTATGTAACCTGTCAGAGGGATTAGCTGCATTAGTGAGGTAAGGACGCGGGTCTTAGCTTTATGCTGACCATGCCCGTGACTCACATAGACGGTTATATTTTTACTCAGCTCAAAAAAGACTACGACATGAGGTGAATGACCATGCCGCAGTGGCCATGAAGAGCTCCGGCCCAGATGATGATGTCATCAGAGCAGCAGGCCCGGGAACGTCTCCTGGTGGATCAGCTGTGGAGAAATGTGGCTCCTCCTGACGTTAAGAGTCGCCCTGTGCACCAGGGCAGTGGTCACCACAGTGCATGTTGTCATCCGTGTATATTTCTGTTTGTACACAGTAATACTTAAATTTGTACGCCATGCACGCACGCACGCACAAGCATGTGTAAACAAAATTTCCAATAATCTTTATCAGTGCCACTGATATAATTGACATGGATTAATTTTAAAATAATGCATTCTTATACCCATTTTACAGAAAACATCTTGACAGATCAAATAAAACAAGGACACTGATGTTTTGTCAACATATCATCTGTAAGAAAAAAAGACCTGTATTCATGATGTACTGCAGTGTGTGAAGACTGACTCACCAACCTCTCTCCAGGGGCTGAGCAGGTCTGATGTTTCTGCTGCTGTTACCAATAAATTAAAGTACAAATACAAAAATTGTTAAGCTGTAGTTATATCATGTATATCTGGAATTTTAAGGGTTTTTTTGTCTCAGTATTTTTTGGTAATACCATAGGCAGTCAACCATTTATTACCTCTGCAGTGTTTCTATTAATCATGTATATGTGGCATCAAATTAGTTACAGCCAGCAGTCAATAAATTACCATCAGGCATCATCATGAGTCTAAATTGGCAGTCATGTAGAAGACAGTTAAATTCACTGTCACTACTCAGTCGGGCCTTTAACATACTTTGAACAAGCAAGTAAATCTATTTAGTCTCTTTGATTTTTTTAGGACCTGTCAAACAGATAATATCAATATTTAACACAAAATATAAGCCCCCAAATTAACTGAAAAAACAAACCCAGAGGATAAACACATGAGCAGGTATTCCATTGAATAATTTATTGTCACACACCTTCTTGCAATTTACAGTTCCTTGTATCGTTATTCAACCTTCACAACAAAGAATATGATTCAAATACTTATAGGATCAAATATTTATTTACCATTTGGAATTTAAGCAGGATAAAATCTGCCCCCAACAGTCACTGCACAAATCCTTTCACAATAAGAGCATAGCAGTTCCTCAAATATTTGTATCTTCAATATATACACATATATTTTCATTTAACTTAAAGGCTTCGCACAGCAAGACACACTCAACACAGATTCTTGACAATTCTCATTCTTGCAAAACACAGTAGATTTTTTAACAATTAAAAAAAACAACTATCACCGGAAAACAAATAAAACACACTATGTGAAGACTTTAATTTGGATGGAATGAAGTAAAGTTGACGGAAGGAAGTTCAGATTTATTTTGTTTATACACCAGTGGAGTAAAATTTTGAATGGCTTCATGACAACCAGGACCTGTCAGAACTAATGCTCTAATTAGCGAATGAAGTTTCCCCCCATAAATCAGTCATGTAAACAATGAGGTAATGCAGTGTTATATCCTTCCTCCCATCAAGCTGTCACAGTTCACGATAGAGGACCTCACAAAAAACACAACCTTTCACTACAGTAATCGAACAAGGAGAGCTGGAGTACCGTCGCTAATACTCAATCCATCCTGATCTTCTGATTGGTCATCCTGTAGATGATGCTGTCATAGCCTGGGTCCATGTTCCACAGGTTGTATGAGATGGCGATGACGGCGAGGGCCAGCGCGATCATCAGCCAGAGCACGATGTTGAAGACCACGGCGTACTCAAAGTTGTATTTATAGGCCAGGTTGTAAGGGCTCCCGGAGTTGCTCTGTGAAAGAGTCAATCCAGACAGCACTCTTAATTATATGCAGACGTAAAAGTTATTCTGCAATAATAATAATATTAATAATAATAATAATAATAATAATAAAGGGCAAATCACAAGGGATCACTATCATACCTAAAGCTAGAGTTTAAATAATTACACAGCACCCTCATAAAAGCAGTAAATGATATGAATCTGCTAATAGTTTTGCCTCCGACTTACAATCTGCCTGGATTGCAGGATAGAACGGGACTTCCTGGTCAAAGGTGCCTCAAAGGCCTTGACTGTCACGACCTCTACCACAGCAGTGTTTCCATAGAGACCATACACATCCTCACCAAACTGCAAGGAAAACACAGAATTAGATTAAGAGATTTACTGAGGAGGATTTGAAAAGCACAACATTTTCCAGATTCTCTCCTTACTTTCTGGAGGACTGAGGCGAGAATAGTCTTAGCGTCCTGGTACTGTGGTGAGTCTTGTCCGTAAAGCCGGCTGAGCTCCTCCAGGCCAGCCAGCTCCAAGGAGTAGACGTCAGGGGAGTGGTCCTTAGCCAAGTGTTTGTGTCTCTGCAGCTATGGGACAGCCGAGAACAATCAACAATGATCCAAGCCTTCATACAAGGACTATTCGGATGTACAGCAGGGCTTCAGCCAACACACATCACTTACCAGGGCTGTGATATCATGCAGGACTTGGACCTCAGACAAGAAAAGCAGATCAGCCTGAAAATTAGAAGGCAATATTGAGGAACATTAGAGGAAAATGAAACAGAAAACGAACAACATTCTCTACCCGCACATATTAAGGTGTCTGATGAAATTAGCCATTGTATTGTGAGCGGAAATTATTTTTTTCAAAAACACTAGAAGAATATAAGTCAGTCAGAATCAAAGGGATTCTTGGAGCTTGTTGTTAGTTGAATAATATTCAAGGCAATCACGACACTGTGTGGGTGGGCACGGCGCCGCTGTATGAGACCTACCTCTGCATTTCTGCTGAGGGAGTTGAGTGGCAGGGAGTTCAGCACAGAGCCGTCCTGGGAGAGACGCGCACGGATCTGCTGCAGAGTCACTGGCAGGTCCTCAAACACAGCGTTGGCCTTGCCCAGCATGTACAGCCTCTGAGAGAGGCAACAGGAAAATACGGTGATATGTGAGACCCCACGAGTGATAATGCAACAGAGGGTAATCATGCAGTGTCCAGTGTCTGTCTGGTTCCAGCACCTCCTCACTGGGGGCCAGCTGCAGCACGACGGGAGTGTCTTCAGCAAACAGAGAGTGGACTGTCTCTGCAACGTTGTCCAAGGCGAAGGGGACCGGCTGAAGGGTAGATAGAGATATACACAATTTTTAGTTTGTTTTATTTTTATAAAAGGACAACAAATGCAATGATTAGAGAAATCAGTCTCATTCTTATCAAACTCACATTCTCCAATGGGTAGGAAGCCACACTCTGCGGGAACGACAAGCTATCCACACCTCTGACCACTACCAGTATGTTGGCCCGAGGACGCTGGAACAACGGACCAGCCTGAAGACCAGGCCAGGCAAGATCCTACATGCAAAGGACAAAGCAAAAAAATTAGTCAACAGGTTTAAAGTGCCTCTCTATCTCTCAAGCTGCTCTTGACTGAGTTTTACAAATAAAGAACAACACGAGACACTTGAAGTTTGTGTATCTGTGCACCTCTTGAATGGAAAATCCCATGGTGAGAGCAACCAGGTCTGGGATCTTCTCTCCAGAAACGGGCCAGTCTCCTTTCTGGAAGGATACAAACTCTGGAGCCTGCAACACCGTCAAGCTATCTCCATGTACACCTGGGGAAATAGATGAGAGAAGAGAGAAGGATGAAAAGAGGACATGCACAGGATCAAAATACCAGGAGATTTAGGAAAATGGTCTGCAGAATGTTTGTCGAACATGGGATTCAGAACACCTATGAAGTGAGTTCATGGCAGCAACACTAACACAGTCACCGAGTTACTCATTAACACGAAACGCAAAACAAAGCAGATCATCCCAAGATCCAAACAGACTTTTTTTTTTTTTTTTTTTTTTTTTTTTAAACTTGTGTGGCATTACAGATCAGTTTACATGTTACCGATGCGTCACAACAACTTTCTGTAAAGAAAAAATAAATGTCTGGGAAACATAGCTAAGAATATGACAACGCTGTGAGACATACGCTACACTCGTGACTTAAAGCAAATGGAATAAGAGGAACTTCCAGTGCACTGCGAGTCACGGGACAGGCTGGAGCGAATTAGTAACCGGCTTAAAGGAGTCAAAATTGATTTTTAAAATGTTAACATTAACATTTTTATTTTTTTTGCATTATGGGTGCAAAAGCTACAAAAATATTTAAGATGTAAAAAACAAAATATAACGTTTTTCGTCGCGAACGTGTTAGCATCGAGATACACAGATTGTGTTTAGATTAGTTCCCTATTGTCAGTAACTGAGGCCAATATCGACAATACTGTTAACCTCCAATAAACGCGGACTGAATTCAAGTTATTGTTGTGAAGTGGAATAAACCCGTATTTTCATTTTAAAGCGTAAACCGTGACGCATGCTAATGATGTTGCAAGCTAGTTTGCCGAGCTGTCGTTAGCACGATTGGCGGAGAAACACCTCGGTAAATTCATCCGGACGAAGGGAAAATACGATGCGACCGATGTAAAGGCATCGACGGGCATTTCTTACTGCTCGTGGTGAGGAAGCAGAGGGCGAATGCCGCATATAAAACAGCCTCCATCCTTCCACAGTTTGTCAGCGACATCTTTCCCCTTGGCAGAGCAGAGATCAGCTGACGTGCGTGACGTCACAGCTCAGCAAAGGACCATGGGAGAAACAAAGCAGAGCGGCAGCAGCTGGGTTCCCGTCTCGTGTTTTACGTATTTCTATTATTCTTCTTCGTGAACTCGATCTACACTTCACCACAAACAACTGAAGAAAATTCGTTAAAAACTGCATTAAAGCATTCTGACTTTCTGAATTCCATATTAAAATATTGGTAGGGTAGACTGTGCTTGCGGAAACTCATTTTCAACGGATTTAACTTTTTTTTTTTTTTTATGTTAGAAGAGCCATATCACACCAATTTTTGAGTCTTTCCTTTTCATCATGAATGCCAGTGGGGTGTGGGCATGATTAGGTACCCCCCAAAAAGTCTATAGATCTCCAGATAAAAGAATATTTACCCCTCTGTTAACAGTCACTCTCAGAAATGTTTCTGTGTCTGTGCTTTCTGTACTTGTTTTAACTTCTTCACAGAAGGAAGAGAAAATAAGGCGGCCACAAGACAGACAGAGAAAGAGAAATTAACACCTGGCCAGAAGGGGATTGTCAACCTGCCCTTAAAAAGATGTCAGTGAGGCACTAGTGCCCTTTGTGACATCACAAAGTTTTGTTTTGTGTTTGCCAGCACACACTTTTTTAAAGGTGGTGCAAGCAAAAAATATCTAATATATTGTTGTATTGTAAGAAAATATTGAAAAAGTAAATTTTGTTCAATATAGTTATACTAATTCATTTACAATGTTTTTTACAGAATGCATGAAGCCAATACGTCGGCGTAATCTTCCTAAAGTCAGAAGTAAGTGCTATTTTTTTTACACTTTACATAAACACTTTTTTTGCAGCCTAGCCTTTTTTCCAACATTACACCCTGCTCTCCAGTTTGTATATGAGGTAAATGTCAGCACTGTGCTTCAGTGCATAATCAGTGACTTTTCAGTGTTTGACTAAAAAGAAAGAAAGAAAGAAAGAGAGAAAGAGAGGCGGGGAGAGTCTGCATGGACTCGTTTTATCATCATCTCAATTAGGTGTCTGACAGCCTCTTGTCACTCCATGACCTTTAGCTTGAAATGTGATCTGGGGCCAATCCTCCCGACCCAGGCTGGCTGCTCAGCTTCAGACTTCACAAGTTCTCTGCACTCTGCTGAAATGAAAAAAGGAACATATTTTGTTCATGTATTGTTAATGTTTTATTTTTATTAAAAAAAATTTTAAGCATACAAACACGTCTTTTGAACATTTTGCCGGCTGATAACAACTTTAGCCCGTTTTCTTCCCGTCAAAAAGGATTTATTCGCGAGCCTGAGGGGTCAGGATGTTAGATTGCCGTCCTCCCTCTAAAGCTTTTTTTGTCAGCTTGTGTATCAGCCTTCCCAATATGTTGCCCTGACTCATGGCAGCGTGCCATGAATCTCAGTGCACCCACTCTACTCAGCAGAGATGCGGTGCCAGGGTTGGGGATTCAGTCGAGTGACTTTCGTCTGCACAGGTCTCTTTTATCTTTAGTCGTCATTTCTTTGGAGCTCAGCCAAATTGCCTTTGCTGACACCACCAGGCGGCTCATTTTGTTTTTGTTGTTTTTTTCCCATCACAAGCCTTCTATACTAAAGTTATCTCTGCAGCAGTTCCTTTACAGCCACCTTCGTGTCCTGATTACACATATATAAACGAGTGCCGATATCAAACTTCAGGTCTCAGATATTTAGGTTATGATACAAAGTTTCATCTGATGACTTGTGGGTCACACGTCTCCCCCAAGGACGAGATCCCTCCCAGTCTCGAATAAGAAAACATCTTAGTTCCTGTGGTGCAGCAACAAAAACCTCCACTCATCAAACAGTACTGTATTATTAGACTGCACTCTTAGCTCTTAGTCTGATATGTGGTTTTAAGGGGTTTTCCCTGCGTGTGGTCCAAAGAGGTGGAATCATTCATTTTGGACCACCAAAGACACAAAAGCCAAAGTAAACTTTCGACTACACATTTTAATAAAATGATTTTGTGTGGTGGCGGTTATTTGTTGCGGTATGACTACCAATGTGTTGAAAATGGCTCAATGTGGGGCCACGTCACTTGCAGTCGGCGTGTAGTTCTGGTGTCTGACCAGCAGGAGGCGCTTCAGACCACAATCTTCTCTTGCGAACAGCCGCAGCGCGAACGTCGGCGTCACTCGCGGAACTGCGTGACCTACAGTACCGAAGTCTTCCAAAAGATGGCAGTATAGGACCGAATTGCTGCGGAGAAGCGTGCGATAATGAGGCGAGGAGTCATTTGGACACAGCAGCCTTCCGCGAAGCCAAACTTCAAACCAATGACGGAGAACCCGATGAACAAAACAACAAGCGACAAAGTTTCCTCTGGCAGTTTGTATATTTATTTTAAAGCAACTTCTTTTTGTAAAATATAAATACAAATTATGAGATATTTTAATTACAAAGTTAAAACAAAAAATATCACACCAAAAATTACTTTTACTGCAGTAGCTTCCCTGTTATGTACAAGCTCTGTGCCAAAGGGGTGAGTATCAACACCCAAAAAACTTTATTATACAAACAATTTTGCAGTTCTGCATGTTAAATTACAGTCTTTAACAGGAAGCAAAAAACCTTGAAAAGAAGAGCAAGAGAGTTTAGCCCCTGAGGCTCGAGCGAGCGCTGAAGTCTGAGGAGGGGGAAAAAAAAAAGACATCATGTGCTTCCTATAAACACAAATACCACATTCAATAGCACAGTCTCAGTACTATCCTGTACAGCTACACACAGGCACAACGTGCTGCACGCTCACAATCCTCACCTAATTGCCGACAACAGGACAACAATCTGTCGCCATAAAAAAAAAATCTTCCAGAAGAGTCATGAGCAATATCTGAAAGGAACCCAAAAAAATCTCTTAATATTTTATGTATTTATATATTTATATAGATAGATTTATTTATTTTATTATTATTTTTTACATATATTAATTTAGAAAAATACGACCATCACTCAGTCTATATAGAGTCACAAACAGGGTGGGTGGGGTTAAGCGTTCATCAGCTCAGTCCGCCAGCACGTCAAGTCCATCTGTACAGTGCACCAGAGCTGGTCCAAAGCCGAGCTGCAGCGCGGAAACTAAAGGTCCGGCTAAGGCAAAAAAAAATAAAAAAAATCCTCCCAACCTTGGGTTGGTTCTAAATTAAACCACAGTCTGTGGAGTTCGAGGTCCAGGTTCCGGTTGGCTTCGGCGATCAGGAGGAGGCCAACTTGCCGACAGCCTTGAGTTTGTCCTTGAGTCTGTCGGCCGAGCGGTCCCAGCGCTCATCCAGGCACTCCAGCGTGGAGCCCAGCAGAGCGGCCAGCTCGGCGCTGTCCTCCACCAGGTCCAGTAGGTCCTTGCTGTCCGGCTGGAAGCCCTCCAGCTCCTCGGGGCAGGAGAAGAGCTGCGACAGGGACGCCTGCCGGTAGAACTCGGCCTCGGCCACCGTCACCACCTCCATGTGCGGGAAGGTCTGTCGGAACCCGCGGGCCGACATGCGGAGCCGGCGGAGCACGTCGGACAGCAGCAGCCAGTTTCTGGGGCTGAGGAGAGAGGAAGCGAACAGAGTTTAGAGAGGGAGGAGAGGAAGAGAGGGCGCAAAACGAAAAAAAAAAAAAAAACACGATTTAAATGTTCAAGTGTGTCTGTAGTGCAGATCAGACGCTCACCCTTGGGAGAGAGACACCTGGATGTTGTAGCAAGGCAGCAGAGGTCGGTCCGAGAACTCAAACTCAAACACCTCCTTCTTGTCCACCTCGTCCTCGTCTTCCGGGCCCGGAGGGTCAGCGAGGATGTCATAGATGCCGCCCTCTTCGCTCGACTCTGATGAGACACACGTGCAAAAACAACAGAATATGAGTTGACCTGGTCTTCAAGGATCCCATCATGGTTTTACTCCAGCCTGTTAACAACTCCACAGAGATGAGAAAGTCCCTTCTTTGCTTTGTTTGCTTGCTCCACTTTCCAGAAATTGAGCGCTAAAATGTGGTTGAGGGTCGTCGGCCCTTTGTGACATCACAAAAGTGACTGCAACCTCTCCAGCCCAGCCAGGTTTTGTTTCTGCCCTCTAAGACCAACTTGATTTTATCTCCTTTGTCTACTTTCAAAGATCTGGCGAGTTCTTAATTAATTGAGTCTAATTCAATGAACTGTCTTCCTATCATTCAGGACCTTTAAAAAAAACAAAACTCAAAACTCTCCAAAAGCTCCAGCGGTACTGATGGAGGAGGGGGGCCCTGAGTCTAAACGCACACACACACACACACACACACACACACACACACACACACACACACACACACACACACACACACACACACACACACAGCTGATCAGTACTCACCGCACACAGAGCTGCCGTAGAATTCCCAATAAAGCCCCGGGTCGTCATCGGAGCGGCCCTGAAGGTCAGCAAAATAATCTATGGAGAGAGGAGAGGAGCACGGCTTGTTATTCAAGAGCCGGGGCCCCGGGGACACACAAGCAGGCGAGTACAATTGCCCTTTAAGAAGACCACGGCAGGAAAATGGATAAAGAGCGCAGCAAAGAAAAAAACAAGAAAAAAAAAAGACGAGGAGGGGCAGCGTCCAGAGAGAAGAGAAACAAACAAAGCAATTTTTTTCTTTTTTTTTTTATTTGGTGGGGGCCCGGGGGGGTCGAGGGGGGATGGGGTGCGATGGTCAGGGGCCAGCGGCTGGACCGCGGGGGAGGGGAGAGCGACCGTCTCCGCCGGGCCCGAGCTGGCTCGGTTCAGAGCAGGGCTACACACGCGGCTGCCAGGAATCAAACAAGAACCACACACAGCCACCCAGCGCACACATGCGCCGACGCGAAAAACACACACGCACACACACAGGCGCGCATGCAGTTGCACGCACACACACAAGCAGAACGAGCGAGATGGAAACAAACAAGCCGAGGGAGCCGGGCGCACGCACACACACAGCCAGAGCGGCGTGTGTATTCAGCACACGCGCGCACGCACACACAGAGACAGACAGACTCGCCGAGCGAGCGAGCGAGAGAGCGAGCGAGAGCTGGGCTGTGTGCCAGCTCTGAGGCGCGGGGCGTCTGGCGTGTGTTTGGAGGGATTAACGGCCTCCAGATGAGTGGGACCAGGTGGAGGGAGGGCAGCCATCGCTCACTCTCGCTCATTTCCTCTCTCTCTCTCTCTCTCTCTCTCCCCCTCTCTCTCTCTCTCTCTCTCTCTCTCTCTCTCTCTCTCTCTCTCTCTCTCTCTCTCTCTCTCTCTCCCTCTCTCTCTCTCTCTCCCTCTCTCTCCCTCCGATCGATCTGTCCGTGCATCCTGGCAAATTCGACACCATAATTCCCGGCCCGTCCGCCGGATAAATCCCTCCCCCTCTCCCTTCCCCTCCTCCCCCGCAAAGCTTCACCTGTTTACAGAGGTGTGAACTTACACCTGTTCATTATCGCCCTTGTCCTACCCCCCCCAAACCCTCCCTTCTTTCCCCTCCCGGGTCCTTTTAACCCGAGGCTCCGGCTGCGCGGTTCACATTTTATCCGCTTGTAATCGCTTCCGCGTTTCTCTCTGTCTTTCCTTCCCGCTCCTCTCCCCCCCGCCGCTTTTTTAACACGTCGTCTTGCCGCTTCAGACGAGGCCCCGATCGACACGCACGGCGCGTCGAGCCTCTAAGCGTGACAGCCTGGTTTAAGAAAAAAAAAAGGGAAAAAAAAGAAAGAAGAAAAGACACGCTCAGGCGCTCGCACGCATACAAAAAAAAGAAAGAAAAAAAAAAGGCGCAGGCTCCAGCCGGAGCGAAGCCCATTTCCGCACGTACGCTGAGCAAACACAGTCGGCGTTGCTAAGTTACCGGGTAGAGGGAGAGAGCCGAGAGGCAGCAGCAGCAGCACGCAGCCCGGCGGGCTGAGGCTCCCTGACTAACAGGTGGTCGAGGGAGGGGAGGGGGGTGAGGGAGGTGGAGGGAGGGGGGAGGGGGACGCTCGCCGAAGGGGAGAACAGGATGGCAGAGACGGACGCGACTTGTAGCAGCGGCAGCACCAGCGGCTGGGGAGGTGCAGGGTGGGGTGGGGGGATGGGGGGGAGCTGAGGATTAATGGGGAGGAAGGAAGTCGCAGCAGCGGCAGCAGCAACAGGTTGCGCGCAGGTCGGCAAGGGAAGAGCAAACAGTGAGCGGAGCCAAAGCCCAGCGTCGGGTCCAGTCCATCAACTGTTTACCCTCGCTGGGCCCGGACGACACGCTGGTTCCCAGCCTGTCGTCTAAACAGAAGCACGCGTGTCCCAATCAGGTTCAGGTCGTGTGTGTTTAATATCCAGCGTTTTTTTGTTTTAATGTTAAAAGATCTCGAAATGTCTTTAGTTTCACTGTTTTCACTTAGGAGATGAAGGAGGACGGCAAAAACAATGGGAAAGACTGCATTAAATGAACATTTCCACCGTTGTCTGGGTAGTCAAGGTGCAGAATGTGGCTCTTTAAGCCTCGGCCGCACGTCGACGGGCAGCTCTGACTGTTCAGTTTGGTCTTTAGTCGACACGCGCAAACATTTAAGTCACTAACGACTCTCGGGAAAACTTGATGACGGTGAGCACTGTCAGAATACCACTTTGCTGCTTGTTAGGAAACTGAGAGTTTTTTGGGTTTTTTCTAAAGTTTCCCTTTAGACCTCACGTTCTACCCTAAAACAACAGCATGCAGTCATGGCCAAACTAGAGCAAGTTTCACCCTTTCAAGCAACAGAAAAATGCACCATTGACTACCCAGAATTCAATTTTGCACCAAAACACGGTCCAATTCCAAGCATGAACTCTCTCACTTTCAGCAAAGACGAGGAGCGCGTACAGTGATCTGACAAACACTCAATGGGATCTTACCAGTGAGGAAACCCTCCATGGTTTCGCTGTGGGTCATCTTCAGGAGGCTGCGGCCAGAGTACGTGGCCAGGGTGGGGTCGGCGCCGTATGACAGCAGGATGCGAACCACATCCAGGTGGTCGTTCTCCACGGCGTCGTGGATAGGCCTGGACACAAAGGTGTCATTTTGTCAGAAAGGATCGGCAATAAAAAAAACAAGAAAAACTCTATATATCTTTGTCAGTGCACGCTTTCTGAAAAGTGGAGCCAGCCAAATCCCAAACTGGCACGGTTAAAGTTAAAGTTTTGAAATTGTATATCAAATTAAATGTTGCTGGCTATTCTTCATGACTTATTGTAATTCTATAAAATCTGCTCTTCTCAACAGCTGCCAACAACGATTTCCAGAGAAGAAGCCTCCTACTGCATGTCCTGACAACACAGGAGGGTAGGCACGCGCATTTTTTTTTTTTTTTTTTTTTTTTTTTTTAAGCTGCAGCATTACTGATTTTTCGGGGAGGATTATTATCCTGCCAATAAACATTTAAAACACATCAAAAATTTTTAGTGATGAACAAACCCCAGCTGAGATAATAACAAACCCTCCAGGACTTGTGGTGGTGGGGCATCGAGAAAGAGAAATCAAACGGTCGGCTTTCATCATCAGCCGCAGGGTGTGTGCAAATAAAGAGCGCTCGTGTGTGTGTGTGTTTACCTGGTTCCGTCCTGCGCGCTACAGTTGATGTCGGCGCCGTAGTCTAGCAGGTGCTGGACGATGGTGAGCCACCCGCGGGCGCACGCCTCGTGCAGGGCACAGTAGCCGGCGTAGTCCCGGTGATTGACCTCGCACACGCGGTTCTCCAGACAGTAGAGCACCACCTCCTGGCAGGGGGGCAGAAAGGAGGGCGGCGGTTAGCGCGACGCACTGAGAGCGATTGTCCGAAACAGGAACTCGGCTCAGTTCCTCCTTTTCCTAATCTCCCCCTCCCCCGCCGAGGAAACGCAGAGGGACGGACTGTTTGCATTACGTGTCTCCTCGTCTGACTCGTGTATGAGGGACTTGTGTGGCTTAGGTTGTCATTACACAAACACACACTCACACACACACGCAGACGCAAACGCCACATAATGCCGGAGCTGGCGCCGAGACCCGTCGAGAGGAGACCAAGTGTGACTCAACAGCGTTAGGCCTGCCAGAATATCGGCTCGTGCGCATATGAGCGCGTGTGCGAGTGTGAGCGTGTTGCGGGCCCGAGCGTGTCTGTGTGTGTGTGTGTGTGTGTGTGTCTCGTGTGCGCTCCGTGGTCGAGCTCGGACATGGCCGCGCCAGCCAGCTACGACGCGTTTGCTCCGAAACGCAGTGGAATGAAAGCGGAACAAAGAGATTGGACGGAGGCGCTGGAAAGAGATTCCCCGCAGTCGGCAGCCGCGACAGTTTGGAAATCCAGCTCCAACTAGTCAGACAGTTTCTTTCTTTTTTTTTCCCCCTTTCCCCGCTGTTGGACTGGAGCGAAAAAACTGGCTACTGACGGAAAAGTTAGGGGGAGGAAGCATCCAAAAAACGAAAAGGTCCTCACGTTGTTTCCCCGCAAACCACGGTGGAGACACACTGCACTGTGCATGCCAGGCCACTAGTGGCCGGTGTAATTATAGACCAAAGGAGAAGAGTGGAATTTGTTGAATTTAAGAAGTATGACAACGATGTCTTTGCTGGAAACAAAGCACTGCTACGACAACACATCTCCATTTTCATGAAGTAGCTTCGCAAAACTCATCAGGGTCAAAATCCATTGTCGCTATTTCTAGTCTTGTGAAAAACCTGAGCCATGATGTCACCATGTTACCAGCAAACAGTGCCGTATTATAAAACAAACAAAAAACAAAAACAAAAAAAACACTGTCTGGAAGCCGTACTCCACTGTCGACATGTGCAAGAAAGGCCGAACAACAGCAGAAGCGAAAGCTCGCACTTTGGAAATTCTGCAAACAGCGGTGGCTTCATGGTCGTGGAGCCCCCAGGAGGTTGCGGGGGGGGGACAGGCTGGCGGGAAAAAGATCTAAATTTTTGTTTCACTTAATATACTTGAATATGCAAGCGAGCGGCGAAACCCATCCGGCATCCAGACACATCCTGACCCGCCAGCGCGCCGCGGCGCCGAGGGGGAGGAAAGCTGCTCATCTGAACCTGGGGAGTGACTCCAAACTTCCATTTCTATGCTAATTCCAGCCTGCCTGCCTCGTCCAAGTGTTTATCTCGCTCCTCCACTCTCTCTCCCTCTCTCTCTTTTTAGCACAGAGCGGATGTGGGGGGGAGGTGAGGGGAGGGAGAGAGGAAACGGTAGAGGCGGGCGGTGGAGAGAAAGAGAGCGGGAGAGGAAAAAAAACAGGCCGATGGAGGCGAGTGGGGGGGGGGGTGGCGCGGATGGAGAGGAGGGGGAGGAGTGGGGTGGAGGGTGGGGGGCGACACCCCCAACAGATGACAGATTAATGAATCTGTGGATGAAATCTTGCCGGGGCTGTCCTCTGGGCTGCGGCTGATAATAACACGAGATGAGCGGCGGTGGTGTAAGGAAGGAGTGGGGGGTCGAGTCATAAAAATTGCGAGAAAAGTGCAGGGGCGACGGACGGGGGGGGAAAAGAGGGAGGGGGGGTGAAGAAGTGAACAAGTGCGAGAGGGAGAGAGAGAGAGAGAGAGACGCTGCATTTCCATTCCCCCTATAATTGCGCAAAACCTAAATATCGCAAAAAAAAAAAAAGATCATGAAATTGTCTAATATGCAGGCGAATATTCAATATTCAAATATTGCTAAAAGGTTTTGATGCTCTCATGAGGTGACGTATCGATATAGAGTTATATCGCAAAAGTGTCATGGAAACACTTTTTTCGCATTTACGCATCACTGGGCGTGACGTACAGAGTCACGTGACCAGTTCACTTCAACTAAAAATGGTGCGTTACGTTCGGACGGAGGAGATGGATTTTTTTTCCATGTAATCAAAGAGAAAACAACCATTTTCGACGGCAAACAAACATTAACGAACAATGGCAAACGAGATTTTACGAGAATTACGTCCCGCAGGTCAAGATCGAGTGAGTGGGTGGGGGGTTGAGACGGGACGAGGAAGCGGGACGGCGCTCCGTTTTGCCCGCTGGAGAGAGATTCAGGAGCGCCGTGTCGGAGCTCCCCACCCCGTCCAACCTCCACCCCCTCGGGGGAGGATTCCACTCGGCCTGCCCGGCGAGGCAGGCAGGCAGGCAGGCAGACAGGCAGTCAGGCTGACAACCAGGCGAAAAATACTCCTTCCGATATACGGACGGACGGAATGAGCCGATATATGCGGCTCTACGTGGCGCGGCAGCAGAGTATTTTCGTGCCCGCCGACGTTTGCGTGGCTGTGGAGGCGGCGGCGGCAGCAGCGCTAAAACCTCCGCAGCCGCGTTTAATATCGCTGGGAGCGAGCGAGGAGCTTAGCGCCGGAGCCGCGGCTTCCCGCCACACTCGCTCGCTCGAGCACACACACACACACACACACACACACACACACACACTCCTCCGCAGTAAAATGAGACAGCCCTCCCTCCCCTGCCCCTCCGTCCTCTAATCTCCCTCTCTAGAATGCTTCCCTGCGCTCGGCTGCAATCAATGCATCACTCAGACATTTAACCCCTTGCGGAGCCGCCTCGTATGCACATCTTGCGCGCGCACGCACGCACGCAGAAAGGTGGCGGCGTTCTCTACGTGATAAAGCGGCGTCAGTTCTGTGCAATAAAGTCGCTGCGTGCCGAGACAAGCGGTATGCGTCGCCGGCTGTAAAAACTTGGCCCGCGAACCGCTGAAGTGCCCAGATCTGAGACTAAACCGATGGTTTATTAGATAAGAGACAAAGCTCAACACAAGGCGCCGGCACAACTTGAAACGTTGGCCCGAGCCGTCGCTAGCTAGAGGAAGTGGAGGATGACCTTTAGCTGCTTATAATAAACAGGCGTCACTGAAAGTTAAACCTATTTGATGGCGACACAAGTCATTTGGCCGGACTGGTCTGTAAAAAATGGGGCTCATTGCGTTTAAACAGAAGATTACGGGATAGACTGCCCCCTGGTGGAAGGAGGGGGTATGAGGGAGACCCATGCTCAACAACACACAACATGTCTGCTAGCTAACACTTAGCAACGCAAGTTCATAAGTGTTCATAAAGAAAAATAAACAACTCCAGACTTTAAAAAGTGGAACCCCAGCTAGACTGCCCCCTGGTGGAAAGAGGCAAAATCAGAAATATTCCCCAGTGGACTAAACTGATGAGACAAGCATAAACTCAAGTTCAACCAAAGAAGAACTGAAGAAGTCGGCGTTGCTATTTTGTCTCTAAAAGAAAATATTTTCACCGCCTGAGAACGCCACTCCAACTCAGCGCCAAGGATACAAGCTAGTCCGCTTCCCAACCCCCAATCCTACTAACCCCGCTCGGATCACATGTGGATTTTGGGGAGGAAAAAAAAAAATCTCAAGTGATTCATGTGCCGAGAATAAATGACAGATTGCACCTTTATCCGCGCTTTCAATGGGCTGCGCTGAGAGGCCCCGAGCCCCGGCACGAGGGACAGAGCGAGGGAGCGAGGGAGGGATGAAGACATCCGCAGAATCTCTCCTCATTACCATTTCAAATGCGCGGAGAGCGAGGCAGACGAGGGAGGGCCACAGAATAGTGGAGGGGGGAGTGGTGGAGGAGGAGGAAGAGGAAGAGGAAGGACGGCAGAGTGGGCTTTGGTGTGCGCAGGCACGGATCGCGGAAAAAACTAAACGAACATGAAATATGCACGGTGTCAGCCGGGGGTGCTGGGAGCAGCACCGGACGGGCCGCCTGCAGTGTGTGTACGCATGCGTGCGTGACGCCGTTGTGCTTTTTTTTTTTTTTTTTGGCATGTGCAGGTCCGTACACGTACGGGACACCTGTGCATGTGCCAGTCTAACAAAACTGTTCCCCCTTTGTGTGTGTGCGTGCAAGTGTGTGAGTGATAGTGAGAATGTGTGTGCACGAGTCCGTGTGTGTGTGCGTGCACGCCAGGTGGCTCCGAATTTGCATGCGCAGGTCTGTGTGGGTGTGCGGCGGTGGCGGCGGAAGGTGTCGCTGCGCCGCCGAGCATATGGAGGCGAGAACGTCGGGAAGCCTGCGTTGCGCGTGTGTGCGTTCGCTGGGTCGAGTCGGCCGTTTGGCTGCGCATATTTCTGTGTGCGAGCGAGCAAGTGTGTGTGTGCGCGCGTCTGGGTGTGTGTGTGTGTGTGTGTGAGTTTGTAATCAGCATGTGAGCGCCGTCTGCATGCGTGCCTGCGTCTCCCCGGCGCTCATATCTCTCTGCCTCGGTGCGATAAGCCCGGAGCTCGCGGCGCTAAAACACCAGCGCGAGACGAGCGCATCTGCAGGCTTGTGTGCAAGTGTGCGTGTGTGTGTGTGTGTGTGTGCGTGCGCGCAGGGCGGTGTGCATAAATTGGTGTCTCTCTATACGCACATCCGTGTGTGCGTGTATGTGTGTGCGCCTGCATGAGTGAATGTGTGTGTATGCGCCTGCATGAGTGTGTGTGTGTGTATGCGCCTGCATGAGTGTGTGTGGGAGCCCCAGGGGTCTGCCCCGGGCTTATCACACGCAGGCAGTGAGAGACGAGCTTCCTGAAAGCGAGGGAGAGGGAAAGAAAGGGGAGGGAGGGAGGGCGGGAGGAGGGGGAGGGCGGGGGAGAAGGCGGGGTGTTGTTTGCGCAGCGGTCAGCGCCTTGTTTGTGTAGTCTCAGGTTTTCTCCTCCCTCCTCCCTCTTTTCCCCTCTCCACACGCGGAGCGCAGGAAGGGAAAAATGTGAAGGGGGGGGAGCTGGGCGGATGAAAAAAAAAAAAAAAAAAGAGGGGAGGGGCAGGGGGAGGGGAAAGGGGCGGGAGGAGGGGGAGAAAGAGGAAAAAAAAAAAAACGTTCGAGAAAAGACGCATAAATCAGAGAGGAGCCGGCTTCTCTCCAGCACGGCTGACTGAACCCTGCCGCCGCGCTGCGCCCTGTGTGTGAGTCCGTGCGTGCGTGTGAGAGGAAGCAAGCCAGAGAGAGAGAGGGAGAGAGAGAGAGCGGGCGGGCGGGCGAGCCGGGGAGAAAAACAGCCGCCGCCACTGCTAACCACAGTCACCACGGCACATTAGAGGGCCATTAGAACGCGATTATACTCCCAGTGCTTACCTCTCATTCACACTCCTGCTCTCTCTCCCGCCACTCTCGCTCGCTCGCACACACACACACACACACACACACACACACACACACACGCAAACAGAGACGCGCTCTCTCTGTCCAACAACTTCGGCACCCTCAGTGTGTACAGCAAAAACTCACGCACGGCATAAAACGGGCGGTTAATGAGCGACAAAAGATACCTGCGACTATTTACAGCGGCGGGACGACGCCTCTGCTGGCCATTAAAATCATCACGTGCGGGAAACGGAAAGACGGAGGTGAAGTTAGCGGCGGCCGTGGTGCGGGGGGGGAGCGGACACAGACACACATACGCACACGCGCGCACACACACACACACACCACAGAGTGCAGGCTCCAGTGGCACTAAAACCACTCGGATCTATAAATCAATTTGTAAGATCTGTCAACATTGGGTGGCGGCGGCGGGAGGTGGAGGAGGTGGGGTATGGGGGAGCAGTGGGAGGCGGAGGAGAAGCGGTTAGGCTGGGGGGGGGGACACAAGGGACGAGGTGGAACGAGACGGCGGGCCATCCGACTTTAATTAAAAGCATTCGCAGCGATGGGAGTTGAGCGATTCGGCAGGAAGAGACGCCTCCACGTCTCCGACGGTCCCGGGCGCAGCGCGATGAGAGGATCCGGTTTCCGATCGCGCGCGCGCAGCTACACACATGGGGGATAAAAAAAAACTTCCGATGCTAGAGAGGCAGCGAGCATCAGTCTCCTATAATGATCCCAGCGATCCCTCATGCTGTCTGCGCACGCACGTGCACGCGTATGAGTGTGTGTGTGTGTGTGTGAGAGAGAGAGAGAGAGTGTGTGTGTGTGTGTGTGTGTGTGTGTGTGTGTGTGTGTGTGTGTGTGTGTGTCACACTTCGCCTCGCAGAAAATTAATGAGATGTGAGTGCGGAGCGAGGCAAGAGGAGAGGAGGCGGAGGGGAGGAGGAGGAGGAAGAGTGTGTGTGTGTGTGTGTGTGTGTGTGTGTGTGTGTGTGCGCGGGGAGGAGAGGGAGGAGGAGGAGTGCCAACGACAATCTGAGTCACAAAGAGAGGAAGAGAAAGAGAGCGTTGAGGGAAAAGAGGGAGGGGGGAGGGCGAGAGCGGAAACCTGAGAGAGAACGAGAGTGGCGGGCAAGAAGAGGAGGAGAAGAAAAGGGGGGGGAAGCCAGAGTACGGCGAGAACAAAGCGCGAGTGGGGGTGAAATAGAGGGAAACGATTCAAAAAGCAAAAAAAAAAAAAAAGGCAGCGAGGAGCAGATGACAGATGCGAGCGAAGATTAGATGGAGTGAGACAATTTTCAGAATAATAAAAAAAAAGAAGAAGAAGAAGAGGGGAAAAAAGTGCAGCGGCGGCAGGCGAGGAGAGAAAATGAGCTCCGTTTAAGAAGGGAGGGGGAGATTCAGCAGGAGGGAGGGGTGGTGGCGGCGGGTGAGGGAGGGGGGCGTTTACCTCGTAGCCCAGCCGGGCCGCCCGCTGCAGCAGCGTCTCGCCGGCGTTCTTGTTGACGATGAGGCGGCGAGCCTCGGGGGGGATGGGCCGCACGGCAGGGGGCTCGGCGGGAGGGGCCGCTGCCGCCTGCTGCTGCTGATGCTGCTGCTGCGGTGGCAGGAGCAGGAGCGGGACGCCGGCCGCCCTGCCGTTGGCCTGCAGCGGCAGCGAGGGCGGACACAGCGCCGTGGCGGTGGCGGGGGAGCGGGGCTCGACCGGAGAGCCGGGATAATGATTGGGAGAGGCGGCGGCGCCGTTCCTCAGGGCGCTCGGCTGTGGAGAGAGAGGGAGGGAGGGAGGGAGGAGACAGTGTGAGCGTGAGACACACATATGCGCACAGTCAAGGACACACACACACACACACACACACACACACACACACACACACACACACACACACACACACACACACACACACACACACACACACACACACACACACACACACACACACACACACTGAGGAGCGGACGCAGGTGGGGAAGAGAAAAAAAAATCTCCTTCACGCGAGTCTGAGCGACTCACAGATTCCGCGTCTTATTAAAACGCACCATAAATCATCGCTCCATCTATTTTCAACACCCGCTTCCTCCTGCGCTCAGGTTTGCCAGGGGTCTGCTGGAGCCTCTCCCTGCTGTCATAGGGCAAAGGCAGGGTGACACCCTGGACAAGTGGCCACTTCATCGCAGGGCCACATACAGTAGCTGCGTTTCCATGACCCCTGTACGTCACCTCCGGCGACGCATAAACCACCTCATGCGAGCGTGAAAACCTTTTAGGATACTGGAAAAGTTTTGGTTTTCATTACCAGTTTTTTATTGCGATATTTAGGTTTTGCACAATTCTAGGGGAAATGGAAACGCAACTGCAGAGACAAACAACCCTTCGCACTCTCATACACACCTACGGACAATTTCAAGTTTCCAATTCACTTCACAGGCATGTTTTTGTTTTTGTGAGGAAGCCGGAGAACCCGGAGACATGCGAGCCCTGGGAATCGAACCCTCGACCTTCTTGCCGTGAGGCGGCAGCGCTGCTAACCACTGCACCACTGTGTTGCTCCCACCACCGTAAATCAGTTCATGGAAAAATTAGAAAAAAAAAAGGGTGGTGGTGGGGGGAGGGGTCGAGAGAAAAACGCTCACAGGTTTCACACCCTCCGAGCGCTTCGCCCCCCCCACTGAACCCTGCAGGTTGACACGCCACTTTTCTTTAACCGCTAAACCAACAGAGGCCTCAGCGTGCAGCGCAGGAGGGGGGAGGAGTGCCCGCCTTTCTCTTTCTCCCCGCCTGCCCGCCTCTCTCTCCCTCTCTCTCTCCCAACCCTCTCTCTCTCTCTCTCTCTCTGTGTGTGTGTGTGTGTGTGTGTGTGTGTCTGAGCGAGCGCACGCGGCGTGCGGCGCCCTCTCGGTGGAATTCTGTGTCGGAGCAGCTGTCACGGCCGAGGAGGAGCAGGGAGGGGAGGTAGGAGGGGGGGGGGGGCTGAGCGGCTGCGCGGGCGGAAAACAACTCAGCCCCCCCTCCGCTCCCCCTCCTCCTTTTTTCCCCTTCCGTCCCACCATCAATTTTTCCCCAAGCTCGCTCGTTTTTTTCCCCCTTCGTCTTTTTTCTTTCCTCTCTCTCTCTCTCTCTCCCGCTCGCCCGCCACAGCCGCCGCCTTCGCTTTTGAACTCCGGCACTTCACACGCTCCGCCGTGGCTGCCACATTCCTCACTCCTCCTCCTCCTCCTCCTCCTCCTCCTCCTCCTCCTCGGAGCGAGGGAGCGGCGGCGGCCCCTTGTGCTCGGCAGCCAGCGCGACGTTCTAATTGCTCCGGGCTTTTTTTTTCTTTTCGCGTCGTTATGTCAGGAATGCTCGCAAACACGCACAGACGCTCGGCTGGCACGCACTCTCTCTCTCTCTCTCGCTCGCTCTCGCACACACACACACACACACACTCACGCACTCACCAACGACACACACGCTCGACTCGACAATTAGGGCCGCGGACGCAAACACGTGTGCGTGTCGGCGGGGAGCCGGCGAGGGCGCCGTGAGGTCAGAGCTCCTGCGGCCCTCACAGCGCTGTAAACACACTTCCTTCCTCTCCCCTCCTCTCTCTCTCTAGCTGCGATTCCATTACAGTTTTTCGCAAAATAAAAGCGATATTTCTAAAATTTCGACAAAGTACAATTGCGATTTGCAGGTGTTTCCATTGAATGGTGTGAAGCGCATAAGCCATAATTCTCGTAAAATCTCGTCCTGGGATAATTACGAGAATTCTTGCGGGACGTAATTCTCGTACAATCTCGTCCCACGAGATTTTACAAGAATTACATTTGCGTTTGTTTGTTTACGTTTGTTTGCTGTCAAGAATGGTTGTTCCAGTTTTCTCTTTGATTACTTGTAAAAAATAATATGTCTCCTCCTCCGGCCAAACAAAACGCTGCATTTTCACTTGATGTGAACTGGTCACGTGACCCTGTACGTAACGTCCGGTGACACGTAAATGCGAAATCGAAATTTAGGCGTTTCCATTACCAGTTTTCTATTGCGATATTTAGGGTTTTTGCAATTCTAAGCGGTAAGGGAAACGCAGCTACAATCTCCCTCTCTCTCTCTGACCCAGCTGTGTAATCAGAAGCGCCGACCGACACACTCACCTCGTCGTCCTCCTCCTCCTCCTCCTCCTCGCCTTCGGTGGCTCCCAGCTCGGCTAAGCGGTGGCGTCGGGGGTCCGGGCTGCCCGTCGTCGTCGTGCCGGTCGCCGGCGCCGTGGCCTCCCTCCGCCTCTCGCCGCGCTCCCTCTGACCCGTGTGCTTGGTCTTGCACGGCCGCTTGCCCTTGGGCTTGTCGGCGTCGCCGTGGCGACGGGGCTTGAGGGGCGGGGCAGGCAAGAGGGGCTCCCGCCGCAAGAGGCCCAGAGACGGAGGCAGCGGCAGGGGCAGCGGCCGGTCCTTCAGCTGGCCGGGGGTGAGCGGGGAGGCGGCCACCACCACTCCTGCAGGAGAGGGGGAGGGGGAGGAGAGAGACAGAGGGAGAGTGTGAGAGGCTCGGCTGGAAGAGCGGGGGAGGAGGGAGCGGAAGGTAGCGCAAGGCCATCTTCCACCCTCTGTTGGTTTATTAATGAGCGCACCCGAGCTGTCTGGGAAGCGCAGCGTGCCTGCTCGCTAGTGAAAATAAAAGGCGCACGCACGCACACACACACGCACAAGCAAATGCACGCGCACACACCGACCGAGCGACCGACCGAAATCCTGGCGTAAACACGGCGGCTTGCCCGCGCAGCTCATTCACCGCAGCAAGGACACGGCGGTGAGTAATCTCCTAAAAACAAATGTGGCGTCCCAGGTTCCTCCTCTCAGAATACATATTTACCAGCAAAATATATATAAATAAATAAAATAAAAAAACAAAAAAAAGAGAAACAAAACTGACCTTGAAGCCGCAATGTCGCGAAGCCCTTTAATAGCTTAATGGAAAAACGTGTCCCAACAGAATCAGCAGCGAAAACCCTTTTTTTCCACCCGCATGTATCCGGGAATCACTCCTGGCTCTGATCCGTTTTTACGACGCGCAATATATTAAAGAGGCACATTAAATCTCGGCTGGCAGGCCCGGACTAAAACGCCTCCCCCCTCCAAATCCTCCGGTTTTCCAGTTCACGTATCCCTTTGGGGAAAATAAATAAATAAATAAATAAATCAAACAAACGGCAGAACGTGTTTGGAAAGGCTAACATTTAAATTGCGATGACGTGAAACCAAAATCAGATTTATGACCGGTTGTTGAAGCCACACACAAACCGTCACATGGCCAACGGCTGGTGTGAACTTTCGACATTCAGAGAGCGAAAATAAATACACTTCAAAAAGTAAATGGGTGTGTTCTACATGATAGACTTCACTTAATTTTGGTAGCATGGTTTAAAAAAAAGGAACCAGCCAAGTTCAACGAACGCCATATTGGTGAGAAAGCGGATTAGCTAGCGTTAGAAAACTGGCTAACTCAAGCAGCTCTGCCAGCTAGGAGACAAGAAAAATGCCGTTGTGAAGGAATTAGTAGATTATAAACACTCGAGAAAAATAAGTGTTTGAATTCATTCCGTCGAACCCGGAACAAACGCAAGGCAAGAGAAAGAAAAAAAATAAGAAAAAAGGGACAGCACCGAAAGCCACTGTGAAATAACCATGTCAATTGTAAAAAAAAAAAAAGAAAAAAAAAAAAAAAAAAAAAAAAAGGGGGGGGGGCGCGCTGTTGCCACGGTGATGTTATCAAAAGCGGTGAAAAAAAAATATTCTGTGGCCAATCAAGGCCTGCGGTTTGTGCAGGAAACATTAAACCCAAATCTCCCCCTGTTTTATTCACTTCCTTTAATCTCGCTCCCGCTCTTTCATTCCGCCTGGGCCTCCCTCTGCCTCCATTTGGACACATGGATGAGGGAAAACCCTGCTTTAATAAGAACAAATACACACGCGCGCACACACACACACTCTGCCTCTTTCTCCATGACTGGTCTTGGAGGGAGGTGGGGTAAAATTTTTTTAAAATTCATTGATGACACATTAGTCACACGACACCTGTCCACACACACCCTCCCTCCGGCAGCCACTTTTGCTCGTTTGCGTTTTCATCATCGCTCCGAGAGGCCGAGCAGAGCGAGACAGAAAGAGAGAGAGAGAAAAAACCCAGACAAGAGACAGAGGAGGGGGAAATTTCAGTTCAGCGTCCTCAGTTCCTGTTTCTGATTCCCCAGCCGTCCTTCTAGCGGCAGGAAACATCCCCTACCTTGTTTCCTCTGCACCCTCCGCGAAGCCTCGCGGGAAACCCCCAGCCGCTCGCGCAAGAAAGTGAAGCCGCGGACGTATTTCCGTTGCGCCGCGAGAGAGAGAGAGAGAGAGGAATGACTGGCGGCACTCCGCTTGGTTCGTACCGTTCAGCAGCTTCTCGCAGCCCCACTTCCTGTTGATGTCGGCTCTCTGTAGTGCCGCCGCCGCGGCTGCAGCCACCGCCGCTCGCTCGCCCGCCTCGCCGGGCCGGATCTTGCGCTGTGACCAGGCTCCGTCGGGGGATGCGCCGCCCCCGGTGGCCGGTTTGCTGAGCCGCAGCCCCTTGAGCTCGATGCAGACCTTGAGCTTGCGCACCTCGTCGTCCTCCTCGTCGTCCTCCTCGTTGTCGCTGCAGGCCTCGTCTGCGGACACACACACACACACACACAGGGAAACTGTTTAGATTTTTCTTCCCGCACACGGACGCCCAACTCCTGAAACGTGACAAATTTGCCCGTTTTGAGAGACTTTAAACCCCCGCCTGGTATAAAAAGGAAGAAAAAAAGTCTTTAAAGGCCCCATGGAAAAACTAAGCGTGGCCGAGCTTGAACGGCACTTTATGAGCTGACATATTGGACATAAAAGTCCCCTTCCTCACAAAGACGCACCGCTCTTACCTTGCGCAACACACACACACACACACACACACACACACAAGGGGGGAGGAAAGGAAAAAAAACAACCTATTGTGCGGACTTGCATAGCAACTACGGCTAAGCCGGCCATTAATCACGATACGTTAACGGCTTGTTAAACTCCCCCCACTGCCGAAAGCCCCGGGAGTTTACACGCACATGCGGCAGACAAGCAGGATATGAAACAGAGACGAGGAGGAAGGGGGGAAAAAAAAAAAAAAAAGGGGGAGTAAAAAAAAAAAAAAAAAAAAAAAATCAGGCGGAGACACAAAGCAATAAAGACGGGGTGGGGCAGGGGAGGAGAGTCCTGAAATTCACAAGGGAAGGGTGTTTGACTTGTCCGCCAGTGCCGGGGGGTGGGGTTGGGGAGGGGGGTGAGAGCGAGCGCGGCACCGCGTGCCAGAAAAAAAAAACAGAAGAAAAGAAAGAAAAAAAGGGAAGAAAAAAAAGAAGAAGGGAATCCAAACAGGAGGAGGAAAAAAAAGAAAAAGGAGATGAAAAGAGAAGAAAAGAGCAGCTTTGAAGAGGGTGAGTAAGCGCAGAGCGGAGCGGAGGAACGCCAGAGCGGCGGGAGGAGAGACAGAATGGCCGTCCTCCCCCCTCCCCTCCTCCTCCTCCTCTTCTCCTCTCCTCTCCTGCGCTTCTGTCTCGGCGCCGCGCTCAAAGGCAGGATTAAACGCTCCTCTGAGCTGGCTGCCACACAGAGCGGAAGACGGGACGGCGAGCGGCGGCGGCGGCGGCGGAGGGGAGGGGGAGGGGTTTGCACGCAACGCTACGGGCTGAAGGTGGAATTGATTAAAGAGAGGGAGGCGAGTGAAAGAGACGGGAGGTTTTTTTTCCGTCCCCCCTCCCCCACCACCCCTGATTCCATAAAAAAAAAAAAAAAAAATCAACACAATGGCTCAGTGTAATGAAGAGTGGTGGTGCTGGCGGTGGGGGTGTCAGAATTTCGAGCAGTGGTGGGCAAACTTTGGTTTGACTGGTGGGCCACAAGAAGCCCAACGGTATTTAGCTCTTTACTGAAATGATTCTTAAAACACTGAAAAGAATGGATGACATACAGCTATTTTATGACCGACAATTGATTGAATTTCTTTAAGTTGGGCGGGCCGGATTAAAAAGCTTGACGGGCCGCATATGGCCCCCGGGCCCTAGTTTGCCTATGTCTGATTTAGACGCTCGAAAACAGATTTGAGAGAAATAAAGAGGTGAATTTTGAAGGACAGTGAGAAGGTATCGCTTCGATCGTTCCTCACAAAAAAAATGTGTTGTGATGAGTCAAGTGCATCTAAAACACACAGTCTTGGGAGGTTGGACGTTTGTGATGTCACAAAGGGCATCCACCCCGATTTGCTGCTCAGCATAAAGCTGATGATTGATTAAAAAACAAAACAAAACGTGAGTGTAGCCACGATGAGATGGCGCGATGATATTCACCTGCAGCCACCCTGGCCCTTTTCTCCGTGTGCGACGTCCAGTCTCCCTCCTCCTCTTCCTCTTCTTCCTCCTCCTGCTCAGATGCGGAGGTGGGGGGCCTCTTCCGCCCGCCGGGCCCTTCCTTCTCTCCTGGGAGGCCCCTGGGGGTCAGGCAGTAGCCTCCGCCGCCTCCACCGGCTCCTTCGCATTCCCAGTCCGGGCCCCTGCGGGCGGCTTCCTTGAAGCGGCTCGGGGATTGGGGCTCCTTGGGGCAGCGCTGCAGCACCGGCACTCTGTTGTTGGTGTACAGCGGCCGGACGCCTGAGCGAGCAGGAGAAAGAAGAAGCGGGGGAGGAGGGAGGAGGGAAAAAAAGGGAGCCGGGAGGAAAAGGGAAGCGGAGATGAAAGAGGCCAAAAAAAAAAAAAAAAAAAAAAAAAAAAAGAACAGAGACGGACCACAAAGCGGAGGTGGGGGGTGAGTGGAGAAGGGGGAGGAGGGGGCAAAAGGGGGTAGGTGGAGGGGGAGGGGGGATTGACAGAGGGATAATGCCAGTTAAACACCAGCCAGCTTTTATTCCGCTTTAAAGACGGGCAGTAAAACTTTGATGGGGTAAAGACTTTTTAATCTGATGTGAGCCGAGCCAGAGGGCTGACGGGTTCAGCGCCGCCGCCGCCGCTTGCTGCGCGGAGAGAGGGAGGGAGGAAGGAAAGGGGGAAAAAAAGAGGAGAAAAAAAACATCCTGCGCACAGCGACTCCCCTTCCCTCCCTCCCTCCCGTCCCTCCCCCCATCTGCTCGCTCTGTCCTCCCCCACGGCATGACCGCGCCACGCCCTTCTCACACCGAGCATGACTCCCCCCCCCTCCTTCCCCCCTCCACCGCCGCCGCCGCCGCCACGGCCTCACTCTGCCTCGCTCTGCCTCTCCGTCTCCCTCCATGCCATAATTAGGCTCACACGTCAGCCGCGGCCTCGCTCCAACACACAGCTGGGCTCCCGGCCAATGTAACCAACCCCCTCCTCTCCTCCCCCACCCTCCCTCTTCCCCCCTTTCCGTTGCGCTCTCGCTCATCCGCTTTCACCCACTAACCCCCCCTCCTTCCCTCCCTCGCTTTCACTCTCTCTCTCTCTCTCGCTCGCTCTCTCACGCAATCTCTGCTCGCCTCCTCTTCCACTCTCTCGCTCCGCCGCCGTCGCTCCGTGCAGATAAGCACAAAAGACTTCTTGAAAATAAAACTCCCCCGTCTCTCTCTCTCTCCCCCGTTTCTCTCTCGCAGGCTCGTCCGCAAACCGCCCGCCACCTAGCTTGCGCGGGTGTGTGTGTGCGGAGGCCTGTCTTTTTTTAGAGTGACCCTGTCTTGCCTCGCCGTTCGCGCCAGCGTGTGCGCGCGCGTCCATTGTTTGCATGTGTCCCCTTCTGAGTGCTCATTTGCAGGGTGTGTGTGTGTGTGTGTGTGTGTGTGTGTGTGTGTGTGTGTGTGTGTGTGGTTCCTCACCCTCTGCCTCTCCCTGCCTGGTGGTGTATTGGCCGTGTTCCAGCGCTCGCTCTCTGTGCTGGCCGTCTGCCAGCTCCCATCCCGCTGCTGCTGCCGCTGCTGCTGCCGCTGCTGCTGCTGCCGCTGCCGCCGGGGCAGACACACACAAAACGCCACCGCCGCCGCCCTCCTTCTCCTTCAGCTCCAGCTCTGAGAACCGCATCATCGCCCGCTGCACACACGCACAGACACACGCACAGAAAAAAAAAAACGCAGAGGGGAAAAACCCATGAAAACCACTCATCGGCTGGCCGGCCGCAACGCACAGACCTCTCTAATCCTCAACCTGGGTTCAGCAGCTAGAGAAGCAAAAACAATGTAATACATATATATACACACACACACAAACATATACATACATCAGAAACGTATCAGAAATCACATTGTCTCAAAAAAAGAGAAATGCCACAGAAATTAGACCCACACACACACAAACACACGCGCACATAGAACACAAGCACACAAACACGCACGCACGCAGGACAATAAAGGTGGAGAGATAAATCACAAGCATGGCGTCAAGACACAGATTAGACAACTGCAGCCACTGCGGCTCCATGCGCTCTGGGGCTTAAAGTCCTGGCATCTCCCTTCCAGAAACAAACATGGACAGAAGACACACACACGCACACAAACACACACAGCCCTAAGGCAGAGAGGAGGAGGCGAAAGAGTAAAAAAGAAAGGAGCAAGGTAGGGAGGTGGGGGGGGGAGGAAAAGAGGAGGGAGCGGCAGCACAGAGCATAAAGGAGACAGAGCCCGTCAGAGGCATTTGTGATAAGAAATGTAAAGAACTGACCTCCCAGTTAGTTGCAGGTTGACTTATATTACTCCCCTCTCTTGATATGACTTCCATCTAAGCAATTAGAATGGGGGGTCTCAATATATCTGTCCATCATTTCATCTTTGCTTGAATTTAAGTATTTACGCAACGTTTATCCACATGTTTATTGATTTACTTGTATTCAACACACAACAGGCAGCTACAATCCCACACAACACAATTGAATCAACCTGAGTCAAGAGGTCAACTAGCGCTGCATCAAAACCATCAAATATATTTCTGAACAGCATGAGTGGTAAACTTCAAATTGAAAACCTGTACAAAAGATTTTGAGCATAGACAAACACAGTATTGGTACAGATTTTGTTGTTTGTTTGTTTGATGTTTTTGTGTTTTTATCCCCTTCCCCCCCTCCCCTCCGGTGCCCATCGACATTCTCAACACGTTCAGGAATCGACAATTTAATAGTTTGGTGCTGCAGCTGTGGGTTGACAGGCATGACACAGACACGACCACAGGTTTACAGGGCACGTTCGCAACAACACAGACAGACATGTGCAACCTATTTACATATCTGCCTCCGAGCCAGTGGATAATGTGGCATGGGATCTGTTTGTGCTGCTAGACTGAACACCGTGCGCAAGGAACCCCAGATGACGGTCCTAAGTGAGCGGATCCGTGCGCATGTGCGTGTGGGTGCGGGTGTTGCTATAATTGCAAATTTTTACGTATGTAAAAATCGGATTATGTGGTGCTGCATGTGTGTGTGTGTGGGGAGGGAGTGGGGGGAAGAGGGTCTTTGCGCCATTCGGGATTCGGGACATATATCATCTTGGCTGGCAATCTGTCATCGGCAGCGCGGGCCAGCGTTGGGTGGGGGAGGGGGTGGGGTGCGTGTACGTGGGGGAGGGGCGGGGGGCTGTTGAATGGGGCCATGCAGAAGGTCTAGGAGGAACCCTGAAGAGGACAGCTGCTGTTTTTTTAAGCGCACGGCAAAACCCCTCCGCTGGCCCTAACCTTGAGGTTAAGCATAGCCAGAGGGGGTGTGAACTGTGAGTCTGCCACAGTCATGCTCCGAGAGAGAGAGGACGGGAGGGAGGGAGGGAGGGATGGAGGAAAAAAAAAACAAAAAAAAAAAACAACAACTACAGCGTACAGCTCTACAGCAGAGTCAGCACTCACGCATGCAATAGCCCCAAGCCAGTCACACAAGCACGAGCATGTGCAGACACACAAACACGCACGTACGCACAGATATAACCTTTACGAAGGCGGCCCCCGCTAATGAACATTCAGAGACGGCAGCCCTGGTTAACCTTTGAACTGCCCTCCCTGGTAGAGGGGGGCCTCCGCCGGCCTCACACCAGCCCTCCAAGACAATGATAAACTACGGGGGGAAGGTCAAGCCCATGGCGAGGACGGTCGCATGATGGCGCTTCATTATGCCGCGCAGTAAATGCGGGGGGTATGCCAATTACATGCGAGGTTCGTCGTTCTAAAGAGGGCGCTGCGTTCTGCAGCCAGGGGATTGGGGATGGGGGTGGCCCTTGGGGTGGGTAGGTGGGCGGGGGGTAGAGGGGTTAGGGTTAGGGGTTCATATCTGCGTGGATGTTTGAGCTCAAAGTGTTGGGAATGTTTGCATGTGAGGAAAAAAACAAAATTGGTCACAACGCGCCCTCTCTCTCTCTCTCTCTCTCTCTCTCTCTCTCTCGCTCGCTCTCCAGCCCATCATCCAATATAGCCTGTAATCCGTCTACCATACAGAAAAGCGCACGTGCGCGCACACGTAGGCGAGTTAATGATCTTACCTGCAGGGCTCTCTGCTCGCGGCTCAGCTTGCTGGAGTCAGCATACAGCTCGGTGGTGACGCACTTAAAGCGGTCGCCAACGTAGCCCGAGGAGTTTGCGATCCTTTTGGCCAAGCTGGACGTGCGCGAGCTTCTGGACGAGGCGTGGCCACCCTCCTCTTCCTCCTCGTCCCCTTCCCCCTGGGACTCGCCCAGGTCGACAATGGCGTCCTCCTTCTCGCTCTCCTTGTCACACTCCACCAACACGTTGGCGTACTGCTGAGCGGCGGGCGAGCGGCGGCCGTCTCTGTCCCCTTTGTCCTTGCCGGAGCTGCGCTCCCCGGACGTGCGGGCGCAGCGCAAGGTGCTCTGGTCCTCGTCGCCCTCGTCCGAGCTGGCGCTCGATTCCTCCGAGCTCTCGTCGTCCACGCGGACGGACAGCCCCGGAGAAGCTGGGGGTGAAGTGGCGTTCACCCCAGTAGTGCCTGCGCTGAAAGAGCCGGGCTGGAAAGCCTTTGGTTTCTCTTGGAGTGTCTCTGGCTGCCTATCAGACGGGCTGGGCTTGGAATTGGGGGAAAGGTGGTGCTGTTGGTGATTTGGTTCATAGTCAGAGGGATTTTGGTTACTGTGACAACATTCATTTTGGTTGAGCCTGACGTTGGTCTCAGCAGAGCCTTGTTTTCCAACGGCTGGGGTGGATTCCACGTCAGTGTCTGAGTGAACAAGGTCAATGCAGACAATCTTTTCCTGGGACGTTCCGGAGGAGGAGGATTTGCTTTGACTTCCCCCTTGACCGTACACCCCTGCCTGCTTGTCAAGCTTCGCTTGGCTTCCCTCTCCCATTTCTTTGCCAGTAGTTTGATCTCTTTGGCCTCCACATTCTTCGGCGGCCACCCGTGATTTCTCCTGGCCCCTTGGCTTCACTGAGGCGTCTACCCTTTCGGGCAACTTGCTTTCTGAATGACTCTGCATCAAGGGATGGGCCATCTCCTGCGAGTTATAAGCAAGGTATTCCCCTCCTGGGCCAGCTGGAAGGTTGTGGTAGGGTATCGGGTGCTTTGCTGCCAAGTGGGTTGGGTACAGGCTGTTGTTGCCCAGCAATACCGGGTGCGGGTAGACTGGACCCTTCCCTCCCATTGACATCGAGTGTAGTGTCATACCATTGGGGATGGTGTAGTGCAGATATTGGTTTGTGTAAGCCAGACTGTGGTTCAGGTAAGCGTCACTTTGAGGCAGGTACAGGTGGCCAGGGGGGTGACCGTTCTCTAAACAAGGCCTCTTGTATGACGGCCCATCTTGACTCGTGTCGGGTCTCTTTGTGGCATGGGAGGATTTCTCCGCTGCTTCTCTGTGGTGGCTCACGACTGATGCGTGTTCTGGTTGCCCCGGACTGTGTCTGACCCAGTCACCACTGGGCTTGGGAGAAAGAGCCTTGGAGCTACTCAGAGAAGAGGGCTGCGTAGAAGTGACATTCAGGGCGGGCTCTCCGATCCTTGGACAGGACGAGCTCCGTTGCTGAGGGAGAACCCTCTCCATACTCTTGTGTTTGATGACAGACGGAGGGGAGCCTTTGGCTTGGGAAAGGCCAACATCCGCGTTGGGCCTCGAGGAAGGGGGCACGGCCTGTGTGTGCTGCGCGTGAGCGGACGACTGACTCGGTACAACCCAGGAGGAGTGTAAAGTGCTGATCATCTCTGGCCTCTCTGGGACCTTTGAAGAAGTGCTGCAAACCACAGAGTGGGGATGGGAGGAGGGAGAGAGCGACAGGTTTTGCTCTCGGCTTGGGGGCGCTCCGTAACGTGTGCCCGAGGCAATAGTGTCCATCTTAACTTGGAATCCATTGGGTCCCAACTCTAACAACCTGCTGGACAAATCTAACGGTTTCTCCGTTGGTTCTCTGGTCGCTTGGGGCTGGTGAGGTCCTCTTTCAAAACTGGGTTTGGAGGGCGACCTCGTAGCTCGCCTCTCAGCCCCTACGCTTCTGTGTTCAGGCACTCCTTCTCTCGGCCTCGGTTTGTGGGGGCTTGGCCGAGCAGGGGAGGCCTGCTCGGAGGCCATGCTGCTCACAGAGAACGGGTGAGGAATGGACTGTATGGACGACGACGGCGCCGATATTGAAGAACTAGAGGAGACAGGTGGCTGCCCCATTCTTGCCACGGGCCTTTGCAGATCTGGTGAACTCTCCATGAGAGATGAGGGAGGCTGAGGGAGGCGAGCCAAATCGGCAGGCAAGCTGGTGCTATTCCCACTGTTGGTGCCATTAGTGCTAGTGCTACTGGTGTTTCCGTTGGTGCTCGAGCCCTTCCTTGAAGGGGGTCTGCTTGGTCTGCTGCTCCTGCTCGGGGATCGCTCCCTGTCTAAAGCGGCCTGATGGTGCTGAGAATGAGCGGCGGGCTGGTGAAGCTGCTGTGCAAAAGGTGGGGGGACGCCAAGCCCCTTGTCTTGGCAGTGTACCAGGGACGAGGGGGCCACTGTGACGGCAGGAATCCTTATAGCGGGGGCCACCAGGGGAGAGGAGATGGGAGAGGGAGGATACATATAGTAGAGTCTCTCGGCAGCGGAGGCCGTGGCAGCGGGGTTAACGTTCCCCCCTTGGGCTGCGCACAGAGAAGAGTAGGCCAGGTGCTGAGGGATATAGTGGCTAGGCAAGGGGGGTTTGAACATGGTTAGGGCTGCATACTTTGACGTGTCCATGAAGGGATACATGCTTGCTTCGTGGTAGGGGTTGAGCCATGGCAGACGGACATAGGCTCCACTGGCACTCGCCAAAGCCAGCTCAGATGCCTTATCTCCGGGCCCAACTCTGCGTTCCAAGCCTAAACCTTCAGCTCCGGCTCCAGGAACCAGCAGAGGCTTGTGCAGATTTGGAGGGGTTTTGTACAGGCTCAAGTATCCATTAGCAGCCTTGCGAGTGTCCAGGGGGCCATCAGGCTTGTAGATGAGTTCGGGGAGAGCATCCCTGGAATAAGCGAGGGGGTGGCTGGGGGTCTCTCGGCTCTTTTCCCCTGGCAGTGCTCTGATGCCCGAGTACACGACCCCATTATGGAGACTATGCATCAGCGTCCCTCTGTCCAGCCCCATTGCTGCCAGTGGCGTCAAGCGTGCATCCACCTGTGCCAAAATGCAAAATATGAACCAAGTGCAACTATTACACAAAAACAGAAACCACGCAAAGACATGGAATCAAGATAAATCAACAAACCAACACTTTCTCTGCATGAGGAATTTGGTAATATACAGGTGCGGGTAAACTATCAATTCTGAGATAAAAGCCTTTCGTGTGATAAATGGGGTAAAACGAAGCGTGCCGTGTGTGCAGGACTTGCCATGTTTTGCGTGATATGGTTCCCTTGTCTTAGTTCCAGGTTGGTTTGTGTCTCAGCATCGACATCACGAACAGATGTTGCCCTGTGGAGACGAGCAAACAGTTAGCAGCCAGTGTCTTGGCTCTGCCTCACATCCCAGACACACACAATCACACAGAGGGCTACGTTGTAAAACAATGTGCAATAAACTACAGGATGGGGGGGGCACAAAATGTGAATTACGACGTAATGAAACGCTAAAAGGATTTATAACGTACAAATCAGGAAAGACCCATCGGTTTTTTTCCCCCGGCGCACAGGAAAAAAGCCAAACGGCATATCAATACTTAAAATTAACAGTCACGCGTGGCGCGGCAACGTGTGAACGCGATGGTGACAGCAGCGACGGGGAGAGTGAAAGATAATGGCATCATTAGCGACATTACACCTTCCCCGCACCGTCTAGCGCAAACACACACACCTCTCCTGCGTTCGCCACTGGGAGATGAAAGCGCTGTGTGGGCTCGACTCCCCCCTCTGTCCACAACCCTCCCTCCCTCCCTCCCCCAAGCCCTCCCCACCCCTGACCCCCAACCTGCCCACCCTGCGGGCGGGCCAAACGTGCATGGCGGGGCAGGGTCTATTCAGTCACGTTCCTCTCGCACCGTTTTTTTCCCCTCCTCCTGCGCCCTCCACGACCTGCTCTCTCAGCTGCCTCAGCCAGCCAAGCGAGGAAATATTATACAACGGAGACCACTCTGGCGGGAGACCATTTACTGCCCGCCAACACCGCGGTGCACATCAACAAACGCTCGTACCTTTCAAAAATGCACGCGAGAAAGAAACCACAGCACGCAAGTGTGAGACAAACGTGTCGAAAAATGTACAACGAACCGTTGACACTTAAAAAAAAACAACGATGAATATTAAACGGCATTCACTGGAAATGTCGAAACTGACTCATATCTTATCGCACATACAGTCATTCGTGCGGCATTCTGAGGAAATGACTGAAAATTGGACTAGAACATGAAAACTTGATTATTCATTTAGAATTCCTAGGCTTAAAAATGCCCCTGAAAAAGACACAAAAAAAAAATCATTTGAGCTAACAGTAAAATTTAAAATTGATAAAACCCTGACTAGCCTCCGAATAGTTTTACCGTTTTTTAAAAAGGTCCATTTGAAAGGCTACAAAACTCGGGAACCTTGCAACAGTTTATGTACATTTTACTTTAAAAAAAACAAGTCGACTTTGAAGATCGGACTTTATTACTAATTAGGGCCGGCCATTGTTTTCAGAAATCAATGGTGGAGTGACGGAAGGACAGGGGCGGGGGTGGCGGAAGGAGGGAGGAAGGGGGAGATGGAGGGGCGGCCGTCTATAAACAGTAAAAGTGAAGCCTCGCCGTGCTCGGCAGTGCTGAGAGCAGCAGAGAAACTCGGCTCCTCGATCATCGCAGAGAAACGCCTCTGAGACTCGCTGCCGCTCCGCTGGCACGCCACTTTTATTGCCGTGACCCGAGGGCCATTAATCAGCCTGTTGTGGGCCCCTCGGCGCGGCTCCTCCCTTTCCCCGCCGCTCCCATCCCCCGCCGCCCGTCCAGAAGCGGCCCTTCCCCCCCACCGCACACAAACACGCACACACACGATCCCTCCTTTCCGACTCCCCAAGGCCGGTCCCGCCTCAACAACATCCGCATTTGCCGTCGCCGTGCGAGCGCAGATGTGGAGGAAGGTGCGACAAGCGGGGAGCAGAGCAGAGCGTGTGGCGGAGCCACGTGTCAGTACGCCTTCCGCAAATTACGAGAAGTCGCCAAGAATTCGCAGCGCCGACGTTTCCTGCATTTCCTAGAATGACGCACGTGCCTCTCGAGACACTCGCGCACACATACACACACACGGAGTCCTGCGCAAGAAAAGCCCAAACGCACACGAGAAAAATTCCAGCATCTCAAGACAAAGTCAGATGATTTATAATTAAATTTTTTTTTTTTTTTGCGTTGTTGTTGTTCAACCCATAACATCCATACCCATGAAAAATGTTCCTCCCGGGCGCAAACCCACACGTTTGTTTTTCTCTCCAATTACTGGGAGATAAAGATCCGGTTTCAAATGGATAAGCGCACCAGGAGCGGGATTTTTCGGGCGCCGCCGCCCCACCCCCACCCCCGCTGCGACGTGCGCAGGGAGGAGGGGGGGTTGGGTGGATAGCCCCGGCAGCGCCCGTCCGCGGCATCTGTTATTTCCATGAAATTAATAGTAGTCCTGCAGGGCTGAAGGTCAGGATCAAGCACTCGGTGGCCCCTGGAATAACAAGGTGCTTTCGGATGCTGCGAGGGCCCCCCCCGTGGCTTCTGATGTTCACGTGTTTAAAAGTGTATTTCGCAGAGACCACCATCAGTCGCTTGTATGTAAAAAAAAAAAAAAAAAAAAAAACTGCCGTGGGTTGCGCGCAGAGTTAAACGCTAACGCTACCTCGCAACATTGCCATTTGATTTTCAAAAGTGCTGTAATGACTTCAGAGTTTCACATTTGACTACACTTATGACCAGAAATATTAGAACTCTGAGGGTATTTTTTTGCAAGACATGGACAGTGCTTCACAAAGGTCACAAAGAAGTGAAAACGCACAACGCAGTAAAAACGCATTTTAATGTCTTCCTGATGGCAAAAAAATGGTGTTTGGATCTAAGAGACTGACGCTGTTCAATTGTCTTTAAATACGAAACGCATGATCTGTCGTGTCAAAAATATCAGAGATAAAAAATGTGAGGTGTGTATATTTTAAAGAACGGTACAGTTTGTAAACGACTATATCTTCTCGGAATCAGAACCTATATCGTTCCATAGCGGGTAGAATTAAATCTGCATCATTTCATTTTGGCCTCGCGGAGGGAGACGAGGAAAAGAGAGAGAGGGAGGGAGGGGGAAAAAAAAGTGTGCGTGTTGCCATCCGGGCTGCTAAGAATAGTTTGCGCAACAAACAAGCCGCCTGGACGTCCGTGCCATGCCGTCCAATCCATCACGCTGATCTGCAGCGGGGGAAGGAGGAGGAAGGGGAATGCAGGCGGGAGGGAGGAGGGAAGGAGGGGTGGTGGGGAGACGGGGGAGAGCGGGAGGGCGAGGGAGGGGCGGCGCGGCGCATCTGAGTTCCGTTTATAAACCAGACCGCTGGAGCGGAGCCCTGACGCGCACCATTAAACAGAAAACCACCGGGTGTTTTTTGTTGTGTTTTTTTTCCTTTTCTTTTAAAGCGGAACCCGGCAGCAGCAGCACGGCAGCAGTGGAAGCGGCGGTGGCGGCAGCAGCTCCGTGGTTCGTTATCACGCGCTCGTCAGTCGGAGAAGGTCGCGACAAAGTCACGAGGGAGGGCTGATAAATAAAGGAAAGAAGGAGAGAGGAAGAGAGAAAAAAAGTGGCGTGGCGGTGTTTTCCCCCTAGTTTCGGGGGTTGGGGTGGGGGGGTGGAAAGGGGCGAGGCCCGGGCCGGCGCTGCTGGGAGGAACTGGATGTGACCTGCCTGCCTGCGCACCGGCACCACCCATCACCTCCGTCATCAGCAGCTTCGGGGCCCCGAGGGGGCCTCTGGTGTCCTCGCACTGCGCAACCGTTGCGTGCGCAGCGGTAATATGAGAGGGAGACTCTGTGTGTGTGTGTGCGTGCGTATTTGTGTGTGTGTGTGTGTGTGGGGGGGGCAGACGGCGGAGCAGGAAAGGAGAGGAGAGGAGAGGAGAGGAGGCTCTCAGCGCCAGCAGCAGCGCTGCGGAGAGCAGGAATGTAGGTCTTGAAGAGAGCGCACGGACACACACACGCACACGCACACACTCTAGGTCTTTGTCCCTGGAGCTTTGCCAGCCCCCTCTGGAGCGCACAGTTCCGATCGGCGAGAGAGAGAGAGAGAGAGAGAGAGAGAGAGAAAAAAATGCGGTGTGACGCAGGATAATCTCCGCAGCGACGGGGGCGGGATGGGAATAAACACGGATTAGAGGCGGGCGCGCCATCGCGACTGAGCGCGCGTGCGTGTCTGTCTGTGCCTTTCTGTGTGTGTGTGTCGCCCTGGAGCAAAACAGCTCGCACGCCGCTGGTGTTTGTCTGTCACGTCTCTAAGCGGCAACCAGGGTGCGGCGGCGGCGCCGCACAAAGCTGGCGGGCGGGTCGGCCCGTTGGGAGGCCGCCGAGCTGCACGCCGAGGAAGAGAAGGAAGCAGGCCCGCTTTTAATTGTTATTGATTTTCAGTGTGGGGGAGAAGTGGTGGAGGGCGTGGGGGGGGGGGGGGGACGGCTGACGTGGGCCAAATGGTCCAATTGATCACTGCAGAGGAGCGGCGGCGGCGCTGTTTGTCAACGCCGAGCCACAGGTGGAGCAGGACAGCGGCCTCGGGAGCTCCATGTGTGTGTGTGTGTGTGTGCGCGTGTGTTTGTGTGCGTGTATGTGGGAGGCTAGCAGGCGGCAGCGGCGGCTCTTCCCGCTGTCACATTAGCGGGCTGTAAACAAGCGGCACGCTAGTCGGCGCACGGTTCAGTCCCCCTCTCCCGCCCCCCTCCACGGCTGTCAACAACAGCGGCATTGTGAGTTGGCCGCGCCGGCGGACCGCCCCCCCCACCACCCCTTGCTGCCCCCACTCCCCCCCGACCCCTCTCCCCCTGCTGTCACTGAAGGCCCAGGCGGCGGCAGCGGCGGCGGCTGCTGCCGCTGAACTGGCTCTATTCATCGGCGGCCAAATTGGGACTAAATGGCCCTTTATGCCACCAAAGGAGCCGATTGTAATAGGTGCGGTCACGCGTGAGTCACCCCGCGTTTACCACGGGGGCCCTCAGCAGGAATCGGACCCCCTCCCCCGACTGCACCCCCCCTGCGACGGACGCGGAGACGACCGGGAGCGTCACGCACCTACCCGCCGCTTGCCACTGAGGATAAACAGTCCGTTTAATGAGGGAGGTTAATTACTGCTGCAGTGTAAATACGCTAAATTAGGCTCCAATTGAAGGGAGGTTTACGCAGGTGAGCCCAGGCGGTGCGGCGTCCACACCAGGCCTAGGCTCCCCCGCAGGTGTTACCAGCGCAGCGACACCCCGTGCAGCCCACGTGGGCGCCTGCGTGTGTGTTCCATAATGTGTTAAAGGTGCTGCCGTCTATCCGTTTTCAGCCTTTAACTGCGCCGCAAGGACTCGTGCGAAGCAGCCTCGCGTGATAAACTATCAAAAGAAAAACCGTCGGAAAGCAGGATGACTGTTTACAGCCTCCAGGAAGAAAGAAAGAAAAACGGTTGACTTTCTCACTTTCTTCAAAAAAGGGAAAAAAATCAAACGGGAGAAAGAATTAGGCCTTTTATTTTCGTTTTGTGGGCCTTCGTGCGACCCTCCTCGTCTGACCCATAATCTTAGTGCCCAAACGTTCTTTTTTTCTGACCCAACGCCAGCGAGGTGATTCATTTCCATCCAAATGACAGATAACGCGTCCTCGCTTTGAAGGCGGCCGATGTGAGAAAACGCCATCGCCCCGCTGCGCTGCCGTCGCCGCTGCCAAGCATCTCTGGGATTTCGTCAGATAGATGGACGCCTGAGGCGCCGCCGCCACTGCCGTCTAAAAACAAATACGGACGCCCGATCAAGACTGAGCCTGCAGAGACTCGGAGGAGGAGGAGGAGGAGAGGCGCAGCGTCATTACACGGCTGCTAAATCAATCTTCTGATGCGGCGGAGAGGTCAGAACTAAATATAATCACGTCGGGATTAGTTTTTTTTTTTTTTTTTAAACGCTCCTTTCCGTTCGCACTGCGCCCAGTCACCGGATCTTTTAAGGCCAAATACAGCGGTCAGCGTGTGTGTGTGGCGGCCAACGCATCGCCAGAGCGGCCCGCCTTTACCCCCCAACCTCCCCGCCCCGGCCGGCGCACACATCTCTGCAGGGAGGTGATCCCGGCGCTCCAGACAGCGTCGACACAAAAAGCTTTGTGGAGCGCCGAGAGAAGAGAAGGGAGGGGAGGGTGGCGGGGGGAGGAGGGGTAGAGGAGGGAGGGAGTGGGGGGGGGGGCACGGGGTGGAGGCGGCTCTCCCGTTTCATCGCGGGGTCCCGAGAGGCCGGCACGGAGCATAGCTTCAATCAAACCGTGACGTCTCCCCCGGGAGCGGCGCAGCGCCTGGAAAACCGATCTCTGCTCGGCTCGGCGCCGCGCCTCCGCTTTTGTTCGCACACCTCGCCTCGGCAGCCAGCGAGCGAGCGAGCGCCGGCAGCGCCGCGAGCGACGACACTTGTTTTTTTTTTTTTTATCCGAGCGTGCGTGAGAGAGAGAGGCAGGCGGGCGGGCGGGCGAGGAGGGAGGGGAGCGGAGGAGAGAGAGAGAGGGAGGGGGGAGGAAACAAAACAAAAAAAAACCAAACGACGAGTGCGGAAACAACGAGGGAGAGAGAGAGAGAGAAAGAGAGAGAGAGCTCCCTTCTCGGACTGGAGGTCATCCGCACCACTTGGCCGCGGAGGTCCCGTGACCCCCCCCCCCACCACCACCACCACACCGGCCCTTCCCCCTCTGTGCGTAATGTCCTCCCGCGTGGTTTCCATTGATTAGTAAAAGCGGATGCACGGCGGGTTAATGAGTCTAAAACCAGGAGCAGCCTCGGGGTGGAGGGCGGGTGAGGGGCTGTCCCACAACAGACGGAAGCAGCAGGCAACCCCCCCCCCCACCTCCCAAACCACTAAGCCCCCCCCCCCACCAAAACCACCAAGCTGCTGACACATCCACGGTCGCACATCGCGCTCGGCGAGACAAGACGCGGCAGGCGCAGCGAGGCTGGTGCTCTTTTTTTTCTCTTACCCCAGGTGCAAACAGTCATTCCACTCTGCGTGCACAAATTTGGACTCGGCGCAGGCAGAGGCGAGAGTAAGACGGCGCGAGTGACTCACAAAGCCGCGCGGCGCGCCGCTCTCTTCCGACAGCGAAAAAAACACACGGGGGCCAAAGTACGCCTCGGAGGAAGGAAGAAAAAAAATAGAAAAGCGAGCTTGGTTTGCATGTGACCGATAATGGGTGGGTGAGGGGGGGCTCCCCCCTCCCCTGAGTCATAAAACGCTGAGAGAAAAGCAAGGGGGGAGAGCTGTCAATCTAGTGGTGAAGCCCCCTGCCCCCCGCCCTCTGCGCTCTAAACACCTGGAAAACAGCTCAGAGCCGCGCTGACATCACGGCGCTCACGCTGGAAAAACGATGCGCAAAAACAGCCCGACGGGGCCGCGGTGCTATAAATACATTCGGCCCACACAAAATGTGAAGTATTTGTTTTTACGCTTCCGCGACGAGCTTGGACCTCGGCCTCTCTCTCTCTCTCTCTCTCTCTCTCCCTCTGTGTGTGTTTGTGTGCCAGGAGGAGATCAGACACGGCAGTTTGGAGGAGCAGCCGCGCTCCCGGGGCCGTTCAGCGGCCAGTCTGACGGACTGGAGTGACTAGAGGAGGAGGTGGTGGTAGGGAGGAAGGGGGTCTGAGGAGAAGGAAGACCCTGGGATGATGAAACAGACCTATAAAGGTGTGGGGTAGGTTTTTTGGAATTAATTATTTTCTGGTGTTGTTGTTGCGAAACGCACAACCGACAAACACTAGATCAGGGGTGGGCAAACTTTTGAACTGATGGGGCCACAACGGCTTCTAAAATTTGACAGGGGGAGGGCGGAGCAGATGGATGGAGTGTTTTGGTGACCCACCTCATAGGAGGAAAAATATATCATGGGATGTGTAGGAAGCATGTGCTTTTAATGTCAATTGAAAAGGAACCAAAGCAAAGTCACAACAAAATGTGTCTTTGAAGCCCCATGGTATTTAGCTCTTTGCTGAAGTGACTCTTAAAACATAGAAAAAACGGACGATACAGCTATATTCTGACTTACTCGATATTAACATCATTTGGTCAAGTTCGCGGGCCGGATTAAAAAGCTTTACCGGGCCACATATGGGCCCCCGGGCCTTAGTTTGCCAAGAACCTGCATGAGAACAATCACAGTTCCTTCCAGCTGGGGGGGAAGGAGGCTGGTGGTGGTGTGGGGTGGAGGTGGGGGGGGGGGGTGATTCAAATGCAATTATACTTTAATTCTGCGTCAAGTCCCTGGTAGGGCCCCCTCAGCCTCCCTCCCATCCCCAACCTAACCCAACCCCCCACCGGTTAATCCCCTTTCCCTGGCCCCTCTTCTGAAAAGGTCCCGACACGAGGTCCCGATCTGCGCCTCGTCCTTCGTCAGACGCCCGGGACATTTACGGCGTGCGCAAGCGCTCGCTCCCCCCCCCCTCTCTCTCTCTCTCTCAGAGCAGCCTCCTCCGCTGCCGCCGCCGCAGCGAAATCGGCTGCCGGGGCTGAAGTGCTCTTTTAGTGGCTGCTTCCCTCACTAAGCTCGTCAATGAGCTGGAGCCAGCCAGCCAATATGAGGCACATCGATCGTCCTAAGAGAGCGTCTCCTAATTAGTGGCTGCGCGGCTCCAGGACACGCAGCAGGCAGCGCGCCGGCGGGGACGACGCGGAAGGGGGATTTACGGCGACGCCGACGGCGTGATTCCGAGAGGCTGCACGGGTGGGAGGAAAGGGAGAGAGAGAGAAAAAAAAACCGTCTCGGGTTAAACGCCGCGAAATGGAGGCAGCGTGGTTGTTCGCGCGGAGAAATAAATATATAAATGACTGAAGACGAGGCGAGACGGAGAGGCGGTTCGTTCGGAGCGCCTCCCAACGCGCCTCGCAGCGCTTCTTTCAATTAAACAGCCACTTGAGCCGCGATGTGCGGGGCGAAGCAGACTGTGCAAGCGCCGCAATTGTCTAAAAGTTTATGCCAGTTGTGGGGTGCGTGCGTGTGTGTGTGTTTGGGGGGTGACTTGGCAAGCAGCAAAGTGGATTTGAATTTCTTTGGGGGAAAAAATAAAAAGGTCGGTGAGCTGCTCAATCAGGGATTTAATTACGCCGCGAAATAAGTGGCGTTTTGCTTTTGTTCGAAACTATTTAATATTGTGTGAGCGTCACTACTTTCTCCGGGAGGGTCGGAGGGGTGTGTGTGTGTGTGTGTGGTCGGGGGTCGAAGGACAGTTGGTGCGTGGTGATGGGGGTTGCGTGAGAGAGAGAAGGGAAGTCAACACACACACACACACACACACACACACACACACACTGCGGCGCAAAGTCATAGCGGAGAACACCTGCAAGACACGAGTCTGTGCGTGCGTGTGTGGCAAGAAGCCAGAACGGCTTCCGTCCACCAGACAGGAAGGTGAAGCGCTGCCCACCCCCCACCAACACACACTCACACCAACACCAGCATCTCCTCTCCCTCGGCGCGCAACCTTTGGGACTGATGGGACGACCGATCAACGTCCACTCTGTCCAAACAAACAAAGCCCCCCCCCCCAACACACACACCTCCCCCCATAAATACACACTCAGCTGTCACAGAAAGAGAGCGAGAGAGAGAGAGAGAGAGAGCGAGGAGACCGCGGGGATGCCCTCCAACTGAACTGAACCGTGCATAAAGGCAGGGCGAGGCTGAATTCCGTAACCTTGTTTAGCGCAGGAGCTCCGTGTGCGCGCACGAGCACGCCCGCCCGCACACGCACAAGCAGACAACACACACACACGCTCTGCCTCGCGCCAACTCCAGAGTGCGAAAAACCCCGGAATATTTTTTTTTGGCCACTTTCAAGTCCCGGCTCGTCCTTTTCACCTCGGTTTTTTCTGGCTGGGGGGGGGGAAGGAGCGGATGGGGGTAGTGGCAAGCTCACGGTCGGGTGAATGTGCGTGTGCGCGTGTGTTCTTTATCAACCACATGCCACTGCCCCCCCGCGCCGAAACGCACAAAGACCACCCTATGCGCTATTCTTAGAAGTGGCCGATCCTCTCGCTCGCAGCCTCTTTTGCGCACAACGCCCGGCGGAGGATCGCGTTTTAAGTTTTTTTTTTAACCTCCTCAACGGAGAGAGCGCCCGTTCTGTCCCGTAACACAAAATGGGTAAACAACAACAACAATTAATTAATTAATTAATTAAAATAAATTGAAATAAATAAGAACCGGCTGCGCTCGGAGGGGGTATATGGACACTTTTGCTTAGGGGGGGTAATTAGAAAACAGCCCGGCGGGACTCCCGCTGCAAAGTGGGAACATCTCATCACCAGCGGCCACATGCGAACGGGAAAAGAGGGGGGGACACACACACAAAAAAATAAAGTCGCCGGGGTTGTCTCACCTGGTTAATCGACGCTACTTCCACTCGTCGTCCGGGAGCTTCGACTCAACCCCCCTTGTTTATTCGACACCACCACCACCCCCCTTTCCAAGTTACCGCGGAGGGCAGCGCTCCGTCCGTACGAACGTACGTAGGCAGGCAGGCAGGCAGGCAGGCTAGTCCAACCCGGTCACGGTCCTGTCTGCCGGGGACAGACAGGCGGTCCCGGCCAGGGAGGCGAAAAAACAACTCAAAGTGTCGAACAGGTTATCCACTTGCCACAAAAAGACACAAAAAAGACAACGAAAAAAATCCAGTCCTACTTCTGTGGAGTCCCCTGGTCCGTGTTGTGTTTACTGTCCGTACGGACAAACTCCTTATTCCATTCGGGGGATATTTTCAGCGGACTTTTTTCGCTGCTGCAAATGTCACTCGGGCAGCCAGAAAAAGCAAGAACGGCGGGGGGTAAGAAAAAAGAAGGAGAAAAGCGGGGGAGACGCGGCAACGACGTGAGAGAATCCCGTAGAAAAACAAACAACAAAACCAAAGAGAAGTCCTGTGGGGCGGAGGTTCGACGCGCCGGCGAGCCGCCCCTCCTCTCCTCTCCCCCAGAAGACACAGGTGGCGAGGTCGGCGTACTCGCGCTAAAGAAATTAATTCAGCTCGACCGTACCTCGCAGCAGCGCCATGTTGAGTCGGAGCGGAGCACGCCGCCGCCGCCGCTGCCGCCGTCCTCGGAGAAGAAGAGAGAGAGTGAGAGACACAGAGCGAGAGAGAGAGAGGGAAAAAAGCCCCTTTCTCCCGCTCTCCGTCACACCGTCAGTCCCTCTTCTCTGCTTTCCGGGCACCGCGCAGTTCCGCCGCCTCGGATGGTTTAACTTCAGCTTATCCCGTCAGAAGAGCTCCTCTTCTTCTTCTTTGTTTTTAATTCTTCTTCTTCTTCTTCTTCTTCTTCTTTTCGTGGAAGAACGCAGACGAGACAGTACCCCGTGTCCGGAGCCACGCGCACGGACGGACGGGGAGTGCCGCGCAGAATGGATGAACGAACTGCTCGCTGCTGCTGCTGCTGCTTTGCTGCCGCTGCCAGCCGAGACCGAGCGACTCGCTCCACTCCCACTCGCGCAGACTCTCTACCCAGAAGGCCAGTCGGGAGACCGCAATTACCATAAGCCTTCCAGCGCGCGGCATTGGCTGCGCGCGCACGCACACACGAGCGACACGCGCGCGCGAACACACACACACACACACACCCGGGCGCGGAGGGGGGGGAAGCGCGCGCGCGCGCACACACACACACACACACACAGCCAGGCTCCGCTGAAACTCTAAAAACAGGAATAGGCGAGGTTTCAAGACCAGAAATAAGGCAAATACGGCGGTGGGGGGAAAAAAGTATTCACGTTCTTTGCTTGAGTACGGATGCTTGTATTCTGAAATGTGCTTTAGCAAAAAGTGAAAATTATTAGTATTTTTTGCAATTAATTAAACAGTACAGCTCCTACCTAAATGTGATGTAGTTTTATATTTAGCTACGCAATGGCAGAGTTTAAATAGCTCCACTTCAAGCAACAACGGTAGTAATAATAAGTGAATGACTTTTAGCGGAATTCTCATCTTTTAAATACAAAAGTAACGAGCATGTGTTTCCAAAGTGAGTAGTAGAAACTACGGACATTTGTGCACTAATGTAGGGAGTACAAGTAAAAAGTCGTCAGATATCTCTACGTGAAAGACCTAAGTACAGTAACAAAGTACTTCTACTTTGTTACTTTGCATCTCTGAAATACGGAGGTAGAAGCAAAAACTGTGACGTTGTGGTCATCTCGATAAGTTATTCAGATGGGGACGAGTAAAGGCTCACGCCATTCTCACACATACCCCAATGTTTTAGTATTAGATTGGATTAGGTTATGCCTTCAAATTAAGTATAAATAGTGGGGCGGAGGCAAAATGTATCCATCATATACTGATTCAAACTAGAGCGGAATCCTCTGGCCGTTCCCTTCAACTCACAGGGTTTTCCGTTAGATGCCATTCCTGACACAACCCCTTGCATTAATGCAGCCTTGGGGACTGGCGCATTATTCATAATATTTTAAAAAATATATATAACTCAATTCTTTTTCCATAATTAGTCGCCCAGAAGGAACAAATGCCAACTTATACTCTTCCAAAACAGGAGGGATAGGGAGTGCTCGCTAAAAAAAAAGAGAAGAAAAGAAAGAAACCAAAAAAACGAGGTGATAAAGGAGGAGTGGGTTGGAAGAGGGAGACAGGCGAGGCGGGGAGGGTGGGAGGGCGAGTGGAAGAGGCAGCTCAAGGCTGGGGCACATCTGTTAAGGCTCCCATGTCAAGTGAAGGAGGAGAAGGCTATGAATATCAAGCCCGAGGTGTGTGCATGCATCATGTGCCTGTGTGTGTGTGTGTGTGTAAGAGAGGGAGAGACGGAGAGACAGAGCCGGCAGACAGGAAGACAGCAGCCGAGTAGGAGTAGGAAAAGAGAGAGAGAGGGAGACGAGAGGGGAGGGGGTGCTTGGAAATGGAAGATCTGGCCGTGTTTGCCGCAGCTGTTAAAAGTGGGAGTTTAACCAGACAGCCAAAATGCATCCAGCGCTCTCGCGCGCGCAGAGAGACGCATCAAGGGCAAATAGTCCGGGGGTTTTGTTGATAGACCATCTGAAGGAGCGGGCAAAGAGCAGTGGAAAAGTCTGCGTGAGAAGAGAGGGAGAAAAAAATAGGGTATGGTGGGGGAGGGGAGGTTTGGGGCTCTCTCAGGAGAGACAATTCTGAATAATGAGCATTTTTGAAAAAGCCTTGGTACAAACCCAAACGTTGTAAATTATGGTAATGTTTCTAGGACTATCTGCCCCATTTTTAGGGCTGCTTAGACCTGGAAGTCGCGCAGGGGGAGCAATCAAGGGCCGAGTCGGACAGCTCCAAGGGTGCACTGGGGCGAGAAGGTCCTGGGTTTCATTTACAAAGTCTGTGTGTCCAGGTTTCCCTCAATCTGTCTGTGTGTGTGTGTTTGTGTGTGTGTATAAATCTATATATATGCATATATACATATATATGCGTATATATATATATATATATATATATATGCATATATACATATATATGTATATATATATATATATATGCACATATATATATATATACATACATACATACATACATACATACAGTATATGCATGTATATAAATATATACATATATATGCGTATATATATATATACATATATATATATATACATATATACATATATATATATATATATATATATATATATATATATATATATAGATAGATAGATAGGTAGATAGATAGATAGATAGATATGATAGAAAACACATATCTCAGGCATAAAATCCAGTTGTTGCCCCCACCAATTAAACGGATCAATATCTGGATTTGACTGCCCACCCATTCCCATCTCTTAATGCACATACAAATAGCTGTTTTGGTGGATGGATGGATGGTTTGATGGATGGATGGATGCGTTCAACCTCAGTGTACTCCGCTACCGGCGCGAAAACACCAATTCGTCAGGACGTCAAAAATCCTCCCCTTTAATTCCCTCCGGGGCCATAAATATTGACAGTGCGGAGCTCACACTTAAAGTGGTTACCATAAGGTGGGTGGGTGGGTAGAGGGAGGTGGGGCGAGTGGAAGCGGAGGGGGTCAGGCATTAAGGGTCGGCCCCTTCAGCCGCGGGATTTCGACAGGAGATTAAGGCAGAATTCCCCAGAAATCCGCCGGCGCAACGAAAGCCGGCAGGGTTTGCGTGGCAGGCAGGCAGAGCTCCATTAATTAGCATAGGAGGTCTGCGTCAAGTCGCCCTGTTTGCTGCGTTGCACAAAAAAATACAAACGTGATGGAGTAGTGGAGTTCAAGGCATCGCGGCTATTGCTGGAAGATTGTGGGAATTCATATCAGACTGACTGCAGCAGCCGGAAATATCGAGCCAGTCCCAACCCGCGTTTGCACAGAGGTGTGAGGGTGGTTTCCTCTTTTGAACGCCAGCTGTGGCAAAACCCACTGCAGCAAGCACAGCATAGGGCTCACTGCAAATGGATGCACGAGGTTTGTGAACGCATGGACATGCTTCCAAAGCCAAGTACTCACGATGACTGGGTAAGCAATCAGCGCCAATCAAGCAGCCAGCGGGCCAGCAGGCTTCACGTCCGACGATTTTCAATACAGATCATTTATGATAGAGCCACAGTCGAAACCTGATCCAGAGTGAATGTGTGCGAGTGAGGAACTGGGATTCCAGAGTTCGATACTCAGTGGCTCTGGCTCCATTTAAAGTCAGCTGTGCATGATGGGAGGTCTCGCATCAGCGGTGTTTGGGCTTCACCGGCACAGTGAGCAGAAGCGGAGATACGCAGTACATCTTTATGTCACCACATGCAAGCGTGTGTGTGTGTGTGAGTGTGTGATTTCTAACGTGTAGCAGAGCCAGAATATCACCCTATTAAAGTGCACCGGAGGCCCAAAATAAATGCCTTATACCTCTAAATGTCACAATGATGGAACAGCGATAAGCCCTGAGCCTCACCCTTCGGTCCTGCACACCGACCGTTGCCTCCCTTAAATCTCCCCTCCCCCGCCCGAAATCAAACAATCAGGTGCTGACCTAAACCTTGCGACGAGGCAGGGTCGCCGAGACATAAAGCCTTGTCGCGTCCCGCTCGCCGAGCTCAGCCCCACGCTCTTCTCGTGGCGGCAAAAGCGGGAGGCAACTGTGGGAAAAACTGCCCTTGAAAACCGCAATAGGAGGAGCAGATGCTGCAGCCGCTAGCCGCTGCTTCAGGAACGAGCGGCGACGCTGCAGTAGCGCTAGTTTAATCAGAAGTGGATGGCATTTTTTCGCAATAAAAGAAGAACAAAGAGCAGCCCCGGAGGCTTTTGTTGCTAGAAAAGATGTCTTCACTTAATTCCCGGCTGGTTGCAGCGAGGGTTCTGTCGAACGCAGTGTCACTACCAATAGAATGGCTGGATTTGATCCTAACAGGCTGTAAAAGCGGCCTGATTGGTCTGCTTTGAACGTGACAATAGAAGGTTCATCCAATCGCCGTTTGAAATTCCGAGCGTCTCTTATGGAATTTTTTTTTGCTCAAATAGATACATAATAGAACAAGCTCGACGTGTGTGGGAAATATTTAACATAGTACATACGGTTAAGTCACCCAGGAGTTTTCGTGAGATTTGACTAAAATGTGCTGTACTGAACAGCGATGCAGTGCAGATTTTGTTTTTGTGGGCACGGCCACTTTTGGATTTGACAAACTTCAAGAGTGACGCAACACAGGAAGCTTGAACTCCACCACTTAAGTACAAAACAAGCGGAGGACCACGACGAGGCAACGTCACCTATTAACTCATGTGGTTGCACAGTGGTAGCACACAAATGCAGCAGCAGCAGCAGCAGACTGCACACACCCACCGGCCCAGCCAGCATACCTGCACGCGGCGCAGTGAAAACAAGCCCTGTGTTTGGGTTTGCTAACAAGCACTATTGTCTGTTCAAACATGACAACACGTCTTTTTCCCGGGAAAACTACGACGCCATCTTTAGCCCTGGCAACACCACTGTTTTGTTTTTAACACATTAGACCAGGGGTGGGCAAACCTTTGGACTGGCAGGCTACAATAGCTTCTAAAATCCGGAGAAGACGGATGGAGTGTTTTGGTGACCCACATAATTAGAGAAAAATATATATCATGGGATGTGTAGAAAACACGTGTTTATTGAAATGACTCTTAAAACACTGAAAGAATGGATGAAATACATCTATTTTATGACTTACTTACTATTAATATCATTTCTTCAAGTGGGCGGGCCAGATTAAAAAGCTGAACGGGCCACATATGGCCCCCGGGCCGTAGTTTGCCCATGTCTGCATTAGGCCATATTGCACAATATGTTGAATATTTCACTTCGCTCGGCCGGATGCCTGCAGGTAACATCCAACCTGGTTTTGTATCGTCCGTGTGAAAAAAAAAAGCACAACGGGAGAAGATTCCACAAACCCCCTTGAAGAAACGACACACACACGCACGCACACACCCCAGTTTCCAGGCCGAGGAGCCGCTATTGCCGCTATGAATCAGAGCGAGGGGTCCGTCAGGAGGACATTCATCGGTTGGCTCCTCCGACACGGAGGCTGCGGCTGACGTCAGAGACAAGCAGGGCCCATAATCACGTCGAAAAGGTCAGCTGGCTGTCGGTCGGGGATGGCGAAAATCTTTCCCTGCTTTTCCACTGTGACTCAAGAGGATGTAAAAAAAAAAAAAGAAGAGAAAAAAAGGGAGGGGAGGGGTGAGCGGGGGAGAGTAACGGCTCCCTCCACCACTCGCTGGAAAACTGGATTAGGATGAATATTGCTCAGAGGAACCGCAGGGCAAAAAAGCGAGTTTCTGACGCTCAACACATGGTCGAGGAGGGAGAGAGAGCGGGGGAGGTGGGCGGGTGAGGCGGTGGGGGGCTGTCGGGAGTCTGAGGTTGAGGGGGAGACAGAGAGAGAGAGAGAAAAAAAAACAGGAGCGGGGAGTGGGCACGGTCCCTTTTTTACGGCCGCCCTTTTTTTTACGAGCGTGTGTGAACTCGGCGGTTTGGGAAAGCAGAGCGAGAACAGCGTGTGCCTTTGAAAGGAGAATGAGTGGCCCCGATCTTTCATTCCTCCCTCCGAGGTGTCTCCTCGACAGCGTTGATTGGATTACTCCATAAAAGTAGTCCAACTACTGATTACTGATTACATTTTGTGGATAATAAGACATTTTTATCTTGCAAAATAATTCAGAAAACTAATGGAGTCGTTTCTTGATAAAGTAATTATGATATAATTACCAGTTTTGCCACAGTAATCCCGTTACATTACTCCGTTACTAAAAAAGTAGTTGAATTACAGTGGTGGATTACTTAGTAATAGATTACTCGCCAACACTGCTCCTCGACAGGGGCTTTCTCACGCAGCGGCGGCTCGCACTAGAGAAAAATCAAAGGCGCACGCAGGCAGGCACGCACGCACGGATGCTGCGCACGTTTGCACCCCGGCGTGGAAGGAGCCCTCGCCGTGGGAGGTCACGGCCGTTCAACCATCTGCTGCGGCGATTAGGCGGCGGTGGCGGCGGCCAGCGGCCAGGGAGAGAGAGAGACGACTTGCTCATTTAGCACACGTTTAGCCCAAAATATTCACATTCTGACCTCAAAAAACACACACGTGCGCAAAGCTCAGCTGACACACTTTTTTTTCTCTTTCGGGGAGGAGGCGCGCGCATGTGCACGCATGCATGCACACACACGCACGCACGCACGCACGCACGCAACAAACGTGCGCCCACTCTCAGTCGGCAGGCTCAAATTGCAGGAAGCTCTTTGCACGCAGCTCCGTCCGACGCAGCCGGTACTAATCAGCGCCATCCACCTGCACATCGTTATGGATCGCTTACTGCAAACTCGCGGACAGGCGCGCACGCACACACACACGCATGGAAAATTTGGAAGTTTTGGGTATTTCATATAAAAAGCTTGCAAAAACGTATTTTAAATTCACTTATAAATCATCATTTTGGTACTTTTAAATACTCAAAATTAACAAAAAAAACACCCTTTGTGATGTCACAAGGAGCACTGAGACTGGCCTTAAGTTTGCGCCTCTTTGCTTTCGTGCCCTTTCTAAACACGTGGTAGCTAAAACCAAACGTTTTCGAGCCAGGCTGCAAACAGAGGGCTAAACATGCTGTTTTCTGAAGGATCTTTGTGTTGCTGTTTTTTAAATAATTTATTTTGTATGAGTCACTGCACGAGGTGCTGGAGTCTAGGATTAAAAATAAAGATCTGAAGACTTAAAAAAGGAGAGGGGGTGGGGGGCGAAAAACGTTCGTTCTGGTCCAGTTCAGTCGAAGCCTCGGTCCTTTCTTTCTTTCTTTCCACACGGCCGGGGCCCCGTGAAAAAGGGAGAGAAAAAAACCCGCGTTCGCGCGCTCGCGCGCACGCGCCCACGCCTGTTTTTGCAGGGGGCTAACCGGTTCCCCACAGGCGCGCCACGCTGCGTTAGCGGCAGCCTCACCGGGGATAATTACAGCCTGGCGCGGCAGGCAGGACGAGCTTTGGAAGCGCGCACACGCACGCACACGGCTACTGCTGCTGCTGGGTAGAGAGCCAGAGAGAGAGAGAGAGAGAGAGAGAGAGAGAGAGAGACACACACACACACACACACACACACAGAGAGAGAGATTATTGGAGCAGCGGAGAGAGAGAGAGAGAGAGAGAGAGAGAGAGCCGCAGATTAAAGCCCTGATCGATACGCTGCTAAAAGTCGTCAATGGAATCAATCAGCGGACGCGTGGCGCGAAAATAACCAGCGCGATCAATCACGCTCGTCTTTGTGTGTGTGTGTGTGTTGGGGGGGAGCGACCTTGGCAGGAGGGAGGAGGAGGAGGAGGAGAGCGGCGGGATCGTAAACGGCGGTGGCCGCTTTTGGCACCGACGACGACGACGCTGCTGCCGCCGCCGCGGCGGCTGCTGCTGCTCTGCCCTCCCGCCAGCAGCAGCGACAGCGCCATTTTTTTCTTATTTTTTTCCCCTCTCGTTTTTTTTTTTTTTTAGAATAAAGATGAAAACCTTCAAACGCAGCTTATCTGAGAGCAGAGAAGAGCGGCGGCGGCGGCGGCTCTCAGCGCAGCGCAAGAAAGCAACCCCCCTACCCACCTCCACCCCCTCCCTCCCTCTCGTCTGTCGGCCTCTGTCGAGTTCCGCTCATAACCTCGCCACCCACCCTCCCACTTCCCCGCCTCTCCCTGCTTTCCGCTGCTGGCGGCGGCGGCGCTGAGCGCACACACAAACCCAGTCACACACACACACACACACACACAGGCAGACACACGCGGCTGCGCTCGGGAAGGGAGGGAGCGAGCGAGGCAGGGAGACACACACACCGCGCAAGCACAAGCGCGCGCACACACACACACACACACACACGCGCGCCTCTTTATAGCTCTCTCGCTCTCTGACGCACACCCACAGCATTTTGCGAGCGCGCCGGAGCCGGCGTGCGCGCGCGCACACACACAGAAAGCGAGACACATACACACAGAAACCCAGGGAGGCGGTAGCTAGCGCGCACACACACACGGAGACACACAAACCCAGAGCGGCGGCACACACACACACGCTGAGCGGCAGCGCACACACAGAGACACACAGAAACCCAGAGCGGCGGCGGCGGCGGCGGCGGCGACACACACACACACACACACACACACACACACACACACACACACACACACACACACACAGACACACAGGCGGGCGGGCAGGCAGGCAGGCAGCGTCAATAAAAAGCCCAGCGCTGTGAGAGGCCGCCGGCACTCCGCCCCCCTCCCCCTTCCACTCCTCCCCCTCCCCCTCCTGCCACTGCGATTAGCGGAGGCTGGCTGGCTGGCTGGCTGGGGAGAGGCGCCCCTCTGTTATCTGGGGCGGTGGCAGCCTCTGTGTGTGTGTGTGTGTGTGTGTGCGCGCGCGCGCGTTGAGAGCGAAAGAGACGGAGGGAGAGAGAGAGAGAGAGAGAGGGCGGGCGAGCGAGCGAGCGAGCGAGGGAGAGATTAAATTAACTCCTTCCTGGCTGAGCGGCGGCAGCAGCGGTCGCAGCTGCGCTCGGCGGCGGCGGCCGGAACTAGAGGAGCGGAGCCGAGCCGCCTGCCGTCAGGCAGAATGGACGGGAAGGCAACACACATACACGCACACGCACACACACTGAGGTCACGTCCTCGGGACTGTCTCGGGGAACTGGGACGTTTATTATAAGCGACTATTACGTTACAAATATGCGGTTTTTGAGATTCTTTGTCCCTCGTCACGATGCCGAGGACGTTGCTTGCCCACCCCCCTCCCCCTTCCCCTGCTTTTCTGGCTCAGCCACACCGATTAAAATCAATAGATGCAGTTTGACAAGGCGCGCTTTTGCATTTGAACCTCACTGGGTTTAAAGTATACAATGACGGCAGCGGGGGTAGAAATACACAAGAAAGAAAAGCGAGAGCGAACGTTACACTCAAAGGCCAGGGTTTGTTTCGGAGCGTTCTTGTGAGAATTTCGCACTCGTTGTGAAAGACGCTGCGTTTTTGGCCCGTGACTAATTTTCAGCAAATGTGGGGGGTTTCCTGGGGGAATTTGGACTCATGGTATTGATGTTTTCAGAAACACGTCTCGCGGCGGCTTCGTCGGCACAAAAACAAAAAAGGGAAAACTGCACCAAGGTCGAGCCTGTGAAAGCGCCAACGACAGCAGCCCACTTCATTGCGAAATACAGCGACTCCTTTGCTTGATAAGACTTTCTAAGAGTCTCATCTTTTGTTTTAGTTTGGTGGGGGTTTTTTTGTTTTGTTTGTTTTTAAGAGTTTTGCTTTTAAGAATAATGACACGATTAAAGGTCAGCATTGCGATTGGACTTTTATTATTGTTAAAGCCCACTGAAAGGCAACAACGGCTTTTACAAATAAAGTGGTTGATCATTTAATGGAAGAGACACAAGACCGAATATGCTTTCAGTTTATTTTTGACGTTTTTGGGAAGTTGATGCGTCGTTTGTACAAGAGATTTTGAAACTCTTTTTTTTTTTTTTTTGGAAACAGTTCACTCAAAACTTTATTCTAGCGCAGGCATGGTCAAACTACGCCATATGCGGCCCGCTGAACCCTTTAATCCAGCCCACCAAACTTGAAGAAATGATATTAATACTAAGTAAGTCCTAAAATAGTTGTATTTTTCAATAAAGAGCTAAATACCATTGGGCTTCAAATACACTGATATTGTCGTTACTTTGCGTTCATTTTCAACAGACATTAAGTGTTTCGTCATATCCCATGATACATTTCTTTCACCTATGAGAAAACAAAACACTCCATCCATCTGCTGCTGGTCCGGCCCCCTCGGTCACATTTTAGAAGCCATTGTGGCCCCACCAGTCAAAAAGTTTGCCCACCCCTGCTCTAGCGGTTGTACACTACACGTTAGGGATTAGCCGCTGTTGGAAGTCCCAGGGAAAACTGCTGCTGACATTTGCCCTCAAACTACTGTTTGACCCAAGGGCCCGTATATTTACCGAAAACACTATTTGTCTTGTACCTGACTTCTAAATATTGCACTGGCAAATGCGCTTCAGGCTGGGTGTCGTAAAAAGTCGGAGGCCTTTGAGCGAAGTTCCTGTCTCTCGTGTATTTATGGAAAATATATGACGCACAGGAAAAGAACCGCGGGTAACCTTTTGAGGTGCTAGACATTAAGAGAAGGCAAAGTCTGGTTTCCAGGTCACCACAGACGGTCTGTGCTGCAGGCCTTTCAACTCAACCTGAGAAGGAGACAGCAATCGATTAGCTCTAATTTTGCACATTTAGCCGCAATTAATGCGGCTAATTAACCTGAAATGCCAAGCGCTATGGGTTCTCCCCCTCCCCCGACAAGTCTGCCGGATTTCCGTCACACAAGGCCCATACAAATTTTTGTGTGGGAGGAACAAAAACATCCTTGAAAAGGTGACAGGATAAACCTTCTGTCACATTCAAAGCAGACTTATCACATTTTTTGAATGCCAGCTGAGCCAGCCGACAAACAGCTCAAGGTTTTTCTTTCTCGCGTGTAGGGTGAAATTAAATGTGAATCACCGCACGATGATGTTCCAATAAATTTCATTGTTTTATATATAAAAAAACATCTTATCAAAATCTGCTAGAAAAAAAAAAGAAGCATAAACCTATTTTTCCCAGAGAGAAGCCCTGGGTGGCGTTTGTGCTCTATGTGAAAATTGCATCCAGCTCTTATGAGACCGCGGCTAACCGCAGCATCCATGTTTATGCGCGCGGCAGCGAGACGAACGTCGTGTCGTGGCATTCGAAGGGCAGTCGGCAAGCAGTCGCGTCAAATTTTTTCACGACTAAAGGGCACAGATTTGTTTTCCGGCTGAAAACGTCTCAAAGCTGGACTTGAAGAGACAGACGCGGGAGGATTCAGACTCGAAATCCCTTCGATTTTTGAGGTTAGCCACAAATAAACATCCCGGTTTCAGGACTTAAAGCTTCAAAAAAATACATTGAACTGGGTAGCCTTGTTGAATGCAACTATTATGTTAGATTATGTTAGATTCTTTGTCCCGTAACGATGCCGAGGCCACTTCCAACCTCTGCTTTCCGGCGCAGCCACATTGATTAAAATCAACAGGTGCATTTTGACAACATGACAATTCGACGATGGGACGATTCAGACTTCGAATCCCTTCAATTTTGGCAACGCGCTACGAGATTAGCCGCGAACAAACGTCCTGACTTTTAGGGCTTCAAAAAACAAACTCAATTGAATGGGGTTGCCTTGTAGACTGCCACGCAGAAAAAAAGAAACAAAGCCGTGCGTGAGCGACGTGGTTCACAGTCGAGCGACCGCGGCCGCCGACTTGCGGCGGGAATTCATCAGCAGTAGCTAAAACAAACAAACCGAAAAAGAAAAGCCTGCCCTGTGCGAGGAGCCACACGACCAGCAGCCGCTGCTCGGACGGAACCTCCTAATGCAGCCTGTAATCTGCGCATTAACCTTCCTCATCCTTGTATTTGCTGTAAGCAGCAGGGTGAGCTCAGTTTAGGGGGGTGGTGGAGGAGAAGGGAGGGGGGAGGGAGGGTGCTCCCTGCGCTCCGCCGTGCACTCGCGCACCGTGCGCGATAATGAGCCTGCTGCTGGAAGCCTGCGCTGAGGATCGGCCCGCCTCGCCCTCGCCTCGCTCTCGCTCCGAGGTGACACGAAGCTTCCGCTTGTTTTTCAGCAGCCTGAGCCAGGCTGCCGCCGCCGCTCTCCCACCTCCCCTCCCCTCCCCTTCCTCCTCCCAGCCTCTCTCTCCCTCCGTGCGTCACAGCTAGGTCATGGCCGGACTCCAACAATGGCTCCGGTTTCTCGGAGCCACGTGCACAGAGACGCAGAGCACGCGCGCAGGCAGACACGCGCACACACACACACGCACGCAGCGAGCGCAAACACAGATCTGACAAATGATAAAGGTGGCGCGGCGCGGCGGAGCTCATAGCAGGCAGCGCGCCCGCCGACATGCCCGTGGGCCGCGGGTGTTAAATTGTATCCAATTACGGCGCATGCGACGATACGGGGGCGGGAGAGCGGGGGGGCTGTTGGGGAGGGGGGATAATAATTCTCCCCAGCGCGTCAGACAGATTCGCTTTTATACCCGGTCTCTTTATGCGGCGGTCGGGGTGTGTGTGTTGGTGGGGGGGGGGGGTTGAAACGCCCTGCAGGGGGGCCGCCGCGTAGGTGTGCCTGCTGCTGCCGAGGAAGAACAGGAGGAGGAGGAGGAGGAGGACGCGGCACGCAGATTTCCATTAATCAAAACCCAGTTAACCAGATTTGAGGACGTGGCAGAGGCCAGCAGGGTCCAACCAATAATTAATATCCATTATTTAAGCCGCGCGGATGGCGAGGACAGCATTAATGCACGCGCACCATTCACTGAAAGAAAAAGAGCAGGGGGGGATGAGGGAGGGTCGGTGGGGGGGGGGGGACTGCAGAGGATTGCATTGCACAGTGCAAATGAAATAAACACGCCCAGTCGCTGTTTTTTTTGTTATGAAACCGTCTCTGCCGCTCATTTATTTGATGGAGTGAACAGTGGAGTGAAAGCAGGAGGAGGGGTGAGGGGTGAGGGGTGAGGGGTTGTTTTTTGGGGTCTCAAGTCGCAGCACCCCTGGTATCTCTGATGCACAGCACCAGAGTTTAAAAAGAAAAAAAGATGACATTTAAAAAAAAAAAACAAGCTCCAGGTTTATACCGGGGGGGTCAAAGTTTCGCCTCATTAGCCGAATTCATGAGGCGGCTGGCGGCTGGCAGCCAGCGTTGACAGTAAGGACACCTCGACGTGAAGGAGGTGGCGGAGGGGGAAGGGGGGGGGGCCTCAGACGGGCCGAGCGGGTTTCAGTCTGAAGCGACTCTATTATCCTGCCAATCACACCTCGGCTAACATCCCCTCAGCGGCGGCCCACAATGGCCAGGAGACGATGTACCATGAAAGGATTAGATAATGCCGCGTGTCATCTCTTCCGACTGATCTCCAAGGCTCCAGCCCGGTGTGTGAGATTCGGTGGCGGTGAAAAAACAAAGTTGAAAGTTAAATCTCGGTCCTCTGATGTCCGCCCCTCCGCCCCCGCCTCCGGTTTTGATCGTCGCGGCTAAAGTGACGAAACCTCGAGCAGGAGCGAAGGGCCTCGGCTCTTTGTAAGTGTAAACGCTTTGGAAATTAGACGATTACAAGACAAGTCGCTCACCTTTGGTGGCTCCATCGGACTGAAAGACGTATGTGTTGCGTTGCATTTTAAAGATTGCGTTTGTATTTACACGCGTGGGAGTGTGTTTGACCTGTCGTGTCTGTCGTAGCTGCTCAGCAGGTTTTATATGTACAGACTAAATCTTAAGCTTGTGTGTGTGTGTGTGTGTGTGTGTGTGTGGAGGGGGTTGGGGGTGGAGGGTGAAGGTGGGGGTGCAGGTTTGCAGCAAGAGAAGTGAGTGTTCTTTACATTTCAGTCAAAGGCACGTGAAAAAATATTTAGTGTACATTTTGTATATGCAAAAAAACAGCATTACATCGATTCGTTATAAATACAATACAACAAAGTTTAACATTCGAGGATAATAAAAAAAATCTTAACAGTGATTTCTCGGGATGAGAACGTGTGCGGACGTTGCGACAACATAAAAAATGTCACATGCAAAAAAATGGAGAAAAAAAACGACAAAAGAAAAGGAAATGGAGGAAAGAATAAAAACTGACTGACCCTCATTGTCTTCCCTCAGACTGTGTATTCCAACCTTCCCAGAACACTGTGTGGTAGCCAGCTCGCTTTTTTTTTTATATAGTTTATTTTTTCATAGCACGGACGTATCCGCCTCCCGCATTTTCTGCACAAGGTGCTTATTTATTTTTTATTTATTTATTTATTCATTATTATATATATATTTATTTATTTAAGGCCTGCTTCTCCCCTCAGCCCCCCCTGCTGGGAAGTGAAAAGGTAATTGCCGCGAATGCTAAACTAACAGCTTGTTATGATTGCTTTTCAGCAGTCTCTTATGTTTCGCCTTCCTTTCATTAATATGACGCGCCCGCCGCACGCACGCAAGCATGCACACACACACACACAGGGTTAAAAAAAAAAAAAAAAAATGCTGCAGAGCGCAGGAATGGAGACGGCCGACGCGCAGAGAGGGAAATCATTTTAGAGCCTCTGGGATGCGGCAGATGCCTTTAACATTAGGAGGATCTTTAGAGCTGCCGCCTTTTTTCTCTCTTTTTTTTCACGCTGCTCTCTGATGGTGCTGTTGCAGGGAGCGGTAGCTCTGCCGTGCGCGTGTCGCGTGTGTGTGCGCGACAGAGAGAGAGAGAGAGAGAGAGAGAGAGAGAGAGAGAGAGAGAGAGGGGAGAGAGACTTTAGGATATTAAATAGTAAAGGATGGGGATTAATAATGGAACCTGACAGCTCATCTCCGGCTTCTATCTGCCTGACTGTCCCCCCAATCTTCCCTTTCATTCCCTCCCTACCTCTCGTTCCTCCTTCTCAGTTCCTAATTCGCTTGCGTCGTTCCCTGGCTGTGACCCTCGTTCATCCTCCTCCTCCACCTCCTCTTCCTCTTTCTCTGCCTCTCCTCGGGGCTCCGCCGCTCTTCCTCCTCCGCCTGCGTCCCGGGGGCTCCCTCAGGGCCCGCGGTCCTTCAGGGTCATGTGGGGAGAGTAGAAGAGCACGTTGGCGTCGTCGTCGTTTTCCTCGTCGTCGTCGCTGAGGTCGGCGAGGTCGGCCTGAGTGTAGCGCACTGCCCCGGGATGGTACTCTCCGATCCGAGTCCTGTCACACAGCCGCGACTGCAGAGCCAGCTAAAACAAGCACGCGCACAAAGGAGAAAAAAAAGACAGATGCAAAAGGTTAAATATAACCTGGCCGCATTTCAAATTCTGCTTCCGCTCTGTCCCGACTAAAGCAGGGGTGTCAAACTCAAACACAGTGGGGTCAAAATTTCAAACTTGGACAAAATAACTGGGCAACATTGATGTTTATGTTTATGTCCGCCAGATATTACATGGACCCAACACTGAATATGGACCAATCAAAGCTCAATACTATACAATAAATAACTTCATGTTGCAAACATGCAAAATGGAATTTCAAATAAAAAAAGAAACTCATCAAAATAAATAAAATGTAAATAAAAATCATATGACTCTTTTTTATTTGCAGCCTTCTGATTTAAATTTTAACAGTAACCGTTTTTTTCCCACGGGGTAATAATACATTTCAAGATAAAATAACAATAAACCAATTTAGTAGTAATAACAAATAATGTTCTTCAATGAACGTCCTGTCCTGATTCACGCACCAGAATACCAGCAGAGCATTCTGGGATTTGAAGTTCAAGTGCTGTATAATAACGGCAGCTCAGCTTTGGCAGTGATTTTGTATTGGCCTCGTGGGCCAAATATAACAACGCTGCGTGCCAAATTTGGTCCGCGGGCCAGGGATTGACACCTATGGACTAAAGCACCCCCCCCAGACCTTCCCCCTGCTGAGATGATAAATGTTAAACTCATTTAACTCCTCCTTCAGGCCGAGCGCAGGAAGCCAGACAGGATGCCAAATCATTGCGGATTGACCCTTTAGATAACATCCGCCTCACAGCGGCTGAAGGCCCGGGGAGATACGGCGAAGGCGACCCGGAGAACCTTCAGAGACCTTTCAGCCATCCAGTCAACCCATCAAAAGCCCCCACAGTTCACATTCGCTCCGGTACTGGTTCTTCACGGGGGTTAAAAATGACAGCAGACATTCTTTGCATCGCTTTGAATAAATAATAAATGAAACGCAGGATTTTTTCGCCCCGGAAAAAGAAAAAAAAAATTACATAAGCTCAGCAGAAACAGAGCCACCCTAGTTAAAAACTTCCCAAACTTCTTTGCCCGTCTTGTTTTCTGTCTTCATTCTTGAGACGGATGTTTTTCATTTCACCTGTCAGCTGCCGCAAATTGTGCCGCGTACGTCCATCCGTCACCCCTCGCTCTGCGCTGAGAGTGCACGGCTCTGGAAACCAGCCCTTTATGATGTCACGGGACATCTCGCCGATACCTCTGTCACCCTCTGAGGCCGAGACCACCTTTGTTTGTGTGCCATTTAGTATCGCCGTCGCTTGGGATAATTAATAGATCCTTCTAAGTCCTCCCAGCAGTACGGAGGGAGCCAGACAGGAAGAGCATCACAGAAGAAAATCCCGCGCGCAAGAAAAAAACGACGACGGCGACAACAGAGACGAGACTGATCTTTTTATTTTTTTCCTCCCCCCCTTTCGGGACACATCATAATAGCCAGACATAAAAGGAGGAGCAGGACGGAGGTGGGACGCGGGAAAAAAAAAAAAAAAAGCGAGTGGCGGAGGAAGCAGGAAGAGCAGCCAGCTGGAGCAGCTTAAGCGGCGGTGCCCCTCTTTGAAGTTTGCCTTTGGGTGGAGAGAAAGGAATCAGCTGAGCCGCCGCTCGCTCGCTCGCTCGCTCGGCACAGCTGCCTTTGATCAGCTGACGACGGAGCCCGGAGCGAGAGTCGCCCTGCGGCCCCGACGGAGCCTGGCGCTCCATCCCCTCCGCCACCAACCCCCCAACCCACCCTGTCCCTCTCGCCCCGTCCGCTAAGGACGTGTCAATCACTCAACGTGGGCGTCGTAATCACAGCGGTTAAGATGATCATTAAAAAAGGAAGAAAAGAAAAAGTGATGACTCAACGCGAGGACCGCTGCCCGCCTGCCCGCCCGCCTGGTTGAGATAACAATTACATGCCATAATCAAATCAGCGCCTCATGCTCATTTGGCCATCTGACAAGACGAGGGAGAAAAAAAAAATCACGTAAGTGAGACAAATGGACAAATTTTTTCTCTGTTTTTTTAAAAAAAAACAACAACACAGAACCGCAGAGAGGAAGAGCCGCGTTACGCCCAACCAGCCGAGGTTGAACGGATGAACCGTTCCCGAGGTTTACCACGTTACAATTTTAATGCAGCACAAAAAAAAACGGAAATTCTTTTTTTCTCGGTTGAGATGCTGAGACAGGGGAAAAAAACTACGGCCGGAGAGGAGATTTCACATTTCGCCAGCGAGTGAGCGAGCGAGAGCGGCGGAAAGGTGAGAGGTGAGAGGTGAGCGCACCGCAGGGCCGCAGACGGTGCAGCGGCACGGCTAGAATGCAGATCAATATCACGGGGAGGAAGAGAGAAGGGTGAGGAGGGTGGGTGAGGCGAACACACAGGTGGGGGTGGGGAGGAGAAGCTGCACAATGGTAGGGGTGGGGGGTGGGCGCAGCGGCAGCGGCGGAAATAATGCGGGAGAGATAAATTCCGCCGCGACAAGGCGTGCAGGCAAGCGGCGGGGCGGAGGCGGAGGTGGGGTTGGGGGGGGGGGGCTGTGGGAGGGGGGAGAGGGGGGATCAGGCGCTCAAACAGCGGAGAGACGCAGATAAGCCGAGGGAGGCCGGGCGTGACGAGCCCAAAGGCCCCTTCACGCCGGAGAGCGAGGCGACGGGCGCCTCCGCTGAGAGAGAGAGAGAGAGGGAGAGAGAGAGGGAAAGGGAGAGGGAGGGAGGGAGGGAGGGAGGGAGGGAGAGAGAGGAAGAGACGCCTTTTGTTTGCTCAACCTGAGCCGCCGCGCACGAGGCCGATGGTGACGCTCTGGCAGGCAGGCAGCATGGTTCCAGGAAGCAGAGCTGGTTGTTCTGTAATTAAAAAAAAAGGGAAAAAAAAAAAAAAAAAAGGGGGATGGAAAAAGGGAGGAGGAGGAGATTAGGAAGGGAGGGGGAGGAAAGGAGGAGGAAATGGAACAGAGGAGGAGGGAGGGAGGGAGGAAGAGTAGGAATAGAAAGAGAGGAGGACGGAGGGAAAAGAAGGAGGAGGAGGAGGAGGAGGGGTGATGAGCAAGCCGTCACTCTGGAGTCTGGTGCGACGCCTTTACACAGGCGATTAGCAGCGCCGCTCAAATGCCGTCGGTCGTCGCTTCCTCCGGGAAATTCGGCAGAGCCGTGGCGGCAGCTGGAGGCCGGGCCGAGCCGGGCCGAGCCGAGCCGAGCCGAGCCGAGCCAAGCCGAGCCGCGGGAGAAAACAAAGTGGTGCTCAGCGCAGCGATCGCGCCGAATGGGCCCGAGACAAACAATTAGTGGAACTCGTTAAACTGGGGGGGAGTAAAGGGGAGGGAGAAACTCAGCGTTTCCACGGCAGCGGTCGGACTAGACGAGGGTGCAATGATTTTTTTTTTCTTCCCTCCAGCAAATGTCAAACAAAGACGCCCCCCACCAAAACAATATGAAAAAACGTGAAAAAATGAAATGAAGCAGCGGTCTAGTCGGAGGCAGCGTGGTAGTTAAAGTGCCCGCCGTCGCTAAACACTGCTGTGGGAGACGCTCAGCTCGCCTCCCAAAACAATGATGATCATTTATCGCGGTGGATTCCATCTTCCGCTACGCTGGCAACCTCCTTTTATGTCTTTACAAGAGGTTCAAAATAAATAAAAAAATCGTCTCTTCCGCTCGGAGCTTGGAGCTCTGGACCTAACCAGCCCCAGCACCCCCCCGCCCCTCCTCCCCTCCTCCCCTCCTTTTATTTTCCCCACAAATGGCGATTAGGAACTTTTATTTCCCCCCCCCCCGGCTTCGCAGAAGTGGCAGGACTACCGGCCACCCCGTCACGCCTGGGCGGCTTTATACGTCCAACGACGAGACACACACAGGCTGTGTGAAAAAGCGCCGAAGGGGAGAAGAGAGAAAAAAACTGAAGACATTGAGAAAAAGTGAGAGTGAAAAAAAAGAGAAAAACAAAAGGCGCTCGAGCCCCAAATTCAATAACTCCCCCCCCGCCCCCGAACCACTGACTCATTTCTGTATTCTGCAGAAACACCGTTCGGAACATACATGTAACTCGTCTCGCGGAGGGCCGCGGTCGGGCCGAGGGGAGCACTGAGGGAAGTGTGGGGGAGTATGAAAAGACGAAGTTAACTGCAGCTATTTAGGAAACATCTTACGACTATGAACAATAAAGTTTTTTCTTCCCTCAACTGCCGGTGGCCACGTCGTTTGTTGTTTTTCTTTTCCCGAATGCACCTTCTGCACAGTTTGCGAGCTATGTAGGAAGAAGTCAGAAGTCTTCACCGCTTTTAATCCAACCACGAGGCTCTCTGCCTTTACTGATTCCTCCGACCTCGCGGAGCCGCTTGGCAACCGAAGCAAATCTATTTAAATCGGTGAACGTACAGTAAAGAGAAGAAGGTGCAGCAGTTTAGAACACTGCCCGATACTGCCCCACTTTTCAGAAAGTGTGAGCCCTAACTTGCCCTCTGTGATGTCACAAAAGGGAACGGATACCTCACTCAGGATGGTCAGACTCCCGGTCAGACGATCCCCCTTTTTTTCTAGTATGGCAACAATGCGCTTCCGTAGTAATAAAACAGATTACGGGGTGAGTGCTTTATTGTATTTGTACACAGAATATAGAGCTAGGTTCGACTAGATTTCTAGAACCCCAAAAGTCCTTTAAATCGCTGGCCTATTGTGGGTTCCTTTTCAATCAACGCGAGTTGATGCGCTTCCGTCATCAAGAGCATTGACGTGAAAATTATCGCAAAATAACGTGATAGTTACACGGCAATGCGCGTCCGTAGAATGGTGAGAGGTCCCCCCGAAAAAATTTCATAAATACAAAAAACTACAGTAACTATTGTAATAATAAAAAAAAGTCATGTAATCATTTCAGGTATCTACTTATTGCCCTCCCCCCTTATGCCAGTCATGAGCTCATCGTTCGCCCCCCTCCTCCCTGCCCCCAAGGAAGTATTTCTGGCTCCGCCACCGCTGCTAACGCTACTAGCGCTACTTTCCCCCGGCAGCAGACCGTGACAGTCCCGCAAATCCATCTCTTTTTTTTTTCTCTTTTTTAACACCCGCCAAGGAAACGTAGGCGCTCGGCGTGCGAGCAGACAGACGGCGGGGGAGTGGAGGGAGCAGGAATGGAGCCGGTGGGTGAGAGAGAGAGAGACTAGGCAGAGTTCGGAGGGACGCGGCGGCGGCGGTGGTAGCAGCGGCGGAGGCACGTCTGCCGAGGAGGGAGGCGCGGCGCGGGGAACGTGAGGAGGAGGGAATGTTTTGACGCCTCCTTCCTCTTCCTCCTCCTCCCTCCTTCTCCGCCGATCTCGCACCTGATGTGCGGGGGCTGCCGGGACTCGCACGCCAAAGATGAATAACAAGCGGCTCTTAGTCACGACAGAGCATGAACATACACGCCGCCTGTCTCTCCTTCTCTCCGTCTCGCCGCCGCTCACTTCCTAGCCCGACGCGCTCCGGCGGCGGTGGCGGCGGTAGCAGCTCCTTCTTTTGTGATTTACGAACGCATCCAGATTCCAATTCTCCAGTCCAACCATCTCTCTCTCTCTCTCTCTGTGTCTCTCTCTCTTCCTCCTCGGCAAAGTGAAACATTGACATTTGGGTTGAAGGTCACACTGCACATTCCGCTCCTCCACGTTGCACTCGTGACCCGTTATCAGCCCGGCCGGCGATACGGCGAGGTTGACAAAATGCGCCTCTGTGCGCCTGAGCGAGTTTGTTTGCCCCCCCCCCACCACCACCACCTCCACCCCACCGCCCCCTTTTAGCAGTTCAATATCGGCTCCGGGTCGTACAGCATCTGCAGGGACGCTGTCAGCGTTCATAGATTGAGATAAATCTGTCCGGAACCGCATCGATTGTGGCGTTTACTGAAATGCAACCAATGAGGTTTGGCGGTTCGAACATACAAGCGCCATTCTTGTTATTGCTGAAAAAGCCAAGAATTGGTAAAAAAGCTCAGAATCCGAAATAATTTAGGAAATCGTGAGATATGCATGCTTACATTTCCGACACCAGATTTAAACCCGACTGAACTGAGATTAGACAACAAGAAAAGATTGTATTAGCTTAGAAGTCGAATCTCCCAACAAGGCAAAAAGCCTAATGATCGCATTACAAAGGTTGGCAGGCAAAAAAAAAAAAATTCTCATTGCCTGAAGGAAAATGATGTAGGTACATTATATTTACCATTAACAAATCTGTCAAAGGAGAATAAAGAAAAGCTCAATTTCAGTTGGAGTGTTGCACAACCAATCAGCATCGAGGCGCTCGAGCAACGGTCAGTGGTGTTAAAATCAGGTAGCAAACAACAACAAATCAATTCAATTTTTCTTCTAAGCGTGAACACCCTCAGCTTTGAGTCTAATTGGTTGCCTGTCGCACCAATGGGAAGCCTTGTGCTGTGACCGACTGGCTCAACTCATTGTTTGGCCAATCATGTCCCAGGTTTACTTGAGAGCCCTTCCCCCTTTCTAGCTTCATGAGCCAAACACAGTATGTTTGTGTCAGTGGGTCAGAATGAGACTTTGTCATGCTTAAAGGTTTTTCTAAGACAAGAGACTTTTCAAATGGGGCGACATCTGACTATGATTGTGGCTGGCGATTGGCTTTCCCCTTAGTAAACCATTCATCCATTTTCAATACTCGTTTCTTCCTGCACTCAGGGTTGAGGGGGGTCTGCTGGAGCCTATCCCAGCTGTCATAAGGCAAACTTTAGTAAACCATGAGGCTGAAAATCTTCAGCTTATTTCACAAGAACCTACTGATAAGCGTTACCAGACGATTCTGCCTTGGTTGCACCACCACATTAAACACGGAACTGGGCCGACATTTTGATTCATGGCCAAATACATGCAAAGAAACCAAACCCCAAAAAAAACAAAAACGTAACGACTTCCCAATGGGCCCCAGCTGCACTTGATCTTGCGGAAGGTCGAAAATGTTCGTCCGACGTGATGTCAGGACCCGCATGTGCTTCAAAACAGACTAGAAAAAGGTGCGAGACGGCCGTACCTGCATGCCGGAGGGACTCAGCACACTCCGCCAGTCCCCGTCCAGGCTGAACACAAAGGCATTGGCCAAGCCGTGCAGTGGCGCCGTCAGGACGTGCAGCAGGGTCAGGGTGAAGGAGGGATCCTGGGGGTAGAAGGCATTATGGAGCCTGTCGGCAGAAAAAGGTGGGGAGGAGACACCGAGGAAGGGGGAGACGTCAAGTTCATTTACTTGGGGAAAAAAAGGAGAGAAAAAAAGCTTTAAAGAGTGGAGAAAAAAAAGCTTCAGGGATGAGCAAGCGAGGGAAGGGTTCAAAGGAGTCAAGAGACGGCAACGGGGAAGAAAGGGGGAGTTTGGGGCGGGGAGGGGTTTGATCGACGGAGCGACACGGCGAGGGCGAGAGCGAGGGAGAGGACAAGTGAGTGACAGGGTGAGGGACAGGGTGAGAAGGAGAAGTAATGAGAGCGGAGCGGGGGAGGGCTGGGGTAGGGGTGGTGGGGGGAGACTGGGGGAGGCAGGAGGGGAGGGAAGAGGGGAGGGCGGGCTTTATATCAGCGTTTAAGAGGCCATTAGGCAGCACGAGATGGCCGGGCTGACACATTCTTGGCTGCCGCCTCGACGGCACGCAGCACTTTTACAAGGACGGAGGGAGAAGTGCGGCGCTCAATCCCGTCTCCGTCCTCCCGCTGCCGGCTGACCGGCTCCGCCGGAGGAGCCGCGAGCCCCGGCAACACCACCACCTCCTCCTCCTTCCTCCTCCTGCTGCTGCTCCTTGTTCATCATTCCTCGCACATTTCCAACACGGGACCTCCCGCTCTCCTGCGATAAAACCACCACCACCTTCCTCCCGCACAATCGGTTTCATCTGTCTTGGAGATCTCATTTTCAACTCGGCTCCCGAGGCTGAGCGTCGATTCCTTTTCTTTTTCAATTCCCCTGCCCGCACCCTCCACCCTCCCCCTTCCGCCTGCTCGGCCGGGGGGGGATCGGGGGCACGGCTCGGAAGGCAACCTGATATTGCGCGGCAGCGGCGGAGGCAAACTAATGGGCGCCTCCTGCGAATGATGCCGCTCGGCCATTAACCCTGGATTAACCCTGTATTAGCAGCGCTCGTCGGGTTAGCCCGCCGCTAATGTCTTTTATTGATCTATTAGCAGGGGAATCAAACCGCACGCGCGGGCTCGTGGCCATTCGCACAGCGCGCGTGAGTGGATGGGTGGTCCCCAGCTGGGCTGCGCTGGGCCCGGGGTAAGTGGCCACGGCGGTTGACCTCGGGGTCGGACGAGTCATTCCTGGAAGGGAAGAGGCAAGAACCATGGTGACAAAACACCTTGGCTCGCTTGAGACGGATTCACCGACACGATGTCCTCAGTTAGTGAGGTGAAGTAACGACTTTTAAGAGAAAAATAGCAATTGTTGGGAGTTCCCAAGGCTGGACCTCCACCTCGGCTAGCAACAGCAAAAGCAAAACTGTATTCTATTGGTCCACCCGGAGGACTAACCAGGACTCCAAGATCCATCTATCCATAATACCCGCTTCTTCCTGAACTTAGGGTTGCACGGGTCTGCTGTTGCCTCTCCCAGCTGTCATAGGGCGAAGGCAGGAAACACCTTGGAAAAGTCACCAGCTCATTGTAGGCCCACATAGAGACAAACCAAGGCAAACAACCACTTGCACTCACATACACACCTACAGACTATTTAGAGTTTCCAATTCACCTCACATTCAAGTTTTTGGACTGTGGAAGGAAGCCTCGCAGACACAGGGAGAAACTACCACACAGAAAGGTCCCAGGCTAGGAATCAAACCCGCGACCTTCTTGCTGTGAAGCGAAAGCGCTAACTACTGCACCACCTCGAAGACTCCAAGATCCAAAATATTGAAATAGTGCGACATGCCAAGTAAAGAACTTGAAGAGAGAGGAGAACATCAGCATGCAGGGTTCCCCTCAAGAATCTCTACAGTGATTAATGCAATTTCCTTCTTATGTCCCTGGCTTGATGGATGCATGTAGCCGAAACCTTTAGACGACAAATAAGCTCGGGAGCGGATGCGGTCCGAGTACAAATTCCTACTAGGTGCCGGTCTTGTTGAGGGCTTCTGCGAGTGAAAGATGATCTGAGGATGAATTGCTTTTGTCACATTTATCCAGGGCACTGGGCTGTGCGAGGGAAGTGACAAGCAAAACCATTAAAGTTGCAACAGGAAGCAGAGATTTTGCAATGAGAAAACGTGATCATTATTTTGAGGAGGACACAACGGCACGGGGGTACAAGGTTGACCGTTGGTTTATCGTCATTATGAAACGATGATGGGAAACTCAAGTATGATGAACTAGTAAGCTGCAAAGACCAACAAATCTATCAAGTTTGTGTTGCCTTAGTCAAAACCTTGAAGGACTGTTTCGTGCCTCGGCTGATGGCGCAATCTTAGGCGCAATTATATAATGGCGGTTGATATTACCTGGTTTTTCTTTCTTCTTCTTTGATCTGATCATGAGACAGCTCATTTTCTATCCACACCCATGCATCCCTTGCACGGGAAAACCAGTCGACTTGATAACTGGTAGTTTGTGGGTGTAGTTTTGAGATTGTTTTAGTTACAACAATGGGGAGGGAAGACACTGCTGTGGTGCTGCTAGCTTGCGAGCGCGCAGCGGCCCTAGGAAATCTGTTTTTATTTACCAGTAAATTCAATTTAATGCATATTTTACTTTGCAGCCTTGTGGTTTCCTTCTTTTCCACATGGGTCCAATACATCAAGCGAGTCTTCACACGTATCTACACATTCTGAGTCAACATAATGTCGACAGAATGTGCAAATCAGCTGCCGCCGTGGATCTGTTGGGTAACTTGGTCGGCTTCATATTTTAGGGTAACTGATGTCTTTCCCAGTTTTCTTCCAGACTCTGCTGGCTTCCCGAGCAGCCACGTCCCATTCGGTGGGGGGGGCGGCTGGATTGTTTGTAAAGTGATTCACAGCAAGGCTCGACGAATTTTGTTTTTTCACTAATTTATAAATCATTTAAAGCACACCGGGTTGCCCTGCGCCTGAAATGTGCTTCATAAATCAAGCCTCCTTTGCCTTTGCCTTGCCGTGACCCAGCTCTCGCCAGTTCTGAAATTTCTTTTGCATTTCCATGATCACATAAATCATGGAACCTTAAGCTGGCCTGGATTTCTGGCCGGTGTTTTTGGAAATTTTGGTCTCACTGCTCATCGCTTTTATGAGTGTTGAACCTGCAAAAAAAAACTACGTTGACTTTGCCAAATTAGGCAAACGCGTTGTCGCCGTCCTCGTTGTCGCCGTCCTAATCTCGCGGCTCCCTTAAAACGGACTCCACAGGTGAAAAGCACAAGAGATGATTACAGAGATTCATCCACAAATCTGGTCCTAATCCTCCCTTATCCTCTTTTTGCAGCGTGCGAGGTTGCAAGATTTATTTGCCGGTAATCTGTCTTCATTTACCTCCCAGCCGCCCTCGAAAACGCAGCGACGGGACGGAAACCACAGGGTGCAGAAGTGGGAGTGTGCGTGTGTGTGTGTGTGTATGTGTGTGTGTGTGTGTGTGTGTGTGTGTGTGTGTGTGTGTGTGGGGGGTTCTGGGTGAACTGGGCGTAGGTGCGTGGGTCTGGATTGTAGGTCAGGTGCGGCGGGGGCAACAACAACAACACAAAAACAAAAAAAACATGCTGCTGGCGACGTGCGGCGGTGTTTTGAGAAGCGTTGGGGAGCCCGCAGCCTATTTTCTGGGTTAGCCCACTGTTCTATCTCCATGGACCAGACCAGCTGCTGCTCACATTCATTTCACTTCCCATTAAAGGTGAAATAAATCAGGAGTCCCGGCATAACCTCCTTAGAGACAGGGCGGGCGGGCGGGCGGCGCACGGATGACCGCCGCCACCGCGGACGGACAACCCGGGCGTGTGTGTGTGTGTGTGTGAGTGTGCGTGTGTTGGGGAGGAGGGAGTGGTAACACATGGCTCGACCTAGGTCACACACCTTAAAGGGCGTCAGGTGGCGGTGAGGGGGCGCGGGGAATGTGTTTGCGAGTGCGTCCGCCTGTGCGTGCGTGCCCGAGTGTGTGCGTGCGTGCGTCTCTGACAGCTCGGCGGCGAGAGTGAGTGGGTCTGTGTGAAGGGGGGCTATTTCTGGCGTCGCATTTTTTTTTTTCCCTCCTCGCTGCCGCAAAGAAATGCGATCGGCGTCCGGGAAACGAGAGCTGGCAGCAAGCAATCATCTGCCTGCCACACGCACACACACGCAGGCGCGCACACACACGCAGGCACGCACACACACACACAGCACCTCGCAGCGCCGAGCAACACGCGCCATGGCAACGGAACAGCCGCAATTAGAGGCGAAGAGCCTTTCCCCTCCATCGAGGAAGAGACGGAGAGCGAAATGAAAGGAAGGAAGAATGAGCGAGAGGGAGCGACGGGAAGGGGAGGGGCAGGGCGGCGGGGAGGGCCGGTGGGGAGGGGGGGGGGGGGGCGGCGCAGGAAGGGGAGAGAGAAAGCGAGAGAGAGGGGGGGGAGTGGAGGAGGAAAGATAAAGAGGTGAGAATGCGCGCGAGCGAGCGAGGCTGCGGAGGGGAGAGCGACGGGAAGGTTGGGGGTGGGGGTGTTGGTGGTGGTGGGGGGGTGAGGCTGAATGAAAAAAAAAGGCTAGAAAGTAGAGGAGGCCGAGAGTGAGGAGCACGAGGAAGACGAGGGTGAGGAGGAAGAGGAGGAAGAGGAGGAGGAAGAGAAAGAGTTGGAAGAGGAGGAGGAAAAAGAGGAGGAAGAGGAGGAGATATCCAGGGAGACAGATTGCAAGACACGAGTGAGACAAACAAAAGGGATGACGTGTGAGGGGGACTGAGATAAGGTGTGTGTGTGTGTGTGTGTGTGTGTGTGTGTGTGTGTGTGTGTGTGTTGTGGGGAGAGAGCAGCGGGGTGGAGAAAGGGGGGAGCCGTACGCCGAGCGGAGGTGAGGGGCTGGCAGGGGAGGGGGCGGGAGGGGGGTGGGCTGTTTCTCCTGTGCGAGCCGGGCTAATGAAAGATGAATGAGGGAGGCGGCGGTGGGAAGGAGAGAGTGTGGCTGCGGGCGATGGCTGACTGAGCTGCTGCTGCTGCTGCGTGTCTGAGTGTGTGCGTGTGTGTCTGAGTGTGTGCGTGTGTGTGTGTGTGTCTGAGTGTGAGAGCGTGCGTGTCTGCTAGTGTGTGTATGTGGCTGCGCCTTCGTTGAGCGAGTCCGCCGAGGGGGAAGATATTTTGTGCGGCGTGTGACTCAGGGGCAAACGTTTCCAAACACACACACACACACACACACACACACACACACACACGCACACACTCACACACACACACACACACACACACACACACACACACACACACACAGAGGCGGGTGGGGGCAGGTGCGGGGAAGTTAAAAGTCCGAGTGCGCTGCCACCTGTGAGCGAGCTGTCGGGGATTATCGCCGAGCTCCCTCCACTTCGTTCAGACTTTCCGTCTCTCGTGCCGTCAGTCATGCTTTGAACTCCTCTTTCTTTCTCTTTCTCACTCTCTCTCTCTCTCTCTCTCTCTCTCTCTCACTCCTCCCATCTCTCTCTCCGTCTCTGCTCTGCTAATCTATGCCGGTTTCCTGCCAGCGAGGTTTCCGGCGTCACCTTTTACCTCTAATTGTCGGCTCCCCGGCTGCGTCCTCCGTGGCGGGAGGAAGCGTTTCGCAAGAGAGCGACGCGGACGCAGACAAAGTCGTCCCGACCTCGATCACACTTCCTCTCCCCTCCTCCCACTGACTGACTGACTAACTGACTGACTGACTGACTGACTGGCTGCCTTGTTTATTTCCAATCCAGATGAATCACATGTCTAATGGTGCCAAAACGAGGCTCTCTCTCTTTTTCTCTCTCTCTTTCCAAAACAAGTCTCTTTCTCTCTCTTCTGCTGCCGAAAGCGAGACGGAACTTTTCTCTCTCTCTTGCTCTTTTTTTTGGGTCATAACCAGCATAAAACAGAAAAAACCCTCCACTCCCTGCAAGGCCAGACAGCCAAGGTGTGATTCATAACCCCCTTTTTCCCCCCTTTCTTTCTCAGCTGTCTCAATGTTTTGCTGCCTCCGAAAAATGGCAAGACTCGATGGAGAAGGTGGGGAGGTGGGGTGGGGTGGGGGGGTCCTTCGGAGATTGGACTGAATGGGTGCGAGCGACGCTGACGCACCGGAAAGGCTGAAGGGATTATTACGCTTAGTGTTCCTCTATAGCGCTCGTTATAGTCTCTCCTCCACATGATTTCTTTTTTCTCTGCGTCGTGAATCGAACTCAGGGACACGCCGGAGAATGAAAAATGGAAAAACACACACACACAGCCACACTTGACACATCCTGAACCTTTCCAGGGCTCGATGGGAACTTTTCCAATGCGCTGCCGCCGAGAGCTCGACCTGCGGTCGGAAAAGGTCGTGTTGACTGTTCGCTCGCCGTGTCGTCTGCCGAGCGTGACGAGTGGCGGCGGCGAGAAGGGCTCATTGTTCGGCGGTGGCGGCGGTCAGGTGCACCGCGGTCAGAGTGTGGAATTTCACAGCCGAGGCCGCCGTATCTGAACACGCGAGAGTGAGAACCGGGTTTGCGACTGCGCGCTCGCAAAAAAACACCTGCGGGTAACGACTGCGGGACGACGGCGCAGACAAAAGAGGCGCAACGCAGACCCTGGGGACCGAGGCGGCCAACATTCAGCAGCCGGGGGAGAGGGAGAGAGAGAGAGAGAGAGAGAGAGAGCGAGAGAGAGAGGGGGGGAAAAAAAGCCCCAAACAAAGAGACATCCTGTTTCCTGGAACTCAACACCGCTCAAATCTGGAGCAGCCTGGAAACAGCGCACACACGCAAAGGAGGAGAAAAACACAAAACCAAAAGGAAAAAAAAAACAAAACCGCAAAATCTGTTCACTGCCCGTCACCATGCACGTTCACACGCACCACACGCGTATGTGTGTGCGTGCATGCGCATGAGTCCAGTGACGCCGCCGGCTGCGCCTTGGAGCTATCGCAAGTTTATCGCTGTGACCGGGACCGTGCGGCCCCCCACCCCACCACCACCACCTCCCCAGGGCGCGTGAGCCTCCGCGAGACGGAGGGGCAGGGAGGGAGGGAGGGAAGGGGGTGAGGAAAGGAGGGAGGGAGGGGGAGCAGATGATAGAGTAGGCTTTAGCGATTCCCTGGAGTGTGAGGCAGCGTTTACGGCACTCTCAGAGCAGCCAGAGTGATGAATATTTAAAGACGTGCCTGAAAGAGCGGGCGGGGGCGGGCGGGTGGAGCACGGTTTGGGTGCGGGGGCGGTGGTGTGCACGAACGTGCGCGAGCGAGTGCGTCCGTTTCGCCTGTGAGCGTGCCGCACGCGGCGGGGCTTGTGCGACCGGGGTTATCTAATATCTGCTTCGGCCCGTCTGGAACGGCGGGGAAGCGGCGTATGGCAGCGTGTATGTGCCCGAGTATCCAAGTATAGCCTGTGGCATTAAACCTCACATACAGGAACTTGCAGAAAGAACAGGAGCTGCTTTTTCTCCTGAGCGCAATAAGTACGAAGCGGGCCGCTTTGGAACTCTGGAATCTGTTTATTGCAAACGTCTCATTTAGACCATAGGTGTCAAACTCTGGCCCGCGGGCCAAATTTGGCCCCCAGTGTAATTATATTTGGCCTGCGGGGCAATACCCAATCACTGCTAGAGCTGGCCCGCCGCTATTATACAGCACATGTACCGGTAATACTACAAATCCCAGAATGCTCTGCTGGTATTTCAGAGCGTCAATCAGGACAGGACAGGTTTATTGAAGGATATTTTTATTATTATTATTATTGTTATAACTTAATTGGTTTATTGCTGTTATTTTATTTTTAAATTCATTATTAGCCTGTCACTGGCGACTTGTCCAGGGTGTACCCTGCCTTCGCCCTAAGACAGCTGGGATAGGCTCCAGCAGACCCCCGTGACCCTGAATTGGAATAAGCGGGTATAGAAGATGAATGAAAGATGAATATTAGCCTGTGGAGAAAGATTACTGTTGAAATTTAAATCAGAGTATAATATAAAAGGCAAACAATGTTTATTTACATTTTACTTAATTTTAATGAGTCTTTTTAATTTGAAATTTGATTTTGCATGTGTGCAATATTAAGTCATATATTAAGTAATTTATTGTATAGTATTAAGCCTTGCTTTCTCCATATTCAGTGTTGTGTCCATATAAAATGGTTTTATATTTATTCATTATATCTGGAGAAAGAGTTTTTCCAATAAATATCAATATTGACCCACGACTTTGTCCAGGTTTTACATTTTGTCCCCAGTGTGTGTTTGAGTTCAACACCCCTGATTTAAACGCAGCAAAGCGCGGGGGCGATATTTAAATCCAGAGCTGTGTCCAACTGTGTGCGTACGTGTGTGTCTGTGCGAGGGTCAGTCGGCCAGCCAGCCAGCCAGCCACTGGTCCCCCGCATGTGTTTGCACTTGCCGGAGGCCGGCGGGCCGGCGAGCTCCCTGTCTGGCTAAATGGGGATGAATAGTGGAGCGCCGGCGCTGCTCAACGGGAGACAAATGGCCCCGGGGCTCTCCGGCTCCGTCTCCGGTTACGCACCCGTCAACCGCCGGAGACTCCGAGGCGCTCACGTGGACGGGTGGGGGAGGGGTTGGAGGGTTGGCGGTGGGGCGGCACGGCCGTATATCCGGGGCAAAACATTATCTAGGCCGCACAGGCGACACACGCGCACGGCTCGGTTATCACGCGGGCCGATCGGAGCGTTCAAAGAGCGGCGGCACCTGACACTGCAGACGACCATTGATAAAGGGTTCGCTTTTTCTGTGTGTGTGTGTGTGTGTGTGTGTGTGTGTGTGTGTGTATGTGTGTGTAAATAGGCAGAGAGATAGCGAGGGGGTAACGGAGGGGTCAGGGACAAAAGTGGGCGCGTTGTAATGAAAAAAGAAAAACCCTGAGCGGTCGAAGAGCGTTGAGGAAAAAAAAACCCGGATGCGGAAAAAATTCCAACCCGCTCTGATTGAGTCTCGGGAGAGAAAGAAACCTTGAGGATTTGAAAGGGAAGGCGCTGAAAAGAAAGCGCTAATGGAAGCGGCCCGGGCGGCGAGCAGAGGACGGCCAAAAAAAAACAACACACGCAACACAAACCAGCGCGTTAAAACGTCGGTGTCAAACTCTGGCCCGCGGGCCAAATTTGGAAGCGCAGGGGGAAAAAAATAGCTGCCACGCAACGCAACGCAAAAAAAAAAATGCGTTAAAAGGTCGAAACGTTTGGCCGGCTGACAAACAGAGGGCCCGCAGTCGCCCGCAGTCGCCCGCTAACGAGAAGGCGGGAAAAGAAAGAAAAAAAAAGAAGCTAAAATCGCGGAAACGCGTGCAAATACCGACGGGAGCGGGGGAGGGGGAGGAGGTTGGGGAGGAAAAATAAAGATGAAAGTGGGGGAACAGTGAATCCTGCCGCTGAGCATCTGAGGAGCCGGCGTGTTGGAGCAAACAAAACACACTTTAAACGGTATCAGGGCGAAACGGCGGAACGGCAGCCTACGCACTCGGGCGAGGGAGAGAGAGAGGAAAAAAACAACATCCTGGCGCTCGCAGCACGCGACATTCCGAGAAGCGGCAGCGGCGGCGGGGAGCGGAAGGAAGGAAGGAAGGGGGAGAGAGGGAGAGAGGGAGAGAGGAGGAGAGAGAGGGAGCACATCCTGGGATGCAGAATGCCAAATACAGTGAGATAAGACTTAATGTATCCCCCTCTGCTCCCGCCACCTCCGTCCCTCCCTCCAGTTTGGCGCTCTCTTTCTTCCTCCTCCTCCCCACCCCACCCCACCCCCCCCCCTCCCCGCACCTCCCCCTCCCCCCGTTTTGCTTTGAGGGATGAATAATAACTGCTGCTCTGAGATTTCCTCCCTCGCTTTTCAAAGCGGCGAGCGGAGATGGGGAAGGTCTGCCCGGCCCCGGGATTGCGTGTGCGTGCGTGCGTGCGTGCGTGTGCGTGCGTGCGTGCGTGCGTGCGCGCGTGCGTGTGCGTGCGTGCGTGCGTGCGCACACAAAGGCTGCCGCCGCTGCCACCGCCGGGGAGGAGAAAAACACGAGAGGCGCACGCACACGGCCCCCGTCTTGTTCTCGCTCGCCTGGAGCGGCGAAATCAGATCTCCTCCAGAGAAAGGGTGGTGGTGGAGGTGGTGGTGGTGGAGGTGGAGGTGGAGGGTTCTCAGGCACCATAAAAAAAAACAACCAAAAAAGCAAGAAAAACAACACACACATACAGAAAAAAAAATTCCCCTGCAAGCACGTATAGGACTATACACACCGCAAAACCCACACAGGCAGTATCGAGGGAAACCAAGAATAGCTGGGAGGATGCGAGCCGCCTCCCTCCCTCCCCTCCTCCCTCCCCCTCTCCACCCTTCCCACCCCCCCTCCCTCCCGGAGCGACAGGGTTGAACTCGAGGTTGCAGACACTTGGCAGGATCGAGACCCCGCAGCCAGGACCCCACCCGGGCCGGTCCCGCCGCAGGGCCACCTGACCCCGACTGCTCAAAGGCAAGCGGCTCCGGCGCTCCCTCGCTCCACTTTGATTCAGGCCTTTAGACAAAGCTTTAAAAATATAACGGAAAGTAGCTGCGCGCAGTGGCAGAGGGATTCTGATTTGTTGCCAACTGAAGGTGGAGGGGGTGGTGGTGGAGGGGCTTCCTCGCCGAGCGCTAAGAGAAATCCTGGAGGACATGCAGAGAAAAACCAAAGCAGGCCGGTCCAGGAGGAGGGAGAAAAAAAAGCGGAAAACTGAAAAACGGCAGCCAGGTTGGGAGGAGAGAGAGAGAGAGAGAGAGAGAGAGAGAGAGAGAGAGAGAGAGAGAGAGCAAGAGAGAGGGGCTTATTTATGCAAACAGGCGCCGCACAGTAGGAACGGAGACGAGCCTTGTAAACAAACACACACCCACCACCGTAAAGCACACAGGGGAGGCGAAGTGAGAGGCAGACTGTGAAAACGCTCGCCGTCGTGCACGGCTAGCTCCGTCGCTAGCGAGCGAGCTAGCGCACGTGCACGAACGCAAACAAGAGCCGGGGGAGAGCGAAGAGAAGTGGCAGCGGAGGAGGAGGAGGAGGCGAAGCAAAGGAAGGACAAAGAGGGGGGTAGCCGTGGGGAGAGGGTGGGGAGGAGGGGAGAGGGGGTGCAAGAGTCCGCTGCTACGTTAGCGTGAGCCGAGCAAGGCCACGGGGACGAGCGAGGGCGAGAGACGCGGAAGATTGATAGATAGAGGAGGAGAGAGAGATAGAGAGGGGGGGGTGCTAAAATGATGTATAATGACTCGTCTGTGCGTCTGCATTCGTGTGTGTGTGTGTTGGGGGGGGGAGGGGAGAGAGAGAGAGAGAGAGAAAAGTAGGAGCGCATTCCCATTTCAATTCGCAACAGCTGGTGTCGAATTAACACATTTACCAGCGTGCATTTGGAACAGATTAAAATTGTGTGTGGCGTACGACTGTGTGTGTGTGTGTGTGTGTGTGTGTGCGCGCGTGTGTGTGTGTGTGTGTGCGTGCGCCCGCCCGCTTTAGAGCGTGTGGCGGCGGCGGCGGCGGTGGCAGATGAGGGCCAAAAACAAGAGTGTGTGTTTGTGTGTGGGAGTGTCTGCGTATTAACGCAATGGATCAGGGCGGAGAGAGAGAGGGAGAGAGAGAGGGAGAGAGAGAGAGAGAGAGAGAGAGAGAGAGAGAGAGAGAGAGAGAGGAGAGAGAGAGAGAGGGAGAGGAGAGGGAGAGAGGGACAGGGAGAGAGGGAGGGAGGGGAGGGAAGGAGAGAGAGAGGAGAGGAGAGGGAGAGAGAGAGAGAGAGGAGGAGGGAGAGGAGGGGAGGAGAGAGAGAGAGAGGAGGGAGAGGGAGAGGGAGGAGAGAGGGAGAGGGAGAGGGAGAGGGAGGGAAGCGGAAGGAGGGAAGGATGAGAGAGAGAGAGGGAGGAAGCGGAAGGAGGGAGGGATGAAGGAAGGAAGGAGTGAGGGAGGGAGAGAGAGAGGGTGGTGGGGAGGGGGGGGCGGGGGAGAGCTCTAACCGACGGCTTTAGCTGCTGCCCTGGGCCGTCTCTCTAAGCCCTGTTTAGGAGGCTTTGGAGCTCAGATAGAAATAATCCCCCACTCAGACGCACACACACACACACACACACACACACACACACACACACACACACACACACACACACACACACACACACACACACACACACACACACACACAGGCAAAAAGAAAAGAAGCGCACACACCCGACACACAGCGGAGCTCAGACGTGCGAGAGGCACACATTTCAAGCCAGAGCGGACAAACAAGTGTATGTGCACGCGTGCATGTGTGTGTGTGCGTACACGTACGCACACACACACACACACACACACACACAGCAACTAGCAGCGACAGCACATTCGCTTTGACGCAAAAACCAAACCAACCACCCGCCTACACCCGCGCGCACACACACACACACACACAAACACACAAACACACAAACACGTATGTGCGCTCACACACACACACGCACGCGCACACACAGGAAAAGCACGCTGAAGGCTGTCTGGCGGGCGCTGCTTCCGCACGGCGGAGCGCAGCGACATCGGCACGGCACCGTGACAAACACTTTACACACTCCAGCACTCAGCGGAGGGGAGGGGGGGTGGCAGGGGAAGGGGAGGGGGGCAGCGGATATGAGCCGGGGGGCGGGGGGAGGAGAGGGGAGGAGAGGGGAGGAGAGGGGAGGGCGAATAAGCGGCGGAGTGGGGAGGAGGAGTGAAGGAGGGAGGGAGGAGGGAGGAGGGGGGCTAACAAATTAATAGGAGCCGGGGATATATACAGCCAGCGCCGCCGCCGCTGCTGGGGGAGGGGGAGAGGGGGGGCTGGGGGAGGGGGTGAGCGGCGGAGGGAGGACGACAAGAGTGCAATTCATTCCCGTTTTCTCCTTGTTCGCTCTCTGGAGAAAGGCAGAGCGGAGCGAGAGAGCGAGGGAGCGAAAATGTGTTTGCTGGAGAGAGAGAGAGAGAGAGAGAGAGAGAGAGAGAGAGAGAGAGAGAGAGAGAGAGAGAGAGAGAGAGAAAGAGAGAGAGGCTTTGTGTGGCGGGAGAGAGAGAGAGACGGAGAGAAAGGGCGGAAGAGAAAGAGGAGGAGGAGGAGAAGTGGCATAAATGCAAAAGGAGGGAGAAAGACTCCGAGGGCGAGGAATTGTGGAAATAACGGCGGATATAACAAAGACGTTCCGGGGCGGGAAAAGGAGGAGAGAGAGAGAGAGAGAGAGAGAGAGAGAGAGCGAGAGAGAGAGGTCCGGGGAGTGACATTAAGGGAGGGGGGGTGGGGATGGAGGGGGGAAACAAAGGGTGGGGGTAAGGAGAGAAGGAGGGAGGGGGAGGTAAGCACAGGACGCAGTCTGTCATCTTCATCGGCCGACAGGCGCACTGGGAGGGGGAGGAGGGTGGGCGTGGGGAGTTTGGGGAGGGGGGGGGGGCGGAGAGGTGAAGGGGGGTTGAGGGTGAGGTGGGTGGGTTGGGGGCGCTCCGGAGCGGAGCCTTTGAGGAGACGTTGACCCCGTAATTGACCCGCGTCTCCGCCTACATCGCCGTGGCGACAGGCAGAGCCGCCGCAGCTAATCACTTAGTAACCCTGACCTGTCAATCACAGCCAGCCAGCCAGCCAGCCAGCGAGGGGGGTTGAGGGGGGCACGGCGGCAAATGAAAGAGAAGCTGCGCAGAGAAGGGGGAGGAGAGGAGGAGGAGGAGGAGGAAGGGGGAGAGTAATAACAGCGCTGGGGTTATCATTTACTGGGCCGCTGCCGCCGCCAACCTCCCCCACGCAGACCCTCCGCTGGCCCAGGCCCGCTATGGAAAAAACAACAACGGAAAAAAGAAACCCTGTAAAAAAAACAATAATAATAAAAAAAAAAAACCCATAAAACGCATAAAACGCCAAGACACACACACACACACACACACACACACACACACACACACACACACACACACACAATATCCTTTAGCGGCGGCGCTGCAGCGAGGGAGACGCTTTTCCCAGAGTTCAGATAAGAGAGCAGAGCGAGGGAGCGAGAGAGAGAGGACGGGAAATGGGGGGGGGTCGGTTTGATAGGAGATAAGTCGGCCAAACAAAGCCGACACGCAAGTAAAACAACAGAGCGCAGGGTTTACGAGCTGTACAGGTGTGTGTGTGTGTGTGTGTGTGTGTGTGTGTGTGTGTGTGTGTGTACCTGTTAATGAGGGGGAAGATGGACACCAGTAGATAGACAGAGGGATACCACTTCAATGGCTTGATCTCCTCGGCCAGGGAGACCTGGAGGAGGAAGGGGAGGGGGTGTGGGGGGGGAAGAACAGACGGTGTGACCCACAGAGAGCAAGCAGACGCACGTGTCAACACGCTGCACCTCGCGCCCGCGCGCACACACGCGCACACACACACACAGTCTCCTAAGTGGGAGAATGGGACACAACAAAGGCCAATTAAAAGCTAATAAAATATTAACCTGCTGATAATAACGCGTTTATGAGGAGGAAGAAGGCGGGAACTGGAAGCAGATACTTTTGTCCGACGCGTGATTGGCTGGGCCGAGCGGGCCGGGTGGGCCAGCCGCGAGGACAGAGAAATGCGGCAGCAGCGAAAAGTCGAGGAGAGGTGGCGGAGGTGGTGGCGGAGGGGAGGCGGGAAGGGAGGGAGGCGGAGGAGGGGAAGAGCCTGGCGGTGGAGAGCTTTTACAAGCCGTTATCTAATTCCCGGGAGAGGAGGACTCTCGCGGCGTCCGGAAGAGGCTGAGAAGCGCGCGGCCCCCGGATCGATTTTCCGCGCTGCGCTCCACCCCCTCGCTCCTCTCCCTCCCTCCTCCTTCACCTCCAGCCTTCGCTCCCTCCCCGCCTCCCTCCCTCCTTCCCAAGGCTGAGATGCGGTAATCGAGCCAGCGCAAATCCTCCTGCTACCCTCTGCCTCGGGCACGCACACACACGCGCGCACAAGCCGTGCCGGGAAGGGGGTTGGGGGCGAGCCCACGTGCTCTGCTCTCTCTCTCTCCCCTCAGCCGCCTTCAGCGCTCGGACACACACATACACACACGCTGGAAATTAATTACTCACACGAAAGACCCCGGGGGCGGGGCTGGGGAAGGGGGGCACGCCAGGTCTTAACGCAGGCGCTTTAAACAATTGAAATGAAAATCACGAGAGCCGCGCGCCAGCCAAGCACGCCCTCGCAGTGCTGTTTTGTCTCACAAGCGCCACAGCATCGAGTGGAGGCGCCTCGTGCCGTGCCGTGCCCAGTCAGGCCGGGCCGGGGTTCCCCCTGCAATGCGAAGCGAGGAGAGGAGCTCCGGTCTTCGGTCAGGCCGAGCAAGAAGCGTCCGTACGCGGGGCCACTCAGCTCGGCGGCGGCGCTCCGACAGCGCTGCTCCTCCCTCCCCCCTCCCCCCAGTCAAGCGCTAATTATCGGCGTCCAGCGAGACGTCTCGTCGGGAGAGAGGGGAAAAGGGCAAATCCATACAGCCTGAAGGCTGCGGCAGCGCGAGGAGAGGATGTTTGCGAGCCGAGCGCGCGGGCCCGGAAGTGTTTTTATTATTTTTTAATTTCCGGGGGAGGGGGAAGGGGGGAGTGAGGGGGACCGAATGTTGGCAGAAATTGGGTATAAAAATACGGAACCGCATTGCTGCCATACTTTAAAAAAAAAAAAAAGACTCAGTATCACGTTATAACGTGGAACTATCATGATTTTTCACGTCATAACATGAAACTGACATTATTTCGTGAAACGTTCACGTTATTTCGTAAAACGATCACGTTATAACGTGAACCTATCACGTTTTTTGTTAAACTATCACGTTATAATCGTGTTAATTTTCACGTAATTTCGTGAAACTATGACATTATTCCGTGAAACGTTATAACGTGATACTGTGTCCTGTTTTTTTCTAGTATGGCAGCATTGCGCGTCCGTTAAAAAAAAACAACAAAAAAAACCGCTCTGGTTTGAAAAAAAAAAAATGCAGCCGAGGTGGAGACCCAGGCATGTGAGGAATTTCGATTTGCGAGAGGCAGGATGTGGGGTGTTGGAGGAGGTGAAGGAGAAGGAGGAGGAAGAGCGCGGCGGCGGCTTAAGAGCCTCGTGTTTTTAATCACAGCCCTCCCGTGTCAGAGGCCCCTCCGCTGCTCGGGAAGCGGAGGGGAATGAAACCGTAATTATGTGCGGCGGGCGCAGCGCCCCCAACATTAATGACACACATTAGGCTGCAGATGGGTATCTGGAGGGATTCGTCCCCTTCAGCCCCCCATATACTTTTTTTTTAAGGAGAAATATAAAAAGAAATGAAATTTTAAAAATAAATAAATAAAAAATACATCACTTTTTTTCTGATTGCCCCCATAGACTACTTTTTCATTTTGTTGAGAAACACTTGAAGAATGGAGAACAAAAGAGAGAAAGTTAATATGATGGCATCACGATTCTTGGTTTCCATCTTCTAATGTAAAGCAAATCTCTTAAAGAGTTGGCAAAAAAAAGGCCTGAAGTGGATTTGTAGAGGATAATCCGCAGTAGAGTAGCGGAGCGGTTGGTATAGAAGCGACGTAATAAGGATATCTTCATATTTCCCATGTAGTAGACATTTTTCGGTCTCCTCATTGGTCAATACGTATCTATTGTCACTGCTGCTACCAGTGTAATGTTCCTGCACAACAACAGCGGTGCACACCAGAGAAGTCCATCAGTTTCCACAATGTGTATGGGATTGTAATGTTCTTTTCAGTAAAACTGTTTCTATCCCACAATTTATACTTAATTAAAAAAAATAAATACTGAAAGCAGGGACCAAAAAATATGCAAATTTGAGTACCCTCCCCACAATTTTTTTTTTTTGAATTTTGGCATTTCCATCAAGCAATACCGCAAGATGAGGATAAAAACCACAAATGACAAGCCAATTCCTATCAGGGTCAACTCAAACCCAAGAGAGACAACGAAAATTGTTCTTTGGGGGCGATCTTTCTCTCCCACGTCGGTTTAAAGGTTGAATTTCCCTTTTTTTCTACTTCTTGGAAAGGAACCATTTCCTGGGAAACTGCTTTTTTTTGTGGATGCGCGGCACGTTTGCACCTTAAGTCGTTCCCTTTCAATAAGCAAACAAACACTTTTCAGGGACGGTCGGGACTCAAAGGCGCCCTGCGCGTTGGAAGAAAAAAAACCACAAGTAATGCCGGGGACTCAAAACAACTCACAAAAAAAAAAAAACTAGCAGCTGGAGAAGAGAGGAATCCAAACCCAAAAAAAGAGAAGAGAAGAAGAAAGAAAAAAAGGCAGGACATGTTGTTTTGTCAAAGCTGCGCGCGCGCGTGTGCGTGCGTGCTGGAGAGCCCTCGTTTTAGACCAACGCCGGTCGTCCTTGCGCCTCGCTCGGAGAAGAAGGTCACTCGTTACCGTGTTTGTGACATGTAGAGGTAAAATACCAGGAGGGGGGCGGGTTGGGGTGGGTTGGGGACCGTGGGGGCGGTTGGAGAGGACGTGCGGGGGGCGCAAAACTCCGCGCAGACGTCTGGGAGCAAACTCCTCCGCAATCGGGACTGGAGGCGACGCTCCAGTGTGGTTAAGCAAACAAACACCCCGGGAAGATAACGACAACAGCCGCCGCTGTTTGCTCAGCCAGCGCTGTTGCTACCCGACGGGACCGAGCTGCTGCTGCTGCTGCTGCTGCTGCTGCTGCTGCTGCTGCGTGTGCAAATGCGTTTAAAGGTCTGAGTTTGTGCCGAGGTGCGGCCCCGAGACACACACACACGCAAAACACACACACACACGGCCCGTCCCACAGCGTATCCTCTCGCTGACCTGTGTTTGCCGCGGGACCTTGTGTGTGTGTGTGTGTGTGTGTGTGTGTGTGTGCGCGCTTCTGTGCACGCACGCCTGTGTGTCTGTGTGTGCGTGTGCGCCCATGCCTGACCGCGAACAAATTGCTTAAGACACACAAAGACGCGTCACGACCATGTGACTGACGGCCCTGATAACTGCCAGCACCGGTTACGCACGTCATCAGTCAGGCCAGACGTGCGCGCACGCGCACAGACGTGCACGCACGAGCGCAAGAGAGCAAGGGGGGTCGGGGAGGGATCTGATGCCGGTCTGAGTCAGAGACTTGGGGAAAAAAAAAAACAAGAAAAAAAATAGGAATTGTGAAAGCAGACCACTCGTTTTGAGCAGACACGCAGAGCATGTGTGCGCTCAGTGTGCGTGTGAAAATGTGCGTGCGTGCTTGCGTGTGTGCGTGCTGCACAGAAACAGAGAACATGTGAGGCGCAGAGGGGGAAGGAAGTGTGGCGACGTGAATAGAAATCACTAGAGCCAGCGGTCTGCAGACACCCAGCGGGAATCGCTTTCTCTGGTTTACACCTGCTGCCACACATACACACACACACACAGAGACACACAAACATGCACGCACACACACACAGACACACAGCGCAACTCGCCGGCCGCCTTGGCAGCCACAATCAGGGAGGCTGTTGTTGTTGTTTTAAAGCATCGCAGTGCGTGCATAAACTCTCATAAATATTCATGGCCATGAACTTGGCTTTTTTTGCTTTATTCATGCGGGGTAGGAGGAGTACCAGGAGCGAGGGAGCCGGACGGTGAGGGCGAGAAGGGAGGGAGGAGAGGAGAGGAGGAGGGAAGGGAAGAAAGAAAGCGGCCTGCCGGGAAGAAAAAAAAGGCAAAGTGAAAACCGGAGGGGGAGGCGGAGGGGGAATACTGGGAGGGGAAGTAGGGAGCGCGGCGAGGAAATTAGTGTGATATCAGCCGCCGCTGACTTATTTACACCCTGCGCTACACATAGCAATTAGCCCACATGAGCGTCCCTCTCTCGCGCATGCACGCACACACACAGACATGCGTGTGTGCACACACGCAGATGCAAACAACAGAGGAGGGTTGCGTCGGTTCAGCGTGCAGTAATTACGTCTGCCACTTAGGGGCAGCATCTGCATAACCTTAACCCTAAGCTGCCCTCTGTGTCACCCTGCTGTGTGTGCGGATGTGGAGGAGCGGGAAAAGGGGAGGGGTGGGGAACGCCAAGCTGACTTGTGCGTGATTGGCAGTGACCGGCAAAAGGGAGAGCGCTGGTGTAAAAAAAAAACGTTAGACCGCAACCAGAGGTAACCTTGACGACGCAAACGATGCCGGAGAGGCTTGGGGAGGTTGGTGGGTTGGGAGGTTGGGGGGGGGTTTCTTCATCAAATGATGAAGAACAGTTTGAATGGATCTATTGCCGTCGCCATAATAGCTGACTGCAGAGGCGTAACGCTAAATTTTCCATTATTATTTTATATTTTTGGTCTGCGGTCCCAATTTAACGTTGAGTTAATTTATCCTTTTTATTGCTTTTCCAAATTCATTTATATCCAGTTTTGTAACTTAATACATGGATTTCAGTGGAAGTCCCACTGGATCTAGATCTCGGCTGTTTTCAGCTTGATAAAATTTTTGAAAAACTATTATTTATTTATTTATGTGCGTTTATCATTATCATGCTATTTTATGGTTTTTTTTTTTAGCTTTCTGCCAAGACAGACGTGACCAAAAACTGACCTCCCACATGTTTGAAGAGGACAAAAACCTGGTGAGGCTCTGTGGGCTTTTGTGACATCACAAAGGGCCGCCTTCCCACATAGGGTACCGAATGTGCGGCAAGCGAAAGAAGCAAGAAAAGAAGGATGGAATTTTCTAATTTCTGGAGGAGCGGATGGGGGGGGGGGAATGGTGAGATGGAATTGGCATAATAGGGGTGCCTGAATGGAAAAAAGGAGAGAATTGTTCAGTATGAATAGAAGAAAAAAACGGGAAGCCGGGCCGAGAGGCGCGGAGCTCCTCACACAAACGCACCCGGACACGGGGAAAACGCACGGGAGCGTGTTCACGCTGAGGAGTTAAAAAGCGGTGGGGGTCACAAGGTCAAATTGCTCCTTGCTGTTTCGCACACATGTAGTGTGACCAGAGGAGTTAATCCTGCGCGTGCACTAATCCCCCAGCGCTGTGTGTCCGCCGCTGCCGTGCGCCCCCGCGTGCGTCTCTGTGTGTGTGCGTGCACGCACTGAGAAATGCAGCGGCGAGGAAGCTCATTCATTACCTTTCTGCGCTCCCTCTCCGGGTTGAAGGTTCCCAACCACGACTGCATCTGTGCGGAGGAGTCACACAAAAAAAGAGAAAAGAGAAAGAAAAAATAACGAGAGAGAAGGTAAGGGGAATTGGATTTTTCCAAGGAAAACAACAGAATCTTGATTTGACCATTTATATAAGCTGCTTTTTTTTTTTCAAATTTGGCCCTGCAGTGTCATTATATTTGGCCCGCGATGCAATACAAAATCAGTAATTTTCGCTATTAATCTGACGATTAATGAATTAATCGATAGTTGCATCCCTAACTCCAAGTCAAGGGCTTGAGTGGTTGCACCTTCATAGAGGGATATTACTATGACTTCATTGGTTTCTTGTTGTTATTCTATTTTTAAATTTATCATTAGCCCGTGGAAAAGGGTTACTGTTGAAATTTAAATCAGAAGACTGGAAATTAAAAAAGAGCCATACGATCTTTATTGACATATTAATTATTTTGATTAGTTTTTTGAAATTTGATTTTGTGTGCAATATGAAGTTATTTATTGTATAGTATGAAGCCTTGCTTGTTCCATATTCAGGTTGTTTGGGTCTAAATGGAAAGGTCCACTGTCATATCTGGAGAAAGATTTTTTTCAATAAATATCACAATATCCGACAATGATTTGCCCAACTTTAAACTTTTGGCACGCTTAAGGCAAGGCTTATGGGGCAGGCGAGCTTGTGGACGTGAGGAAGTAAAGGGAAAGCAGAGCCAGTGAACATGTGTTGAACCAAAAGGAAAAAACACAACAGTGGAAGATCTGAGGTCTCCGGAGAGAACGGCCAAATACTTTTAATTCCTCCTCCATCGTCTCATCTCTCGAGGGAAAAGAGGAGGGGAAAAAATGTCAAGGCACAAACGTGGGTGGGGGGTGGGAGGCAAGGCTGGGAGTCAAAAGGTTTAGAACGGTCTCAGGCGTCGGAGCCCCATCTGCGTCGGCTCTTTGCTGCGAGCGCTCGCCAGCCGGCCGCTTAAAGCTCCGTCGTTTATTAACTGGATGTTGCCACGCTTCCTCTTCCCGCCGACGTGACTGTCATTTCAAATCTGCGCGTGACCGCCGCGCGCGTTTGTTGCAGCGCCGAGCGGATAAAAAAAAAAAGCCTGTTTGGTTCCGCTCGAAATCGAAGCCAGAACGAATCAATCGGAATCAACAAACGGCTCTAACAAGCGGCTGCAGCGGCTGCAGCGGCGGCGGCGGCGCTGCAGCCGCTGCTGCTGCTGCTGCGCTTCGGCCCGGGTCGGCGGCTAGAGCCATTTTTTTGTCGGCGGCACTGCGTCAGAGAGCAAAGCGCTACGCCGTGAGGTTGAGCTGGGACACGGGCAGACTGCAGCCAACGCATCCCGACACCAGCGTGTGTGCTGCTGCTCCAATGACTGGCCTGGCTGGCTTTCACATCCCTCCATGCTGACTCCCAGCAAGCCCAGTTTTCTTCTGTCTCCAAATATTCCCCAGTTGTAGTCGGCTAACGAGATACAAAGTTGGCCCCTATCAGACAGGACGCGGCCATCCGGCCAACCCCCACCACCACCACCACCACCTCCACGCCGGGGCCGGGTTCACGTCGCCGCCTACACCCTCCCTCTGCACCCCCCTCTCCCCTTTGCTTTCAAAGCTTTTGCGATTCTTTCATGTGAGACAGCCCCGCAGCCCGAGAGTGATAAGGCTCGAGCTCCTCGTACGTGCCGATGTGGAAAGCAAAAGTGGTGGTGGCGGAGAGGGGGGTGAGAGAGACAGAGGAGGGGAGGGGAACAGGGGAGGAACAGAGACGGACAGACGGGCGGAGGAGAGAGAGAGAGAGAGAGAGAGAGAGAGAGAGAGGTGAAAAAACAGAAAGAGAGGGAGAGACAGAGTGAGAGGGCTGGAAAGTGTGAGCTGAATGACTTATGCGATGCAGATTGCACACCAGGTAAGTTCATTCACTCTCTTTATCACGTTCGTGATAAAAGGCTGCGCCGCTGTTTCTGCACCCCCATCCCTCCCAACAGCAGCATTCCATCCGTCTGTGATATCCTTCCGTCTCTCCGTCCGTCCATCCGTCCGCAGCCTGACGCCCCCCCCCGGATTCATTAAAAAGCTCTCGAACATTGGTGTCAAACTCTGGCCCAAGGGCCAAATTTAGCCCGCAATTTGATTATATTTGGTTCGCGAGGCCAATACAATATCACTACTAGAGCTGGCCTGCCAGTATTATACAGCACATGGAACTGCTACTACTACAAATCCCAGAATGCTCTGCTGGTATTTTGGCACGTCAATCAGGACAGGACGTTCATTGAAGGATATTATTACTATGACTTAATTGGTTCATTGTTGTTGCAGAAGACTGCAAATAAACCAGTACATTACATTTTACAATTCATTTTTTGTGAGTTTTTCTTTATTTTAAATGTGATTTTTGCATTTGTGCAATATCAAGCTTAATGTATAGTGTTGAGCTTTGCTTGTTCCATATTCAGTGTTGAAGCAAAGCTTGTTTGGGTCCATTTGAAAAGGTTCACTATTATATCTAGAGGAACATTTTTTCAATAAATATCTTTTTTTTTGTCCCCGACTTTGTCCAGGTGTTTTTTTGTTTTTGTTTTGTTTTGTCCCCACTGTATCTGTTTGAGTTTGACGCCCCGGCCTGGAAGGCAGCGCTCTCGTGTCAGTGCAGGACATCTACCACCGGGGGCAGCAGAGCCTCAGCAACAACAGCGTAGCGCTCACAGGGGGTCGTCACGTCGGCGGAATGGCAGCAATGCGAAGCTTGTGGAATTCACCGGCGGCCAGCTTCCGGGCTCCTCGCGAAGGAAAAACACTGACAGCTGAGAAACTGGTTCATCGTCGCTGGGTCTAAACTGATAAACCGATCAATCAGCTAATTGTGCACGCACACCGACATCTTCAAGGACAAGTTGTTCGCGAAAATGCCGGGGAGTTTGTTCACCGCGACGAAAGAAAAGGGAGCAGAACGGCCACGGCGGTGTGTTTTCAACAGTTTGTTTTGCTCAGTCGAACCAATTTACGCTGCGAGAAAGACTGGGAATCCTCAAGACAGCTGGGCGTCTTCGCTCAATAAATTAAAAAAAAAAAAGAACAAAAAGTAGTCTGAAAATTATTAAAATTGTGAACGGTTTACTTCCCGCCACCAACACAAGAATGATAAATAATGAAGGGAGCCGTTGGTGTTAAAACTGACTAATAGCTCTTTGTTTTTGTCAAAATGTGGCACACTGCTGATAAACATGTCCCTGCAGAAACGCTCAGGGTCAGGGGTCAAAATTCATTAGAAGACTGGAACACACAGGCTGCCGTATCAACAACAGAATTAAAAAAAACTACACGTCACGCAGCGTTTCTCAAAGAAGCGAGACTTGCGCCGCCATTCACGACTGGATGCGTTGCGGTGCGCTCACCCTTCTGTTGGCCACGCAGATGATCCTGGCGTAGCAGCCGCACATCAGGAAGATGAGGCTGAACAGAGGCACGTACCATCTGCAAGACACAAAACGAGAGTTTACAAAAGCGAACGCCGGGAGAAGCTCGTCAAAACGCCACTGACCCTGCCGAGGCGCCCGTCCCTTTGAACACACTGCAAATTCCCCTTACAGGCCGGCGGATAGTAGAAACAGAAATATAAGAGTTCCAGCGCAGGATTGAAATTGGAAAAGTCAGACGATGCAGACCTGAACGAGTTGCGATTAAAAAACTAAAACAGTTTCCCTCATATTAAAACAGACGTCTCACATCCTTAAATCTCTGTCTCACATCCAGATGTCTCACATCCTTAAGGCTTCTGTGATTATCTACAAGGAATCACAGAAGCCTCTTCCTGCAGGCGTCTAATGCATGCAGACTTTTTTGACTGGTGGGGCCACAATGGCTTCTAAAATGTGAAAGAGGGGCCGGAGCAGGAGCTCATTGGGCGGCATTTGGCCACCGGGCCGCAGTTTGCCCACCCCTGGTCTAACGTAAAGTCGCTGCGAACAGTCGGTGCAGCTCATCAACCCGTGCACGTGTACGTGCGCATGGCGGAAGGCAGTGACTCAGCACCGCTGGTGCATAAAGTAAAGCCGAGGCTGCAAGCGTGAGGGTCACAGCACCAGCAGGGCTGCAAATGCAGCGGGTTATGCAGACCTGAAAGGTGTGTGTGTGTGTGTGTGTGTGTGTGTGTGTGTGTGTGTGTGTGTGTGTGGGGTGGTGACCAAGTCTGGAACGGCAACCGCGTGGCGTTGCACAACCTTCCAGGAGGTGATGTAAGCAACCTCTCCCCGTAATCATGAAACAGGCTTTTGTCTGTCGCTCTGACAGACGGGTTCTTGGCCGCCCGCGTCTCCTTCTTTTTTTTCAGGCCGCTAAGCGAAACTCTCTGCAGCAGACGATAATCACGACGACAACGACGCTGCCAAGTCTGCTGCAGAGCCTGGCAGCAGCCGAGGGAGGAGAGATCGGCCAAGAGCGCCCGTGGGGTCCCCAATGCGTCCCCAACAGAAGAGTTGCAAAGTAAAGCTGCAATACTAATTGCAACCTGTAGCACTGTTGTACTCAAGGTTGGTCTTGGTCTCGAGACCAGTATAGAGACCAGTTTTTAAGGGTCTCTGACTGGGCAGACTGGGGGATTTTTGATCAAGACCAGTCGAGGCTCACCCAACACTGTAATGACACGATAATAACACAAAAGAATCCAGCTGCTGCCTTGTTTCGCTCCGTTTGTGACACCCATAGTGACACACCTCCTTATTCCTAGTTAATGTCTTTTTAGTTTTATGAAGCAAAGTTGGCTTTTAGAAAATGGTTCAAAATTGCTGGCAAAGCAGCAAAATGTTAAAAAAAATTACTGAGTACTCTCTACAGTAGTCTTGATAATGTCTTGGTCTCGGTTGGTTTGGTCTTGACTACAAGGAGGGTGTTGGGAGTTAAACCTGCACGATTAATTATTTTGGGGTGAGCGAGTGTGCCAACCAATAGCTGATGAGATGCAGGTCCTGGCTTGCTAACAGGCTCGTTTTTGGGGACGTTGGTCTCAATCGGACCGTCTGCACATCAGCCATCGCCGAATTGTACTTTTGTTCATTTTCCTTGCCTGCACATTAAACTTATTTCATTAGCAGGGAAGTCTGGAGCCACGGATGTTTACTGGGGGGAGGTCTGCCTGTGCACAAGCGGCCGTTGCCGGCGGTAGCACAAAGAAAGGAGCGCGCGTGTGCACGTGGCGGCGGCGGCGAAGGCGGCGATGAAAGCGTTTCGGGGGTGGGGGGACGTGGAGGAGGAATTGCGGGGGCGGAGGGACCCGCCGAGCGTCACCTCGCCGTGATTTAATAACCTGCTCTCCGGAATAAACAGCGTCCAATTACGCCGCGCGCATCCCGTTAATGATGGAGAGACGTGGCGGCGGCGGCGGCGGTGGTGGTGGTGGGGGAGTTAGTGGAGATGGTGGAGGAGGGGGGGAGGCCCTTTTAACGATAGCGAGGGGAGGCTGGGGGTGCGGGGGGTGGCGGGAAGGGAGGCGGGGGGAGGGGAGGAATGACGGGCGGCAGCTACAAAGTGCTCTAATTAGCATGATAATGATCTGCCATTAGAGTCCGCTGTGCTCTACAGCTGAGCGCTACCCGGAGAGAGAGAGAGAGAGAGAGAGAGAGAGAGAGAGAGAGAGAGAGAGAGAGAGAGAGAGAGAGAGAGAGCAGGAGAATGAAATAGAGGCAGAGGGAGTAAAGATTCCGAGTCGGCGGGCGATGATTAAAAAAAAAGTGAAGACCGGAATAGAGGTGAGGAGGGGGGACGGAGGGGGGACAGAGGGCCGCGGGGGTCGGAGAGGAAAAAAGAGCCGGGGAGGCGGAAGGCAGGCGGGAGATTAAAAGACAAGAAGAACGAGAGGGGATGGAGGGGGAGAGAGGGAGAGGAAATAACAGGAAGTAGGAAAGAAAAAGAAGGAGGCACAGATCGGGGGGAAAAAAGAGAGCGCCGGTAAAGAGGCTGAAACTGGTAAACAGGACGAGCGCGGGGCGCCGAGCACTCGAGTGCCTCGGCGAGGAGGCGAGGACGCGGCGGGGGGCCTGTCAGCGCCGTAATTGGCGAGTTCCCAAGAGATCACGATCTACCTGTTCAGCCACTCGAGACGGCAGCGGCGGCGGAGAACGACAGAGGGAGAGGAGGAGGAGGAGGAGGAGGAAGAGAAGGCGGGCGTGTCTCGCCGCACGCCAAGAAGAAAGAGAGAAAGAAAGAAAGAAGGAATGAAAAAAGATTGAAGGAAAGAAGCAAACCGTCGGCTGTTTGGCAGCTGAGGGCTGCAGTGAGTTCCAGTGTTCAAGTCAGCTCAAGACGGAGGAACATTCCAAGGTGGAGGTGGGGGGGGGGCATAAGAGCTGTCGTTGCTTAAGGCGACAAGAGTGAGACCAAAACAGGAAATTAAGCATCAGTTCTCAGACTGAGCACCCGAATAGTTCAGAAGTGAGAAGTCGTCCATTAGTTGGTTGGTTCTATCTTTGATTGTGCAAATCGCTTGTGTCTGCATGGGTTCTCTTCTTGGTTCTCCGATTTCCCAGAGTCAAGAAACATGCATGTGAGCTGAATTTGGCCCTGTTTGCACTTGGTCACTTGTAACTGTTTTGGGGATCGCAATTATATGACGTCACACACTACTCACTATGCTGGACGACGCCTCCACTCCGACGTCGTTGCTGCAGCAACCTGTCAGATGGGTCAATAATGTGGCCCAGTCTGAACAGAGCCAGATCCCATTTGGACACTTGCTAAAAACAGTGTAGACAGTCAGCCCCCAAAAATCGAATTTGAGAAGGAATCTGATTTGAATCAGATTCGCCTGCAGTCCGAACGCAGCCTATGTGGCGAACTGGCGACCTGTCCTGGGTGTCACTCTGCCTTCGCCCTATGACAGCTGGGAGAGGCTCCAGCAGACCCCGTGACCCTGAATGCAGGAACAAGTGTGTCTAAAAACGAGATGGATGATTCAAGAAGCCCATAGTCAGTGGAGAACATGGTGACATCCACAGAATTATTCCTGGGCTTCACTTTGAAATTACTCATTTATTTTTGGCTGGAAACTGGTCTGATGTGTCTTCCGGACACCAACACAAAGCTCCTGCAGAGTCTTCATCATCGTCCCCCACGTCGGCCGTCGACTGGCGCTGAGCGCGACTCTGTTTTAGCGTGGAGCTGTTTGGCTCTGCGTGGGCGAACCGAACCACCGGGAGCCGCTGACGAGTCCTCATTTAAATTCCCCCACCCTTGCCCCAGAGATCCGCTTCTATCTTTAACCGCGGCTCCGGTGATACACGACGCCGGGGACCTCCGAGCGCGGCGGTGACTCAGCAGAGCCCCCTCCTCTTCACAGCCCTCCACCAACCCCTGCCCCCCCCCAGAGTGCTTCCAGAGGTCTGACTCACAACCTCCTTTTTTTTGCACCTCTGTCACAAACGCTGTCCTCTGCTTTCCGCTCTTCTTGCCTTTCATCCCCTTCACACCCTCCTCCCTCCATCCTCCCCACGCCCACCCCTCTCTCCCCCCTCTGCCGTCCTCCCCTGTCTTCCGCTGCCGCGCTCCGCTGAGCTCTGATGAAGATGCACTGGAGGGCGTGGGTGAGACGAGCGCAACGCATTTCTCTTCCTCCCCTCCTGTCCTGTTCCGGACGCGCCGTCCCGGGCAAATCTCTCAGACTTATGCCGTGTGCCCCCCCCCACCTATTCTTCCTCCATTCTGACCTTTTAACCTTTTCAACCTCTGCTCCGCAGCACCTTCTCGCAGCCAGCTGTCAGCGGGGCGTCTGTTGATTTTTTTTGCCCCCCAATCTCTCGCTCTCTCCCTTTGACAGGTGCTGCCTCGGCCCCTAATCTCTCGTCTGGTTTGATGTAATTAGAGCTAATGAAGAATTCCCTGATCCTCGGAGCGCCTCGTCCCCCCGGGCAACGGCTGCGCGGGGAAGAGGATAAAAAAAAAAAAAACAGCAACAACAACAAGGAAGCTGGAGGAAAAGCGGCGGCGCCGCCGCCGCCGATAAACGAGACGCGGGGCTCGTTTAGCGCGGGCTGATAGCGCCGTGTCGTTCGCCGTGCGCACGCTCGCCCGCCCGCCCGCATGTGCGCACGCTTATTTGTTTAGAGAGATTGATTCCCTTCCTCCCTCCCTCCACCCACCAGCCGCTGCCGCCGGTGCTGCGAGCGGCAATGCGATTACCTCGGCTCACGGCGGAGAGCGCCGCCGCCACGGCTGCCGTGTGCACGTACGCGTGCATGACCGCCGTGCGTGCGTGCATGCCGAGCGCCTGGGATTGGCGGAGCCCTCGCAGCGGACTCGGGGCCCTGGCTGAAGAGCGGTCAACAGGCGTAATCCTTCATAGCCGTCCTAAACACTTAAACACACGCACGGGAGAAACTCCCTGGAATCTGGCGGGGGAGGGAGGGGGGGGGGGTGAGGCACGTGCACATACACGCACGCTCGTTTTGGCCTCGTACCAAACGGGGGGGAGAAAGGGGGGTGGGAGACTCCCGCAGGCTCCCCTGACATGTAACCCTTCACATTTCCCCGCAGAGACTTCTCCACCTTCCCCTCCTCCCCCTTTCTCCTCCCCCTTCTCCTCCCTCCCTCCCTCCTCCTTCTCCCCCCCTCCCCCTTGCTTTGAAGCTGGCGCTGAAAGGGTCTACTTACATCCCAAATCTCCAGGCTACGTGCGCGTCTGTGATCCAGCTGGGGGAAGAGAGAGAGAGAGAGAGAGAGAGAGAGAGAGAGAAAAATAGAGGGTGAGAGAGCGAGCGCGATGAGGGGGTTACAAAGGGAAGCGGCGGCGGCGGCGGCGGCGGAAGGGAGACGTGTGCGGCTGCGGAGGGGAAAAACTGTGCAGCTGTAGCTATTAATAAGCCAAGAGTGGGGAGGAGAAAAAAAGAGAAAAAAAGAAAAAAAAGGGGGAAAAAAACGCGCCTGGAGATTAAGGCTCTGTCCCAATTCTCATTCCGCCGCCGCCGCTGCCGCCTCCTCCCCCTCTCCTCCTCCTCCTCCGCCGCCTCCTCCTCCTCGGCCTGTCCCGCTTCCCCCCACCCCTCCAACAGCCCCCCCGCTCCTCCAAAAAACACATGATGCCGTCGCCTGTTTACCACAAAAGGATTTTTTATATTTTTTATATTTTTTCCCCCCCATCTTCTCATTTTTTTCTTACGTTTTTTTTCCTGCCCACTTTGCCAAAGATGTCCTGGTAATTGCCAGATTTGATCACGTTAAAAAGCCATTTGAAGGGAGCGGGGCCGCCGAGAGCCGAGGACGGACGGACGCTTCGGGGGGGGGCAGCGGCGGCTGTGTGTGTGGCGCGAGAGGCTCTCGTACTCACCACCAGGCTCCCGCAGGACCGTAGCAGCCCCTCAGCAGCGGCAGCGTGGCCATGGCCAGGGGCCCCCCCCACGCCGTCAGATGGTACAACCTGATAAAAGGCAGACATTTATTTCATTAGGTGTGGGGGGGTGGTGGTGGTGGTGGTGGTGGTGGTGGTGGTGGTGGTGGTGGGGGTTGTGGGGGCCGAGGGCCCCGGAGGAGAAAACTAAATCAATTCTTTTCTTCTCTCCCGGATCGTCCTATCGCTGGCACCCACGTTTGGAGGCGGGGGGGTCATTCATCAGGTGCGGGCAAATGCCTGTACAGCCCCCCTCACCCCCCAACCCCCCGCTGCCAATTACTCAGGGTAATATAAACCATCGTTGCCCGCGCTGATGGGAAGGGTGGGGGGAAAAACTGGAATCACAACTGCAAACCATGGCGCTGTCCTACTGAAATTAGCGAGTTGACAAGGGTTTTTTCTATCGTGTGTCGACCCACTTACAATCAGCATTTGGCCCCTTTTGCACTGACCAAAACCAGCGGGGTCTGACCCCTGCTGGCAAGCTTCGTAGCCTCCACTTTCACTGCTTGACGTCATCACGCTGAGATCGCCTTGATGAAGTGCGGCAGAATTTAGGGAAGTGATGGAGGGAAACATGGCAGCGAGTCCGGGCTTGAGACTTGAGAAGCTCGCTAATTTCACCGTCTTGCTAGTGCTGCCACGTGCTGAATGAATCCAGTCTAGAATACGAACAGAGCTTTGTTTCGGTACAACTGGTGCGATATTATGACGCAGCGCAGGTAACGCTCAACGTCATCGCTCGGGTCGCTCGCCGGGTTATTTGACGCGGGTCGGTGAGCCTTTCCCACTGCCACCAAATGCCAAATGTTAGCAGGTTTAAGCAGCCAGTGGGAAAGGGGCTCTAGTGACAACACAGTTCAAATAACAGAAACAGTTTTAAACAGACTGAAATCAGAAAACAGAACAGGGTCAGAAAATTCTGAGGTTTGATCCCGAGGCGACGCCGTTCAAACGTTTTATCGGCGGAATGAGTCGCGCCGCCACGTGCGCGATGGACGGAGGGAGGGATGGAGGGACGGACGGACGAGGCGCGGCGTGGCGCTCCCGGCATCTTGGGCATCGGGCGGCGTGGGCGTCGATACTTTATAGAGCGTGCCGAGCCGCTCGGTCAATTGAGTGGAAGTCCTGCCCCGACTCGTTCCAAGTGCGGTCAATCGAGCGGCAGTGACACGGCCGACACGCACTCGATCGCTCTCCAGCTCATGCGGGAGTGTGGTGGGAGGTTGGATTGGGTGTGGGTGGGGGGCATAGGCAGCAGATGGACAGCGGTGGAGAAGGTGTCGGATAGGTGTTAAACAGAGAGGGGCTGGTGGGTGGAGGAAAAGAAGGAAAAGAAAAAGGCCCCCCTGAGACAGAGCAACCGCGTGCTAAAGACCCCAGATTGTGGGAAAATGGCTTTACAGATAGAAAAAAATTCTGAAAAAATAAAAGGTGCCACTGTTTTATAAGAAATAACCAAAGTCTACATAATGTGCGTTGACACCCAGTTTTAGAAATCAGTGGAAGGTGCCACAAAGCGCCAAACCGACTGCAAATAGAGGGTTAAATATTCTGGGTTTTTGGCTCGCCTTGGATAATTGATTGCAGAGGCTCCTCCAGTGGAGTCCAAGATAAGAAGGAAAAAAAAAAGATAAGAAAAGGGGTATATACAATAATGCATAATAAACATAAGAGCTTCACAGCAAAGTGGGGTAAAGAAACCGGGGGTAGGGAGGAGCAGCAGGAGGGAAAGGAAATTGCAAAGGCGCAAAAAAAGCGATGCGAAAAATGTGGAAGTAGAAAAAAAACGAGAAAAATAAGCGAGCAAAAAAGAAAGAAACGACGGGAGAGGAGGAAAAAATGGAGAGAGTGAGGCAGACAGAGAGAGGGGAAGAGGTGGTGGCGGTGGGAGGAGGAGGAGGAGAGATACAAATAGTGAAATCAGCCCTGCCAGTCCGCGGCGTGACGATTTGCGCGGGGAAGCTTGTCAGGAAATCAATGTTGAGCGCTCGCAATCCCACTGACAGACGCACACACATGCACACACACACACCGACGCGCAGCGCTCCGGAGAGAGAGAGATGACGAGGTCCGGAGCGGCGCGCAACATGGGCTTAATGAGGCACAGCAGGACCGCCGTGCGCTGTGCGTCTCGGCCCACCTGCGCGCACACGCCCACACAAGGGGAAAGGAAGACTCGCACGCGCGCACGAGCGTGAACCCTCTCCACAGAGGTTCAATCTCATTTTTTCTGCCTGGTTCAAACGCGTAAAAACACACGCACACACACACACGCACACACACACACTCCCGCGCGTTGCTTCCTCCCGTCCCCTCTTGCAACCACTTCAATCACTCTTATATCATCCAGCCTTCGTTTCTCATCTCCTCTGGCGATTTGTTCATTTATAAACCATTGCGCTGCGCTGTGCCGCCGCCGCCGTGCTCGGGCGCGCGTCCGAGGGAACGCAAGCTAATCGGAAGGATTGGTGTTGGGGGCGGGGGGGGGGCGGGGCAGTGGCGGTTGATGAAGAGCCCGAGGGGGGTGATTTCGCACGCATGAAAGCCACAAAAAATTGCTGTCCCGGCCCCGAGCCGCATGCAGCTCATCCGCTCAAAGTCAATACGTTACGTCAGAGTTGTTTCTCTCGTTCGCAACCGGCCGGACCTGCTCAGCGCCCCCCAGCGACCAATGAACGGAGACCCAATCATTTCATAGAGTTAGAAAAAGGTTTTGTGGGGTTTCTGTGGGGAAAAATGCTTTCTGGGCCTCATGGGGTTTTAGCTGCAGTACCACCAGTGGCCACTGGAAAAAACCTATCGCAGCATTGCCATCTTGCCAGTCCGGTGTCCAGTTCTTAATACATCCATGGACCGGCTGCACAGGAGGGTTCGGACGCACGGCTCATCGCTCTGGACTTCGCAGGAGTGAGCAGCTGACAAAGCTGGAAATTGACCCCCACCTGCCCCTCCCCCATCTTATCTGCCCATAAAGGCGTCTCCATCTGAGTTATACCACCATTATAAACGTCTGGCTCTTTGCTAATCAATGCAGGGGAAGCACCAGCGGAACCTGCAGCTGCTCCAAGCCCGGTAGGGGCAGGGAGTGGAGGGAGGGGGGAGTGGAGGATCTCCAGGATGCCATCATGAGCGATCGGCACATGGATGTATTATAAGAAGTGGATATAGAACTGGCAATATGGCGGCGCACTGATCTTTCCCAGTGGCCACTCAAGGTACTGCAGCAAAAAAACCTGATGGGACCAAAACACAATTTTTCCCCATAGACCGCAATACAACACCTTTAAAACTGACAGGACGACTGTGACCTGAAACGTGATTCAGAACAAGTCTTTTCATTGTAGATTTTTCAGTTATGGTCTTTTAGTTGTTTTAAAAAATGATAAAGGCCAGAAATCACCAGAACAGAGTTTATTCCCAGTGTGACGTCACAATGTCGTACGAGCTCCAGGATCCTTCTGATTGGCCAAATAGATCATGTGAGTTACAGAGGCACGATGGGAAGTGACACTAATGTGCATGCTCAATGGGCCCATTAATGCGGAAGTCAAAAACTTTTTTGGCGTATGTGCTGGGTGAGCAACTCCATTGAAATGAATGGACCGCCATCTTGGGAGTCTGGGGGGGTGGATCAGCTGCCAAAACAGAAGCGGCGCAAACTTGTTAAAGCGTTTTCCTCCACCCACAGAACGCATACATTAGCCATTTATTTATTTATTTAGCTTTTTAGAATATCCCTTTGTGTATCGCAAAGGGCCGCGCCATGCTCGGCATGAAAATGAGAAAATATCCGGCGATCTCGCTCGCGCGCCCCGGCTGGCACGCACAGCAAAATTTATTCCCGCGCCACGCCGCGCCACGCCGAGCGCTCATGGGAGTTTGAGCGACAGAAACACGGAAGCTGCAGAGCATGAAGGCGGGTGGGTGCGCTCGCTCACGCACAGACACACACAGACGCGCACAAACAGTTAACGCCTGACACTCACTCCCTTTTCAATTAGAGCGCCGGCTGGCTGGAACAGAAAAGGAAGAGGAAGAGGAGGCGGCGGCAGGCGGGCGGCGGAGGAGGAGGAGGAGGGGGAGTAGGTGGCGGGGGCTGTCGATGCTCAGCGGGGAGACACATGCTCCGGCAGGCCAAACACATGCGCGCACGCACGCGCCCGCGAGCACGGGAGGACGGAAATGAGTGCGGCGCTGGAGACAAACACAGTCAACAGGAGGGAGGTGCGCGCAGGAGGAGGAGGAGTCTTACTGCTTGAAAAAAACTGCTCCATTTATCAATTAGTCAATTGCTGCGAAACAAATTACTGACCATTACAATAATTGTTTTAATAAAAATTGACTTTCTAACAAAAAACACTCACGCGCACGCACACAAACAAAAAAAAAAAAACCCAGAAAATAATTATCGTCACTACCTGGGTAAACACTCTCCAAAATTAGACCACAAAAATGAAAAACTTTTGTGCTTTGGACAAAACAGGGTAGTAATAATACTCATAAAACAAAACCCACAATGAATCAGTGGTTCAATAATGTGAAATCTGATTTGGTGACGGTGTAGGTGCAAAATCTATCCGGGCTAAGAGATCTGTCCAGGGTCTTTACAGCAACTGTGTTAGGACAAACTACATGGCGGTCAACCAAATAAATTGATTGATTGATAGATAGATAGATAGATAGATAGATAGATAGATAGATAGATAGATAGATAGATAGATAGATAGATAGATAGATAGACAGACAGACAGACAGACAGACAGACAGACAGACAGACAGACAGACAGATAGATAGAATCATATTATATTGTTTGTTCGTTCCGTTAATTTCTTCCGTTAGTTAGTTAGTTAGTTCCGTTCGTTTGTTTCGTCCGTTCATTTGTTCTCTTCCATTTCGATCGTGATGTAGTTTGTCCTAATACAGTTGCCATATGCAACATCGGCCAGATCTTGTAGCCTTACACCACTTAGCCAATGACAGTTTGCCACGTCGCTGAAACCGCCGGGCATCGCTGGACCCCGGACAGATCTCGTAGCCGGACAGATTTTGCAGCTACAGCGACGCTCGCAACTCACATCTCATATCGGTTGGTGCCCACTTCTCGGACCAGGTTGAGGTAGAGGTTGAGCGTGATGAGGCAGACCCAGGCCAGGGCGCTCCAGTCTGCGGGGAAACAACAAGGTCAAATTACAAGCACAGCTCCCACACACACAAACACACACACACACACACACACACACGCCTGCGATTGCCTGTCCGAGCACACGCATGTGTATGAGGGAGGAAGGGCGCGCATGTGTGTGTGTGTGTGTGTGTGTTCGCTCCACTTTTTGATAAATGAAGGCATATTCTGCAGTAATATGAGGGAAACCTGTGGCTCGGGGTGATAAATGAGAAGGGGGAGCGCGGAGAGAGATAATGATGAACTATAGAAAAGCAGAGCCAGATAAGGCGGCAGTAAGGGCGAAGGAGGAGGGGGGGGAGGGGGAGGAGGAGGTGTGTCGGGGGTAAAGGGTACAGAGTGTGTGTATGTGTGTGCATGGGAGGGGGGGGGGGGTCGTCGAATGGCGCAGACTGGAGGCAGCGACGAGATTAGGAAAGGAAGGGGAAAGAAAGGAGGGGAACGAGGAGGAGAGAGGAGGGAAAAGGAGGAGAGAAGAAAACGAAACGATCAAAGGGAAAAGAAAGGAAAGGCTGAAAGGGAGAGGAGTAGAGAGAGGAAAGGAAAGAGATGAAGGAAAAAAATGAAATGATGGCAAGGAAATGAGGGGGAAAAAAGAATGGCCGGGAAAAGGAAAGGATGAAAGAGGAAAGAGGAGAAATACGTGATGGGAAAGGAGGGAATAGAGAGGAAAGGAAAGGGAGGGAAGGATGAAAGATCGGCTGGAAAAGAAGGGAACAAAAGGAAAGGGTAGGAAAAGACAGACGGAGAGAAAATGGAAATGACCAAAAGGGAAGGATGTAAAAGAAGGGAAAGGGGAAGAAAGGGATGGAAAGGAACGACAGACAGAGGAAGAGACTGGGTGCGTTTTCCGAGACAAGGAGGCGTCTCGAAAGCCTTCCTTCCCTTCCCACCGCCCTCCTCTGTCCTCGCCTCCTGCCGTCTGCCTTTGTGTGTCCGTGCGCTCTGCCGCTGCCACCGCCGCCGCCGCCGTCGCAGCGGTGCGTTTGCTGACTGACTGACTGCGGCGGCTTTCTAACAAAACCCCGTCGTCGCACGAGGCCGTACGCCGGATCTGCGGAGCGCATCGTCCTTCTCTAAAACGAGGAGGAGGAATCAGAACGCCGCCATCGAGAGAGAAGAAAAGCAAAAGACTAGCATCACCAGCGGCTGAAGCGTTGGCTGAAATCACACCGTGGACGGCCATGCATTTCACATAGAGGCCAGCAGTGACGTCATATTTACTCCACCCTAAATGAATACACCTCATAATACCCTCAATATGACACTACGGCTGGAGAATCCGTAGAGAATCACACTTACAGTATACATTAGAGCCAGCTCTCTTCGTTCACCTCAAAGAGCCGGTTCTTAGAACCGGTTCACTACCGCACATGCTCTCAGTAGCTGCAGTTCCATTACCCCTAGAAATGCGCAAAACCTAAATATCGCAATAAAAAACTGGTAATGGAAGCAGCTAAACTTCAAAAAACCTCTCAAATATCGCTCAAAGGTTTTTTACGCTCTCATAAGGTGTTTTTTAGAGGCATATTGCAAAAGTGTCATGGTAACACTTTTTCCGCATTACACATACAGGGTCACATGACCAGTTCACTTCCAGTGAAAATGGCACGTCATGTTTGGACGGAAGAGGAGACAGGACATTTTTTTTACAAGTATGAAAAAAGAAAAATATAACAACCATTCTTGACAGCAAACAACATCGAAATGCAGATTTATGCAAAGGATTAGAAAGGGAAATGAGGGAGAAAGGCTTTGAAAAGCGGTGGTCTCGCAGGACGAAATTTTACGAGAATTACGGCTTATGCACTTCACACCATTCAGTGGAAACACCTGCAATTCTCAATTGTGCTTTGTCGAACTTTTCAAATTATATTGCTTTTATTGGGCGAAAAACTGCAATAGAAATGCATCTAGTGTGAAGTGTCAGTGTCTGAGGGAGCTTCGCCGCCTGGACCCTGAAGACGCCCCTGCTGCCCACTTCCTCCATTTCATAAAGTTTTATCGGCAGGGCTTAAAAGCAGAGCTACACTCGGCAACGCGACAAAGTGGCCCGATCGGCCGTTGTTTACGTGCGGCCGTTTGTCCTCGGCACGAGGAGCGAGGAGCCTCGTGATAAACTGTGGCGACAGGCGCAGAGACCCCCCCCCCAGGCACTAACTCACCGTGCACGCGGCGCGCTCGTCTGTCGTCGGCCGAGCAATAAAAGCCAGCCTGATGAAGCGCTGAGATCGCGGCTCCCACCCGAAAACTGAGACCCCGGTCTTAAATCCAGACGCTGAATTTAGCACGAAGCACATTATATATTTAAGTACAAGTTAGGATACCTGTGTAAAAAATATATATATACTGTGATAAAAGTAAAAGTACTGATTTAACACCTTCACTCAATTAAAAGTACGAAAGCACAGGCTCTGAAATGTACTTCAGTAAAAAGAAAAAATGCTTTTTTTGCCACTCATGAAACAATACATTTGTTGATAATTTTGCAACAGGCATAATTATGATAGAATAATGTGGACTGAACAGACCAGAGGTCTTGCCTGAGCATCTGGATGATTTTCAACAGCTGCCTACTCTCAAGACTAACTTTTTTTTCTTTTTTTAACTGCAGCACAACCGAACTGTCCAGTGAGCTATTATTGGATGTTTACATTTTCAATAACATTAAATTGTGTTATTTTCTACATGTTTATATTTATCTCTACTGACAATTGAACAGACACCCCAAAGCCAAACGCAAAATAATCTCCATCTAAAATATGATCCACTTTTACATTGACCGACACGGCAGCAGAGTTCAAACAGCTTCACTTCATGCAACAATACTTGCATATATAAAATTTAAGAAGTAAAAAGTACAGATATTTGTGTAAAAATGTCGGGAGTAAAAGTAAAAAGTTGTCAGGAAAAATAATACTCAGGTAAAGTACCTGAAAAAAAATCTACTTAAGTGAAGTATTTGTACTTAGTTACTTCCCACCTCTGTGCAGAGCCAGCGGCTAAATTTCACTGAAAATCGATCCCGCCTGGAAAAATCTTTCTGCATAATTCAAAACGTGTGCATCATCGGGCCCTGTTAAAAGGCCAAAGTGCTTCACCGCCATTACAGGAAAACAGCCTGCGCACGGAGGGCGCAGTGGTAAAACTGTGTGGCGTCAGGGCTGAAGGCGAAGGAGAGCGCAGCAGGGTGTTCCGACGAGGAGTGCAACTATAGTCATGGCTCTGGTATTCCTGGCATGGCAGCGCCAATAGGCAGCGTGAGTTTAACCATTGCACAACCTTCAGTGAGCGCCGAGTCGGACGCGGCAGGTCCGGGGTGATGAAACGTCATGCAACGACATCGCAGGGCGATTTGCTTTGATTTAAGGGAAAACACACTCTAGCACACACACACACGCAGGTCGTATTTTTACTATTGCATCGCCTTCGAGAGGAAAACCATAAACCAAAAACATCACCAATTTTTTGGTGGGGATTTTTTGGAAGAAAAACTTTATCTCTCTGGGGTGATGAATGTCAAAGGGTTTTCCACTAAAAGCACAAACGACGTGGCAAACTGCTCTTTTGTGACGTGCATGCTAGCTTTATCCGCCTGCTATCATTTACCGGCGAGTAATTCGGTTTCCCCTTACCGAAGTAAGTTAGCCACCAGGCCTGAAAGCTGCACAGGGGACCCTCCGCAAGCGACTCCCCCTAGGGAAGAAGCAGAACAAGGAAACACTTTGACAAACCACCCACAAAAACTAATCAGTGTGTGTGTGTGTGTGGGTGTTCCTGTGTATTGGAACGAAAACCAAACAGCGGGTGGAACTCACCATGACGTACGCCACGCTGTCAGCGAAGGCCGCTACCGTCAGGCTGAGAATCATCTTCTGCAACGGTGAAGAGAGAGACAAAGGCGCTCAGACAAAACATTGCCCATTTCATTTGTGTTCGCTTAAAGGGAGGACGGTGAATTTGGTTGTGATGCACGTCTAGATGGAATGTAACTAGACTAACTGGATGCAGGACTTCCGATATGGCAGCGCTGCAATTTTCCCAAGTGGCCACTGAAAGTACTGCAGCCAAAAATCCCATGCCGTTCAAAAAGCATTTTTCCCATAGACCACAATACAGAAATAAACACCGGGATGTCTCCGACCTGAAACACAGTGCATAACAAATTTTTCTATTTTATATTTTTGAGTCATCAACTTTTAATTTGAAAAAATGTGAAACACCAGAAAAACGTCAGAGAAATCTTTATTGTGAGCCTGACATTACAGTGTTGCATGTGCACGCCCAAAGCGTGTGCGTGCCGCGTCTCGGCGGATTCTGATTGGCCAATGCATTCCGATGCATTATGGGAGTTACAGAGGCTTGATGCAAAGTGACACTACAGCGGTCGGGCCATTGGAAAGCAACCCGGAAGCCAATTCACAATGTTGGCGTCAGGTGAGTGACTCCATTAAAACGAATGGGCCCGCCATCTACGATCCAATATCGAGTTCTTATAATGGATCTATGGGCTGCACTGAACCGTACAAACAAACATGCGCACACAATCAACCTGCGGCCTGCAACAGCCCTGCAGGCCACGGGGCTGAAGGGAGAGAGGACGAATAAGAACACAGAGGGTTAGACAGCCTGAACAAATGCAGACAGATGGATAACCTTTGTGGGGACGTAGAGAGGGGATTGGGGGTGGGGGGGGGGGTGTTAAGTGGTGTTACAGCAGCAGACGAAAAGAGTGAGGAAGAGCAAGAGAAGGCTTAGGCCGCACTGCGCGACCCGGTCCGGAGGGAATGGGACCCGGCAGGGTGGAACTTAAAGAGGTCAACGCGCTGTAGATTGGGAGGAGATAAGTCGGAGCGTCGCCGAACACGACGGACCTGCCGGGCAGGCTTCAAATAACTCCACGCAAACGAAGCTCGCGCGGAATGACGAAACCCAAACACCTCTCTGGATGAAGCGCAGAGGAAACCGAGAGCTTTGTGCCGAGCTCGGCTTTTGGAACGAGAGAAAAAGCGCAAAAGCGTCATCATCAGCCGGTGTCTCCGCTTCATTTACCTTGACAGGGATAAATCTACACGCATTAGACGATGCCATGATTTGTAACGGCTGTTTATGCAGGTTATGAAACAAACAAAATAAACAAGCCATTGCGGTGCAAGTTTACCTGTGCCAACGAGTGATACCTGCGAAGCAGCCAGATCACAAACAGCACGAAAATGCTGGAGAGAGATGAGAAGGACAACAGTGAGATGAAGCTCAAAAACTGTGGCGGGTTTGGGCAACACATTATCTTACTACACCTGTACAATAAACCACTGCCTTCACTTTGACTTCTGCAATTCATTAGCCATAAAAATGACAACTGAAAATAAATAAAAACCTGCTTAAACTCAAAGAAACCCTGTTTGCCCATCATCACTGTATTAACAAGCATCTTTATTGATTTTTATTAAAGTTTAAAAAGACCTTGCAGAGTTTTGATGTGAACACATAAATGTATCATCACATAATAATTATTTCAAAAAAGTGTATTTTTTAAATACACTTTTACTTAAAAAAAAAAAAAAAAAAAAAATGCTGCCGAGGTGAAATTCTTTTCCCGAGCAATTGCAAATCTTGATGCGAACAAAGATAATCAAAGAATGTTTCACATGACTGAATTATGCTGACCCACTTTTCTGAAGGTGGCATTTCGAAACAAAAAGCAGACAGAACAAACCGTGAAATCACGCAACTGATAATTTTTTAACTTTGTGGAAGTATGCTCAAGATCATAGTACAAAGTTTTAAAGAAGCGCAAAAAATATTTACCATCCTACTAAAGAGACGGTTCCTGTGGCACGTTTGACTGTCAGGATCACCACCTGCAACAAGGCACATTTGCAAGATGACTCGGGGATGTTTTTGTTGAATACAAGGGCAGTTTCTCGTACAGAGGGTAGTAATAAAAACACTGTCATCATTTTAATCATATGTTTAGAAGTGACTGGGTTGTGCGCCAACTGTCATGCTCGTCTTTTACATGCAGGTGAGCGTGACTGGGGGAGCACAACAAAATGGAATTTGCTGATTAGCACCTTAAGGTGTTTCTGAAGTCACCTCTGAAATGCATTTTGAACATGTAATAAAACACGTCGGCCTGTGACAGCTGAGCGAAGTGAGAGAAGAACAGAGAAGGCTCGCGTGGCACCGAGGCCGGAAACCCGACACTCGACAAAAAGCTCCTCCAAGAAGAAATTGATCTTAGAGAGACAAGCTAGGCAAAGGACAACAAAATGAGAGGAATGCAGAACAATCGGCGTTGCCGCTGAAGACAAGGTCACGCATTCGTCTCCTTGGAGCGATCAGCAGACATTTAGTGATCAATTTCCACAGAGAGGACAGCAGTGTCAAGTGCTGGCCTACATAAAGCAAAACTAGAGCAGAAAAAAAAGGGGAAACAAATTTTTCTTTTTAGCCTATGGACACACTTTGTTTATAATCTTTTTTTTTTTATAAGTTTGTTGTGCTGTAAAGTGAGAGATCAGGATTAACCCCAAATTGTTCGGTCGATTGAATTGATTGATCTCTTTTTAAATGTATTTTTATTCTTATTGCTTAGCTTCAGTGGAGGCAAGAAAATAAAAATAGAGGGGAGTTTAACAAGCTCAGTCAGCATTTAGCCTCCTCCAGAAATGCCAAGTCATGACTGTTTATTCTTTGAATGATACGCAAATCCAACTAACTGTAGGGCATAGTTATCAACAGCAAATACTGCACATTAAATGGCCCTTAAGTCTGACAAGGCAGCAGAAAGGATGATGAGGCCATCTAGGCTATATATGTAACATTAAAAACAAATAGATGAACAGTCTGCATAATTTCAAAATGGCAAGGCTGGTTGCTAGATAGTATTCTAAAATGCAGACACTTTCAATTTGTTATGACATAAGACAATTTAATGAGCTAAATCCCACAATTAAGATGCTGGAAACGTAACTGATTGTCTATCTGCTAATCAAGTCATTAAATAATGACTAATTGTTCAGCCCTAGCTGACAGAGCAGATGTGTCATCATACAGTGCACCTATTCAGAGCACTATCAGCTATCACAAAGTTCTCTCAGCTCCATAAAGGTAAATGCAATTGATTTTCTAGAAGTGAAAGCATAGTATAGTAGTTGTAGAAGGTCAGAGGAAGCAACTTAATATAGAAACAAACCTTCAAGTAGGCTGGGACTAGGTCGGAGGTGTACATATGAAAGGCTGGTCAGTAGGGACCCAGTTTTGAGGAAGAAGTAGCAGTTCGGACAGGATGGGGTGGCATGAGCCAAATGACACAAGAGCCACCCTCACAGTTAAAGGAAAGAGTGGTGTTCCTGTTGAATCTCTACCCTTACACATGTCATTACTTTGCACGTATTATTAACCTCTGCTGCAGACTTGATCATTTCTGGAAACCACCAAGTTTTCACATCAATGAGTGCCATTTGTGCAGGACAGTTAAAGAAACTGTCGTGAATAAGTGTCAACAAAAATAGGGAATTGGGAAAACAACGTTTGAGATGTGACTTCGTTTCATCATTGTTATTTGATAGAAGATTTGCAAACAACACTAATCGAGCATCCCTGTTTTTTATTCAACGGGCTGGAACTCGAATTCGAAAAAACATTATTTAGCAACGATGGTAAATATGTATTTGTTTCATAAAAAGACAGACGAGTTCGGCATTAAAGCAGCCCGTGCTTAAAATTGTTCACTAAATTGACCATTACTTCAAGTAAAATTAGATTCCAAGTCTGTTATATTAACACTCACAGTACACAATACCCGCAGAGCTGCTTGCACGTCAAACAGTTATCAGTTGTGCTTGGAAAACATGTAACTGCGAAGACGCCCAACTCACAGCCTAACTAATCGCAATTAAAAAAAATGCAACGTTAAGGTAAACGTTGTTCAGCTAAATTGCCACTTAGCAAAACATATACAGTATCATGCTAAGTGCAGTGGGCCGACGGCTACTTACGCATCGATAGTCCTCTGAGTCCGTATTAAAAAATATGCACCGTGACTCGTTACTCGTTGCCTTTAAATTTTCATCAGTCATTTTGGTGTTAATTTATGACAATTTTGTTTACCCCACCTTTTCTTTGCTATTGCTTTTTAGCATCTCATATACTTCCGGTTTCTACGGTGAGCAAAATGGGACAAAATGTACCACACGCTGTTACTACGTAATCGAATGGTTGCGGTTGAACACCCCTAACTTGATCGATTCTGGCAAATCTTTCATATAATACAAACATTTAACATACGTCAACCACTTACATGGCAATGATATTCATAATGTGATGAATACAAGTAGGTTTTCATTTAAAATTCCCAGAAACACACAGCTGCTGCAGGTTTTGGTGTTGGTTTCAGTAGGTCTCGCTTATCTGTCGCATCAACACTTTGATGTTTCAGGTATTTGAGCTAATGTTATCTTTGTTTTCATAAACAAGCGGCATCATTTACAATGAAATGGAGTCAAGCATGTAACCTTTGTCCTATATGTGACATATGTGCATTGCCATTAGACGAGCTGAATGAGAGGAATTTGCAAGGTGTGCCTCTTGAAAGCTGTTGTAGGAATGTTACCCTCACCAGGGATTCCACAAAAGTTTGTTTTTTTCCTTTAAAAAAAAAATCAGATATGTCAAAATTTTCAATCTCTATTTGCTTGTTGAGGAAAGTGGGCGCTTTAAGTCAAATTTGAAACCATACATTTGAATTATGTTTTATTAATCTATTATTTTACATTCTAGAATTCACTTAGTTTTGTTAGAACACAATGTCCTCATGGATTCTTTGTCCATGTTTATGGGTTTCTGTCTTTTTCCTGCTGCATAATTAGGTAAAATCGTTTTAACAAGAGAAAAAGGTATGATACTGTGTGTGTGTGTGTGTGTGTGTGTGTGTGTGTGTGTGTGTGTGTGCTGGTGACAAATAGTGAGAGAGGTGAAAAGCTAACTATTATGACACTGAAACTCGCTCTGCAACCTTTTGTCTTGCTGGCCACTTTGGCAACCGTCAGTCTCTAGATCAACAAAGGTGTAAATCATTTCTTTTTCTTTTTATCGCTTGACGGGTATTACATAAAAGTACGCGTCCACATTTTCAGTTGTAGTTTTCAAATAAATAAGCAGGTAACACCAACATATTGAGAATAACTGGTTTCTTTGCATCGTTTGTTTTTATTTTTACTCTGCAGAATGTTTTCGTTACAATGTGCAGACTTGCTGCACAGTGCACACAATTGCTTTGTTCCATAGCTCAGCAACTGCAATGTTGACATGGCATCGCCCAAATTGTTACCGCATTTGACAAGCATTACAAACATGCAAAAGCTATTTGGGTGTGAATGAAATAATCTTAACAATGCCAACATGTCACTTGCACAATTTTAAAGTTGAGTCCTAGTTTAGGTACATTGGGAACTGACCATTGAACCCATTTCTCTCCTTTAATCTCACCCTTCACTGATATATTGTTGCTATTTGAAGAGAAACTATGGGTAAATTGTAGAAGTGAAATGATTTTACTTTCCTTTTTGGTTTGATGCCAGCATGGTATCAAAAGCTACTGAGCTCATTTGGCTGAATTTACTGAAAACACAGATGATCCAAAAAGACAAATAATCCCCTTCCCAAGCAAAACATGAACATTTAGTGTCCTGTGTTTATCTTTATCTTAGCCACATTTTTATCTTACTGACCACATTATGTAAACAATACAATGGCTGGAAAACAGAGCTGAGACCTGTTTTCTACTGTTGAAGGAAAAGGAAGTATTTGAATCCTAGGTTCCGCTAAACTGGAGAAATGACTGAAACAGTAACTGGCCTCTATAGTGTAAAGGATGTAAGTGTTGTGACTTCATTTCCTACAGTAGTCAAACTCAATAAAGAATAATACAAGACAAAGTGAAGTATATTGATACAAAAAAGTTGTATTTCAACAAATATTTTGAGTACAAAAATTCTGCAGAAGGTTCGTACAAAAGCATTTTGCATTGTTCAACAGATGGATGACAATTGTAAATAAGGGACAACAATGACAATAGAGCATCTTTATAGAAAAACCTCATTACTCTCTATGCAGATGAGTCACTAGCCCATTCTGGTTCATTGGCCATGTAGGACAGTAGGAGATCATGGGCAGCTCAGCTGTACAGTAAAGCATCTGCCTCCTTCCATACAGGGACAATTTAAAGACACACACACACACACAATACCATCAGGTTTGGAGGGAGTGCCGGTCACACACACACAGACAGACACATTCATCTGGACACACTGACATCATCAGTGTCAGACAGAGGACGCTGAATCTTTTGTCAGTATTCCCCCCACGCTCTCCCTGGCGGGATGGGGCGGTGAGGGGGGCATCCAGACAGCAGGTCCTGTGTGGTTCATTCAGTTCACTCCCCTTCCAACTCCAACTCTGTAACATCTCCGACATAGAGCGCTAGGACATGATTCCTTTTTTACACATTAAATAGAATTTTAAATAGGTTTCTCTTGTGTATTGCTGAGGTTCACGACGCTTTAGGAGTGCGAAACAAGGAAACATTTGGCATTCGCGCACGACTCGTGACCTCGCGCGTGATCAACATATTCCACAGTCCACACCACAGAGCAGAGCGACACCATTTAGGGGCCGGAGAGAGATGTTAGCTGCCATATCGCCTACCATTCAAACGTTCATCGCGAGTTTTCATCGGTAGCAGCAACAACAGTAGCAGCAGCAACGACATGGAGGCCTATCCAAAGTTCAGCCAGTTAATAGTTAGATATGTAAAAAAAACAACAACAACAAAGCCTGAGTGTACAAGTTTGTGAGGGGCCCTCTAAAGTTCTACTGGCCCCATCCTGCGATGCCGATCTCCTTCGTGTAGCGCCTGGTCAGCGTGTTGGCCTGCAGCGTCAGCTTGGACAGCACACCTTGTAGCCCGACGAGGTGGTACTGGAACTGCTTCTCCAGGTCGGCGTCTTCCTCCTCATCCTCCTCATCCTCGTCCGAGGACGACGACGAAGACGCGGTGGACGCCGAGGAGCTGGTGCGCGTCACCTTCATGCTCTCCTTGCACCTCTCGTCGGCCGCCGCGCACCTCACGCCCCACTCGATGTCCTGGCGGATGGACTTGAGGAGCTGGTAGTAGCTGTACATGTCCCCCTCGTCCTCGTCCACCTTCAGGGAGGCCAGCTGCTTTTCCTCCTCCAGCGGGACGTCCCGCAGCATGCTGGGCAGCAGGATGGTCTGGTCCATGTTGTTGACGGCGCCGATGAAGCGGTTCATGGCGTTGAAGAGGGAGTTCTTCTGGTTGGGGGAGTCCTGCAGCTGCTGCATCATCATCATCGTGGTGGTGGTGGTGGTGGTGCTGATGGCTGGTAAAGGAATGACGCTGGCTGGCTCTGGGTTTTCGCTTCCCCTTGAATGAGCGCCCCGCTTTAATTCCGGGGATGATCGGCTTAAAGAGCTGGTTTGTGATGCTGTGCAGCGGAGGGCGGGTGGGGGTTGGCTGTCCCGTCAATCAGGGCGAGCTTCGCTTGGTGCCTTCTGATGGTTGGTGCCCTTCTCTTGGTTTCCTGCTGTCGGCGGCAGGGTGGACTTTTATACAGTCCTGTGCGGGGTGGCTGGGAGGCGGTGCCGCAAACCTGTTTGGCGAGTTTCTGTAACCAGACCCAGATGACCTGAAATAGCACAGCATGCAGACAGAAAAGGGGGTTGGCCCATTTACACCCGGAGGAGTGCCTTGAAAATTGACAGCTAAGGGCATTTCACGTTTGTTTGTTTTTTCTGTGTGTTAAAAGAATTCTTTAAAAAAAAAAAAAAAAAAAAAAAAAAAAAAAAAAAAGGCAGCGACCGACCGCCTGAATAAAATATTAAACGCACCATAATGCTCCGTGCTAACTACGCAGTTTACATGGGTTAATGTCCAGAAACGTTACCTTTTTCATGCGCTGCAAGCCGCCTTCCGCGAGATTTTTTTTTATTATTATTATTATTATTTATTTTTTTTAGCGAGAAATCGCCTTTCGATTAAAGTATCGCCGGTATGACGCCACCACTCCCCGCATTCAGTTCCGATGAGGCAGGCAGGCAGGATCAGCAGGGCGAGGCCTGACCGAGCGGACCGGTTTCATGAATATTAATAAGCAATGCCATCGGCCCATCGCTTGGTCTCTCGGCGGAGCCAATCACAACGGCGCAAACGTCCTATCGAGGCGGGACATAGGGATGTTTGACCTATGGCGACGCCGCTGCCGCTGCCCAAGCAACATGTGGCTCATTGCTTTTCTCCGTTTCCTCTCCTTTCAGTGCGGAGAAAGGCAACTTTTCACATCAGGCAAACGATTTATCAAATTATGATATTTAACGTATTTCAGCACAGAAAACTAACTTGGCAGGGGTTATTCAAATCCATCCTCTTATCTAAAATGCATTTTTAATGATTGTTATAATACCAGGGTGTCCAGGATATGTTCTGTTCACTTCCTGTCTGTCCTGATTTTTTTTTTTTTTTTTTTTTTTTTTTTTTTTTAATAACGCGATGAACCTTTTTCAACACTTTTCTATCCATACAGAAGAAGCATTCTTTAAATGCATTTAAATCTTTGCATTGATTACAGGTACCATTTGAGTATCTCGTTGCAGGTTTTCGGCAAATCCAAATATGGTCACCTGATGTAATATGATTATTCTCCCTATTTTATCTAAATGTGTCATTGTTGTTGTTAATTTTTAATGACACGTTATGTCTTCTTAATGGTAGAATTTTATTCAACACCAGCTTGTACATAAGGGTATTTACAACCTTTAGATTGAGATGTTCATGAGGAATACATAGTATTGATCACATACTAGAAAAACACAAAACAACACAAAGGTATCCCACATTACTAGTGACAGGATATATGCAAAAAATAATAAATAATAATATAATATAAAGTATAAAGCACCTGTCATAGGACATTGCAAGAAAGTTCCCCAGTTCTTTGTCACAGGTGTTTGTTTTTCCCTTTCGATACCTACGCACCGGCCAGTTTCCCACCAGTGATGGTACCAAATGTTCCCACACTCGTAGCTTCGGGTAAACAGGGGGTGACCACCACCCAGAAATAGCCCACTGTTGCCACTTAAAACAGTATGTGGGGTTGTTGGGAGTTTCAGTGTGAAACCTGAAGCTCAGTAAACACTCCTGGTCAAACTGAAACCATAGAAACATGTTTTTCACCGCTAACCAAAAAAGGGTGTCCACCCGCCCGCTGTCAATTAAAACTGGTTTGATTGACAATGAAGTTTCAAGGCAGCCACGTTGCCTAATGGTTGAGACTCGCATGAATAATAGAACAAGGAGGGAGAGGAGCCCAGCCTTGGCATAGCGAAGAGAGGTAGTTGGCACTCCATGCCCTTCGAGACATTCCCATGTGCACACTTTGTTCTAGATACACACGTGTGAATCAGAGTACAAAAATTGTTGCTCAACTAGAAGGGGGAGAGGGAGATTATTGACGACAGAACTTGACAGTCTTGTTTGTCTCTCTAAGCCTCAGCGCTACTTCCGACTCCTCTCAGTTTTTATGCGCTAGCAGAGCCTTCCTGTCGTCCTCAGAGTGTGTTGTTTTCTTAACTGCAGCACATCTGTCTTTTCTAATACTATTGTCAAAACCAGTCAAATATTACTTGTAAACGAAATCACATGAAGACAGTCAGTCGGCAGACAAAATGTTGATGTCTGAAAAATAAAAATATTATTGGATTATAACCACTGGAGCATGGACTAATAAAAGGGCGGGACAAATTGGACTAAATTTTTTACTTTAAAAAAAAAAAATACATTTGCACTCCTAGTTTCATATTGACATTAATGTACTTTAATTTCCCCCGAGGTTTTTGTGTGTAAATTATCCTCCAATATGCGCAGAAGCGCTACTTCAGAACGAAACCATGTCCTTTAAATAGTTTAGGGACACAGTAGCTGGGTACATGTTACATAATTGTCACCAAGGGGTCGAGTCACCATCCCTCTCGGCCTCAATCCCACTCAGTCCTAAATCTTCCCCCGGGGGCGTGAGGCTACGTGCAGAATCCTGTTAAGAAAATAAGCAGGTCAGCGGAACAAATGCACGAGTCGGCGCTGCAGCAAAGATCAGATGGTTGCAGGAGGTGGTTTATGCTCTCGCAAAACAGTGCTGTCAATCACCCCGTCGCCTTGCTCTATTCTTCCTTTGGAGCTCCTTCCACTTGTCAGAGGACGGACTGTTCCTCAACGCAAGCGCCAACACCCGCATCCGTTGGAGAAAGTTTTTTTTTTTTTCTGTCCTCCGACTGTGTGTCATGTCACGAGCAGAGCTCTCGCGGATTATGCCGAGTGTCATCATCTTCTCTGCTCTGGGCTTGAAGGAGTGAGAGATGGGAAGGAGGCGGAGGAGGGAGAGGAGAGGAGAGGGAGGGAGGTTGAAGGATGCCGCGGCCAGGAGCGGCTCGATTGGGAACCCTGTTAATTGTCATCACGGCTGCAAAGTGTGATGCAGGGGTGTCCCGCTTCAGCAGGGAGGCTGCAGCGGGAATTAGAACAGCGGCGTCAACAACCCCACAATGCTATGGCAGGGGAGGACAGGAGGAGCTCAACTATGTTACTTTATAAGGTAGCAAATGAGGCATCGCTGTGCGCCGGGGAAAATAGACCTCATCATGTTGATGCTGCCAAGTCGTCTCTGTCATGAACCTAACAAGTCTAATCTGATCTAATCTGATGCCATTTGAAAACACATTCCATCCACCCCGAGCCACACGAGCCACTTACTGGAATGATCTGAGGATGGTAATTATTACTAAAACAAATTAATATCCCGATAAGCAGCAATTAATGTAGCACATCGGACCGGCTGCATGGCGTTGAAACGGCTCTCCAAGCCCCAACTTTCCTCTTCACAGCAAACATAACAGCCACGGCAGCTCATTAGTTTGTCTAAACTCTGGGAGATTATTTATCAAGGAGGTGTTTTCCTCTGACCTGGTCAGGAGTTTAGGTTTTAAATTAGACGGCTCATTTGGAATACATCAAAGTTGGCACACTTCTGTATGAGGATGTTTTAACACACCAGCAAAGTTGGCTTCGAGTGGATGTCGTACAAAGACAGAGCCATTTACACGAGATTTCATGCTGTAAGATGCTTGTACTAAAAAGAAAGAAGATGTTGAGGTCAGCTCCTTGACGATACACTAGGGTTTTGTATTTCCAATAATAAGGCCACCAAAGGAAATTTCTCCATCTCAGTTTATTATCCTTGCCATCTCATACTGGATTTCAGCTAAAGATTTCAAGCTTATGTGAAACCCATATATGAGGGCATTTGATCTATTGGCAATATCACGACTTGAGCTTAAAATTAATAAAAGAAGGGTAAATCTGGACAATCTTGCAGCAAGTGGACCAGCACCACTTTGAGAATGCCAAGTAAACCGCCTACACCGGCCCATCACAATCACTTCCCAATCACTTGTCCAGCCTGAGCAGATATGGCAGATGTTACATATTTTCTATAAAGCCTTAGCTCTGTCCAGAAGGAGCAGCGCAAACTTTGACAAACTGCCTCGAGTCGTGTCACTTGAGTCAGCGCCTGCTGGGCCTGAAAACCACTAGGTGAAAAATTGGAAAGGTCTGGAAGCGTGGAGTCGGGAGGAAGTGGGCTTACTGTCACACATGGCATGAGTTAGTCGGCGGGACCGGATGGTTTTTACTGGAGCGACATCATGCAAATTTGCATGCTGGGGCCCAACAAGCAGGGTTCAATTTCTAAACCAGAGCATAAAATATTGCTTTTTCAAAAAACAACTTCCTACTGTGACAGTAAAATGAAAATCTGAAAAGTACATATTTATCAATGTATGTTTGATATAAATAAAAAGCTAATGTTTAATAATCCGGGTGGGATCCAACCTACAGAGTGTGTGAGTTTCAGTCACACACTCTCTTTCAGAGTCAAATTCAAATTCACCTGATTGCTGCCGTTAACGGCCTTCAAAGGCCAAAGTTTCACCGATACCAATGATGATGTGCGTAAAAAAAAAAAAAAACCCTTTACCGCAGCCTCACTTAAATTCCTCATACGGACTTGCCACTGTTAACAATTTCATGTCATGGGGATGTCCCTGTTCTATATTTTTAAGTTACTGAACACTGTACTTTCCACTCCTGTCACATTTGCCAACCGTCCACTTGATAGATTACAGTATGGAACTTGTTATTTGTAGTTGTGTTAACTTAATATTGAGCCATTCCATGACAATTAAGTTATGGTTGTTTTTCTCCTCATTCGTTCTGTGAAACAGCCTTTACACATGCAAACTTATCTGAAAGCTCCATTATATATTGCGGCAAGCAAAATATAGACTAATGAATATCTCAAAGCAGCAATTAGTGGAGCACATCGGACCACTGTATGACGCTGAAATGGCTCTCTAACCCCCGACTTTCTTCTTTAACACAAACATAACAGCTGCGGCAGCTCATTAGTTTGATTTTTTTTTATGAAGGAGTTTTTCTTTGACCTGGTCAGGAGTTTAGACTTTACATTAGGCTGATTTGCAGTAGTTCTTACACTTCGGTAAGACGTTTTCACACACCATTGATGTTGGTAGTTGCTTCAAGTGGATGTCTTACGAAGGCAGAACCATTTATGTGAGATTTCATACTGTAGGACGCTCGTAAGAAAGAATGCTGAAGGAAAGAAGACAGTGAGGTCAGACCCTTGACAAGACACAAGGATTTTTTTTCCAACAATAAGGCCACCAAAGGAATTTACTCCATCTCCGTTCATTGTCCGTGCCACTCTATACCGCCACAGAAACACAATGCTGTAACCTGCATTTCTTTTAACCCGTATTGTTATTCGAGAGCTTGTGTGGTTCTTTCACAAACCCCTCTGTGTTTTGCATTGTTGACTTGCACGCCCTTAATGCCCCGGCGTGTGACTGACACTGACATGTCACTGCGTACGTGCTGACTTGTTGCAGTTGAGAAGGTGGAACGTACCGAGCTGTGACAGCTCAACATTTGAGGAATCCATCCAGCTTTCACCTCCACCGACTCAGTATTCGCTCCAAGCCTTGAAGGCCAACTTCTCCCACCTGTGTTAGCTCAAATCTCATTTCCGCTCGAGGCGACGCGGAGGCTCGAGGCCACATTAGCCGGACGCCCCTCCAATCTGCGCCGCCGGTGGTGAACGTACCACGCTCGGTGGCGTCTTTTAAAGAGCACGTGGAACACAAAGATGAATGACACATCCTTGTACCTGCCAAACACTTCTATCTTTTTTTCAAAAACATACTGCTGTTTCTATGACAATGTAAAATCTCTACAACTTGACATTTGTGAATTTGTATCTAAAAAAGTCACTTATTATTCAAAGGAACAAAAGATGTAAACGGCCGTCTGAGTAAACACAACACATAGTTGGATTTAGAGGCGAAGCTGCAACGTTTAGGGGCGCCGTGCAGCCTCGGTTATAATTGGACTGGCTGCAGGTGGAACGTGTGTGTCTGTGCGCTGCTCAAATCGGGGGCTTTTGTGTGTGTGTGTGTGTGTGTGTGTGTGTGTGTGTGTGTGTGTGTGTGTGTGCGTGCGTGCGTGCGTGCGCGTGCCTGAGTGAGTAATAGCGCTTCCCCGGTGGATGCCTCCCTCCAGCCTACAACCCATTAAGCGTATTCGGGAGGCGGAGGCGAACGGAGGATGGGATGGGGTGTGTGTGTGTGTGTGTGTGTGTGTGTGTGTGTGTGTGTGCGGGCGGGCGTCTATCTCTGTGTGTGTGCGTACGCCTGTCTGTGCGTGCCTCCCTGTTCTGTGTGTGTGTGTGTGTGTGTGTGTGTGTGTGTGTGTGTGTGTGTCAGGGAGGGAGGGGAGGAGGGACTGGAGGAAGGGAAGGAAGGGGGTGAGGGGGGAGGATTGCAGGGCGCGGAAGCCAGCGGCACGCACGCTCCATTAGCGGACCCACTGCCGCGCCGCTCTGCCGCTAATTTGCGTAACGAGATTGGATCAAGGCCGGTTAGCGGCGCGAGCTCCCCGAGTCTCGCCGAGACTCGCCGAGACTCGCTATCGCGTCTCTCCGCCGCTCTGCCGGCCGTGTTCTGCAGCTCGGAAGCCCATAACGGCGGCGGCGGCGGTAGAAACCGGAGAAAGACGAGGAGGGACGCGCGCGCGCGCGCGCGTGTTATTTTACCTCCCACACATACGGCGCACGCAAGTACTGGCTCCTCAGAGTTCCGTTTTCCGGTGGTACCGAAGCGCCCCCAAGTGGACGACGAGAGAAAAACATCCCGGGAGCAGTATAGGAAAAGGTTGCAATGTTCAACTTTTTTCAATTAGGATAAAATAAACACCCGATTAATAAAGTCCACCTTATTAGTGTTATCGGTGCATCTTCATCATTTTGCACAACACTGTACAACTGCGTCCGTAGCCTGTCAGTGAACTCTGAATAATACGAAAAGTCTTTTCCTGCAGGGAGCATTTGATGCAAGCATTTAATGCCAGTTCTTTTCAATTTACTGCCACACACTGGTGTGAATATTTACGTCTCTGTTGTAGGACTACTGCCTTGTTCAAACTAAAATTAATTCTTCCTGTCACTAGCTGATAATTATTGTGATGACTGTTGGGAGCCAAAACAAAGACTTTTACAGCTAATGATTAAAAATAGATGAGATGCATACCACAAACCCGTTTAAAACGTAATGAAAGCACCCTGGTAAGTCAGAGAACACTTCAAGATTTCCAGTCAGAGGCATTTTGTATCTCACCCGTTGCTAAAATGAAATGAAAAACAACCAAACAAAACTGTTACTCTTTATTTTTATTGATAGTAAGACCACTGATGGTGACTTCGTCAATAGCGGACAGCAGGGTGTGAATCGTTCTAAGTGCAGAGGGACCCCATGTGTAAGCAGGATGGTATTACAATTTAGTATTTACACGACAATATCAGTCTAAGGAAGAAAATCAGTTTCATCATTGGAAAATCTACATTCACTAAATAGATTTACAGCTGGAAATGAAAATAATACTGACAAAAAAGGGAAAACACAACAGAAACCACAAAATCTAGAAGCTCTCTCTCTCTCCCTTACACACACACACACACACACACACACACACACACACACACACACACACACACACACACACACACACAAAGAAAAAGACAAAAACAAAATCACTTGGTGAAAGTGTAAACCTAATGCCAACGAAACCATAATTAATAAATATACAGCAAAATATTCAAAAAGATACAATTTGCACAACAAAACATGAGCCACAATTTTTTGTTGCTGTACCAGTGCGATATTTTTCCCTGCAAACTAGAGAACAGAAACAGATCAACAGCACAAAGTGCTGCATCAAAACTGTGACACAACATTTATTCTGAGTAGCATATTAGAGAAACATTACATCATATAAAGTACATTTCCCATTAAGTATCTACAGGTGATGATGATCCACTCGGTAGGATATCGTAAATACTGCAGGGTATTTTTTTTTTTTTTGCAACTCTTCATCAGCTTCTGTCACTTTAACATCAAGTTTGAGTTTTATTACTCCAGAGAAAAGCAATTCACAGGCTAAAGTTAGTTTGAATTCGAGCGTAACAGGTGCGAGGAAAAAGAGCGTTCGACTGACCTCTAGTGGTTAGAAGCCTGTCAGCAGCCCGGATAGCGGCTCACTAGACCAAACCACAAACCTCAAACAGTGATCTCAGGTACACACAATGCAACACCACCAAATCTTTCCACTGTGGGGGGATCAGATGAGATGAGTACAGACTCTCGTGTAGTGGGATTGATTTGCCTCTTGGACAACTTTAGGCAGCATTTAAAACATTTTGTTAGATGGCTGTTATCATTTTTAAATAAAAATCCCCCCCCAAACAACAACCCTCTCCCACGCAGCTACAATCTGAGATTACATCTGATAATGAGGCGCGTCACTGTTGGTACCTTTGAGGAGAAACTGTCTGATGCCGCGCTCTGTTTCCCCCCCCGATTTGTATGATTCATTCCACCTCGCTGCTGTCTGAGATGAGAGCAAAGTTTGCCAGCGCCGCCTTGAAGCGTGGCCGTTTCCATGCAGCCGCGGCGACACGGTGTTCGCCAAATGAACTTGGCAGATGATTTAAAGCCGGAGAGCCTCACTCTGCCAAATCATCAAAAACTGCATTTTTCTCCCTCTTTTTTTTTGAAGCCTCATTATAGAATTTCAATTAAAACTGAGTTTTGTTGTTAACACCATAGTACTCCTCGGTTAAAGGGAACCAGTGTTGCATCACTGCTCTTGTGGTCGATCACAATTTATTTTAAAGCATAAAAATAAATGTTTTACGAAACTTCTCTATTAAGTCCAGTTAGTGGCTGTAGAGGGGGGACAAAGTGGATTGTTTTTTTTAGAGTATTGGAGAAGACAGACAGTAAACTCCCATTTTCTTAAAAATGCACTTCCTTGTCAAATAATCCAAGACGATAATGATTCTCAACCTAAATCTTAACAAGGTGTATATCTCATAAACTGCTAATTAAAACCAGAAGATCAAAAAATATTGTGCCTCGTCTACAGGTAAAAAATATTATCTCCCACGTCTCCTGTTTTTCTCACCTTTAACCATTTTCCCTTGTTTTTCGTACAAACGTAAAACTGCCTCGGTACGCGCGCTTCGGTTCACAAAATGCCACAACCAGGAAATATACAATGGTGAGCGACAGCAAAGTCAAAAGCAAGGAAAATAAGTACACTCGTCTATTAAACTGTTATTCGTCAAGCTTCAGTAATGTAATTCTGTACAAAGATGCGCAGTGGTCCTGCGGCGGATGGTCGGCGAAGCATGCTGCGACTGACCCGAGAAGCCCGGTCGCACCCGCTCAACCTGTCCGAGGCCATCGAACCTCGACAGGCTCCGGCGCGAGTCGGACCCTGCTCATCTGAGATGAGTGCGAATGAAACGGGGGCTAGGGGGTCGTCTGGGGAGCCGAGCGGCAGGCGTGGAACGTTGGCGGCGTGACGACAGCAAGTCGGGGAATGACGCTTTACAGTAAGATACATGAAGATATTACACTGAGATCACAGGCAGAGAGACAGAGGGAGGGTAAATTCCGATACAGGCGTGTGAGAGTGTTTGGGGGGAATTTACTCTGGTCGGGTTTGCCAAGGCTCTTTGCATTTTTCTTCTCTTCATCTCCCTGAAAGGACAAAACGAAAGAACAAGAGTGAATTGAACGAATCCTGCGGCTTTGTCACGTGTACTTTGCAAACAAAAGCACAGGCTTAAAATCCTAGGCAGATTATGCGCAGCGTGTGGAGAATTTTATTTCATTTCATTTTTTCAACATAAGAACATCTTTTCCGTCACCCTTTGGAATAATCTTGCGTATCCATCTGGTAAAGAGCCCGTGGAAAATGTCTGGAGCTTTCGAGGTGAGTGGGAAAAAAAAAATCCCGGCTTGTGTCTATCACATTAAAGGCAGATCAATCAGATTATTCACAGGCTGTTTAGCCAAGCATCAGCTCCCTGTTGGCGTGAGCTGGAAACCCCAGATGTGCCTCGCCGCCGGTTATTACCTAAAAACTCTTCCCGAGAGCAATTTGGGAGTGAAGTGAAAACTATCTTTTCTGCTCAGAAGAGATTTTGCTGCCGTTCGCAACGTGAAAATTGCCATCCAGTCGCGACAAAACTGCGCAACGCGTGCAGAGGGCAGTTTACTCATTGCTTCCTTTGCCATCTTCCTCTGTGGTTTTAAAAAGACAGCTTTCATCAGTCACTTCTCGCTTTCCCCACAGCTAAAAAAACAAAAAAAAGGAAGCTGATTCGCTAATGGAGCCAAAGGCCGCAGACACGTTCTGCTGGTGGTTGCAGAGATGGATGGTTGCACCACTCAAGTCTCTTCTACCATCTCCAGGTTGCCTGGTTATATGCATTTGGTTTTAAAAAGCAACAACACCCAACCTTTCTTTTTTTCAAACATTTTTTTTTTTGCTTTTCAGCAACCGATGACAGAAACATTCCGCTCTGGAGACGTTAATGCTCCGCCAGACGGCCGGATGCTATTTTTGCCCCGGAGAAAAACGATGCACATTCGCCATCAAAGCAGAGGGCGGCGGCGCTGAGCGGCGCTAAAAACACTCAGCGGCCGACCGTAATTGCGGGCGCGAAAAGTGCCATCCCCATCTGCTTGCGAACGCGTCCGGCTCGCAAGTGGCTGGTGTCGCGCGAGCGAAGGCCTCTCACCTGCCACGTCACGTCAGCTAGACCATCTCGTACTGATTGGCTGTGATGATCCTGGACAGGCAGCAGGCCAGCAACATGCCAATCACCTGACGGAGAGGAGAGAGAAGCACGTTTGGTTCCAAGTGTGGAACGGACCTTGAAAAACATTTAGTTTAGAATAATCCCAGGACAACAAAAACAATTATAATAATAATTGCAGCTCATTTCCATTAAAAGGAAAAAGGCCTGTGTAATTTTGAAATACAAGTGAGGCGATTTTTTTCTATTTCATGCATTGCTGTTATGTTTTTTGTTTCATTAAACATGGTGACTTGCAGAATAAATGAACGATGGCACGGCTCTCTACAGAGCGCCAGTGGCCCGATGGCACAGTGCCAAGCCTATGAATCCACATTTCAACCTCGCCTCTTTGTTGCCCATAAAAAGAAAAACGCGGCGACGGGATTTTGGATTTACAAGTCAGCCGAGCAGATGAATATCTATTTGGTATTTTGATAACCGCTGGGGAAAAAAGGCCCTACGAGGCGTTGCTTGCGCCCTGACCCACCCACAATAAAGGAGTAGATAAGTATAGTAAATGACATTTAACTTACGGAAAAGATTACCTGCTTCCCTTCGCCTTCAGAAAGACACATTTATTAAACGTCAGACCAAGCGGGTTAGACATGTTAGTACCCTGCAGACGGAAAAACTGAATGGACGATTCTGTAATGCTCTTCTTTGTATTCCATTATCGAACATTCTAGTGGTCTTAACAAATTGTTAATTACTTATATTTTATTTCAAATCTCCCTGGTAGACCTTTCTCCTTTTCTCCCTTATTTGGTCTTTTACATTCTGTATGTATGTGTGCATACGTGTTGGAACTATACTCTGTTTTATTTAAATAGTATAATTTCATTTCATTTTTAGCACTCCATCTAACATTCCATTTTAGTTGTGACAGACTGGAGATCGTGTGCGCAGTTTGACATCTTGTTAATGGAAATATTTGGAGACTATGTGCCTGTGAGTAGATACTGACACACTTATTTGTTGTCTAACGATGTTAGGATGATGACAGAGTGCATATTTTCATGTTTAGTAAAGTTTTGATTCCTTTTGCAGAATTGCTAATCATAGTTTGCTAAGTAGCTAACTTGCTAATTGTAGCTAACTACAGAGATCTGCTAGTTGAAATGATATAGCCTAGCCGTGTTCTTGAGTGTTTGAATGATGCCCACAGTCGATTTAAGTGACATTTGAATTATATGGAAATACTTAAAAGAGTTGATAGTGATTATATTTTGTTTGTATGTTTCACTACAGTTTCATAAAAACGTTTAGAGTGGATTCAACCACACTGTTCAAGGAATGGAAATGCAAGGAAATCAGTAAGTGTTAGTATATCTTTCCTATTGTGTTTAAAGTTCTCAAAAATAATGTATTTGACTTAATAATGAATTAATATTGACGGAATTTTCTTTGATTGTGAGCTGCAGAAAAGCAGAAAAGTGCTGCATATTATTGCTCTCCCAAAATAAAAAATAAAAATGCCCAAAAAACCCCCAAAAAACGCAGCGACATCGAACAAAGTCACAGTTGAACCTTTACCATTGTAGTGGTCTGTACGTTTATCGCTCCGTTGGATGAATATTTTTCCCCACCTGTGAGAAAGCGATCCCGAACGTCACTCCAGCGATGATGGCCATGTTGGTCTCTATGAAGGAGGTGACCAGTTCAAAGCAGCCCTGAAACACAGGCGGCAGGTTAGTGTGCAGAGGGTAAACGTTATGTTGGCACGTAAGGGGCAAGATGAAGATTGGTATCCGGGAGAGTATCTGAAGCGGGGGAGGGAGGAGGTGAGGCCGGTGAGAAGCACTCGGTGTGAAAACACAGGTCGCCAGGGGGGAAAATGCAACGCGACAGACCTGGTGGTAAACCTTGCTGGGGGCCACGGTGGCGTTGCGGAGGTCTTCAGGGTTGCAGTCGGACAAGTTGAAGCAGCAGGAGGCGGGAATGCCATTGGACGGGTAATAGATGCTACTGGACCAGCTGGTGTAGTTGTAGACGCCGCAGCAGCGCAGCTGAGGTCGCAGAGGGAGGAGACGGGAGAGAGACAGATGATGCGATGGAAATCGAACGCGAAAAACAAAAACTGGTCCGTTTATTTCTTTCACCAGTTTCTGAATCTGTTGTTTTCTTGAGCGATCGCTGCTTCTGACTGGTGAATTAAATCTTCGAACATGAGCATAAGGAACTCTTCTTCTTCATTGGTAATTATTCACATTATTAATAAGAGTGAACGTCTAATTGAATAGACCAAGTCATTAATATGTATAACCATATGACTGATTGCAACAAGTTTTAGAATAAGACGCTTATAAATGAATAGTTTAGTCACTGTTGCTTCAATTGTAATGGTCCCATATTATGATGTTTGTGTTCTTTTAATGCAAAGCACTTTGTGCTACATTAAAGTGGTTCACAAAGAATAAATAATTTGATTTTATTTGATTTGAAACAAGATCAAGCAAGATTTACTCCACCAATATTTTCAGGCAAAGTCATCTGTCAGTGACCTCCTAAGAAAAGAAAGTCCATCCTGTACTTATTTTTGCTTGCTTCACCTTTCTTGCTAATGCAAATTTAAAAAGCATTTATGAGGATGCCGTAAAATTAATTCAAATGCTACTGCTACGATACATTTTTTTAATCACACACTTGAATTTTTATTTTTAGACTTCGTCACGTCTCCTGGGGTTTGTTTTGCAAAGGATGCTTTAAAAAAAACGAATGACTCACCCTGCGCTGCATGTTGTCGACAGCGCCGCTCACTTCATCCTGGGCATTGTAGTTCAAGACCGCGTCGGTGTACGACCGGTAGAAGGTCCCCTTTATCTGCAAACGCACAAGCGTCATTGCCGCGCAAGCGGCAAAAACCACTGACATTTGGACCTCTCTTTTTGTGCATAACAGGCTGTTAAATCGTGTTTTGAACGCTGACCTCGTGGCGAAACACAAACCCAGAGATTCCGGCCACCAGCTCAGCGAGGAAGACGAGCGACAGGAACATGGCGTACTAGAGCGGGGAAAGAAAGAGGGACGGTGTTGCATCGTTTACACTCACGCGCACACTTGACCACTGTTAACCTAATAACCCCTTTAGCATTGACCACCCATCCTTCCATTCCATCCGCCCTTCCATCCATTCCATCCACTCATCAATCCATCACCCACACATCCATACTGCTATCCATCCATCCATCCATCCACCTTCCCACCCATCATCATCTATTCCATCAACTCATCCATCTATCCATCCACCCACCCATCCTTCCATCATCCATCCATCCATCTATCCATCCATCTATTCCATCAACTCATCCGTCCGTCTATCCACCCACCCACCCATCCAGCCATCCTCCCATTTTCCATCCATTTATCCACACACCCACCCATCATCCATCCATCCATCCATCCAGACCATCCATCCATCCATCCTCCCTCCGAGAGCCTCTCACCAGCTTCAGCATCCATGGGCTTCCTCTGCAGGTGGCGAAACATCCGAACAGGCCAAAAACAGTGATGACGGTCCCGGTGCCAATGAGGACATACGGGGCGTTGGTGGAGTTGTCGGCTATCAGAGAGATGTATGGGCCCAGCATCAACTTCCCCCATACTCCTACTGCCAGCAGGATGGCTCCTGTTATCTGGAGGGTAGACGGGACAGAATGAGTGTAACAGAAGACGCGCAGGGAACAGACCGAGAGCAGAGGACTCGCCTTCATCATTTGCACTTTGGAGAGAATAGAATTGACATGTATAGACGGTTGTTTTTAACGTGTCCACCTGATACATGAAAGGCTATGCAAGTGGCCTTGGAACTTGGAATGTGACTGGGGGAACTATCTGTCTATCAGGTTCAAGCAGATCAGCAGATTTTTCAATGTCAGTTGAACCACATGGTCGTTGACGAGGATCGACAACTTCTGTTCTGTGATGTATTTTGTACTAAAACGGGAAAGAATCAATCAGCGTGAATAGCTAGTGACACACTGACATACCACACTGTGGCTAGCTAGGTAAACTAGTTGTAGCCCCACTAAGCTCTGCTGAACTCCGTTAAGCATTGGATTTTTATTGACAGCTTGATGCCATACTGTGATTAGTTGAAATGCTAGTATGGAATGATGACTTCCCGTAACGCGGATTTCAGTTGTTGATATGAAAGAACACTAAGAAACTTTCTTTACATTGTTTAATTTCCAAGTGCATAATCAAGGACATACTCATAATAGGTAATATTAAAATAAAAATAATTCATATTAGATGTGAATCACCTCCCAGTGGTTTAAATTCTTGCCAAAGGAGTCGGGAGTTTAGTCTTATCTTCAACCATCTTCTTCATTCTTTGTATGGTCGTTCGTTTAAAAATCGCCGTCTATTTCTAAAGAAGCAGTCACCGCTGATACGCCTCCTAGTTTCCTGAGCAAGGCTCACAGTCACTTCCTGTAATTTCTTTTTCAACTTTTTTTTAGGAGGCTTTCAAGGGCAGTTACCAGCCTTTGCAACAACCAAAAGGTCGTCACAAGGAGTCCCAAGAGTCCCAAGGTTGTCTGAAAAATGCTTTCTTTTGGAGGCTGGCACAACAGATTAGCAGGATTTCAGAAATAAAATCTTAGCAAACCAGCTGCTGCACAAGGTTACGATGTTGAGGGAAGCGGGGGTGGGGATAATGAGGAGGAGGACGAAGGTGGAAGAACAGAGGAGAGCAATTAGAGTAATGACGAGACGGCAGACATGAGTGGCGAATTCATCCCGAGTGCTGGATAGCGATCGGCCGCTTTATGAATATGCCTGCGTGCGCACACACATAGACACACGCACACTAAAAAGGAGAAAAAAAGGGAGAGAGAAAGAGAGGGGATGCGTCAAAGGAACTCTTTGATCCGAGGCGAGACGCTTCCTCCTGTTGCGCCTCTCTTAGCATTTCAAATGAAGGATGCGGAAGAAAGGACGCCTTGTACGAGGCAGCTGAGGCAGCGTGTGTCTCAGCTGGGTATGTCTTGCGTTTGGAACGGCTGCTGATGATCTGACTGCGGCCAGGCCAGGCCAGGCGAGGCGAGGGGGGACCGATTCATTGTGCCCCTTGGCTTCCTCCCTTCCTTCCAGGCGCAGGCCGCCTGCTGTTTGGGTGTTTCGCAGAGGCGACGTGTCCGCGCGAAACGTCTGGCCCCCGAAGCGTCTAAAATGGTGCGAAGACTGAAAAAAAAAAGTGCTGATAAAATGAAAAAAAAAGGAAGGAAACGTTCCTATGTGACACATCCAGTGCCATCATCCGTCCATTTTTTTTTTGAATCACAGCTTCTCCTGCTCTCAGGGTTGAAATACAACTGACAACATTCTGACTGTGTCAGCCACTTGTTAGATGTTACATAAAAATAAAAACAAAAGAGCCATTTAAAGACTATGCTAACATTTACACGTTGCTCTGCTGGTCTGTGCTTAATGACTGGCCAAAGGTAACGTTGTATTAGCTTTGGCACAGACAATGTGCAAATTTTACTTCTATAAATTGCAGTTTTAAAAAAACAGCATGAAAAAAGACGATTCAGAAGATCCAGGTATTCATGAACAGCTGTCTGAGATGCATCAAAATCAGGTGGCCAGACAAAATTAGCCATTAAGAGCTGTGGCAGGGAGGGAGTCAGGAGCCAGTAGGGGGCCAGATCCGGAGAAGGAATCTGGCCACACCTTGCGTAAACCAGCAGCTACCATCACACACCAAGCTCTGACTTGGAACCCCCAGGGGAAGAGGGAGAGAGGAAGGCCCCAAACAACTGGAGACGGGACACTGAGGCAGAGCTGAAGGGACAGGGTACCAGCTGGGGAGAGGTGGAAAAGATTGCCCAAAGCCCTGCTGGATGGAAAAGAGCTGTTGACGGTTTATGCTGCATATGGAGTTAAGGGCCTAAGTAAGTAAGTAAGCATGGATGAGAATGTTAATATGAGAAGTTTCTCTGTCTGCCCACTGCATTTTAAATCTGCACCTAGACATTTAGTACAGCGAGAGACCAGAGCCCCACAGAACAATCCATCAGTCACACGCGCGTATATATGTGCCAGTTATATAAGAGAAACCATCAAAAGTGGATTCTACTGAAGGTTTGTGGGCAGCGAGATGATAAACAGTCAGCCCGTGCTGATGGAGCTGAACCAGAGAGAAGCTCACGCTTATTTTTAAACTGTCTTACAAATGGTGAGGAAAATATTTCTCTGCGTCGCATCATAGCGTTCCATCGCAAGCTCAACTTAAATGCAAATGAAAAGTTCACCTTGCATTACGCCGACTCTCGCTGGTCTGATTGTTGTTTCTGCCATTTTGAACCTGTGAATATTCAATGTTAAACCTCCTCATCTGAACAGATCAAACATGGGTGAAGTTAAGCCCCACTTTGCTAGAAGCCACGTTTTTTTTTTTTGGCCTTCCTGTTTTGATAAGTCTCCATACATAATGCATAGCATGCCATCATAAAGGTCAAGGTGGCAGCACAGTTTCAAAGCAACTCGCACCTCGGCAAGGAATATCAAAATGAATCAGCTTCCGCGTCTTTGGGAAATTCTCGCTTGACTCGAATATTTATTATTTCCACAAAAGCAAGAGCAAGAAATAATAGGAACTTTCACAGGGCCATATCATCTCAACTGCCGGGGGCGGCAATGTGGTTGTGTGGTTTCCAACCATCGTCTCGCAGGAAGAAGGTTATTTCCGAATCGAGGCCTTTCATCGTAGAGCATTGTGCGCGTTCTCCCTGTGTCTGCGTGGGTTCTCTCTGGGTTCTCTGGCTTCCTCAAAGACATGCACATTGGGCTGATTGTCAAATCTAGATTCTGAAGGTGTGAGTGTGAATGATAAGTTCTCTTTAAGCAACCCTGTGATACACTGGTAACATTTGCCCTGAGACAGCTGGGACACACTCCAGTATAACCCCAATCACAACTGGATGGATAGAACTTTAAATGCTACAACTGAATACCGGGTTTGTTCAACCAAGCTGCCCATAGAGTAAGACAAAGAGGAGCACTGGATTCTAATATGCCAATTATTACTGAACAAAACAGCCAAAGTTCCAAAACTCAAGTGATTGTCTTAAGTTGGGTCCCAGGTAAGCCAAGAGTTTTGGTTCCTGTTTTGGATTTCTTCCGTAACTTCCACAGCAATAGACTTTGTGACTATTTGTGCGTGGGTTTAAGCTAAACCTTACAGATTGTAGTACCATCAAAACAAATAAATCTAATAAAAATTAAAGGCATTTGTGTCACACTGCCTTTGCTCTAGGACAGCTGGGATAGGGTCCAGCAGACCCCCGCAACCCTGAGTTCAGGAAAAAGCGGTATTGAAAATGGACAGATGGATGGAAGGATGATTTATGTCCATTTAAAGTGCTTGACATAGGAAGTTTGGAAGCCAGTTGACAAACAGAAGCTCCATTGTGATGGATCCACGCGTCCGCCGCTCATTTCTGCGCAGATGACGCACTGCTCTCCTGTCGTGATTTTCAGGGAGTGCGGGGCCTTGCTGCTGTCGTTTAGACTAAGAGAGCAAGTGCTCCAGTTGACAGCGTTCTCACTCTTTATATCAACAGCAAAGTAACAGCCCTGAGGACCTGCGCACTACGAAGGAAAATACATTTTAAAAAATTGCGCTGTCGGTGGCAAAGTGCTGGTTTTAAGGCCGACGGAGAAATCAAAGAGACGTCCAGACTTCAGGTCTGTCGCTGAATCCCAAACAGCTCCAGGAGCTCCGCCTCTCACCAACTCCTCCCACCGGCCCTCACTAAGCCCCCCTACACGTTTTGTTTGAAATTCAATGCCGGGCCTCCAACGCTGGTTACAGCACAGGGGTTTAAAAGGGGTCGGCCCGATTAGCATCTAACTCCCCTCTACACTTCCTGCGTTAAAAAAAAGAAAAAAGGAGGTATGATGACAACACGCGCTGGTGAGGACATCGTACAGCCTCCGCCACCTGCTCGCCACTTGAACGTCCCTCGTTCACACCCGGTGGACATAATCGGGCGCGACAAGTTGGTGACAACGACAGGAGGCCTCCTCTCCTTCCTTCACCCGAGGAGGAGGAGGACGGCCGCTGAGCCGCAGGACTCGGGTTCACTTCAGTTATCTGCAACCTGACGCCGCGGATGTAACAGAGCGCTAGGAGACAGCCGGGTCCCGACTAAATATAAAAAGTTCATGTCCCTGGGACCAGCGACGCGTCTGGGAGAGACGCTGCAGCGCCCGGTGCGAACACGGCTAGAGGGCCGCGGCCACTTGGACGCCAGCAGCCTCTGAGCAGAGGTGGCTAAAGTATTCATGTTCTGTGCTTAAGTAAAATTGTGGTTACTTGTGTAAAAAGATATACTCTGGTAAAAGTGAAAGTACTGAATCAACTCCTTTACTCAAGTAAAAGTCAGAAAGTACATGTTCTGAAATGTACTTAAGTAAAAAGTATCAAATGCAGGTTTTTCCAATGTGTGTAGTACAAAGTACAGACATGTGTGTGCACATGTAGGGAGCAAAAGTAAAAAGTTGTCAGAAAAAGAAATACTCATGGTCAGGTACCAAAGAAAATCTAATGAAGTACAGTAACAAAGTATTTGTACTCTGTTATTTCCCACCTATGCCTCTTAGGCTTGTGTTTATTCATTAAAGGGGACATTCATCCAGCATTTAAAGGAAATTATCAGCTAGTACACACAGACAGATCCCCTCTCAGCATTATCTAACATCCATTCATCTTCTAGACCTGCTTTCTCCTGCACTCAGGGTCACGGGGGTTAGCTGGAGCCTGTCACTGGCGCTGTCATAGGGCAAAGGGTTGAGTTTCACCCTGGACAAGTCTATTATCTCACATTCCAGAGGAAAACTGATGGAGACAGATCAATAAAAAAAAAAGGCTCCAAGCGGGGCATATTGACAGATCTTGTGATTATTGATTAACTCTATGCAAATTGTTAAGTTTAGCAAGACAGTTTGACCTCGCCTAGCAAAAAGCAGTTTGGCAACAACATATTTACATTCTAGAAAATCAAATCTTGCCTTCGCTGTCACAAGAAGTTTGTCTGTCTGTTTCTGACTGAGATCAGAGACGTCACCGTTTGGTTGTGAATACCTTTACGAGCAGACAGCTGCAGTAAAATGATGGTTCCTGATTTGAACAACACAGCAGGCAAATTGTGAGTGTTTATCCAGAGATAAACAGACAACGATAAGCAGGAGCTCACACAGTGTTCTCTCTCTTTCATTAACTTTGAGGACAGGGTATCATTACCGCAGACCACATCAGATCAATATCTAGAGCACTTATTTTGTTATACTCTGCGGATTTGCTGCATCTGAATATATTGTCATGGGTAGGTTGGTGGGCAGAAGACGTACACAACTGAAATGATAACCGAGCAGCTGAGCCGCAGAATGAAAGCGTGGAGATCAGACACCACCGTGTTCGTCTCTGGAAGGGGCCTGTGTTTTTCTACAGCATCTCTCCCTCCGGAGGGAGCAGATGTGTCTTATCAAGAGACATCAGGCAAGGGGCTCCCAGGAAGACAGTGGGGGGAAAAAAATGGGTGAGGCCCCTTTAAGAACCAATAGGAAGCTCTAAACAAAACGGCCTCTTTAAAGGTTCAGTCTGCTCCATCAGGACAGGAGGCCCGATGAGATCAGTGTAAGATTGGGGGAGGGGGGGGCTTGGACAAACAGCTCGCCGACAAACAGCTCGTGATGCTGCATTTGGTTCGCAAAGCTCGCATCCCGAAATGACGCCCTCCCAAAAACAGATTAAAAAACAAAACAAAAACAAAAACATGGCTAAACATATTAAACCAGCCAGATCGCAGCAGGTGACCCCCCACCCCCCCTCCGCCCCGCGACGTCTAACACATCCAGCGAGCCCCGTCGACCGTTTTCGACGTGAATCGGCTTCAAAACAACGACGCTCGATCGATGATGCCGCTGCTGCCGCTGCTGCTGCTGCTGCTGGCACCGTCCGTTCACCCCTTCATCGCCGCGGGGAGGAAAAAAAACACGCGCACGCACGCACGCGGATTAAGATGGGCTGCGAACACAAACACACACGCGCGAGATGAGGAGGGGGTAGGGGGGGGAATGCGCAAGTGATGGCCGCGTAATATCATGGTGAGGTTGCCTACCCAGAAGACGAAGGAGTAGACGATGAGGAGGGTTTTGAGGCAGGTGATGACCGGTTTGGTCTCCATCCTTGAGATCCGGATGCGTTAGGAACACGGCGGTAAACAGGGGCGACACCGAGCGAGGGAGCGAGCGAGCGAGCGAGTCTGCGAACGAGCGAAAGAGCGAGCGGGGAGAGGAGGCGTCTCTCCGCGGGGCGGGCTACTCTGACGACGCTGCAACCACGCAACTGATGCGGCCACGCAGCGTCACCGCACCACCACCAGCAGCAGCAGCAGCAGCAGAAGAAGAAGAAGAGAAGCGGTTTGCATCGTGTGCTGTGGTGTTGAAGCTAATCGCCAATCTCAGTTTCTGATTTTTGATTAGAGTGGATGGATGTTTGGTTGCAGCTGTTAAAACAGCTATGTTTCTTAGACATTTACAGTCAAAAAGGGGTTTATTTTTTCCTCTTTGTGGGCAAGACATTGAGTGCAGGGGGTTGTTAATATTTACCTATTTAAGTTCTCTACAACTGAGTATTCAATACATCTAACTGGTACACGGAGGAGGATGTTTGTCCTACGAGTGCAGGATACTGGGACTTAAACAAAAAAAAATGAAGGACTTTTATCTGTATTACCTTTAATTCTGCTCTACTGTGCACTTTGCCTGTCCGTTCCGAATAAAGATACAATAGGGAAAAAAGGATTATCTAAAAACTTTGAACGAAACACAGAGGTGCCACACTGAACATGTTAAAATGACACTTGCAGTTGGTTTTATAGGCACCAATAAACAGTTAATGGTTAACTTGGTGTGCATGTGTCATATGCTGTATTAGTGATCAATTAACAACTCCTGGATTACTAAATAGCTGAATACAACTCTCCACTACTGCAGTCGATCTGCAAAAGGGCAGCATGAATGAAAAACAGAATTGAAATGGTCAGAGAAAAATAACTTAGTGCTTATTTACAGTCATTATTGGATTAAATCGTTCACTAGCTTTTGGCATAAAATTAACTATGGAAATAGACTGAATTAAGCCAATAAAACGTATTTAAAAATGTGACATCCATGAAATCAGTCTAAAAAAGTGAGTTTTTTATAGGTGTGTCAAGATTTTTTTTGACAGAAGGATGACCTGCAATGACCTGCTAGAAATGTTTGTCATTCAGCCCATATTTTATTTCTTTTAATTTCATCCTTATGCAACTTACATTAACTTGTGATAAGAAGTGTTAAATGTCGGCTCCTCCTGGAGAACAATGAAGCTCAACAACGTCAGACTAGTATGTCCAAAATATTCCCCGTTCATTACACTGAGCCGAACTCGGCCATCCAGGCCTCGTACTTCTCCAGGTCGGCAGCGGAGACGGACTTGGAGATCTTCTTGAGCGTGAGGGTGAAGTCCTCCATAGTGACGGGCATCTGCAGCTCGTCTTTGGAGAGAGCGCGGATCTCCTCGGGGCTCAGGCCCTGGATCCGACGACGCATGGCCATCATGGACGCGTCCCTGGTTGGCATGAATACAGAGGGATTGACGTCGCTGACGGTCTTGGTGCTTTCAGGTCAAACAGGTTCAAAACAGAGGTCATTTGTGGTACTGATCACCTAATAGGCCAGGCTGAATTATACGTGAGCTACTGATGATTTCCAAGGCCATTGGAGAAAAGGTGGAATTTACGATGAAAATACAGACAGGGATAAAGAAAAAGTAGGCTCTGTCTAGGTTCACAATAGCAGTCTCAAGGATGAAACTCAGCTCTGCCACAGGGGCCTACGCACTTTTATTTGGGTTTCCGCCTGCCTCCGTCCTTGACTGATAGGGCGCAGCACTGGATGAGCTTTGACACCCGTGGTTTTTATTTTGTACTCAGCCTCGGTCAATGTCATCTCGGCTGGTGCTGTGCAGCCGTGGAGGAGCTTGTACGTGCCTGTCTTTTGCATGTTGTTCACGCACCTGCAGACGTTGGTGATGTCGGCGCCTGAGTAGCCCTCGATCTTCTCGGCGATGAGGTCCAGGTCCACGTCAGCAGCCACCTCCACCTCCCTCAGGTTGATCTTCAGGAGCTCAACACGACCCACAGCTACAAACACAATCCAAATGTGACAACAACCAAAAAATTAGATTCCCATTTTCTAAATTTATCAGTGTTCTCAAACAATCTATGTCTCTGTCAGTAATGGAAATCAGCCCTTTGTGATGTCATAAAGTGCACTAATGCCTGGACAACTTTCATGTTTTTCAATGACTAATCATACAAGGGCTGCTACACTAGAACTGATGAGGTCACCAGAGGGAAGAGGAATGTAGATCCGCTTCTCCAGCCGCCGTCTCAGAGCCTCGTCGATGTCCCAGGGGAAGTTGGTGGCGGCCAGGACCATCACCATCTTTGACGGGTCGTCATTGTCCAGAGCTCCGCCCACACCTGGTCACAACACACACAGGCACCCAAAACCCAACCTATGATGTTTCCTACCAGGCTTCCAGAACCATTAAGGACCATCTTCTCCCCTCCACTCACCATCCATCTGAATCAGAAGCTCAGATTTCACTCTGCGGCTGGCCTCGTGCTCGTCCGACGTTCCTCTCCTGCCGCAGATGGAGTCGATCTCGTCGATGAAGATGGTGGTCGGTGCATAAAACCGGGCCTGGGGGAGCATTTTTCATGGGACATTTTAGAACCTCAGTTTGACCTTTTGAGGTTTCTGTTCTTTCTGCAACACCGGTGCACCCAGACGGACCATTTCAAAGAGCAGGCGGACCAGCTTTTCCGACTCTCCTCTGTATTTGGAGGTGAGAGTGGACGAGGACACGTTGAAGAAGGTGGTCCCGCATTCTGTGGCCACGGCCTTGGCCAGCATGGTCTTCCCCGTTCCAGGAGGGCCAACCATTAACACACCCTGAGGAGAACAATGTTCTGAAAGGTACACCAACAATTGAAACACAAATAGTGGAATGTTGTTATCACTGAGCATGTGAATGTGTATTAATTTCTTTTAAAAATCCAAGTTTGCTGACAGAGAAAACTACAGCCGCACTTTCCCCCTTATTTCTGTCCCTGATATGTGACTAACTGCTCCTGTGTTGTCGCATGCTGTTGGTACAGGGTTTGCATAAAACTCGGCTCCCCAGAAAAACCTGAGGTGCAGCCTCTTACATAATAATGCAGATGTGGTCCCCACTACTGCATGATCTGCGAAGACAATGCATTTATCATTCTCACCGATGCAGAATAAAGAAACAGGTATTGAATGAAACAGGCCAGATAGGTGGCAGGTTTAGGAGGGGAAATTATCTCCCCTTACAAAAATAATTAGACACCAACAACCCCTCCAGCCAAGATGTATATAAATGCTCTTCTTAGAATTGTCAAATGAATTGTCACATTTAGTTTAGATTTTCTTTTTTGCATCAGAGCTCCTGATCACGTACATGACTTCATGTTTACTGCCTCCTTTTTCGCAGTGTTTGTCTGTTTACCTTCCAGGGGCGGCGAATGCCCTTAAAGAAATCTGGCATCCACATGGGCAGCACCACTGCTTCTCTCAGCAGCTTCTTGGCATCCTCCAGATCAGCAATGTCCGCCCTGCAGTTCATCCACAGAAGTTAGTCAGAGGAAAGAAAACTACCTTCCCACCAGCTACCCCCCAAACTCAGTATGTACAAGCCCCCATACCAGTGTACATTGGGATTACGTGACACAATGTCTCTCTCCAGCGACTCCACTAGATTGATGTTGTATCCTGCACCACTGAACTTCTTCTGCTCTGCGTCACCCGCGCCGTCTCCAGCACCTCTTTTACCCTGATGGAAGACAGACAGGATAAATGGCTGCATTTGCACAAACCTGTCATCTAAACCACCAATAAAGAGTCCAACCTTGTCCTTGTTGGGGCCTCTAGTGTCCCTGAATCGCTCCCGTTTGGGGTTGGCCTGGTCGTGAACTCCAGGTCCTGCGCCTCGATGCTGCCGACTGCCGTTGTCTCTCCTCTGCTGCTTCAGTGCACTGCCAGGCCTCTTATCCACAGGATTCCTGCTGAGGTGAACACAAAGCAAAAATGAATTCAAACAAGAGCTAAAAAAAACAGGACACACATCCAGGCAAGAGGTGATTTTTTTTTTTTTAATCAAAACTCCACTAACTAAGAGGCATCAGCTTTGGAGTGTGATGCTGGAATGTGAATTCTGCAACTCTAACAGGGTTGCAAAAGTTCATTTTTGTAAATTCTCATCAACTTCCACATACCCATGTTAAATCCTGTTAAGTAATGGAAGCGTTCTAAACCAAAATCCATGGTAGCAATTTTCCAGCTTATCTTCCCACAGAAGGTTTCTTGGGAAAAATTACAGAAATCTACTGCCCCCTTGCAACCGCATTATCTCCTAATAGCCAGAATCACATTCCCACGGTAAAGATAGAAGTGATGATGTAAAATACATCTGCTCTTTCTTCAGAGGGATTCCTAAGCAGTGATAATAACCAGGTGTTCCACCAAGCAAGAGCTTTCCTTAACTCTCTCTGTTACACATGCACACCTGTGCTCCACAGGGATGGGAGGGGGCCACACTGCTGGATCCTCTTGCTTCTCCTCCATCTGAGGTGCCAGGATGTTGCTTGGTTTCCCCGACTTGAAGTTCTCCAGCGTCGCCATGATGGTCTTCACCTGCTTGTACTCCTCAGTCAACGCCAGCCTCATCTGCTCACAGAACGGAGGAAGAGCACATACATGTCGCAATGCAACGCAGAGTGCGTCAGTTTCTTCAAAACTGAATTCTGGTTTGAGGTGTCAGCGTTGAGGCACAGGCTTGTTGGAGTAACTGCTCTGGGAATACGCTGGTCCGAGGGCTTCAGAGGACGCACCTGCTGCCATTTGACTTTGATCGCAGGGTCTCGAAGAGTATGGCAGTGCTTGTGGATCTGTTGGAGGACACCTTCATAGTACACCGCAGATGAGTCATAGTTCCCCAGCAAGGCAAACTCTCTGCCCTTTGTGGCGTTGTCACAGATTTCCGACAGATCCATGCTGCTATGCGGCGCTATAAACTGCAGTGGAGCTCATGTGTTTTCTTTGCGTTTGCAGAGTTGGCTGTGAAAGGAAGTCGAACAGTTGGAACGGACTGATTTTAATTTGCGTAGCAGTAGTCGTAGTGCTGGTTTTCACCAATGGTGGTCACCAAAGTGTTTTAAGAAAATCCTGTACTTTGAACGGCTTTTATCTCTGACTAAAGGCATTTTCCGAGGACTGAAACAGTGTATTTATTATATGGGTTACATTTCCCATTAAAATCATGCTTAGAATTGTATTTTAGCCATCTACAACCTATTTTTGGATTACAATATTCTGAACTGAAATAACAGATGGAATGTTTTAAAAAAAAAAAAAAAAATCCCAAAAGTTTTGTGTCACATCTATTTGAGAAAGGGCCCAGACAAAAACAAACAATAAAAACCGAGGTGTTTAGATGAACTTACCGTCACTTTTAAAGTAGACCAGTCAATTGCAGCAATATCAATTCAGCTTATGACAAATAGTGCAAGGCTTCCTCTTTGTACCTGGTCTCGCTGCTAAAATAGAAACACTTCATCATGTGGTTTTTCCATTCGGGGATGGATGAGTAATTCAAACCAAACACAAGATCATCAAGGCTTTGGCCAGAAAGTAATTCCACAATTTACTAAACAATCAGTGTGTCCAGTGACGTTCTTCAAACTTGCTTACATTTATCTGTTTCAACAGAACAAACAAACAAAAACACACACAACATGACAAACGGTGGTTCTTCAAGTGTGCTCAGTCAGTAGTAAGTACACAGTCCTTGGGGAAAGTGCTCAAACAAGAGGCAACGGCTCTCTCCCTACAATCACAACAACAGATTTCAGAGGCCATCTAACTCAGTCTGTATCAGTCTTATTTTGGGGGACAGCAAGGACAAAAATCTACCCACAGAAAATTAATACTGTTCATCATGACGTCCCAATTTACAAAGAGGAGACCAGTAATCTGCTGGTTCTTGGAAAACACTGGACGATTAAATATGTCTGAGAACGGTTTTCTCAGGCAACTTCATCCCAGCAAAAGCAACTCCGCTTTCAATTGCACATAAACATATCATGTTGTAATATGATTGGATGAGAGAAGTAAAGTTTTAGCCTTAAATAAATGTCAAAACCTTCAATATCGCTGATTTTCTTAGCAAAGAATTGGGCACTGATTATAAAAAATAAAAATCTGGTGAAGACAACATACATGTAAACAGCTACCGCTTGTCAGCTTGAAAAAAGCAATTCAAAACAATCTTGCACAGAGAGTTTCTGGATTTGGGTCACTGACAGACAACAAATTTCATGGAGTGAACATTGGTTGTGAATGAGGATGCAAAATGTTCTCGCGTTAGGCCAACTAGGCAAGTGAAACATTCCAGCGTCCAGCCCGGCACGCAGCCACAGATCCCAGAGAGAGCTCAGTGACTGGCTAGCAAGTGAAGATTCTCATCATCTTTTGGATTTGTTGAGTTCAAACAGCACCCCGGTGCGCTCACAGCTCGCCCCACTTCAAGGCGAATGTCATCCTTCAAAGCTGGTAGTCTATTCTTTAATGTTTTGGTCCCTAAGGGTCTGAGATGTACATATATTTCTTCTTCTTCTCTCTACACTGATCCGAACTCGGCCATCCAGGCCTCGTACTTCTCCAGGTCGGCAGCGGAGACGGACTTGGAGATCTTCCTGAGCGTGAGGGTGAAGTCCTCCATAGTGACGGGCATCTGCAGCTCGTCTTTGGAGAGAGCACGGATCTCCTCGGGGCTCAGGCCCTGGATCCGACGACGCATGGCCATCATGGACGCGTCCCTGCGTGTGCATGAGAGAGAAGTAAGCTGTGGGCTCCTTCAGGCTGTATTTCCTATACGGCTGCATAACTGTACTTTTGTTCACGCACCTGCAGACGTTGGTGATGTCGGCGCCTGAGTAGCCATCGATCTTCTCGGCGATGAGGTCCAGGTCCACGTCAGCGGCCACCTCCACCTCCCTCAGGTTGATCTTCAGGAGCTCAACACGACCCACAGCTACAAATACAATCCAAGTGTGACAACAACCAAAAACATTAGATTCCCATTTTTTTTAATTAATCAAACAATCTCTCTATCTTTTTCTGCTTTTTCTTGCCCCGCCTCTCAGAGGTTGCAGTGTTGGAAATCAGCCCTTTGTGATGTCATAAAGTGCACTTATGCCTGGACAACTTTTATGTTTTTCAATGACTAATCATACAAGGGCTGCTACACTAGAACTGATGAGGTCACCAGAGGGAAGAGGAATGTAGATCCGCTTCTCCAGCCGCCGTCTCAGAGCCTCGTCGATGTCCCAGGGGAAGTTGGTGGCGGCCAGGACCATCACCATCTTTGACGGGTCGTCATTGTCCAGAGCTCCGCCCACACCTGGTCACAACACACACAGGCACCCAAAACCCAACCTATGATGTTTCCTACCAGGCTTCCAGAACCATTAAGGACCATCTTCTCCCTCCACTCACCATCCATCTGAATCAGAAGCTCAGATTTCACTCTGCGGCTGGCCTCGTGCTCGTCCGGCGTTCCTCTCCTGCCGCAGATGGAGTCGATCTCGTCGATGAAGATGGTGGTCGTCATAAAACCGGGCCTGGGGAGCATTTTTCATGGGACATTTTAGAACCTCAGTTTGACCTTTTGAGGTTTCTGTTCTTTCTGCAACACCGGTGCACCCAGACGGACCATTTCAAAGAGCAGGCGGACCAGCTTTTCCGACTCTCCTCTGTATTTGGAGGTGAGAGTGGACGAGGACACGTTGAAGAAGGTGGTCCCGCATTCTGTGGCCACGGCCTTGGCCAGCATGGTCTTCCCCGTTCCAGGAGGGCCAACCATTAACACACCCTGAGGAGAACAATGTTATATAGCATTAACACCAAGAAGTATTTCCTGACCAGCCTTTAAAAAAAGTCTATTTTTCTCTTTTTCACACTGTGTCCCCCAACATTTGGCTCCCTTTCCACCCCAAAAATGTCAAAAAACAAGGCAGATATGTTTGCGAAAGCCAAAGAATGTGGTGTACCAGCCTAATGACACCGGTTTCCACAGTGTTGGCTCCTGGCTTCTAGAGTTATTATCCCATCACTGCGCGACTCTGCGGCTAAGCTGCATTTCTACAAACGAGAGGCCTGCTGCTCCGACAAACGAGTGTATTGATCTGCACATAACTGGCCCGGGGGGGGGCTGGCAGGGGCGGCGGCAGAGTCGAGCCTCACATGATTACGGTTCAAACCAGGCTGAAACGGAGGAAAGCTCTCCGGCTGCTTGTTCGGCTGAGCTGTGTGTACGACAGGAGAAAGTAGACGCGAACGCGGTGCGCGAGGCCCGGGGACAGATGTTCACAATGATGGGAGACACGTGTAGGTTGTGTTCATCTTTGATCGAGCAAACAGCTGGCTGTCCCGCTTAGGACGCGGCTCAATGTGGTTCGGATGAACAGGCTGATGGGAACAAGCAACTCTGAGCAGGAATAAAATCATTCGCCATTAAATGTTTCATATACCTATGCTGGTTTTTAATGACTCAATCTGAAATGAACGTATAAAACGGCAACTGTTGCAGTCACTTCCTTATTTTTCTATTGTTTTGAGATGTTTTTTCTATCAAACCAAAAGCGCGACTGTCTCACATGCGTGCCTGTTTACCTTCCAGGGGCGACGGATGCCCTTAAAGAAATCCGGCATCCACATGGGCAGCACCACCGCTTCTCTCAGCAGCTTCTTGGCGTCCTCCAGATCAGCAATGTCCTCCCTGCAGTTCATCCACAGACCTCGGTCAAAGAGAACTAGCTCACTAGCACACTCAGTATGCAGCCAGTTGTACGAGCCCGCCCCCCGTACCAGTGCACATTGGGGTTACGGGACACAATGTCTCTCTCCAGCGACTCCACCAGGTCGCCGTCGTATCCCGTGCCGTCAAACTTCCTCTGTTCTGCGTCACCGGCGCCGTCTCCAGACCCTTTCTTTCCCTGAATAGTTTTGGAAAAAATGAATACAACAACTCCCAACACCAGCCATGTCGAACGCTGCTCAACTTGCGCTGGTCTCACCTTGTCGTCTTTCGCCTTTGTGCCTCGAGCGTCCCTCAATCCCGGTCTCTCTGCTTTAACGTTGGCCTGGCCGCGACCTCCTGGCCCCGCCCCTCGATGTTGCAGACCGGGAGAGTCTTTCCTCTGCTGCTTCAGTGCAGTGTTAGGACGTTTCACAATGGGATTCCTGCAGGAAGACACACACACAGTCTGCTTACTCCCTTGGGGGCTTTTGCCAAACACCCAAGTTTAAAATGACTGCAGTGCTAGCCTGGGTCCATTATGGAGATCAACCATGATGCAGACACACACCTGTGTTCTGCAGGGATGGGAGGGGGCCAGATCGCCGGATCCCCTGGCTTCTCCTCCGACAGCGGGGCCATGATGTCACTGGGCTTCTCTGACCTGAAGCTCTCCAGCGTTGAAACGATGGCCTTCACCTGCTCGTACTCCTCGGTGAGCTCCAGTCGCACCTTCACACAAGCACAGTGGGGAAAGCCCGCTGTCAGCACTCCAGACGAGGCTGAGCGAAAACCTCCAGACTCATAAAAGGTTTATGGAGGCTAAATATTAACACAGGTGTTTACAACAGCTGCACAGGCTCTCCTTTCTGGCGGCGTGGTGATTACCGCCCAATAGTCACAGTGTTCAGGTGTTTAAGGGTGGACTCGCCTGCTGCCATTTGACTTTGAGAGCAGGATCTCGGAGGGTCTGGCAGTGTTTGTAGATCTGTTGGAGGACGCCCTGGTAGTAAACGGAGGAGGTGTCGTAGTTCCCCAGCAGGGCGTACTCCCTGCCCTTCTTGGCGTTGTCGCATATTTCTGACAGATCCATGCAGGCTGTGTGACGAGAAGAAGGTACACAAAATTTGAGCGTGGTGAAACTTTGTTGAAAAGGTCTTCATAATCTGCTTTTCACATTAAGGTGCAGCTTCACCTATACACTTGACTAATGTACCCCAAAGCCCGATCCTAGGACAGTAGGAACAAGCTGATATAGGCTAATTGTTAATACTAAAATTGGAAAAGATTTCCTGTTCTCTAATTTATAGGCAGACTGTTATAATCACACACTGAAAACATTTAATAAATACAACACGTAACAATAAGAATAATAAAAACGGTAACGTAGACATTTCCTGTTTCTACTTACTGCCACCCCATAGTGAGTGGCCCCCCCATGGAAACATTTCTGCCTCCGCCCTTGCACCGAGAGAAGATGGAACGACACCCCAAGCCGAGAGTGCCATGGTGCCGCTAGCTTGAGTCGGGTATCGAGGTTTACCAGCCTGCACTGACAAGCCGCGTTTTGAGCGTCATTAAAAGCATCTTCTCATCCGTACATGCTGTCATCATGCCAACGCTAGCCACCAGCTAGCTGGGTGCTAGGCGCTAATGCGAGCCGAACCCGGCGAAACGCCGGAGCAACAAATAAACAGCGTGAACGCGACTTAATCCTCCCAGCATGTGTCCGCAGTGCACGTAGGGCAAAAACCAACGCTGCGAATTAAAGAAATGATTGCTATCGATGCGTTTAAAATCGAAGCGCGTATATTCATACCTTCATAAAAAGCACTTGTTAGCGCTGTATGTTTGAATCAGGGTCTCTGTGTTGGGCAAAGTGTTACCATGGCCGCGGGGAGACGCCGTGTGAGGAATACAGACGGCTCGGCGGATGTGTTGCCTTCGTGGTTACACGGAAAAGCTGGGATTCGTGGCCTCTGTACCTTCAGTTGCGCCATTTTATTGTAGACAACAAAGACGTGTGGGATGTTTCACCGAAACCTTGCTGTCACATATCTCTTTTAAACAAACCAGACAAAATGTCCTCGTTACCCAATTCAATGTCATACAGCAATATACCTTTTACCCACACATTTTCAGTGTTTATCCGTTCCGTAAACGTACCATAAGAGCGGGAACCGTACTGAAAGAAACCACTAGTCGTCGCTACAATGCATCTCGTCATATAAAATCATATAGAAAACCAAAAGCACGAAGAAAACTAATTACTATTACTACACTTCTTATATTTTTAGAAGTGTGTTCTGCAGGGAATTATCTATGTTTTACATAATAACTTTTCACAGCCTTTGGAACTTGATCAGACATGTTAAATCTCAGAAAAAAATTCAAGCTCACTGAATTGTTTATTGTGTCATGATATGTAAGAGCCTGATAGACTTGTAGATATCACGCAGAACAATCTCAGACGTTCAAATTAAAGTAATTAAAACCACTTTTATTGATTTGCAGCTTAATGACCGCAACACAGATTTGCATACCGCTGGAAAACGTGACAGTAATACTGAATGCATGCGGTGGATAATGTTCAACATTTATACTTTTTCATAAATGACAACTTACTATGACATTTGAGCATGTGCTTAAACAAGCATTTCAAGTAACATCAACTGTTTTGCATGAACGGAGACACAGCTGTATTTCAGCAGTGAGACTTTGTTCGTCGCGTACCCAACTAGGCTGGAAGCCTGTAAAGAGTCAAGTTCAGAGGATCCCCATCGAAAGTCATGCTCTATTTGATTTTTTTTTCGGGAACTGAAGAACTGCATGACAATGTTTAAGACATTTACGCTGAAAAAGAAAAAGAAGCTTTATCACAGTTTCAATTTATCTCATTGGTCCCTTCAATTATGATTACATTTGTTTTGCCAGCTGATTAGTTACTGTGGATACAAGGGTTAGGATGTAGTGCTACCGAGTGTCTGATTGCATATAGTTTGTATGAGTACTAAAGTGCATTACGCAATGCATTACGCAATGCATTGCTGTTTGACTTAAAGTGCATTCATGTGCAGCTTGAACCACAAATATTTGGCATATCTCCACATTGGTTCATGCATTTCATTTATCTAATTGGTAATTCAATAGTGTGCAAACTTAAGCGCCCTCATCCTGCTTATGATGCCCGACATCAGGCACTGAAATGAGCAAATCATGAATGCTCCTTTCTTTTTGACCACATGGTCACGGTCAAACCTCTCTGGATTCAGTCTCTATGGTTGCTTTCCGTCAAACAACCCATAGCAGAACCCACGGGATGGAGCTGCCTTCAGCACTGACAAGCGTTAGACTCTCTCCTGTTCCAGGCCTGCGTGCCGTCACCCTCGCTGAGCTGCTTCAGCCTCATGGGTTTGTGGCTCTTCAGTCTATATGCCAATGTCAGAAAGATAGCGTCAACGTGCTCTTTCTCGGCAGGGTCCTTGGCCGACGTCTCAAACAGAGGGAAATTGTAGCTGTCGGCGAGGCACTGGGCAGCCGAGGTGGAGACCTCCCGGCGGTCCCTCAGGTCACACTTGTTGCCCACCATGATACGCGGAACCATGGGCCCCACCGAATGCCGGCTACACTCGTCAATCCACTCTGGGATGCTCTCGAAGGAGGAGAGGCTCGTCACGTCGTACACGAAGATGACCGCGTGGACGCAGCGGTAGTAGTGCTCCACCATGCTTCTCCTGAAACGCTCCTGACCTGCTGTGTCCCAGATCTGCAACTGAAACAACAGAAACACCTGATGACGGGACAAAATCATTTTGAATTGATGTCGAAAAATGTTGTCAAGCTTCTGCAATTTTATACAGCGATGATATAACACAGATTCTTTTTTTTTTTTTTTTAATACATACTAATAGTAGTATAAGAAGCACTCATTGTACGTTCACACAAAGAAACTGCAGGGGCCCTTGACAATGTCCTTTACAGCTGAAACTAGGGATGTTAACAATTAATCAATTAATTGTCTTTTAGGAATTTAATTGATTAAATTAGTCGCAATTAACTGGCGTGGTGTATACCTGTAAACATTTCTGTTACTCCATGCAATTTACAGATGGAACCTAAATCTGAGGGCATCCGACCTAAAACTAAGTGAGAACAAGTCCTACTTTCTCTCTCATCGTGTCTACACTCCAATATGTCAATAAGTAACATGATTTAAAATGACATTTAACGGTAGTAGTCTGTCTCTACGTGTATGAGCTGTAACTCCAACCTTGATACTCTGCCCATCGAGCTCCACCGTCCTCTCTCTGAAATCGACCCCGATCGTTGCCTCGGGGTTTTTCAGGAAGGTCCCTCCACAGAATCTGTAGGTGAGACACGTTTTTCCCACGTTGGAGTCTCCGATGACAATAATCTTGAATATCCACGGCTGCGAAGTGTCATAGTCGTGATGCGCGGAGAGCTCCAACGACTCATTTTGACCGAAAACGATGTCAAATTCCTCCCTGGGTTTGTTTTCTATTGCCATCGCTCATGGTCTCGCTGTCTGATCGCGAACGCCACCGAAATATCGCGAGAGTGTGAAAGACCGCTAGACGCCGTATCCGTGGATCAATCAAAACACAAATGTTTTTTTTTTTTTAAAATGACGTTTAAAAATTAGTCTGGCAGGTTCAAAACACATTAATGTAAAAAGCACATATTAACAGAAAAACAAACATTTCTCCATGTGTTTACAGCCTTTGGGATTTTGAGTTTCTGGGGTTTAGCATCCTGACACAACAGTATAAACAGATGGTTGGCAGGGTCACACATGGGAGGGATGTATATGTGCCCCTTGCGACATCACTATGGGTTCCTCTCCAGAGATGTATATCTCAGTCCACACTCTTGCAAATTAGGTAAAGGATTTTAAAAAAAAAAAAAAAAAAAAAAAAAAGCTGTCTTACTAAATATAAATTGTCAGAAAATACATGCAAGGTAAATTTTCTTTGATATATTCCTCTCCATAAGCTACATTTAAAATTGTTTAGATCCATCTATCCTTTTGCTTTAAACAAATTAGTTAATTTTATTCCTTTTTTCATTCTGGTACACAGTATGCTGCTAAAAATAAACATAAGGGTGTTTGTTTGTCTGTAGTATTATTTACCATATTATAGACGGACCAAATAGTTTTTTTCTTCATTCAGCAGGGCTCCTATTCTGTAAATTTCAAATTTTACCTCTGTCGGATCTATAAAGGGCTTCTTCTCCTTTTGTTGTCATTTGCTGCTGCTGTTGATGAAATGACACTTGTTTTGTATAGCTCTTAGCTCAGACTTCTGCTAACATGACCAACTACGCTTGCAAACCATAAAAATAAGATACAAATCTAAAAAACACACATTTTTTTCTGCATCATGTTTATTTGACATCATTTCCCGGAAAGGTCCCACCATAACTACATCCATCAAAAAGAAACAACATAGAACTACGCCCAAAGACCAGTTTATGATGGACTGCACGGATGTATTGCTCCAGTCTCATCAACCACTTTATGATTAAAACCAGTATTACCCATTTACATGCACACTAATCTGGACTGCAACTTGCATATCGACTCGAAACCAAACATCAAAGAGTGTTTAACTGTCTTATCCAAAGACTGTAACAGATTAGAAACACTGAGCACAGCCTTTATCTGCTGGAGTTGAGGACAATGGCCATTCTTTTAACATGCAGAAAATATGTCCATCAGTTTAAAAAAAACCCAAAAACAAACAAAAAAACAGCAAACACACACACACACACACACACAAAAAATACACAGTTTGGTTGCTGGTTACCAAAAAGAAAATGCACTTACACACTTTTTTTTAAATAGCTTCAAATAAATCTCCAAAAAAATATTAGTCAGGAAACACTTTTATATTACTTTATAAAAAGTCACTTTTGACATATTGGCTACAGCCTGTAACCTGAGTGAGCGCACAGTGCATTGGCTTCTAGATCTTATACTGTACAGCACTGGATGTTTGTAACAGCCCAGAGTGCAGCAACAACATAAAGATAATGGCAAGTTAAAGCCCTGCAGTGAACTAACAAACCAGCTGTTTGTCACACACTAGGCACTTGAGCTGTTTGACGCTTGAGAAGTCACAGACATGTTGCCAATCCCCCAGTCAACGGCAGGTGTGCTCATTTACTCATGTTAAACAGACGTACAAGAAACGTTTTGTCTGTTGCCTCGATTCATGATAGACACTCTAACACCGGCCCTGCCTGACTTGACCGGTTGCACAGGTCACAGAAGACTGCAGGAGGGTTGTTCACACTTTGCAAAAGTGACCGCAGCTGCAATATGGCAGAGAATACAAAATAATAGAAAAAGACTCAAACTGGCGGCTTAAAATTTCATTCACACTGAGAGCTGTTTGTGTTTGAGTGACGCATTCTTGTGATGAGCATTCAGCTTTCTGTCCCCAGTCTGTCAAAGTAGATTATTCTCGTTCTTTTAAAATCTTTTTGCTGCTTTGATGAAAGTGAAACAGGAAAAAGGATTACCGTTAACACCCTGTTTCATTAGATTACATTTACCTGTCATGTACGTTTTTATTCGACTTAAAGTGACATTGCAAATACTTAATCTGGCCGTGGTTGTCGCCTCTGCACAGGCGGAGTTTTTTTGAGCACCATATTATTGGAAGAGAGACTTTTAATTCAACTACTCCTCGAATTTTTCATAAAATATACTGATCCTGGTTCTGGCGATACGAGCTCAAGAGAAAAAGCCCCGTCACATTTGGCTCACCGAGTGAAAAAGAACTCTTTACTTGGTTTATTCTCCCAAGGTGCACAAAGACCTAACTTTCGCTGTAGGCAAACGCCTTTTTGCTCACCCTGTAACAATCCATTATGTTCTATGTCAGTTAATACCTCTCATCGACAGTTTCGCACGTCCCCCGCTACCAGTTCTCATCCGAGAAAGAACTCGAACTGCCCGAGTCCGAGTCGGCGTCCGTCAAGCCATCCAAGTCCCAGTCGGCGCTGGAGCCGCTGTCGTCGTCCTCCTCGGTGGAGAAGCTGTGCGCGGAGCCCAGGCACGCTGGGTACACGCGGGTCGAGACGCACACGGGCCCGAGCGTGGACACGTACACGGCCATGATGCTTTTCCAGTTGTCCCTGGCCGGGTCGTACTCGTGGATGAGGACCCTGTTTTTGTTGTGCTGCAGCAGAGTCTGGGTGAGCAGGAGCAGCTTTCTGTTGTGCTGGATCACCTGGTAGTTGAGAGCGCGGCTGTCGATGGGGATGTCGCCCAGCCGCTTCCACTCCCCCTTGGTGGGGCTGTAGGCCTTCACCACGGGAATGTCGCACACGCAGATGATCTGGTCCTGGAACGCGCACGCCTTGTAGAGCTTGTCTCGGCGCAGCGACCCGCAGTGGCGCCAGCGGTTCCTCTTGGGGTCGTAGCAGAGCATTCGCCTCCGGTTCACCACGTACAGGTGGTCGTTGAGCGCCACCACCTGTATTTTGCCCAGCGAGTGCGGCAGGGGGGCCACGAACGTCCACTGGTTCCTCTGCACGCTGTAGCACTCGACGTCCTTGATCCTGGCGTCCGTGACGGGGTTCCGCCCACCCAGGAGGTACACGTGGCCGTTGAGGTAGCCCATCCCGGAGTTGATCCTCCCCAGTGGCCTCTCTGCCAGCTCCTTCCAGCTGTTGAGGATGGGATTGTACAGCCAGAAGTTCTTGGAGAGGTGGGAGGCGAGGAACAAGCTGTTCTCAGGTGTGGAGCAGGCGATGAGCGACTCCATGGTGGAGCGCTTGTAGTCCTGGCCGCTCAGGCTGCCCAGCGGCGGCGCCATAAAGTACAGGTCCTCAGAGTAGGGGTCGCAGCACATGATGCTGTCGTTGGGCAGGCCAAAGAAGAGAATCATGTCTTTGGCGCCGACGCCGATCCTGTGTTTGGGAAGGGCCAGATCAGCGGACATTCCGCAGCTGTCCTCTGCCGACCTGTTGAAGAAAAACTCCAGGTATTTCTCCACGGCGGGCCTCGCCATGAGCCCTTCCAGGTAGGGTTTGTCCTTGTCCACGAACAGGTTCCAGCGCACGCAGTTCAGGGCCTGCAGCGCGTCGTCCCTCTTGTGCGGCGCGTTGGCCTCGATCCACTGCAGGGCGGCCGAGCAGACCTTCCTCTCGCAGTCCACGTCCAGGGTGTTGAGGGACAGCAGCTCCTTCAGCTGCTTCAGATCCAGCTCGCACAGGTCCTCGCTGCAGCACACCTGGCTGAAGTTGCGGGCGATGAACGAGTGCGCGCTCTCCTTCAGCTCGGCGTTGTCGAAGGTGTCCGCAAACTTCAGGACCTCCACGCAGTTGGACAGGTCCAGCCTCCTGGCCATGAAGCTGGAGCAGGCGCCGCGGATGTACTCCAGCTGCAGCATGTTGGCGGCGGCGTACAGCCGCTGCACGTTGCCCTCCGTGACGGTCACCCGGCCCGTGTAGCAGTAGTCGATGATGACCGACATGGACTCGGCGTCCACGCCGCGGATGACCACCCTCTCCTGCATGCTCTCGTTCAAGCCCCCGGTGAACATGCTCTTGAAGTAGGGGCTGGCGGCGGCCAGGACGTTGCGGCTGCACAGGAACAGCTGCTCCATGCGGGTCGCCCCGGCCATTTCTCCCCATCCACCTCCACCTCCTGCTCGCTCCAGCGACTCGTCGCCGCACTCGATCCCAATCGTGACGTCCCCGAGCAGCTGACAGTCGAACAGGCACTTCAACTCCCTCAGCAGACACCGAGCGTGGCTGGCGTCCTCCAGCACCTCCGGACCGCTGAAGCAACCCAACGACGCCGAAGCCATGGCAGCAACTCCGGCTAGCGATATTTCAGTGGTTAGTGTCGGCGAAGCGGGGCGCCCAAATAGCCGGCTGTCAGGCGTCTGACATGCAAGATAACGCTTTTAAAGGTTCTGCGCGTCGATAATGGCGCATCCTGTTTTATTGGCTATAGTCAATATGCTGTGAAAAAATACAGTACCGGGCGATAAACACAGCTGCGCGGTGGTCTGCGAGTCACAAAAGCAACACTTGTCGTTCTCCTGCTGGGCATAGTGTTGGCTTTACTTCCGGCATAATGAAGGGCTTACACTCCGAAGAGTCGTCGTGACACACATGTCAGTTTAGGGTAGATTTTTTTCCCTCCCTGACGGCGCGAGAGTCTGTTTTGACTGTTTTAAACCAGGAATCTCGTAAAACTACGCCGTCGTTAGCCCCGAGTCGGAACAGCACCCGCTGTCAAACACTGCCAAAGTAAAACACTCTGTCACCCAAAAGGACATCGTAATATTTCTTTATTGTTTCTCTGTACGCAAGTTAGTTAACACCGAAAATTACTTTGAGTGTATGTTTTTGTCCTCGAAGGGTTTGCTTAAAAAATTCTCCCTTTTAGTGGGAATTTTACAAGGTGAGTTTTTTATTTTGAAGGAAATCTCAAACGGCTTCCGTCATGTCCCGCTGCTCGCTCATACAACCTTGCTAAGAACAGCTTTCGTCTCTCTGATTGGTTTGTTTAAGTGGGTCGATTTTAAGTTAGGTTGAGCCAGGTGACTGACAAATGAACAGTGATTGTCTCATGTTTAGTTGTTGAATTATTAATTGATACATTCCATATGTTCCTTGCAGACAATTGTTTTATTTTTTGTACAATAATAAATATAAAGCACCTTTTTTGATAAAATATAATTTATTGCAAGACAACACAACTGATAATTTGAATCTCATTTTTCATACGTTGGCATAATTCTGGCAAGTAATTATCTTTGTTCAGTAGTTTTACATCACTGGTTCACTATAATTATAACCTAATGTCGCATGGTGATTTTTAAAATGGTAATGGCATTGCACAGCAGTCTTTTTTCTCTTTAATTAAAAAAAAAAAAAAAAAAACAACAGCTCACAAGTGTTTATGATTCAGTTCATTGATCTTCTGCAGTGCATCCTGGTTGCGCATGGTCTTGTGGACAGTTATCAGGAAGGGGAACGCTGAGGGCAGCTCAACCCTTTGGCTCAGCTTCTGGTGACCCCAGTGGAGGCAGTGTAGCTTCTCAGCCAGGTCCAATCTGCCTGCACGCTCCAGCGCGCCTTGCAGCAGCTTGGTCTTGTTGGGCTTGTCCCAGTTTTTCTCGTACCTGTGATTAAAAATAGACACCCGAGAGACCTTTTTAAGTTAAAGATTGTAACATGAAAGGGTTAATGGGGGAACGAAGTAGAAAAAATGTGTAAAATGACACAGAAAATAGCTGACTCAAACATATACCAGTGTAGAGAGCTTTTATGAAACTACAAAAAATGTTGACATTATTTTATACCTGATTTTATGTAGGTTAAAAGCAATCACTGTGGAGCATTTTGCGACCAAAATATGAGTTCATCTTGAACCACTGGTGCCAGCACTATCACAGGTTATAGACACACACTGTACCAGCTTTCCAACATGGTTCTGGCCTGGACACTCCTCTCTTTGGAGCTGGTGTGGAATCGCCCGATTTGTGCTCGGTTGAAACCCAACTCGTATGCCAAAACCGTCCATTCAAAACCAAGCTCAGCGGAAATCTCCTTCAGGGTCCTCAGGTTGATCACAGCATCCTGAAATCATTGTCACTGTCTATGAGGTGTGTTTATCGAAGAGAAATAGCAGGAGATCATCAACCAAAACTGTGTACCTCTTGTGCTTTGTTTGGCATTATATCTCAGCGTCCAGATTAACAGTAGTCCATAAAACTCCATGAACCTAATTTGTCAGACACACAGATTTGCTAAGAAAGGCAGCATTTCATATCAGACATATTCATTTATGGTAGATATGGTTTTCACTTACCCCAAGGTACAGTATGCCAAAGAAGAATGAGGTCTGAATGTTACTGGGGAGATACATCATCAACAAAATAATCTGTTAAACATTAACTGTTGAAGCAACACTTAAAGTGTGTGGGTGACATGTTGAAACACATCCACCTGGAACCAGTGAAACCAGTTAAGTCCAGTTCGTCATTATCTTTATGAGCTTTGTGTGATTTAATGGACTTGAATGTCTTTGTATGTCCTTTTCAATTCAAAGATGACAGATACTCAAATACTTTGAAAGGTTTTTATTCACTTTAAAAACTCCCCCTCCTTGTTTAAGTCCTTTAATCCAAAAAGCATTGAGGAAACATGTGCAATATCGAAGGATTATGTTTATGTTTATCAAAGAACATTAAAAAATATCAGCTTCCATGTAAACAGGAATGAAAACAAAGTAGCCAAAAGCTAATGTGTGCACACTTACGTAAAGTGACATCCTCCTTTATTCAAGGAGCAAAACCAAGGACATGTTTTAATGTGCTAATCATGATAAAATACTGCGCGGCCCAGCCAATAAATATAACTGATATGAATTACACTATGTTGTTTTTTTTAAATAGGCACGGAATGCAACAAATGTTCAACTTCACATCTGACACCACAGTCCTTGAAAAACGATTAATTGCAAAATCAGTTGCCTGAAACCATTAAAAGTGTGTTGAAAAGCGTGACCAGTTGTTTCTTGAGCTTTCAACTGAAGAGGCATTTTCCCTCTGTTCAATAAAAGATTAACTATTCACATCGACAAATAAAAACCACGCACATCAATTTAATAAGATCCAGTGCACACTTAACAACAGATTATCAGAATATTGCCGCGATGACTCGTAGTGTTTCAGTGTGTGTCTCAGCAAATAGTAAGGTGGAGATCCAGCCTGCTGGACCCGTACGCTTCTCACTCACTGTTTCCTTTTTTTCAGTCAAGTGTAGTGCCTTTTGGAAATGTTAACAGTCACTTTCTCAAAGGTCACAGCCCCAGACAGGGCCCTCCTGACCTCAGCACTTTAAATCAGTCAGCTTCCAATGCAGTGTAGCCCTGTGGTCTCTCTTGAGTGTCAAGATTTTTTTTTTTTTTTTGGGTTAGTAGCAGCCATCTTTCCAGCTCCCGTCTCTCAGGGTGCTCAGTGCAGCCAGGCTCTTTGGAGGAGTCAGCAAACTGCGGAGAGAGAGAAACACATCAAGTGAGTGGCACAACATTTTATATTTACAGTTTTGTGGAGATTCAACGTTAGTTTTTCTCAGTAGCTACCATTTATCAGCCTATAAAACAAAACAATACAATAACACAGGCTTCTCCTTTTGGAATCTTGTACTTTAAGCATTAACATCATGCCGTGTGACCTACTGACCTCAAATCTATATCATAAAGAATACTGAAGAAATTAGACAAAGTCCTTTGTTTTTGGATACACAATTTTTTAAATTGGTATTTCATTATGAAGCGACAACAGCCATCCATCCATCCATTTTCAATCCACACTTATTGCCGAACCCAGGGTCACGGGGGTCTGCTGGAGCCTATCCCAGCCGTCATAGGGTGAAGGCAGGCTGACACCCTGGACAAGTCGCCAGTTCATCGCAGGGACACATAACCATTCACACTCACACTCACACCTACGGACAATTTAAAGTTTCCAATTGAGCTCATTTGGACTGTGTGAGGAAGTTGGAGAACCCGGAATCGAACCCACAACCTTCTTGCAGTGAGGCAGCAGTGCTAACCAGTGCAACAAGTGACAAAATACACTACAAAATCGAAAAGTAAAACTAGGAACTAGGAAATCTTTCTTTGGTCAATGTGGCCTCACCTGCGTGTGGGTTGAGTGATCTTGCTCGCCCGCAGAACCCCGCCTGTGCCAACAAAGGAGGCGGGCCGAGGCAGGGAGCTGCGGAGGGCAGCCGACTGGACAGAGCTGGACTTGAGCGGCTGTGGAACCAAGCTGCTGCTGGTCTTCAGCGGCTGAGGCAGCGACCCGCTGCTGGGGATGGAGTGCAAGCTCACAGATGAGGTCAGCGGGGTGGAGGTGGGGCCCTGCTGCACGGTGGGGCTCACATAGGCGGTGGCCTTCAGCGGGTGGCGAGAAGTGGTGGGGAAGTTGCCCACGCTCTGGACCCGCTGGCTGAGCTGCCCGGGGGACGGGACTGGAAAGAGTGGGAGAAAGCGGGTTGGATGAGGACAAATGTAGCAGCAGCGGCAGATCGGCATTCAGAGGTGCCATGCAGAAGAGAGAGAGAGAGAGTCCTACATACAGGCCATGAATAAAAATGAACCTGATTTATTCATAGAGGGAGATAAAGCTTACTGGAGGACTGGAGTCGTGCAAGCCCGTTGGACGAGTCAAAGCTCTGGCTGCTCCGCAGGGAGGATATCGTTGGCAAGGAGGAGGGGCCTTGGGAGGATGGGGTGACGGGGGATGCCAGGCATGGGATACTGGGAACACTGGGCATGCTGGGAGCTCGGATCAGGTTGGGCATGCTTCTCCGTAGCTTATCTATGCAACATCATCAGCACTTTGTTTCAATTTTTATGCTGTATGCGTTGTTTAGTACAATTACAAATGAAAAAAAATACATAAAATAAGTTTAAAAAAATTTAAACAACCAAAAAATATCCCAACTGCTTACCACCCAGTATTTATGTTAAACTGAGCCAAAAATGAGGATAACCAAGGCTAAGCTACATATCTGATTTAAAATTGATAAACACTAAACAATAAATCCCTCTTAGCACATCCAGTCAAAGCTTAAAATTCAACAAATGCAACAACTGTTGTCACATTTCTATTTCAATTCCTAAAGAGTTTGAGAAAACTTCTTGATTTGCGCTCACCTGCACCAGCCCTGTACACTGAGTGTGTTTCTGCGCTCAGGCCGGAGGCTCCGGTGTACTGCGACAGCGCACTGAGCGAGAACTGCGGCGTGGTCGGGCTGCGTCTGCAGTCTCTGATACTGGAGAAGGTGTGAGAGTGGGGCAGACTGCCCCGCTGCATAGACCCTGTGCGGAAGAGCCGAGGCTGGGGAGGAGGGAGCTGGTCGTAGCCCTCGTCCTCCTCGTCCTCCTCGTCCAGATCCATCTCACTGCGCCTGAGGGAGTGCAAGGAGAAGCTGGAGCTGCGACGGCTGGCGGTGGCTGAGGTAGAGGCATAGTCCTGCCGGAGACCTAGAGGGGGAGACGTCAATGCTATTACCAAGGGAGAACGCATGGATCTGATCCTTAGCGTCTCTGACATATTAGCTTTATGGAATATTCACCCTCTAAATTCTGACCGACACCTTTTACATTTGTTTTCTGAAATGTCTGATATAATTTAAAAATAATCATGCCACAAAAATGTCATTTCATTTTCAGCAATATGTATCAGTATTTCAACTTTTAAAATATTGGTACAGTTTTCACCCTCAGGCAAGAAGGAGCGCAGGTCATTCCTGCCTGATAATACAAATGGCAATATAATGTAAATATCTTGTTTGTTCCCCGTTAGCCTATAATTTTTATTTTATTTCTTTATTTCTTTTCAGTCAATATGATCTCCATTCTTTTCTATAGTACTGTTGCTGTAATTATGTAAATTTCCCCAAAGTGGGATTAATAAAGGCTTCTTCTTCTTTTTCTTCTTTATAGAGTAGAAACCAATAATATACAACAAAATACAAAGAGCATCAAAATCATTGGATGCACTGTAAATATGGTTTGGCACTTTAATTTGAAAAGAACTGCAGCAAGAACCAGAGGGTCATTCGTCGTGGGCTTGTAAGATCAAACCAAGCATCAAACTGACCGGTTACAGGTTGCACTATAAAAGAAAAGGGGGGGATTGTACTTCTTAATCGCGAGGATGCTGTTCAAAACAGTCCACTCACTCTCCTCCTGAAGTCGTGCCATGACCTCGACATCTGTCATGTCCTGCAGTTTGTAGCTCATGGAGATGGAGTCCTCCTCCAGCTCCGGCACCCCCACCTCACTGTCCAGGGAGGACTGGGGGCTGATTGCGGCGTGCCGGCGACCCACATCTGGAAGCACAACGGGACAGTCACATACGTCGCACCAAGATGTTATTTATGCCTCTCATGGACAAGAATTTAAACGACATAGACGCATGACAAATGATGAAGTGACTAGGCAGATGTCTTACTGTGAAGGGTGGGCTTTGATAGGAAAGTAGGTGCCCTGTCGCTGAGGCAGGTGGGCCTCGCTGGGAGAGTCGGCTGGAGGAAGGGTTGACCTGATGGTGGCAATAATGCTGAAAAGTTGATAAAAAATACAAAGGATTGAGAAATGAAATCATCATCTGCCTCACATGGAAATCAAGCCTCAATCAGCAATAACATTGGAGTTGTTAAAAAAAATGACATATTGAAGCCACTGATGTACATGGTCATTTGGTCTCGAAGTGGTGATTCAGCTTCCTTGCCTCCATCTGTCTGAGAGTCTGATCTCCTAATCCAATCCTCAGAATTTGCCGTAATCTGATTGCAAACGGCAAGTGACAGGTTGTTGAAGAAACTGGGTTATGTACAACGAGTTGCAAAGTCGTCTCAGGAAGAGCAGATGCCTTTCGCTAATCACGTTTTGATCAAATTGGCTTTGAGACGCATCAAACGGGGAAATAAGGTTAGCGGAGGCTGCTTTTAATTCAAGCAACGAGGATTAAATTGTCCAGAGTTTAAGAGGAGCTGAGGTAGCTAGCCTGTTATAATTAGCTAGACTCCATGAGACTACGAGCAGCTATTTGAGGCTACGCTAGGTGCAGCACTGCTAAGATGTTAGCGTAAAGTTATCACAGGCGCATTTGACAAATAATGTTGAGTAAACAAACTAACAAAATTCAGTACAGAAGCAAATATGATAAAGGTGACATTCTGCAAGTATTCAGATGGCATGTTGTTATACTAAACCAATCTTATTAACAGCACAAAATAGAACAAAAATAAGAAAATAAAAAAATATATTTTTTGTGTTTTTTTTCTGATAATTTCAGTTTCATGGGAAACATTTGGAAAGGGGAGTTGGAGACAAACATTCTCTTCTTCCACAATTTCATTCACAAAATAATTTTATTCATAATTTAATCTTATTTAGTCAGTTTTCTTCACTGATAGCTGAGAGAGTTGGTGACAGCGTGAGTGCTGCTGTGCTGTTCTTTGCCCTTTTTCCTGTTGTGCAATTCTGATAGAACTGATCACATCATAGCATCCACACTAAGCTCTCAATGTTGACAAACTTGAAAATAGATTTGAGATAATTTGTACCTGCGCAATATCAAAGATCCATCTGCCTTGCAAGACTAATTACCCTGATGTCTAACTTCAGGTAAATGAGCTGCTAAGCCTCAAGTAAAAACAATGCAGAAATGATAACATAACATGATAACATGTCAAACAAACAGTTTTAAGATTGTTAATGATGAATCGTAGGATATCCTCAAAAGGGTTTGTGTTTAAATACATGCTGAGCGTACGATGGTGTTACCTGGGGACTCAGTTAGTGCAGAGGATTTGTTGTAAGGCAGGACAGGGCAGCTGATGGTGGAGAGCCCCTCAATGCAGCTGTACGGGCGGATGGAGGACATTCCTCGCCTCCTTTTAGCTGCACACAACATTAGTAGCAATTTAGTTTGTCCGAGGATTGCCTTTTAAGCACACACGCAAACAGATCATCTATTATATCTTAACATGCTCTAGCCAAATGCTAATCTGCTTGCCACAGATCAGTATTGATGTTTTGAACGATTGCATTATGGCTTGGACACAAGAGGCTCATACAGTAGAGGGAGTGGGGCGGCTTACTGGCCTAAACTGAGGATTTTTTATTTTTTGGAGGGATCTTCGGATAAGCAGGGATTGTGCGTGTAGTCTACATCCCATTCCCCAATTCGAGCAAGATCTACTGCTCTATATTAGCAGCGGAAGTAATAGCCACTGCTTGGAGCTTGGTTCCATTTCTTTCTTTTTTAAATCAGTATTAGTAATAATTGCTGATAATTTGAGAAATGGCTCCAAATGACCCTTCATAATCTGATTTTGACTGTTTTGCAAAGCTTTTCCCATTAGAATTTTAAAAAAAAGTGACGACTGGCCTTAAAAATAATATCAATATACTCATCCACAACAATTTTCACAAATATTTGGCTTTAAAACGGTCAGTAAATTACATGACACAGTGAAAAACGGAAGATCTATTTGGAGTTCAGGAGTTGGCTCCATCGAAGTGATTTGTAGGCAGCGTCACACACACACACACGAGCGAGTGCTGCATTTGGCATTCCTGACACAATTAGGCTCCTTGGCTGCTGAATAAAACTAGCTTTCATGCTAATTTACGCACACAACAAGCTCCTGGAGCTCAGAGACAAAGATGTATTCATGACCCCGGGGAAAACAGCCCACCTCCAACAAAAACAGCTTTTGAAGGAAAGGAGAAGAAGGAGTTTGAACTTAAACACAGAAGTTTGCATAGAACAAACAAGTATCACATTTTGGGGGGTGATTGGTGACACACAGGTACGTAAAAACTTAATGTGTGTGTGCGATAAAACACACGCGTCTAATGTCTGATGCAGTTTGGGCAGTGACAGCGATGAAAACCCCTGTCTCCAAACCCAGTTAATATAAGCAAGGTTGCTATGGCAACCATATCCCTGTGCATGCGTGTAGGAAGTGAGAAGCGCCATACCAAATCCTGCACCGAGTCCTGCAACAACAGTGACAGCGATGAAAACCCCATGAAAACAGTGACAGCAATGAAAACCCCTGTCTCCAAACCTAGTTAATATAAGCAAGGTTGCTATGGCAACCATATATCCCTGTGCATGCGTGTAGGAAGTGAGAAGCGCCATACCAAATCCTGCACCGAGTCCTGCAACAAACCTCACCCAGTGAAACGCTGGGATCTTGTTAACAGCACGAGACCACCTTCGTTCCACTCCAAAAAACAAAAATAACGTCACATGCTTGTTGGGGAGAAAAACTGCTGACCATCCTTGAGCAAACACAACATCCAGGCCAACCAAGAGTACAGCTTGTTTTTCTAGCGTTGTAATTTTTCCTTGTTACTCAGATGAATGAAACCGTTCTTTATGGGGCTATAGAATGAGGTGATTGGGTTCAGGTGTGCAGGCGTTGGAGAGCAGCTGCGAGGCATCAGCCTCGACTGCATGAAACAGAGCAGTGTGTTTCCAGCACGGCGAACATCTTGACTCATTTCCACATGTTCGGGATCACCGTCAGTCTCCGGGTTTATGGTTTATCTTCATTTGGGATTCTGTTAGCCCTGCTCCAGTTTCTGCCTTCTTCTTCCCGTTTGTCTGATCTGGAACCACCAACGCATTGAGCAGCTGGATTAAAATGTAATGCCGGTAATACCCTCTTGCTTGCTTGAGGTTTGGGATTTACGTGAAGACACCTGAACACATCAAACGCGTTTGTTATTTCTGCACTTCCTGTCGAGCCTTAACGCACCCTGCTGTATAGCAATACTGTGTGACAGTCAATTAGAAGGCGCCGTGTACAACATATAGAAAACTGTGGTAAACAGACAGTAACCATAGTAACGACTGACTGACACACATTTAGTTTCAGCTTAAAGCTGCATTGCAGGCTCTGTTACTTCTCACTGCATATATATATAAATATATATATGTACACACATACATATAGATCAGTGATTTATTTCTTGTACCCCCAGGACAGGGGGTTGCTGTTTATGCTAAACTAAGCTAAGTGATGGATGCGTCCGGCCATAAGTAGATTATGCCGACATTGGAGTTGCATCAATCTTATGTAAGTCACAAGAGGAAAATCCACGAGACATGTTCATAAAAAGCCATAAAAAAATTCAACAATAAAATTTCTATCAAATATTTCTGCAGCAAAAAAAACATGTTAAGTGGAATCCGTCTGCTGCTTCAGTCAGATTTACCACCTTATTATCCTCTCAACACTGTTTTTCACTTAACACAGAGTGGCGCCGTCCCAGAGCACAGCGTGGCTTCCTCCAAATGGAACGGTTTGGTTTTTCACCTTTCAGTGGAGCGACGAGGCCCTTTTGCCAGCAACGTCTACCCACAAAATTGGACCTACACCTAACGGCATAATAACCATCACACCACGGGGAAGTTGGCCGCTCGGGCACTTTTAAAAGGCTGCAAAATGTGACGGCCACACGGTGGAGAAATTATTCAGTTTCGCGCACAGACGGGCTCGCCTGGGGATCGGAAATAGCTGCAGGAATCCTGCCGGAGACATTTTGTGCGCGAAGTGTGTCACGGCTTACGATCACGTGTCATCGAGGCGAGCCGCGCAGGCAGATGTCCAGATGCGGCCGCCGCTGCCGACAGCTGTCATTCTGAGCGGTAAACACTCTGTACCTTGGTCCAGTCTGTGGCAGAGGGTCATCCTGGCCAGCTCCACCTCGGGCCCCGGGTGGTCCAGTACCTGCCTGCACCACTGCAGGGGGCTGAGGATGCCGGCGTCTTGCAGCTCCGCTCTGAGACTTACGTACAACCTGGCAAGGCACAAAACAAAATCTGCAGTTCAGTCCGGATGCCTCACACAAGCAGAAGCTAAGTTACGTCAAGCGGCAAAATCCATGAAACGCATTTACGTTTTCTGTAAATTGGACCCTTTGTGATGTCACAAAACCCACTGACCCAGCCAGGTGTTCGTTTCATCCTCTAGGATCACCAAGCACCAAGCAAGATCTCTGTACAAATAAACCCATCAGAGCGTCAGTCTTAGCAAGAAGCTAAAACTGTTTTTTTAAAAGGATGACCTTAAACACATGGCTAAATATTCTGTGGTGGGTGGGGGCGTTGTAGTTAATCCCATAAAGCTCATATTTATTAATATGCGGTCAAAAAATGACCACAAACAACTTCACCCCCGTTGGTTAAGGTGAGTTTAATGTCAAGATATCATATGCGACAATATTTGTTGATGGTGAACTTCACACTACAGCACAGATCATGTAATGTACAGAATGTGTTGCTGCTCTGTCATATGGTTAATGTTCCTTGAAGGTAACATCTGAAATGCCAAAGTGAGTTTGCAAGTTGCTGTTGTTGGGACTTCACCATCACTTACTAGCACTAATACCATGAGTGACCACTCCGCTATTCACTTGGACTGCACAATGTCTAAATCATGCATTTCTGTTTGGCCATGAGCTCTGCAGTCGAATGCCAATTGATTTTTTTGGGAAGGTAAGGGGAGAAAATTAATTCTCTGTGGTCTCTCCACCGAAATGTGGAATCGCAGACCTGAGTAAGGCAGTGATTTATGACTCTTTTTTTTTTAAAGACGTGTTCACAAAATCCAAAAGCAGATGCACTAATTTCCACATCCAGGACAATATAAAGAAAGTAAAATCTGTGAAACACAACGATGAACGCATGTCAAGTGACACATTACTGTGTGGTACAAGCCTGGATTGCAATGTTCCTTCAGTTGTTGTGGTTGATTTAGCAATTGTGATACAATTACACAAAAATGAAAACAATAATTACTGAGTCCAAAATAAACCTTCCCCCCTTTCCTACCTTTGGTAATATTAAAGGATAACATTGTTTTGAACATTGTTTTTGTCTTGATGTGTGAAAACAACATAGAATGATGGCTTTTGTTTTTAGCTCAAAAGACCAAATTCCAACAGTTGAAATCTGATGAGAATTCAAACTTTTTTCAAATCTTAGGACATCTATGAACGGACAAAAGACGGCAGATTTTTGTTAGAAACTGGCAGCTGAAGGAAAGAATTGTACACATGTGTTCTCGGCAAACTTATTTACCAGTGAAGTTTGCACTTAGTAGGTTATTATGACCGAGGCTATAACTGGAGCACTGAGCACTGATTTTTCCTAAGCGCAAACACATTTTAATGATGTATTTTGCTGCATTAGCAGTAACTATATTAGCATCTTAGTGCAAATAAAAATGCAAGTTGTTTTTTTGCACACCCCCCCTAAAAAACACAATGCAAGAACCAACAAAGGATAGAAGTGGGCCATGGTGTTGACTAACAGGTCCTTTGTCTTAGAGAGTGGGGATGTGCTGAATTAGTGGGGGGGGGACGCTGGCTCCCTGTTAGCGTCGTGCTCGGATGTGTGCTACATTTTCCACACCGTCACACCGGACGCACAAAGCGGATGAAAGAGGATGGTTCAGTTGTCAGCGTGTCAAGTGTGTGTGAGAGACGCCGAAGTCAGCAGATACACAATCTCAAAGTAGTTCAGCCCGCAGGGCCTGAACACACACACACACACACACACGGAGGCGAGCTGTTTGATCACAGGCTGAAGGGGGTCATTGTTTCTAATTTCATCCCACTGCTGTCTTCCTCTGAATAGATGCAGCGTGCATGGTGCATTGTGGGAAAGCCAAAACACAAACAAACAAAAAAAACCAACCAGTGTTAAAATCTTCCCCCCTCTTTTTTGTTGTTACATTTGCAAGCGTCTGTAAGTCTACCCCACCAGTAGCAATCAATAGTGTGATCAATAAGAATGTGTACATTAGTGTTAGATTACACATGATGCTCAACGGGGGAAAAAAATGTGTATTGATGACAATGTTTTGGCATCATGCGAAAAAAATTAAAATCATCTAGGAGGTTTAGAGGGGGTGAAACACACACACACACACACACACACACACACACACACACACACACACACACACACACACACACACACACACACACACAAAACACAAAACCCAAGACCATCCGCTTGAATTAAGCAGAAAACAACGGCACCAGCTCACCAGCTCTCGGCCTCTAGGACGGGCAGCACGACGTCGAGATCCAAAACCTCCACCTCATCCAGGACGGTGGCGGCCTCGGCGGCGTCGCCGTCGTCCTCGCCATCGGCGTCGGGGGACGCCGAGCTCGGCTGGAAATAGGCGAAAGGCTCCTCGGCGGATCCCACGAAGCCGCCCGGCGTGCACGGGCGAGACAGCGTGGGGCTCGGGATGCCATATTTGGAGGAAGAGGAGAAATTGTCCGCGGCGGCGCCTCCTCCTCCGTGCAGGCACGACAGCGGGGTCTGGAGATGCGGGCCCGCGTTGCAGCTGTTGACGGCGCTCGCCCTGCTCCGCAATTGTTCGTTCTGCTGCTCCAGCTTGCGCACCAGCTCCTGCAGCTTCAGCACCTCCAGCTCCGCGCTGCTGATTTTACTGCTGCCGAGGACGTCTGCCATCATCTGGGGGCTCAGCACCTCTGCTTCCATTTGGTAAAAAGCACATTGAGGAGGAGGTTGGTGGTGGTTGGTGGTGGTGGTGGTGGTGATGGTGGGCAGCGGGGAAAAACACACACGGCCTGCCTGCCTGCCTGCCTGCCTGCCTGCCTGTCTGCCTGCAGAGGGTCCCCTTGTTTGGCTGCACAGAGGGGTTCCAGATTCCAGCCCGCTGTACTACACACACTCAGTCTGATACACACTAGCAGACACACACGGATGCTGCTGGCTGCTGGCTGCTGCCGCTGGGATGATCAACCGAGCCCGCTTCTCATTGGTCAGCAGCTCGGAGTTCAACTCCCATCACACCACCGCCGAGGAAGTGGTGCTCAGTGACGCTGCGCATTGGCTGGAGAGCGGGAGGAGAAGGAGGAGGAGGAGGGGGAGAAGGAGGGGAAGAAGAGCACCGACTGGAGTTTTAACTGGCCGAGTGCGGGTGAATAGTGTCCCGTTTAATTTCTTTATCAGTGTTGTTGGGATTACTCCATGAATAAATCCAAGGACTGATTAGTGATGACTCCTTAAAAGTAATTTAATTAATCTGTTTCATCTGATTGGACAAGAGTTATGATAGCTAACACTTGTGTCCAATCCCTCTATACCGCTCTCTATCTCTTCCCATGTGCTCCATTGATGACCCAACCCAGTTTGTTTTAGTGAAAGAGTTAATAAAGTCACAAACAACAACAACAGCAACAACAACAACAATAGCAGTTACAACCAGCAAAGATGGCTAAATGAAATGACAAATGATATTTTAATTGCCTTTATTGCACAAAGACAAAGCCCCCGGCCCTAAATATCACAATATTTCTGACATCTGAAAAGGCTTTTAAAGAGATACAGGAACACTTCAATAGGTTACAAAGTAATAGAGGCAGCAATAACTTGATGTCAGTGGCAGTTTCAATACAGTGAAGGACTGAGAAAAAAAAATCATTGAAAGATATAATTCTGTAACGAAACAGTAGTAGCAAAGCAGAACCCACAACACCCAAAATACATTTGTATGCATAAAACTTTTTTTGTGGAGTCTGTAATTAAGTGCTTGTCTCTCGGCTGAAGGTTCAGGCAAATCTCAGCGTCTCCACTTCTCTGTAGGGGGAAAAGACATTTTAGTTGGATGAGTTAACAACATTTTTTGGTTTTGGAAGACACTCTTTTTTTGATATAATAATAACAACACAATGTTGATGGCAAGTTTAATATTGTTTACCTCTGGTGATGTCAAAGCAGTTCTCACAGTGCACCATTTTTCTGTAGACCCAGAGGTTGTCCCCGGCTCTCATGTGACTCAGACTGCCGTTACACACCGCACACTGGCACAAACACAAGCACATTCAATTTTTCACTCTAATGTTTGTGTTTCTTTTTAACTGTCATTCTTGAATTAAAAGGGGGTTTCAGAAGCAAAAATATTGCAATTACTTCAATCTGGCAATATCATTTATTTGGCCGAATCCAGTCCTCTGAATCTATGGACTGTAACAACTTTTATGTAAAATAATTTTGCAGACAAATTTGAAATGTTCAATGTGAGTACACTGTTGGGTTTAGAGGAGCTTGAAACTGGGCCCTTTTTTGATTAAGCCCCCTGCTTATGCATATTTTATCAATCATTCATTATTTTTTAAAATCTGAGCAACGTTCAAAATGACAAACTAGCAAAGTCGCAGCAGATATTTTATCCGCAAAAATGCCAACTTAAAGTTGTTACTTGATTATCAATAAGAATCAATCTGCTGAATCTTTCTGATTATAGCTACTTAAATATTATCTTCCATACTCAAAAGAATCAGGCAGTTAACTAGGACAATTTGTTTTTTATGTGCAGCGATTTCATCTGCAGACTTTAGCCATCGCAGGTTCCTAATATTTGCCAAAGAGGAAATAGTGAAATAGCGCGCTCACTTTGAAGCAGGATGCATGACAGTTGATGTTCATGTCTTCCAGGATCATCTTGGCCTCACCGTTGAAGGACTTTCGGCAGTGGGTGCACAGGTCTTTCTCCAGCACAATTCTGATCCATACGAGACAGGCAATTCAGAAAAATTCACATGAATCATGAAAAAAATGCAAGGTTTCTATCAGCCCTTGGTGTGTTTTCTAAACTCATGGTCAAATTGTACATACGAGTTCCTGTAGGAAGACTTGGGGTAGACTGGATCAGACAGCAGCTCTTCTGAGCGACTAGAATGAAACAGAAACAAGTCACATCAGACAACCAGACAAAATGAAAAAAAAAAAAAAAACAGTCATAACTTATGGCCACACATACCTCCTGTACAAAGAAGAATTGTAGGTAGGAGAGCTTGAGACGCCGCTGTACTCATAGCTGTCAGAAAAGAAGAAAAAAAAAGGACCCTTGGATTATTTGTGACTTTTTGTTTTTCCCGTGTGATGAACTACCAGGGTTTAAAGGGAACGGGGTTTGTCCCGCTTACACGGCGGTATATTTAGGAGTGAACATTGGTGTGATTACCTGGGCTTGGAGCTGATGGTGTAAGAGGTGGTCCGGGTGGTGGTGGACATATCATCAGGGTAGGAGCTGTAGCTACGTTAGAGAGCACCAGGAATGAGTCACACAAGGTGGGTGTCCACTTCATGAGAAGCTTACAGTGTGTTTATTTCAATACATGAAATGATGGTATATGCTTTGACGGTGCAGTTTGGCTACATGTACTCTAAATGTATTAGGGTTTTTTTCATAATTTCATGTATCTTCTGGCATGTCATTAGCTACAGCACCCTCTTCAGTTTGCACGGCTCCAACACAGAGGTACAGACAAGGATGAATTCTTATTTTCACCAAATGGATCATTTCCTTTTTTCTTTTTTTTTTTGTTTAGATAAAAATGTACCTTCAAAGCTTATTTACCCTTTTAGTGACTGCTATGTATTTGACTTTAACAAAAAACGTTCAATTTACCTGAGGTCTTTGTGCTGGATAAAAGTGCACAACGATCGGAATGATTACCTGATAGATGTACGGGAGGAGGATGGAGATGAGAGGGTGGGGCTTTGCCATCTAAATGGCACAGCAGGTTCAGACAGAAGAAAACTGTGTTACTGTTGGACTCTTTTGGGAACCCCCCCGACATGAGCCATCTTCTCTTCCCACTCACCCTTTGCTGCTCTCCACTTCGACGATCTCTTTCCTCTTGATGCTGTCGAGACCAGAACAATATGATGTTTGACTGACGGGACGGTTGAAATGTTGTTTTGTTTTGCTTTTGTTACAACTCATGGATCACCTGGCAGGAGATTTGATGGAAGTAGGGATCAGCGTGCCGTACAGCTCATCCTCAGGCCTGCAGCGATAACACATGTCAGTTAGTTGGGCGCTGATTCTAATTTCCCGGGTGAGCAGTTACCGTGACATGTTTGATGGTTTTCTCACGTGGATGATGATGTCCTCGTGGTCACGGTTTTGTAGTCACCTCTATAAAAAGGCAGAATGACTCTTATTTACCATCTGGTATTGAGTGTCATTGTCTACCGCGTCAAATGTGAGGAAACTGACCCGTTGGTGCTGCTCCTCACTGTCACACTCTGGGTGCTGTAAACGCTTGTTTCTCTGTAAGTGATGGAAATATACTTTGTTATAGGCCGGCCTCTGTTGTCAGTATAGTAAGCCATACACGTTTACTGCATGGAGGAAAATGCCACCTGTCCGTGGGTGTGTAATCATCCTTGAGGGGCGCTGGGATGAGCGAGTCGTAAAGTTTGTCCTCAGCACTGCATAGGCACACAGGTTAGGTTAGATGTCACGTATGACCAGGAAGTTCATTAGAATATAGATTTAGGTTTTAACCGGATACTTCCTGCAAGCTCTTTAACGACAGGTATGTTACTGTAAGAAGGGACTTTCCAAGTAGATTCTCTGTTTTGTACATCCAGTTTTTTTTCTGTCTCCTAAGATTTTTTTTTTTATGTCAGCAGTGTAATGTATTGTATGTCTTTTACTTTTCAAAACAGTTTAATTTGTTTTAGATTGACTGCATGATCATATCAACAGATACATCATTTTAATTCTATTTATTTTTCATAATAGTTATTAACAAAAATTATTTCTATTCAGTCATATTAAGACATTTTCCCGTGTGCTGTTTACATGTATTTACAGTGCAGGAGGAGCACAAACTTACTACTTGTCAGAGGTGCTTCGCACAGTCACAGTCTCAGTAGTTGTGACAGTTTTGCTGTAAAGAACAAACTAGGCGTTATTATTACCTGTGACTCCCCCACGAGAGCCTCTACCAAATAAAACACTATATTTAACCATTGTGGAAATCACCTGTCTGTGGGTGAGTAATCCTGCTTCGTGGGTGATGAGACGAGTGTGTCAAAGAGTTGGTCCTCCGCACTGCACAGAGCGACAGTGATTTTATTAGTGCAGAGATTTGGTTTCTGTTGCAGTTTTTTAGTTCCGTGTCTGGCAAATCATGCAGTGACTCACTCTTTAGGGCTGCTCTCAGTCCTCTCAGTCACTTTGGTTTTGGTTGAGTATGGTGCATAGTCCGATCTGCAAAGGACAATCTGCTTAATTTCAAATATCACATCTCAGCAAAACTCTATTAAAGTATCTCAGTATTGCAAGAAATACTGAAAGCCTCAATTTATTTTGTTAGCATTTCTTTGCAGTGTTACCCACTCTTGAGTAGTCTATACAGAGAACACAGTACACTCACGCTCTGCTAGAAGACAGGACCCTCTCAGTGAATGTCTGGGTGGGAGAACTGACAGAGGATCTGCAAAAAACAAAACAAAAAAAACAACAAATCCCACTGTCAGAAAACACCCAGAATCACTTGCTAATAAATGAAGGAGAGACCCTCTACCTCAGAGTCCTGGTAGTGGTGGTGGTGGTGCTTCCATCTTTAGTCACCGTAGTGGTTGTGGTCCTAAAAGAAAAAAAAAATCCCAAACAAAAATGAAAACATCAAAGTTGAAAGTGTTTTTTTTAATCATTTATTATTATTATTATTATTATTGTTATTTATTGCAAGCGGTTGTACTGTACCTTGAATTGGGATCCCCTATGGAAGACCTGGTGGTAATGGAGATGAATGGAATATATGCAAAGTCTGATTATTGAAAGAATTCTCGAGAGTAAACTATATATTTTGCCTCATTACATCAAGCAGCATTAAAATATACCTATTTGTGGTTGAGGATCTCCTACCAGAAGGAAGAGTGCTGAAAATAGAGCATCAGCCCTTTTAAAGTATAGATCTACTGTAAGTTACTCAACCGTAGCTATTGATATACAACATACTGACCTGTTGTCCACTTCATCCTGACTTGCACCAAATCTAAAATGACAGAAAAAAATAAAAGATGAATTAATACTTTTGTTGATTAATTTCATGACCATGTTATTCTGCAATTGTAGATTTATTTTTTTAAACTTAAAGCAATCAAATACATAAAACACCTCTGGCTCAGAGCTTGCACAGATGTCCCTGAGGTCCCGGTGGAGCTTGTCTCTTTGGTCCCCGGACTGGATTACAGTAAATAAAGAGATAATGTAAAGGTTGGCGGTATCGGCTTCTTAAATTTCATGAAGACTTTAATAAAATTCTTTTTACCTGCTGGGAGTTTTAACTGATCTTTTAGACAGAATGGATTTTCCGTAGTTGGGATCTTCGCTGAAGGAGGACAACAGATAACAACAGATCGATTCAGACAAAAGGTGACTCAGCACTCTGTCACACAGCAGGAATGTGGAAGTAGAACTGAGGCTGAGCAGAGGCTAAAAATTACAAGTCACACCCAACTATTTTTCTACAGGTGTGTCCCAGAGTCAGGTTGTAGGTTGTCACTGCAACTTGACTTCTGTGTCTAATCAGACATTTAAAAATCTAAAGAACAGCCACATTCAGGCTTATCAGAATAATTGAAAAGTTCTATATTAAAAAAAATGAAAATAAATATAAGTTCAGCATGCAATTCTCACAACTTACTCTATGTCTTCATCCTCGTCGTCCGGTCGTTTGATCCAGCTCTTGTCGCTCAAAATAGAGTTCCTGCCTGTAAACACGAAATGACAGATCGTTTGAGCGCCTCCAGTTTACTTTTATTCAAGACTGTGGCATATTTAGTCTCAGACGAACAAACATTGAAGAATTAAAATGCTCCTGTTTGACACATTGAAGGATGAAAAGCTTTGTGTTCAAACATGCTTCAAGGCTATCTGATTGATAGACTCAGCCAGTGAAAGGACGAGTGAGTCAGAAATCACAGTGATTTGAAGGTCAGTCAAACAATTAGCATAAACAAAAGTTAATTACTTATACAATCTGCAAATGTATAATGGCACAATTATTATGACAGAGCTTGAATTAATTTTCCTATTCTCATATACTTACTGGAAAATCTGCTCATTTTGTCACCTTCAATCCTGAAATAAATGAGAATGGATTAGATGACAGTGAAATGTTGGTCTGTTAGCCACATGGTGGCACTGTACAACTCACATCGGCAGCCAGGTGTCAGTGTTGTGTTTAGTGGCCTCAGTGTAAATAAGTGACATGTTAATGCCTCATTAGCGCTCATGAATGCGCAATCACTCTTTCCACACAACGTTTTCATGTTTACAAGACGTTCGTGCACTTCAGTTCTTGTTTAAACCCCCTGGACTCACTGATAAAAGGCTCAAACTGGTTTGTCTTGATCTGGATTGACAGGGCACACCCACCATAGCACACCTTCTCCAAACACACCGTTGTCAGCAAAAACACAGAGACACACTGGGAACATGCCACCGACGATGCACTAGCTTGGGTCTGTGATGCTGCTCCAGCTACTGTGCAGTTCAGTCATTCACAAGGCAGCGAGCGTGTTAACAGTAGTCCCCAACGAGACAACGATCAATCAACCCAAAAATCGCTCGCACAACATGCCTGAGACAAACCAGACAAGGCGTGTTTAGTTTTTTGTGTTGCGTTTGCCGGTGACATGTTGTCCTTAAAATGTGAGCCACAGCGTGACAAGAGGCGACTGGAACACAAACAAAGCCGTTCCAGGTTAGATTTGTCTAATTGTTACCACTCAACGTGTTTTATTTTCCTTTCATATTAAAACAAACAAACAAAAAACATGGTTATAAATTTGCTGGAAACATTCAGCTTTAGAAACAACAACTGTATTTTAAATGGATGCCTTACACAATTGTCATATGGCTGTGATCAGATATGTAATCTTTGAGTGGACTGAAAACTATGATGCAAACTTTATAAAGCAGGAATTCTTTGTACCTGGAATGAAGCTAATTAATGATCTTTGAACTTGGTGTGCGCCACACTAACATTGACCCGTGAAAGTGCAGGACATGGATTTAATGTTAATGTTAATCTTAACTTAGTATGAAGTTCAGTAATAAAACCTCATATTGTTAAATATTTCACAGCAAACAAAACGCTATGCACCTTCTTTTTTTCCAAGACTGCTGGCTGCAAATATTTTCTTTTAGGAACGTACATGCAGAATATATCTACATAAACAGGAAACTCTCAAAGGGTTCAAATGAGACGGAGGTTACATACCTACAGAGGGATCCCTGGAACTCCTTGAAAGGTGAGGTAAACTCTCGCTGAAGATCGCTGCCTCCCTGACACTTATTAGTCTGCGCTCAACAATCACACCCTTGTCATGTCTTCACCTTTTAAACGCCCCTGGAGGAGATTCCAAGGCCACCCCTGGGTGTGGCCTCCCACAACAATCAAAGAATACTCTGTCGCTCGCACTGGCTGTCTCTTGTTCCGTCACTGCTGCAAACCATCGCTCACCTAATTGTCCTCTTGTCTGTTTCTAGGTTGGTGAGGAAGGGAAAAAATGATACTGGGTGGAGAGCTGACGGACCTGTGTGTCAACTTATGTCTCAGCAAGGAAAAAGCTGCAAAAGTTGGGTGTGAGACGATACAGAGGCCGACCTCGATGGAATTTGATTTTGTAGATGCATTTTTTAAACGATGTCCTATTTCAAACTGTCTCTGCGCAAATACACCTGCTGCTATAGAGACGTGCGCCGCACATATGCCACCAAAATGTGTGCCAGATTGTCTCGAAATTAGCGTGAGAAACAAGACCAGCCCTTATCTTCCAAAAGGGCGAGTTTGTATCTAGTCTCCATAGCGATGTTTCTGTTCCAGCAGACTTTGCACTTTACACATGCGAGATAATAAAATCCTGACGTGAGTGTTGGTGTCGGAGGACTAATAACCACTCTGAGCTCCAATAAATGTCATTAAATGTTAAGCGCCATTGCCATCCAGGCACACAGAAACAGAAAGAAGGCCACACATCACACCAAAGGGCACTGACGTGTGTCACCGCAGCTTTGAGCAGTGAATTGGTGAACTGTAGCTAATATGTGTGATGACACAGGTGAACCCATCCAGATTGAATAGCTTTTTATATTGTATTACAGCCTGAGTTTTAAAAATGCAGAAGTTTAATCATCAGGACTCTGTAAAAAAACTTGTAAAATAAATAATTAAAAAAAAAAGTGGCGACAACGGCCAGACAAGGTGCCATAAATGTTTTTTTTTTTTTTTAGGAGTGTCACACCTTTTTGTTGCTGAAAGTACGCAAGGTGCATAGCATGCCTGGGTGTGACAAGTTGATCCAGAATGATGAACCCCTCCCAGTCAGCGTAACGGCATGAGAGGAATGTGGAGCCATCTAACTGCGATTAAGCCACTCATGCCAACAGGGCAAGCGCCTTTTATTTTGATGTCTCTACTATCATTGACGGAGACGTGAAGCAAAGGCCTTGAGTCGGGATTGGTAGCGGTTCACTGGGAACATATGACCATTGATGTGCAGGAGTTTTTAAATACAAGGAACTCTCTTCAAAGGAATTTCAGAAAAAATATGACACACCGTGAAGAGACACACAACTACAAATCTACAATGTGACCTCGACATCACACAGCGAGAGGAAAATGCTGATAAATTCCCTCGACTGAACAACATGGATGCTGTGAGATTCATCTGAGCTTGCAAGTTTGACTTACTTGCACTCACGGCGGAAGTCGTCTCTGCGTCTATCTCTATTTTAAACCCTGCTGCTGACAATCAGCCTGCGTCCTGTGTATTCAATTCATTGATTGGAAAGGCAGTTTGTTTAGTGGGAGCAGACTGCATGCAGCAACAGACAAACTCACACCAGCAAGTGAAATTTCAGTGAAATGATGAATCCAAACGAAAACATTCACACACAAGGGGTCTGCTAAAAAGTTCTTAGAGAGGTGCCCCATGGGTGTGTGCGTGAGTTGAGGCAGGCATACTCTGGGTGGCAGCAGAGCTGTTTCCATGAGAGTAGGGACTGGTTATGCAACTTAAACCATAAACAACTACACATAATGCAAAAGCCAGAGCTAAAACACTGAGGCCAGAAATGGCGCAGCTTGTTTTGAAAAAGAAAGTAGTGCACAAGTACGCAAGTGAAGACACGATGGTAAGGAAACTTCTAGAAAAGTAGCAATCCTCACAGATTTTATCTAGCATAAATCAGAGATCTTACATGTATGGATGTGTGCCTGTGCGTGTGTGTGTGTGTGTGTGTGTGTGTGTGTGTGTGTGTACCCAAACGGATTACACGGCCCACTCGGCTCACACTCGTGTCACAGTGACACTGTCACTCTTAGGTGACCCTTCACTTCATCTTGGCCCAGATATCTCAACTCTCTTCACTCAGTTTGCTTCAACAAGAGCTCGGGTTAAATCACCAGCCTCTGAATGCGTCCCTGCCTGCAGCTTTGCACAGCGCACCGTGCTACCTTGATTTCTTTGTCACACTTTTAGAGTACATGACAAAAACAACTCTTCGAATCTGCGTCAGTAACGTTCTTGCAACACTGGCTCAGTGTGAGGCCCTACTCTGAACTTTTTTTTTTGTGGGGCACGCTGTCCTCGCATTTTTTTTGTGTGTGTGTTGATAAATTCTTCCTCAGTGAGTTGTCATCACTGATACAGGCTGGCACACTGATGGAAATGCTTCCTGGGTTGCTATGAGAAGAGACTGGGGCCCGACCCCCCTCTCGCTATTGGGCTACTGCAAAGCCCCGCAGCCAATGAAGAAGCACTAAGACCGGTAAATCTCTTTCTCAGCCTCACTCTCCCTGCTCCACAGATGAACATGCACAATTTACACATGTGTGAACCACTAACTTTCAAATACAGGGAGGTAAGAAGGTAAAAAAAAAAAATGCAGTAGGTAGCCTGTAGATTTTTGCAGACAAGGGTGAAGTACATGAAAATATGTCCTGCATACGGACGCATAATTTTGTGCACACAAGCACATTCTGTACTGATTACATCAGGGCCATGTTGGCTTGTTCGAAATGATGCTACCTTGCTCAATCAATCCTAGCACTCTACCCCCCAGCAAGTAAAACGTGCTATGTCACAGTCTGCATCTTCCACGACATTGATTTTTTTGTTTTTGTTTTGTTATCCTATGTGTTTACCGTGTTGTCTCTGAATATTGATAAGGAGGGCCCAGAATGTTCGGTCAGTGATGAGCTGTGTCCGTGGCAGAAAAAGACACTCCACGTCAGCAACGTCTCCCGACAGCAGTTCTGCAAACCTCTGTAGGAATGAAATGACAACAATTCACTTACGCACCAGCAGCAACTTGCACAGGGGATTGCAGTGTCTGCTAGCGAGCCTGAAAGACGGTGGACAACATTAAGACTCACTGTATCTTGTAACTGTATTGATGCTTTGGACATTGCGTTTGTTCCTCGCTCAGGCTGTTTCACAGTTTTACACCAGCAAGATACACACACACACACACACACAAAAAAATTTCATGGTAGAATTTCTGTTTAGAAACTTGAAATTGAGGGAACGACAAATTTCAGGCAACAATATTCAAATATTTATTTTAAAAGGGGGGGCGGGGCGTCAAAGTGTTCCGATATCTGTTTATGTCTCGACTTCTAAAAATAAACATTCCAATTATGTATGCGCACATTTTGTAGGGATATAGGGATAATTTGATTGTGGTTTCACCTTTCAAGGACAAAACGCAGGTGGCGCGAAAGGAAAAGCAAAAAACCCAAACACAGACTTGTGCGGAAGACAAAATAAAAGAACAATACAGTCAGCATGAGAAGCATAGAATCAAAATGAAATGAAACCAATATAGAACCGATTGTTAGGACACGTGGTCGTAGCTTGCACGTTGCAGGGATAAAATTAAAAGCCAGCAACGTTCCAGGGTGAAGGAAGCACTGTTTTTTTTTTTTTTTTTTTAAGCACAGACCCCTATTGTCTTGCAACCTGAACGTGACAGGAAGCCTGAAGGTGAGGACCACAGAAGTCCCACATCACACACCCTTTTACCAGGAACTAGTTCCAGTCTGTCATCGCCTCCATCTCGTCCGTAAACGTCACACGCGTACACGTTTTTTTTTTTTTTAATTTTGTGTGTGTGTGTGTGTGTGTGTGTGTGTTTTATATCTCAAAAAGAATGCAAAAAGAACGAACTCGGCACGATCATGTGAACGCGTGATAACATCGCCGGGGTTTCGTGGTCGCATGAAAATACCCCGGCATGCTAGCGAGCGACGCAGCGATCAGGCAGCAGCAGCGGCAGCGGCAGCAGCAGCAGCAGGGAGGGAGGGGAGGGATGATGGAGTTAAGATGGCAGCCCGAGTGAGGGTGCCGCTGCCTCTCCGGGGTCAAGAAAATATCCAAGGAACGAATGAAAGCGAAACACGGCGACGCATTTCTTGGGAGTCATTGACGGAGATCACGCCCTTTTTCGACGACGTCGCAGCGGCGTGAAGAGAACGTTTGCTTTATTATTTTTAATTGTTTTTTTTCTTCCGTAGGAGGGGGGACAAGCGCCGTCTTGACGCTGCGGCCGGGGGATCGCCAAAGACCACATACGTTTGAAGCTGCAGCACCCAGATTGGCTGCGATTTGATAACCGGGGTACCCGTGGATGCTAATTGTGGCACAGCTGCAGTGGGGGAATGGACAAATAACGTGACATGCGGGAGGACTGACGGATAGCCGGAGCTGTTTGCCCTCTCTTTTGTGTGATTTATGCATTGTTCTCCAAAACGATGATGTGTGCTGCTGCTGCGGCAGCGGCCGCCGCCGCCGCTGCCGGTGCCGGTGGGATTCTGCCCTCCTCGTCGCCGTCGATGGGGCTGGGTGTCAGGGTCATTTCTGGAGCGGGAGCCGAGCTCGCCACCATCGGTCCCGGAATGGGTTCTTGCCCGACCACCGCAGCCCAGTCGGACTGTCGAACTCGGTACCAGCTTTTACTCTCAGGGCGAGCTCTGGCCGACAGATACAGACGGATTTATACCACCGCTATCAATTATAAGGAGCAAGGAATAAATCAAGGAAGGTGAGTGGCGAGCACGAATTGTAAAGACATCACGGATGACGGGTCTGTCATTTGCGGGGCTAGCAAATCTTATCATTAACCCTTGCTTTGCAGCATGTCAGTCAATATTAGCCACGCCAGTGTTGTTTATCCACGGGCCTTGGGCCACCATGAATTTCACCATTGGGGGGCGAGAGGGTGGGCTGTAATTGCCTACAAAACATATGCAAGCAACACCACGATTTGGCTGCTATTTTCTTGCGTGGAGTCGAGCTGTGTTGTAGCAATTTGGGCTTGACTTCCCTAGCTTGCACTAAGCTAGCGATACCTAAATGCAGCCTTGTGTCAGTTTTTTGAGGGCGGTTACTCTGTCCTTATTGTGTTTTATGAAAGTCTCGTACATTGCCACTGATGTCAAATACCCCATGTCCACCCCACTTGGGCTCCAACGACGTGGGTGAAGTGTTCCGACGGCACAGCTGAAAAAAAAATCAAAACAAGCTAGCTGGCGAGCTAACTGTCATGACAGCAATTAACGACAGCCGAGTTGTTTGGAGCGTTCGCCTCATTGGTGCACGCTTATTCCCCGACAAATATCACATTTGGATGAAAGCTCCTTGTACAGTTCTTGAGAATTATCACTGCCCAGCCATTTTATAAAATAACGATATGTGGTGAGCTACGTTTAGGCCTAACGGCGTCACTGTTTCTATTGCTAGCTCACGTCAACTGACGTTTAAGGAGCGCCTGTCTGCCCTTCCCCGGGCTACTTAAAGCTAAGAGAACCGCTTTAAGAAGGATACTCAGGAACATGGGGCAGTTAACGACCATGCATCAAATCAGGGGGACAGTAATTATTAATTCAGTAGCACTCGTAGCTCAAAAGCCCAGAAAAGAAGATGAGTTGGGAGGTGGTTGAACTCATCTGCTTTTCTGTCATAAGCGGGTATTGTAGTTACGTCATTCTACTAGTCAGTCAGGTTGTGGACTGAGTGGCTGAATGACTACAGCATCCTATCTCTTCAACACACTCGTGATTCCAAACCTTCCGTAATTTCATTGATTGCTTTCAACGTATACCACCACGCTCCAAAAATGTAGCTCTGGCACAAAATTATGCCAACACAATAAAGATAAACAAGGTATACTAATCTTAGTGCTAGGGTTTTATGTGAGTAATGACAATAATAAAATCTTTCTTGGACTTAAGATACAGCTGTACCCATCCATACATGCTTCAATAATAAGTTTTAAGACTCTTCCTTTTGAACTTATATGTCTGTTCTTGCCCATTTTGTATGTTCTATAAGGAATGGAACCTGATAATCTTTTTTTTTTTGTTTTTTAGATTTGTCATGTCATTAGAGTGAACTCATTTACAATCTTTAAACAATCTCTTTAAATAAATTGCATTTTGGAATTCAGCAATAACTCTTTATTATTATTAATCCATGCACTGTTGTTTCGGTAGAAGTGGTAATTCTATTTGTGGTCTGCAGCATTCAATGTTGACAGTCTGATTTGCAAGTAAGATTCATTACGAAAGGCTGCTGAACAACTGTGACACCCTCTACCCTACTTGGTGCTGTATTTATTAACTCTATTTAATGCCTCTTTTTTTTTTTTTAAATTAAATTAAATTAACTCTTCCAGCTGCATGATTTGGCGCATGTTGGCACAAACCTAGACTGTTACCAATACTGAAATGTCATCATTTGATTTCAGGGGGAAGAAGGCTTTGAGCAAGAAGAAGCTAAAAAGGAGGCAGAAGGTCAAATCAAAAGTCAAATCCAGAACAAAGGTAAGGCCTGTCTTAGTTGTAGCCTGAAATTCTGCTATTGTTACGTTTGTTTAAAATGCCACTAATTAGCAAGGGTTAGAATGCCCAGCCTCTGTTGAATAGGTTTTTATTAAAACAATAGTGTTAATAACAATAAATCTGACATTCCCATCCCTGTAGTGGGAAAAGGATCCAAAATATTACTACAGAATATAAATACAAACGTGTTAAATCTCCTTTAGTAGTGAAGTCGACACTGTGTTTTGCAACCTCCCACGTGTGTGAGGGATGAGTGCTAATAATAATAATAATAATAATAATAATAATTTCTAAATAATGAAAATACTCATTGTTAATGTTTGATTTATTGGGATATCCATTAGTTGTTTTTTATTACTGGCCAGATAAAACAAAGTGTAGTCTGTTGGCATCCAGGCCCAACCCTTTATCAGGGTCGCTGAAGTTGAATTTCAGCCTGAACTAAATAAATCTAACTGATAGGAGGATCACATTAATGAGACTGGATGGTGTGAAAGCCTGAAGCCGCTTGGCATAAACAATGCCAAGTCCACACACACGCAGCGTGCTAGGTGGACTGGCACACTGTGAGACATTCGGGAGTGGCTCTGGCTTGTGCAAGGATGGCCTGTTGCTGAGCGACCTAATGTGTTCCACATCTCCACGGCAACAGTGTCCTGCCTCCATCTCCTGTCTGCATTAGTGGATGTGGCCGTGTTTTTGCCTCTGCCGTAGACGTCCACAGGGCTTGATCCTGTAGAGTTATGACAACAAATAAAATCCACTCAGATTGTATTGACTCATTTTGTAATTATTGTTATTTGTCTTACTGAATGGGAAAGGTCTCGAGTTTTGTCTTTCATTTCAACATCGCAGTTCTCGACTGATTGTATGTAATTTGGCATTGGGCGACGAAAGAAATTATCGGTGAACCGACACAACTAGCTGCTGGTATTTAGCCTCAATCCCTCCCAGACCAAAACCATGGCACGTGCCTGTCTGTTCGGTTCTATTCACATTAACTTGGTGGTTAGTGAGGTAATCCCCTGTAAGAGGATCTCACCTTTTGTTTGCCCCAGTCAGTGCTTATCAACATGAAGAAGTAGACTCTAAAATAGAGATTGGACAAGTGCATATTTCATCTTTCAGTATTTCCATTTGACGTATTAGTTCATCGTTTATTTGTGGGGTGGAAAAACCTTCGGTTCGTCCCTTAATTCAACACATATTACTTAAAGTAGTAGCTGAGCAAAATCAACATGCAAGATCCCAAGAGAAGTGAACTTTGTTGCATGTTTTCCCCAAAAATATTGAACCCTAATCATTATTTTATTGTTCTCTCAACCTGTACACCTTAATGTGGCTTCAAAAAAAATTAAAAAAATCAATTTTTCTTTTCATACAGAATGGATTTGCGTATTCAGCGGACATCTTTAAATCATTGAAGTGCTCTTTTGAGACGGTGTGTCACTCTGCCATAATTGCTGCTGTGGCGGTACGATGGCGCAGTCAGATGAGAGAGGGGGTCGTTAATATTATTCCCTATGGTTTGAACTCAGTATAAATGACCTTTCTCCCCAAATGGATGACATCACCCTGTGTGTTTGTGATGCCAACAGTGCATTGCCACAAGGGCGAAGCAATCGATCAGCAGGATCCTCTGGAGGTTGCCTCAGGACTACTGCTAAAATATACGGCGCAGTGGGATTGACGAGGCTCGTTAGTTGATTGTTTCAATATTTCCTCTGCGGATTCTACTTTACTTCATCATAATAATTAATCAGGTGCCAGTGCTGAAGCGTTGCTCTTCTGTTTTTTACTCAAACGTTTCCCTTTCAATATGTCTGTCTCGCTTGGTGCCCTAAACCAGCAACAAAATGCCTTTTTAAATTTAAAATAAAGCAAACCCTCACTGAAATATCCACCACCAATGAGACTTTGCAGATCTATGCAAACAATGCTAATTTCGCTATTAACCCTTTAAGCTCCATAATCTTTTCAAGAAAATATTAAATTTTGATGTCAAGATTTCAAACTCACTGCGCCCTCTGTCACCATTAGCGGTGTTTTGAGCACTCCTGCTTCCCCCACCACGTCCCATCATCCTCATTTGTTAATTACTCCCACCCTGGCCACGCTGACGCAAAGCATGTGCTGCTTGGTGACTGTCGTGGCGCATGGATTCGCTGCCGCTGCGTAAAGACGCACCGGCAGACTCGCTCTCACGGGATGACTGAACATCATCGTCAGAGTGCGAATATTCCTCTTCGTTCTCTGAGTCAGACATTACTTGACGAAGTACTTTGTCAACTAACAAACCTCTCGGCAATGTATTCTCGGCAAAATTCACTGTCTTTCTCTCTCCGCCCCCACTACAACCACTTCCTCGTCTTTCACTTTCTCTCTCTTTATACTCCGAAGTCTGAATATAAACACCCCCACAAATGCTGCTCAGACTGAAGCCACAGGTGTCTGCCATCTCCTGGTGTAAAGTGGAAACTACTTTTAGCACCATATTTGCCGCTATGGCCTGCTTAATTCAGCAATGATGCTTGTTACAATTTTGCGACCATGGCGCCTAAAGGGTTAATACTGATAATAATAATGAAACACAGGATCCATTAAATCACAGATTTGCACAAAAGCTGAAAGGGCAGAATCTGACGCTCTGCACATACATCCATACCTGAGATTACAGAGCATTGCGGAGCCAGTGGGCTTGCCAACATTTACAATCATTTGGCTCGCGCCGCTCCATGGTGGCACCTTCAACAGCGGCAGCCTCATTCCATAATTAAACACCACATTAACTTCCTGCAGACTGCTCTCGCGGTAAATGGGCGGCATATGTAGGGGCACAGTGTACTTCAAACAATGCCGTGTTCACATGCACCGTGGACACGCCACCACCTTTTTCAAAAGGCGCGTTCAGACTGCCAGCCAAAATCCGATTTTTAGCCAATCCAGATTGAAACCGGACTGCTCTTTTGTATTCTGAACAGTCACATCGAATCATCGAATCCGATTTTTGCAAAACGGATTGAAACCACCTTCCGGGAGGTAGCTTCAAATAGCGTTTGGACAGATGTGTCTCAGTGTGAACAGCTCCAAACACACCGATGGGTTTTGACTGTCCGTGACGTCACTCTACGGGACGCAAGACCCAATGCGCCAGAACAGCCACTTATCAGATGGTTCAATAATGTGGTCCAGTCTGAGCAGAGCCAGATCCCATTTGGACATTTGCTAAAAACAGTGTGGACAATACATCCCTAAAAATCAGATTTGAGAAGAAATCTGATTTGAATCAGATTCACCTGCAGTCTGAACGCAGCCTAATTGGCACCCAGCACCTCAATTCACAGTATTCAACAGGATCCACTGTCATTGCGTCATCATTGAGCCAGTTGCTTCAGATATGGTTTCCCTTATTTAGGCAGACCAGAAGTGATTTTTAAAGTGTTTTGCAGGGGCTTTCTCTGTTTAAGGCTGACAGTAATGGATGCACACCAGACCCACACTGTAATGAACCTCATTAGTCACCAACACTGCAGGGACACAGTCTAAATGAAATGAATTGTTTTCCTATTTCTGTCACATAGCCGTCATCATTTCAGTCACTAAAATACATGGGTGAGAAAATAATGGCCACAAGTGGGAAATCCTCACTATTAAAATAAAACACACGTTTTTCCTCAACAGAGCCTTACACGCCAGGTCGTCCATTATCCGATTTTCCAGTCTGCTCTTTTGTGTACTTGATGGAATTGATGCGTTAACAGTTTTCACGCCATGCTCTCCCTCCAAAAGGCCGAGAGTCTCGACGGAGCCCTCTGCGTGCCGGACATCAAGCTGCACAGCAACCCGTCGGCGTTCAACGTCTACTGCAATGTGCGGCACTGTGTGCTGGACTGGCAGCAGAGGGAGGCCTCCCTGGCGCTCGCTTCCAGGAGCTCAGTGCAGAGCGGCGACTCGGACAGCGAGGAGGAGGAGGAGTACCGCGAGCCAGCCGTCAAGTTGCCAAAGGTGAGAGAGCGGGGAGGCGGAGTCTGGCTGCTGCTCACTTGGCAGAAGCGGTGCCGAGCCCTGTCGCGAAAGAGAAACGGAGGCCTATCTTGTGGTTGAAGCCCTCGAACGAGGACTCTAGGTTGGACGGTGCCTTAATGCCTCTGGTGATATCTGGAGTTTTTCATCTTAGAGTTCAGCCTACGATGAAAACCAAGCTACCTCTCCTCAGTGTGGGTGTGCCAGTTTCTCCCCCCCATACATAAAGACCTGCATCATGTTTGAATCGTATGCCTCTCAGCTACAGAGTTGGAACAACTGAGAGATCTTGTGACTGGCGTTCATAGGGTCAGCATGTTCCCTGAAAAACAGCCAAACATTGTGACAGTAGAGGGAAACTATCATGATGAACTGTTAGTTTTGATATTCTAAATTTGACAATCAGCCACGCTTTGATAATGTGTAATTGGGACAGATTGCATTCCTTCCCAAATAATTGGAAATCAAATGCATATGAGAAGATTACACATTATTGCTTCATTTAGGCCCAGTGTTGGGCTGACAAAGGATAAAAGGTTTCAAATGTCTGTTCATCAGACACCTAAAAATGATATTTCAGAATGCGATTAAACAATGGAGATTTTGTCATGGGAAATCAGGAAGCCTCCATGAAATTCCAGAAGAGTCTAGACTATGACTCGGACGTGATGGCATTGCATCCCTCCTGTTTTCTGTGCATCGCATTGTCCCATCTTCTGTCTCCCAGCCTATCCCAGCGGCTATTTATATTCTCTCCCGTGCCTATTTTTGTAGTCGCACGCCGGGTTTTCAGCCCTTTATTTGACTGCAAGAAAGAGAGGCTCTTCTGCTGAGATCGGAAATGACTTTAAAGCATTATTTGATTAGCTAACAAGACACCGAGAGACGGAGCAGCATCCTTTTCTAGGCCAAACTCTTTTTTAACTGGCTGCCGTCTCCCAACCTTCCAGTGGCAGCATCCAAAAATGTTAGTCGGGATGCTGAAGCAGTACTGACTATATATGTGTGCAATAGATAGATAGAGAGATCCTGCAGAAAAGTGTCCCAATTTATAAAGTAACTTCAAAAGGCTACAGTGTTAGAATCAGTTCTTACAGTCATTTTTGATGCCAGGTAATGATGAAGAGCAGGTTTATTTAGCCTGTGTTACGACTCTGTGTTCAGTACCTCATATAAAAGTGCTTTTTTTTGTGTCTGTGTGCAGATCATCGGCATCGGCCTGTGTGGGGTGTTTGAGCTGATAAAGGAGACCCGCTTCTCTCACCCCTCGCTGTGCCTGCGGAGCCTTCAGGCCCTGTTGGACATGCTGCAGGGACAACAGCCTGAGGGCTTTCAGATGGAGCCTCCCGACGTGCTGGGTAAGGCCGACCATGTTCACGCACAAAAAGATCATCCCGTAAGCCCCGCGCGATCGAGTCAGGAATTATGCCGACGTGCGAGCCTTTTGCAGAGGAGACGGCAGAAGTTTTTCACCGTGTGTCCTTGTGCCCCTCTCTCAGAGTCGCTCTTCCAGCTGCTGTTGGAGACCACGGTCCGGAGCACGGGAACCAACGACCCGACGGGGACAGGCCATCACCGCCCTGTCCTGCGCCTGCCTCTTCAGTCTGGTGGTGTCCTGGGGAGACACGGGCAAAATCCTGCAGGCCGTCTCCGCCATTCTGACCAACAACGGCAGCCACGCCTGCCAGACCATACAGGTGACGAGCAACGACAGATAGATTTGGCAGCCTAGGGAGGTTTTTTTTTTTTTTTATTCTTTGCTTTTTAGACAAAAAAAAAAAAAGACAAGATTTTTTTATGGAACAATAATAAATATTAATAATAACTGCAGATTTCCCCCCTCTCTTTCACTGACAATCACAGTTCAGCACCAATCGACTCGGCTCTTTAGATTCTTAAGCTGCAGGCTCCCAACGAAAGTCTTCATTAGAGAAAACGACTCTGCAGCGTCCACTCATTCTGACCCAGATGCTGTAGCACCTGTGACCACTTCTGGTCACAGGTGCTACTGAGCCTCCTGTCTGCAGCTCATTAACACTCTGTCAACTCAGGGGCTGTGTGATGCCGCGAACATGGTGTCAAGGTCAAGGCTCGGAGAGAAAGCTTCAAACCTTTTCTTTAAGATTTAGTTAACTCGGTGATGAAAAGCTGGAGTGACGGCATACATTATTATTATTATTATTATTGTTGTTATTTTTTTTTTCTTATTATAATTATTTATTTTTTACACTTAATTTGTTTTTTTTCATCCCGCTAGACATATGTCCCACAGCTTTTCTTCAGACTGCAAAAATCGGTTTACGTCACCACAATGCGGCAAGGCAGACTCTTCAGTTCAGTGTTTCCTCTTGTGTGGGTGGACCAGCGTCTGGTCGGCGCAAATTAAGTTTTGCGAAATGTCAAACCACTGCCTGTCTTGTTTGATGAAGGTACCCCGACTGCGCTCGAGCTGGTCTCACGCTCACGTTGATTCAGGGATCAATCAGTCTCACCAGTTTCCTTTTTGCTTAAAATGTTTATCATGAAAAAAACATTTTCACACTTACTTTTCTGTAGATAATAAATATCCTGGCAAGGATATGCGCTTTTTAGCCGCGTACATCAGTCCGAGATACCGGCCTCTGGGTTCTTTTATTCCCTGTCTGCTCATCTTTTAGGCATCGACTAGACTGTGAATCATCGTAATGGCAGGCTGGCTGACGGGAAGTGGTGGCTTGGTAGTGCGCTGCGATGTTTTTCGTGCAAGTGTGTGTGTGAGAGAACAATGCGCCTAGCTTTGTGTGTGTGTAACACCTGCCAAGGCAATTTTGTGAAAAGGCATTTAGGCAAAATGAGAGAAAGTTCTTCACCAGTCACCTCCCACATCGGGCACGGTCTCCTCTGGAGAATGTTTTCAACCTTTGAGCCCCCTTCTCGTTCGTGCACGTCTTCGCCAGGTTCCAACCATCCTGAACGCACTGCAGAGGAGCGTCCAGGCCGTCCTGGTGGGGAAGATCCAGATCCAGGACTGGTTCGGGAACGGGATCAAACGCGCGGCCTTGATGAACAAGTGGATCCTCAAAGAGGTGTCCATCGATGACGACGAGCGCTGCCTCCTGCAGACGGACGGCTCCTTCCTCTATTTGCTGTGCAAGGACGGCCTGTACAAAGTGGGCTCCGGATACAGTGGAACTGTCAGGGTGCGTAAGAATCAAAGCGAGACACACCTAACCCCGCACTACAGCCTTGATGAGTAGGAAGACTTGAAGATGCCGAAAGCTTATTTGTGTTTCACTCCTCGTTCCAGCAGGAATCTTTATAATGCAATTTCTTTTAGTCTGATGGTTGCTGTGTACTGGCATGGCAATGAAAGTCAAACTGCGGTAGCGTACACCCACAGCTATTCTGTTAAACAGAACGTTCCGCTTGACTAAACAAAAAGCTGCAACAATTGCCAGTGCATTGGATCATATCCTCAGGTGCACATCGGAAAGGATTTCAAGTTATTAATAATTACTCGATCATGAAATTTTCCTCGCTTGACATGCTGTCTGACTCGTCACCTCTATTCCAAATCTGATGACGTGTTGGTTACCGCAAAGCAATAGAACAAAATAATTAATGAAGAGTGAGTGTGGCACCTATTACCATAGCAGTATAAATTTATATTTCCCTGTAATGTGCGATCTGTACCTCGCAGGGCCACGTGTACAACTCCACCTCTCGCATCAGGAACCGAAAGGAGAAGAGGTCGTGGCTGGGCTTTGCTCAGGTAGGTGCCGTCCAGATGTGTGGAATGATCAGGTCGAACTGGAATAAAGGGCTGGGAGCAAACAACAGCAGTGCCATTATGTCTTCAGGGCTACTTGTTGTACCGGGACACCAGTAACCACACCATGTCGGCCATCAAGATCAACCCAGAGACCCTGGAACCTGACGGGACCGTCATCATGCCAGGTACAGAGTGAGCAGCGAGTGTTGCAGCACAAGAAAAAACAAAATCAAAACAAAGCATAATTTATCATTTGGTATTCATTCACACTTTGCAATGTAGGTCAACATGCAGACGGGCAGAACATCATCTTCACAGACGGGGAGTACATAAACCAGATTGCAGCCTGCAAAGACGTAAGTCCAGCGCTCCTGCTGAGGATTGTTATCGCCACCGTGATAATATGCATCATTTATTGGCTGCTCTTCAAAGGAGGACGCATTACATTTAAAGTGACGTGCTTTAGGGAGTCATCCCCAGTATATTTACAGGTACACTGGGAACATCATACACTTATCGTAAATATTTTAGCACTGTTACATGCCTTTTATGCGTTTTTTTTTTAATCTTAAGGAGCGGTTGGCTTTCGTATCCTGGTCACAGTGGATATGTTAGATTCAAATCAGATTCCTTCCCAAATCTGATTTTTAAGGGCTGACTGTCTACACTGTTTTTAGCAAGTGTCCAAATGGGATGTGGCTCTGTTCAGACTGGGCCACATTATTGACCCATCTGACAGGTTGCTGTAGCAACGACGTCGGAGTGGAGGCGTTGTCCAGCGCAGCGTGTAGTGTGTGACGTCATATCATTGCGAAAGCCGCACTTGTTGCGATACATGACCTGGAGCTTGGCTTGAATGGAGCTATTTCCCCACACACTGAGACTGCTGTTTTCTACTTCTTCTGTCTGCTGCATTACATTACATTACGCTCTCTGGTCTGGCGCATTGGGTCTTGCGTCTTGTAGAGTGACGTCACATACAGTCAAAACCCATCGGTGTGTTTGGAGCTGTTCACACTGAGATGCATATGTTCAATTGCTATTTTGAAACTACTTCAAGAAGATGGTTTCAATCCGTTTTGCAAAAATCGGATTTCATGTCATTTGTAGACTACAAAAGGGCCATCCGGTTTCAATCTGGATTGGCTAAAAATCGGATTTTGGCTGGCAGTCTGAACGCGGCTTTAGAGTTTTGTGTGTGTGTGTGTGTGCGCCGTTGTTCTTCTGGAAAGGGTCTGTGTGTATTTTTTGACATAACATAAAAAAAACATCTGAAAGATCCAAAAGCAAATTTGTTATAAAGAAAGTCGTTCTACTTCTTCCATATATTTTTCCTGGAGCAAGTCAGTGATTCAACTTACATTTAAGAAAAAAACAAACAAACAAACAAAACAAGAAGCAGATCTGGTCAGTTAAAAAATTTGAAGCTAGTGTTTTTCACAAACTGCCCTGCCCTCAGCTGTTTACCAGCTGTGCCAAAAGTGAGTTGGGCTGCTCTGTCAGCGTTGACATATCAGTGTGTGTGTGTGTGTGTGTGTGTGTGTGTGTGTGTGTGTGTGTGTGTGTGTGTGTGTGTGTGTGTGTGTGTGTGTGTGTGTGTGTGTGTGTGTGGGTGTGGCTTGCAGGGCAGTGGCACCAGATGTACGTATTCTGCGGGGAGCTTAAGCTCTCCAGCGGTTATCTGCATAAGCACTCAGTGATGTGAGTGGGGGAGGGGGAAGATGTGAAATCCATATATCTGCCGTTGCCACTAGCCTTTCTGCGAGATAGCTCCTCAGCTAATCGTGGTGTGTGTGTGTGTGTGTGTGTGTGTGTGTGTGTGTGTGTGTGTGTGTGTGTGTGTGTGTGTGTGTGTGTGTGTGTGTGTGTGTGTGTGTGTGTGTGTGTGTGTGTGTGTGTGTGGTGGGCGGGCTCTCGCGGGGCGGAAGCGGGAGCTTGTAAATGAACCGCAGTGCACACCACACGATGGTCGAGATGCACCGTGAGGGATTTCAGACGCTCTCACGGAGGCGGCTGTCGTGGGGGCGGGGGCAGGCAGGCGACTATTTTTAATTATTCGAGCAGCACATGTGGTCAGCTCCCCAGGAGTCCAGGCGCGCAGTGGTAGATAAGTCGGAATTCATTAGCACACAGAGGAGAGCAGAACAGCGGTACACTACTACTACTGCAACCTTTTTTCTTGATTATTTCCCCCCTCAACTTTATTCACTCTCAGTAGAATAATCATGTATTTATTATTTATTTGTGTGTTTATTTAGACGGGACAGTGCATATTGATGAACACTGAGTACATGAGTACTCACTGTAAATATGATGGACTTAGCACTGCCGCTTAATTTCATCCTTAGTCCCCAACAATACAACAATTGATCATAAAAGTGCAATTGACATAGAAATAAAACAATATAATACAACAATTGACATGAAAGTCCATTAACATCCACAAGTCCATAAACATTCACACATAATAACTATGCCTACATTCTTGCACACGTATTGGCCATAAACATTTGCACATAATAATTACATAGCTACACTATTGCACACGCACCAGCCATAGACATAGAACTGCACACACAAGATTGACCCGGACTCAACATGGTTACAGGTACAGGTACACTCTCTAATATTAATGGTTGGCTTGTTCCCATTATTCATTGGGGAAACAGAAGCCGAATTGACCTACATTTCTGCTAGAATTGAGTGGAACAGATAGGTGGTTCTATAGATGGTTATATAGATATTTTCACATTAAAGATACCAGATGCTGCAGCTACATGACACTCCAAACGACGCTAGAAGCATCAGATTCAACGTGTTGGGTTCTTTTACTGTTTTTTTTCTAAAATAACCGAATTCTCCACTGTGCTATAAACCCATGCACTCACAGCCACTTAGGCAATTAGAGAACTGCGCCTTTATGAGCTCAGTACAGTTCAGCTGTCACGTTCACACACCCAAGTGGGGGCCATCGTTTGTTCAGAGTAGCGCTTTTATTTCCTAATGTCGTTTGTCGCGCTCAAACCGGCCCTCCACAGTAACGCCGGCCTTCGTCTTCTGCAGGACGGCTTCGTGGTGCGGATCTACACCATGAGCTCGGACCCAGCCCTGCAGCAGGAACTGCAGCTGAAGCTGGCAAGGAAATGCCTGCACGCCTGCGGCATCTCTCTGTTTGACCTTGAGAAGGATCTCCACATCATCAGTGAGTGCTCGGAAACATTCAAACGAGGCTGCGGTGCCACCAACGTGCATGGGTTAAAAAAAAAAAAAAGTTTAAAGAATTAAAGAGCCGTCTCCCGAATGTTCTGTCCCTGTCCTTTTGCCCCTAAGTGGTGTGTTGTTCTCTCAGGCACGGGCTTTGATGAAGAGGCGGCGTTGCTCGGAGCAGGCAGGGAGTTCGCTCTGATGAAAACCGCCTCAGGAAAGGTGAGAGTGAATTAAGTGTTTGTGGAAAATGGATGTTGTGGAAAAAAATATGCCTATTAGTCTCCTGGCAGTGTTTTGTCTCGCTAATGATGGGGCCGGGCGCTAATGACGGGATGACCAGAGTCTAAATTGATATTATTTTACCCGTCGGCTTAGCGGCATTTTCTTTACTGCAGTGACGCAAAACAAAAGTAACTTCTCTTTGAGGAAACTTCATAGACCTTTTTAAGCTGAGTTGCTATTTTTAAGGATTCCAAAGTGAGTGAGTCATACTTTTTATTGTTTTTTACCATTATCTGAACTCTGCAGCACCGGGATCAACTATCAGGGAGGCTATTGTGTTATTGAGTGTGCAATAGGCGTAACCCATTAAGCCCATAAAACGTGGACCAAGGTCAAAGTTTATGCCAGAGGAGGTAGCGTTGCGATTGAGCTCGGCCCTGCGTTGCCTTGACGGGGAAGATTTTTAACCTTTTTCTGCTGACCAAGTCAGTGAGATAACAGCGCCACTGCGTTTGCTGGGGTGTGGCTGTGTGTATCTGCACAGTAAGGGGTGGGTGCAGAATGCTTCTTTAATAGATAGCAGTTCACTGCAGTTACCTAATGCATATTTTTCTGCGTCTCCGTGACGGCTTAATCTTGACGCACACTTCAAACTGCAGATTAGAGTCACTCAGGCCTGACGGGTAAAAATAGGCGCAGCTGAACTTTATCTGAGCGCAAAGTTCACTCGGACTGGACCTTGTGGCGGCATGTGGTATTAAAAAAAAAAAGTCGAAGGCTGGCCCTTTTATGATTTTTATATTGATCCCTCAACACTCAGCTGTTTTGATTTGATGTTTTTTCCATCATGAAGCAGATATGTATTTTTTTTTTTTTATCTAATAAGCGAAGCGCCTTTGTCTTCAGTCCAACTCGCACTCGGCCTTCAACTTCACTTGTGTGGTTTATTATTAATGTTGGGCCCTGATTCTTAAAAAAACAAAAACAAAATTGAGGAAAATTATTTGTTTTATTGACTGATTCTCTTCTCGTTAAAGATTTACTACACAGGGAAGTATCAGAGCCTGGGTATTAAGCAGGGCGGCCCATCAGCGGGCAAATGGGTGGAGCTGCCCGTCACAAAATCCCCCAAGATCGTGCAGTTTTCGGTCGGCCACGATGGATCTCACGCCCTTCTGGTGGCCGAGGACGGGAGCGTGTTCTTCACCGGCTCCGCCAGCAAGGGAGAAGACGGAGAGTCCAGTAAGACGACCTCACAATGTTCCGCAAACTTTTGCGCTCGAAATCCCTCTGAAATGACGCCCGCCGCCGTGTTCTCTGCAGCCAAGAGTCGCAGGCAACCCAAGCCTTACAAGCCTAAGAAGATGATCAAGCTGGAGACCAAGACGGCGGTGTACACGGCGTGCAACAACGGCAGCAGCAGCATCGTCACCAAGGACGGGGAGCTCTACATGTTCGGCAAAGATGCTATTTACAGCGACAGCACTTGTGAGTGAGCTTTGAACACGCCACATCAAATTGTCAGGGAAAATTCTTTTTCACCACTGCTTTGATAAAGGTCGATTAAAGCTCTTGCTCGGAAAAAACACTTACTCGCCTAAAAATATTCCTGTCTCGTTATCCACGTTGCTCGCTTTTATCTGAATCCCCACTTTCCTGCCCACAGGTCAGGTAACGGACCTGAAAGGTCACTTTGTGACTCAGGTCGCCATGGGCAAAGCCCACACATGTGTGCTGACCAAGAGCGGAGAAGTATGGACGTTCGGGGTGAACAACAAGGGCCAGTGCGGCAGAGACACCGGCTCCATGAGCCAGGCGGGGAAAGGTAGGAGAAGAAAATCCAGATGAAAGCACTTTGCAGTGCGTCTGTGTGTGAGCCATTTTTTATTTGTGTGTGTGTGTGCAAACCGTTTTGTCTGCGCGTTCGCCTCAGCCTTCGGCGTGGAGAGCATGGCCACAGCCATGGATGAAGACTTGGAGGACGAGCTGGAGGAGAAGGAGGAGAAGAGCATGATGTGCCAGCCAGGCATGCACAAGTGGAAGCTGGACCAGTGCATGGTGTGCACGGTGTGCGGCGACTGCACGGGCTACGGCGCCAGCTGCGTGAGCAGCGGACGGCCTGACAGAGTTCCCGGAGGGTAAGGGGGATGTTTTTCTTCAGGAATGAATGAATGAATAAACATGTCAGTTGCAAGATCCATACAACTAGACAGTCCAACAGACCGACGGTGGTTTCAATCCGTTTTGCAAAAGTCGGATTTCATGTGATTTGTGACTGTTCAGGCTACAAAAGAGCCGTCCGGTTTCAATCTGGACGGGCTAAAAATCAGATTTTGGCTGGCGGTCTGAACGCGGCTTTCGTATCCTGGAATTCATTTCGTTTTCCTTTTGCCGACCAGCATCTGTGGCTGCGGTTCCGGGGAGTCTGGCTGCTCGGCGTGCGGCTGCTGCAAGGCCTGTGCCAGGGAGCTGGATGGCCAGGAGGCCCGGCAGAGAGGCATCTTTGACGCTGTGAAGGAGATGATTCCGCTGGACCTGCTGCTGGGTACACAGACCGACCGACCGACCGACCAACGACTCACTAACTTCATCTCTCTTTTTTTTTGTTCTGTCTCTGACTCACAGAGCAATATTTATTTTTTGCCCGTACCATCGCTCATCACTGTTTACATTTCACCTCGTGCCTCACGTTACGATTGTGCATTTTCAAACATTGTCTATTCTTAAATGGCTTGTGCCTCATTGGCCTGTCAGTAGTGAATGTCATGTGCTGCATATATATCAATGTGTCTCACTCTGGCGCTTCGCCTTGACGCCGCTCATCTGTTATTACTGTGTCGTTGCTGAGTCATTGCTTGGTCACCGTGTCTCCCCATCATTCATTGGTGTTTGTTGTGTTTTGCCCTGCTCCATCCTCCCCATCTCTCCTTCCTTCTTTTCCCTCCTGCTTCCTCCTCCTGCAATCTGTCTCGGCTACCTGCACCTGGGGCCTTTTTTGTGTTTTCAGCTGTGCCTGTCCCTCCCCCTCCAGGAGTGAACATCGAGGAGCACATCCAGATCCGTCAGGAGGAGAAGCGCCAGAGGATCAATCGCCGACACCGGCTGGAGGAAGGCAGAGGTACGCAGCCGGCCCCAAAGACCCCGTTTCTGGGAAAGGTCTCGTGGGGCCTCCCTGTTGGCTTTATAAAGCCCGAGGAGTCATTTGATCGAGAATCCAACAGACTTTGGTAGTCTGATCGGGTCGGAGTGGAGGCTAATTAAACCTAGCGACGCTCATCCCTCCCTTTTCTTTGAAGGTTTCAGTAACACAGATGCTCAGCTGGCTTGGGTGTTGCGCCTTGGTGACTGCCCCTCGCCTGTGTCTGAATCATTTTTTGAAGCGTGTGCGTGCGTGCGTGCGTGTGTGTGTCTGTTGTGGTGAAGTATTATGTGTTCTCTCCCATTTGTGAGCATTGTGCATGCATGTGAAAGTTTCTTTCTCCCCCAGGCCCCCTTGTTTTTCCCGGTCCCATTTTTATGAACCAGCGTGAGCAGGCCCTAGCCAGAATAAGACCCCTTCAGGCACTAAGGCATAAACGGGACAAGCACAAAGGTACTATGGTCTTCACTAACTCAACGGGTGCCGAGACACCCATTTGACTCATCTTCCAATCTGGCTGTCCCGCCCACACCTCCTCTCTCACTCTCTTGGACATCTCATTGCAACAGATAATGTAGCCTGATGACCGAAAAACAAAAAAGTCACAGCGGAGAAATTTCTGGACACTTTAAACTGACTGGGTAATAACTACTCACAGGCTGGTTCCCTTTGCTTTTTAATTTATTGCCATGCCTATAACGTTGCTGACCTAGCTGAAGGTTCAGGTAAACCTGTTTAACAGTTTAACTGTTATTGTTTAGGCGAGCTCTAGTCTTGCAAGTAGGACCCCCGCTTTGTCCTGTGCTGCTGTTTTACACCTGAGTGGCCTCTCCGATGCTGGTGAATGTGTCAATAGCTTGTTTGCAGTTCTATCATTCTGAAAACAAGCGAGGTCCGACGCAGAGCAGGAAGTAAATAGCATGAATTGTCTGTCATGTTACAGAAACAAAGCCACACATTTCAAGTTAACATCAATGTCGTGAGGGTGAAGAGCACATTAGAGTATCTTAGTTTTTTGGTTACTTTGGATGTGCCTGTGATGTTTTGTTTTAATTATTTTTATTAACTAACAAAAAAGCAATATTGGCAATCTCACTAAAAAAAAAGTGCTTGATTGATTACAAATAATAACACAAAACTTCAGTATTATTTGCTGCTCTGCTTGTGCTGTAGAGAAGCACTTCTTGCGCTCCATCTGCATTTTGTGCCACAGCATGGGATGGAAGTGATGTCAAGTGCAAACAAGCTGCAGATGAGCAACTGATGTGCAAATATTTTCAATTTAGGTCAGATTGGATTTGAGAACGATACCATGTCATTATGTCTGTAATTTTCTCTTTGGTTTCTCCTTTGAATCTCAACTTGCTTTAAAAAAAAAAAAAAAAATCTAAGTCTATCTGACTTTAAACTTTGAGTTAAAATCTTTGTCTTGTTCTGTTCTGTGATTATTGTTTTTGCACAATAGCAACTAGTCATTTTCTGCCTCACAAGTCTGAGAGTCGAACTGTTCCCTCCTGCAGGAAAAGTAATTTTTACTGCATCTTACTTCAAACTGTTAGTTTGTTGGCTCCATGTTTGAAATCCACCCACAGTGGTCTTCTTTGACCTAAGAGCACCAGTTCACCAGAAGTCTGCCTTGTGTTTTTTCATTAGGAAACCTTTTTTTTTTATTATGCATTTTAGCAGTTGCCCTTATAAATGTTGGGCTTGTTTTAGGGATTTCTCAGAGTCACCTGAGGCTCATCATTCATTGGTCGAATTTTTCACACCCACATCTTTGACCTCTTTCACGGGACTGAGACTAAACCACTTTTCCTTGTTATCAAAGACAAATTAAATAATTGTAAAGCATCTGATCATGAACTGGTTTGCCAAAAACCTTTTTTTCTTCTTACTTTCTGAGAGGATTTGTTTCCAACTTTCTGTTTCAGCATCCTTTCTTTCCCTTTGTCCCCCTTTGGTTAGGATTCTCTTTCTCTCTGGCTTGTTTTTCCAGGACTTTGGCAAAGACGTCCACGATATATAGTTGCCACTAAAAATCCTGTGTCTCTGGACACTCGTGCTGACTTTGACCATTTTGCCTTGTAGACGGTAGCAGTGAGCGCGGAGAGAAGGACGCCAGCAAAATCACCACCTACCCCCCGGGGACGGTGAGGTTCGACTGCGAACTGCGGGCCGTGCAGGTCAGCTGCGGTTTCCACCATTCAGGTGAGTTCATTCAGTGCGGTTCCGTTTGTTTGGCTTGCATTTAGCTTGAAGAACATTTGAAGAAAACATGTATTCTGTAAAAGAAAAATCTAACAATTTCAATCACAATTACTTATGTTTGCTTCACAGTTGTCCTCATGGAGAATGGAGATGTCTACACGTTTGGTTATGGCCAACATGGACAGCTTGGGCATGGAGATATAAACTCCAGGTACTTGACTCTTTATAGGAAAATTGGATAAAAATAGTTTCCATATTAAAAGTCGTCTATGTTAGAATTTAGGAGCAGAAGTTCTGTCATATTTATTATGAGCTGAATCAAGTATTATTATGTTTTTACTATCTCAAAATGCGGCTCCTTTATTCATATAGCCATTTTGTGCCACTTGACCGACAACCCGGTCTTCAGCCGGCTCATTCTCCCTCTTTAGTCTGTGTACAGCTTGAAAAAAATTGTCCTGTTATGTTAAAAGTGAAAGTGAAAAGTCTGCGATGTGCACGTTGAGGACAAAGAGGCAGTAACAGAAACAAGAGAAATTAAAAATAGTAAGGTACTTTTTAGGTGACAGGCTGATGCAAATTTTTTAATGTTTATTTTAAAATATGACAAGTGAAAATTAAACTTTCCCGTTTCCAGGGGCTCTCCAACTTTGGTGCAGGCTCTTCCAGGTCCCAGTGTGCAGGTCACTGCGGGAAGTAACCACACAGCCGTGCTGCTCATGGATGGGCAGGTGTTCACGTTTGGTAGCTTCTCGGTAAGAGTTCTCGCAAAAAACGACTCCTTCTGAACAAGTCCTTTGGTTTCCTGCCCACACTGATCCACGAACTGCTCTGAATGTCTCTCCCCGCACCACATCAGAAAGGACAGCTGGGCCGTCCCATCCTCGACATGCCCTACTGGAACGCCAAGCCGTCTCCCATGCCCAACATCGGCGCCAAGTACGGACGGAAGGCGACCTGGATCGGCGCAAGCGGCGACCAGACGTTCCTGCGCATCGACGAGGCCCTCATCAACTCGCACGTGCTCGCCACTTCGGAGATCTTCGCCAGCAAGCACATCATCGGCCTGGTGCCCTCCTTCGTGTCGGAGCCGCCGCCGTTCAAATGCCTGCTGATCAACAAAATGGACGGAAGCTGCAGGACCTTCAACGACTCCGAGCAGGAGGACTTGCAGGGCTTTGGCTTGTGTCTGGATCCCGTGTACGATGTCATATGGAGGTCAGTCAAAGACTCTTAATCCAAAATGTGGATTTGCTGTATGTATATTAGGGGTGGGAATCGCTAGTTGCCTGATGATTCAATTTGATTCCAATTCAGAGCGCTACGATTCAATTAATTGCGATTTATCACGATTCAGATATATGTGCATATATTTTTTTTTTTTTCCCCTCACTGTGTGACTAATTATCCATATTGAACAAACCAATTTACTTTCTATTACCTTTTATTGAAAAAAAAAAAAGATTGAAAAAAAATAGATTTTTTGTGAACCAATTCATAATTGGCAATGTCATAATCGTGATTAATTTTAAGAATAAGTTTTTTCCCCTCCCCAATGTATATGTAACGAGAAGTCCCTTTATCTGCAATCTAAAAATGTACCTTTTTTCCTGTCTGCCATCTCCTCCTCAGGTTCCTGCCCGCTTCCAGAGAGATGCTGTGCTACAATGCGGTGATCGCAGACGCCCGGGTGCCCTCTGCGACGGACCTCCAGGCCGGCTGCAGCATCCTCAGCCCCGAGCTTGCGTTGCCCGCGGGGTCACATGCCACCACCACCCGCTCTCATGGGGCCTTGCACATTCTTGGTAATCCTCCCCCATCAGCCATTCAGTGTATAGCAACTCTGGTCAGATGAATCTTTTATGAATGTCTTGAGATAATGAGTATGGGAAGTGCAAACCTCTTTCTACGTAGCAGATATTACCCTTGTCTGAACAAGGACCTTTTTAAGCATTTTACATGTTTTTCACACACACCTGTGTGTAGTTGCAGTCATGGTAAAGGATTCTAACCGGTGTCATCCATTTTTGTTTAAAGTGCTGTCAGGCCTGCTGACACAAGTGCTTATAATCCTTACAACATAATCCTTAAACTACAATTTAATCCTTCAAAAAACCTTCAGCATAAAGTCCTTAAACTACAACTTAATGATCCTTAATGCTATTGTAAATAGTCTTTTTTTCCTCTACACTCAGGAGATTATCTTTATAATAATAAGTGGGAGTGCCTCGTTTTAGGTGTTTAATCACAACTGAATTAATCCCATGGTTAATGTCAAGCGCGCTGTCGTAGGAATCAAGAATAGAAGAATGATGTTTCCTTGGTTGTCCCGTATAGGTTGTCTGGACACCCTGGCAGCCATGCAAGAGCTGAAAATGGGTGTGGCCAGCGCAGAGGAAGAAACCCAGGCGGTGATGAAGGTCTACTCAAAGGAAGATTACAGTGTAGTGAACCGCTTTGAGAGTAAGTGGGTTCTCCCTGCCGGACACATTTGAAGCGACATATGAGGCTTTAAAGAGAGATTTCTTTTCTTCTCTGTTCTTTGTATTTGTATGAAGTTATGTTTTAGTAGCAGAAATTGCAATAATAACTGTATTGCCTGATTTTAGATAAAGGCTGAAGTGGATGAACAACCTCGGTGTACTCTTGGCCAGCCTTGTCAAGCTCTGGTTGTGTTGCTGCAGGTCACGGTGGTGGTTGGGGCTACTCAGCCCACTCTGTGGAGGCCATCCGCTTCTGTGCTGATGCAGACATCCTGCTGGGTGGACTCGGCCTGTTTGGTGGGCGAGGAGAATACACTGCAAAAATCAAGGTAGGAAAATGCAAATTGCACTTCTTTATGTTTGAGTTTATAATTAAAATCTTGCAATATTATCTCTTAACTTGCTGTTGTACAGCTTTTTGAGCTCGGTCCAGATGGGGGAGACCATGAGACAGATGGCGATCTTCTGGCTGAGACTGATGTCCTGGCCTACGACTGTGCCGCCAGGTGGATTTCGTCTTTCACACATTAAGACATTCCGACATGCGTGTCATAATTGATTAATGATTGTTGCTTATGTCGGTCTTGGTGTTTATCATCAGGGAGAAATATGCCATGATGTTCGATGAACCAGTGCTGCTGCAGCTGGGATGGTGGTATGTGGCCTGGGCCCGAGTTTCTGGTCCCAGCAGTGACTGTGGCTCGCACGGACAGGCCACCATTACAACTGATGACGGGTAAGTCTGATGTCACGATAAATAGCCAATGACCTTATTCAGCTAATCTCTCTTAACAATTTTTAGTACCTGCTGCGAATTATTCAAACGGTCACGAATCTTGATAAAATTTCATATTGTGATTTTTTTTGCTTTTCCTTCCAGTGTGGTCTTTCAGTTCAAGAGCTCCAAGAAGTCCAACAATGGAACAGATGTCAATGCAGGCCAAATACCACAGCTGCTTTACCGGTGAATGAAGTCTCCAATATAATTTAAAAAAACTCAACTATTGATCTTTATCAGTTAATTTATGTACTTTTTTAAATTGAATTTTATGATCGGTTTGTATTTCAGGCTCCCTTCAAATGATGGCAACGCCTCGAAAGGGAAGCAGCAGACCAGTGAACCGGTGCACATCCTGAAACGCTCATTTGCACGTACAGTTTCAGTGGTGAGTGCCCTCCGTGTTCTCCGCCTATGTTTCCCTGCCTTCTTTGCAGTTTCTTTTTGTCTGTGACTCTCATCCCGCGTCTGCTTGCAGGAGTGCTTTGACTCCCTGCTGAGTATTCTACAATGGAGCTGGACCACTTTGGTTCTGGGCGTGGAGGAGCTGCGGGGGCTGAAAGGCTTTCAGTACACAGCCACCCTGCTGGACCTGGAGAGACTTCGCTTTGTGGGCACGTGCTGCCTGCGTCTACTCAGGGTCTACATCTGTGAAATATTCCCGATAGCAGGTCAGAACAAAGAGACAACTTGGCTGACGAGTGATTGTGTTTGTTGTGTTTATGAAAGAATATTTGTTCAAAAACTGGTAACTTCTAGGCCCCTTTGCATTACTATTGTATTTATTCTTGCATTGATTTTATGATAAAACACCAGGCTTTGACCGTACAAACTGCAGAAACATTCGCAGACTACAATGTGTTTTTCCGCCGAAGTGGCTGACAAAGTAGTAAACATGGAAATTGAATTCTGCGTTCGGAGCCTCACGCCGCGTTTCTCCGTATCCCTTCCTTTGATGTCCAGCCAGCACAAAAGCGGTGGTGGAGGAGTCGAGCAAGCTGGCGGACTGCGTGGGAAAGACTCGCAGCCTCCTGAAAAAGATCCTGTCCGAAGGCATGGACAACTGCCTGACCAAGCTGGACAACGACCCCCAGGGCTACCTGTCCCAACCCCTGACCCTGCTGGAAGCTGTTCTGCAGGAGTGCCACAACACTTTCACCGCCTGCTTCCACTCCTTCTACCCGACTCCGGCCCTTCAGTGGGCCTGCCTCTGCGACCTCCTCAACTGCTTGGACCAGGTTTGAAAAAAAAAAGCAAACCATGTGATCATGTGATCAGTTACTATTTTAAAGAATCATTATTCAGAGGTTCCCAAAGTAAGCAATGCCAAAGATTCTTGTCTTTGCCCATTTTCAGGACATTGCTGAGGCCAATTTTCGAACATCCAGCAGCCGCCTGCTTGCAGCTGTGATGTCGGCTCTTTGCAACACCTCAGTCAAGCTGACGTCCATCCTGCCGATCGCCTACGACGGCGAGGTGTTGCTGCGCTCGCTGGTCAAACAGGTCAGCACAGAAAATGACTCTGCCCTCGCTCACCGCTTCCCCCTGCTCGTGGCCCACATGGAGAAACTGAGCCACGTGAGTTCTGCATGTCCGGGCTGTCTGATAGCTGAACGTGTTTTCTCTCACCGTGAGTAGAAAAGTGAAAGTGCGACGTCTTCCCCTTAGACCGAGGAGAACCTCATGGGCATGACCAGCTTCCGCGAGGTGTTGGAGAAGATGCTGGTGATCGTGGTGCTGCCAGTGAGGAAGAGTCTGAGGAAGGAAGTGGAGCTGTTTTCTCCGCACCTGGTCTCAAACACTTGCGGCCTGTTGGCCTCCATCGTCTCTGAGCTCACCGCATCGGCCCTCGGATCCGAGGTAGCGTCCGTTCAACTGACACCAGCGGTTTAATGCACTGACTCACACGTTTGATGAGAACAGAAGTGCCCCGTCATAAATGTCTGTCGCCCTTTTTCGATCAGGTGTCCTCCGACCGCCGTCATCTGTCGAATTCATAAGATACCCATCCATCCGTTTTATCTTTCTCCGTTCCTCCCCGCTTATCTAATTATCGTGACCGTCTCTATTCATGCGCATGCCAATGCAGACAGACAGGTTTTTAGGGACCATTGTTGTTGCCATAGTGACTGACAGGGCAGCAGCCCCTCTCTCCTCCCCACTGACGCCTCTATCTGTGTCCCCAGTCTGTTGTCAGGGAAACGTCTCTTCCTCCCAACAGCACCTGGATCGTCCCCTCTTTCAGTTTTCAGTCTTTTTTTCATAAATCTGCAGCCTGAACAATTATGAGTCTTTGTTGCTGGAACCACAGCAACAAAGAAAAGACAATCCAGCATTTACATTGTTCTCCACATGATTTCAGACAAAAGCGCAGTTCATGCAATAGTGTTTCCTAAATCAGTCTACTTGCACATTTATGCTGAGGATGAAGTGATTTTTTTTTTTTTGAAATATACACTACCAGTCACAAATTTGGACACCCTCATGGATTTAATGTCTTTTCTTTCATTCTCATGACTATTGACATTGCAGTTTCTCACTGAAGGCATCAAAGCTACATATGAACATTCATGGAATTGTGTAGGAAACAATAAAAATGGAAAATAACTCAAGCAAGTTTTATATTTAAGTTCTTCAAAATAGCTACCTTTCATAAAAAGCACAATTAGAGTTATTTAATGTGTTCTGGGTTGTAATGGGTTAGGGTTAATGGGTTCTTTTCTGCATTATTACATATATCTTGCTCTTATATTTGATGTCTTCAGTATCTATCTGCAGTGTAGAAAGATGTACAAAAAAAAAAAAAAAAAGAAATTTACAAAAGAATGTGTGTCCAAACTCTTGACTGGATTTTTTGCTTAATTTTGGTGAATTTACAATGTGTTTTGATGTCATTCTCCTGTTTTATCAGGTCGATGGGCTGAATTCCCTGCACTCGGTGAAGGCGTCACCTAACCGGTTCACCAAAACAAGCCAGGGAAGGAGCTGGAACACAGGCAACGGCTCTCCGGACGCCATCTGCCTGAACGTGGACAAGCCAGGCATTGTGCTGGTGGGCGTCTGCGTCTACGGCGGAGGGGGCATCCACGAGTATGAGCTGGAAGTGCTGGCAGACGACGTATGGGATTTCGATTTTGTTTTTCTCGCACGAGTCTTGAAACTTTTCTCTCCGCAAATGGTTTCACGCTGTATTTTCATTCACCCATCACACAGGCACAAACGGAGCACCCGGGGGACTCGGCACATTCTCACAGGTGGACGTCGCTGGAGCTGGTGAAGGGCACCTACAGCACCGACGACTCGCCCAGTGACATTGCTGAGATACGCCTGGACAAGGCCGTGCCACTCAAGGTACATTGGAATCCAAAGCAGTAGGACAAATAACAACAGTGTAAATAATTAGCTTTTTAAAATGCAGATGATGATTTTCTTAATGTTATTTGTTTCCCAATACATTTATGAGCCTGTTTAAATTAAATTAGGGCTGTCAAACGATTATTATTTTTTTTAATTGCGATTAATCACAGAATTTACATAGTTATAGTTATTTTATTTTGAAGACTTACCAGATTTTTTTTGTGTTTCTTTGAGTGACTACCTGTCCAGCTTGACGCGGCTAATGCGTTAACAGCCCTAGATTAAATAAATAGTCTCACTGTTAATTTGTTGCATTGCAGGAGGGGGTGAAGTATGCCGTCCGACTGCGGAACTACGGCAGCCGCACAGCAAACGGCGACGGCGGCATGACCACAGTGCAGTGCTCCGACGGCGTGGCCTTCACCTTCAGCACCTGCAGCTTGAGCAGCAATGGGACCAACCAGACCAGAGGGCAAATCCCTCAAATCCTCTACTACAGGTAACCGCCAGTCTGTGCTCCGGCACGCCACTCAGCTTCTCTCGCGTTCCGTCGTTCACTCGGGTTCCCTCTCTGTGTTTCGCACGAAGGAGCGAGTACGACGGGGACCTGCAGTCTCAGCTGCTGAGCAAAGCCAACGAGGAGGACAAGAACTGCAGCAGAGCTCTGTCCGTGGTCAGCGCCGTGGTCAGGGCGGCCAAGGACCTGCTTCACAGAGCTTTTGCCGTCGACGGTAACCACAAAATATTCGTCATTGTTGCTTTTGTTTGTTTGAATTCAGACATATGCTTATACACTTTTCCTATGCTCTGGTTTCTCAGTGGATGATATTCCTGAATTGTTGAGCGCGTCCAGCCTCTTCTCAATGCTGCTTCCTCTCATCCTGGCTTACATTGGCCCCGTGGCTGCTTCTGTACCCAAGGTGAGGCGCTGAACTGAAATGCGTCACCTCCCCTTTCATCGATTCAAATGTGTCTGTCTGATGTTGGAAAAATCTTTTTTTCTTTGTCACTAGGCTGCCGTTGAGGTCTTTGTCCTCGTTCAGGAGCTGCTGCCCGCCGTCTCGGCCCTCAACCAAAAATACGCCCCTCCCACTTTCAACCCCAACCAATCCACCGACAGCACAACTGGCAACCAGCCAGAGCAGGGCCTGTCCGCCTGCACCACATCCAACCACTACTCTGTAATTGAGAGCGACCACCCATACAAACAGGCCAGCGTCACGCAGTACAGGGTAAGTAAGCTCTCCTTCGTCATCGGAGTGAGTAACTGAAGCCCTGAACTGAAGCTGAAGTTTCCATTAACCGCACTCTGTCCCGCGCCACTGAAGGTGTCCTTCCCGGACTGCGTCCGCTGGACCACCATCGAGTTTGACGCGCAGTGCGGCACGGCGCAGCCGGAGGACGTCCTGCGCCTTCTGATCCCGAGCCGCACCCTGCACCTGTCGAGCATGGTGGGCAAGCCTCTCATCCACGAAACCATCAACACCTGGACCGAGCTCAAGAAGTTCTCGGGCGCCACTGGATGGCCGACCACCGTCTTAATGCTGCCGGGTAAGAGAGGCTAAAGCAGGCGTGGACAAACTACAGCCCGGGGGCCATATGTGGCCCTTTAAGCTTTTATATCCGGCCTGCCGAATTTGAAGAAATTATATTAATATTAAGTAAGTCATAAAATAGCTGTAATTTATCCATTTTTTCAGTGTTTAAGAGTCATTTCAATAAAGAGCTAAATACCAAGGGGGCTTCAAAGACTCTGAATTTTTCCAACTTGGTTTTTGTTCATTTTCAAATGACATGTTGATGATGATAGATTTTGATCTCCTACGAGGTGGGTCACAGAAACACTCTCGCTCACGCTGCTCCTCCGGCCGCCTCTGTCAATTTTTCGAACCCATTGTAGCCCCACCAGTGAAAAAGTTTTCCCACCCCTCAGTTAAAACGTTGTTGTTTTCATGCGCTCCTAAAATTGCACCGTGTCATCTGCCACAACAAACAGCCTGTTTTTGTTTGTTTTACCACTTATTATTTCCAGTAAGGATCCCATGTGATTCTGTTTGCTATTTATGCTCTCTATTTTCTGCCTCCCTCAATTTCAGGAAATGAGGTTCTTTTTTCGCTGGAAACGGCCTCTGACTACGTCAAAGATGAAAAGGCCTGCTTTTATGGCTTCAAGTGCGTCGCCGTAGGATTTGAATTCAACCCTGGCCTTGACGAGGTGAGAAAAAAAAATACGCTTAAACATTCCTCTGTGGGCGGCCTATTCTGTAGTGATGTGTTTGTAAAATTTGTCAAAATCTCATGACCGCACCGCCCACTCTGTTTCATTTTAACAAGATCACGCACTATTCCAGATAAATGGAACGGTGCACCTGCTTCACTGTGTTGCTGACAGCCAACTTGTGACCTTTTTTTTTTTCCAGGGTCTCATCATGCTTGAGAAAGAGTTGGCATATCTTGGCAGCGTGTGCGCTGCTGCTCTGATGAAGAAAGACCTGGCTCTCCCAATAGGTACATAAATAGCGGACAACAAGCTGTGCTGCTGCAAATGAGAGATTTTTCTCTGAAACATAATGCGACGCGTGGGTGACTTTAATCCTTTTTGTCTTTTAAAACGCAAGGTAATGAGCTGGAGGAGGATCTTGAGATTCTCGAGGAGGCCTCTCTGCAGGTGAGTTTTCTTCTCAGAGACAACACGCACTTCTTTGTTTTATTGTGTCGTTGACGAGATTTTAATCCTCGTTCTTTCTGCCTCGATTCAGGTGTGCAAGTCTCACTCGGGGATTCTGGGAAAGGGCCTGGCCCTGTCTCACTCCCCCACCATCCTGGAAGCTCTGGAGGGAAATCTGCCCCTGCACCTCCAAACCAATGAGCACTCTTTCCTCGAGGACTTCATCATGTGTGTGCAGAGCTCAAGTGGAGGACGCCTGGCGAGGTAAATGTTTATGAGAGAAGTCACCTTGCCGAGCTGCTGGCCACCTTGCTGGAATCTGTCAAGTTTGTTTTGCGTGACGAGCAGATAATTGTGTATTTTAGACCTGAAGATCTTATCTTCAACACACAAGCATGTGGCTTTCTGTCTAGGTGGCTGCAGCCGGACTCATACGCAGACCCCCAGAAGACGGCTCTCATCTTGAACAAAGACGACATACGCTGCGGATGGCCAGCCACCGTGGTGGTGCAGACCAAAGACCAGTATGGAGATGTGGTGCATGTTCCCAACATGAAGGTCAGGATAACTTGGATTTCTTTGGAATATTTTCCATCATTGTCACAATTTCAGAATAGTTCATTTTCTATATATATAATTTGCAAGCCTTGCTCAAGCATTAACTGTGTCCCGTCTCCAGGTGGAGGTCAAGGCCGTTCCAGTCTCGCAGAAGAAGTCGGTGCAGCCCGAAAATGTGAAAAAGCTTCAGCGGCTGCCCGGAGGCTCCTCGCCTTCGTCCACAGGCCCGGACCTGACTTTCGGAGGGTTGCCCACGCCAAAGCTGGAGGCCACATACGAGCCCATGATCGTGAAAGAGGCTCGATACATTGCCATTACCATGATGAAGGTGAGACGCACAGAAGAAGTTCACGCATTGCCGGGAATCAAGGTTGTTTCAGTAGAGAAGCTGGTGCTCATTCATTTTTATATATCCAGCCCCATGTGACCTATTTTAAGTAGCATCAGTTTAGATCTGCAAGTATAGAAGTATCTGGTTAGACAAGAAAAATAGCACTTACTCCTGTTTATAAACACTTGTAACAGGTGTTGCAGTGCATGTCTTTGTCTTTATTGTATGATTTGATTTAAATGTTATTGGTTTAGTTTTAAGACTTTGTACATGTGCTCTTTTTCTGTAGGCCTACGAAAACTACTCATTCGAAGAGTTGCGCTTTGCTTCCCCGACTCCAAAGAGGTAAGTAAGATAATACAGGGGCAAAGAACTTTTTCTGGTAACATACAGTCCAACTTACCGTTTCTCAACAGACCCAGTGAGAACATGTTGATCCGTGCCAACACTGATGGAACCTACAGTGCCAACTGGACCCCGGGAGCAGTGGGCCTTTACACAATCCACGTCACAATTGACGGCATTGAAATAGGCAAGTGAACGGCTCGAAACTTCATCACAATAATGGATTTGTGCATTTTAAAAAGCCATTTCTTTTGTAACATTGCCGTGTTTTCGGTCTTTCTCTTCTCAGATGCTGGTTTAGAGGTGGAAGTCAAAGACCCCCCTAAAGGCATGATACCACCTGGCACTCAGATGGTCAAACCCAAAACTGAACCTCAGCCCAGCAAGGTGAGCTTTTCATATCAATAACTTCAGAATTAAAGCTATGAAGTGTGCAGAGGATTGCCCTTTAACTGAGAACTGACGTCTGCAGGTCTGAGAGTCCAGTGTGGAAGATATTGTAGATTCTTGGGTCAAAACTGCATAATGAAAATGAATGAGTTGATTGATTGATTTTTAAATTGTGTGGCATTATACTTGCCATGCTGTCAGGCTATCAATTGGCAGCGAGGTTGGTTGGCTGAGTTGTCCGTGTTGCAGATGGCCAGTGACTTCAGTATTATTTTGTAAAATATTTCTCTAATCAGCAAGTTACAGCTGGAAAAGGACACCCTCATATTAATCCTTGTTTTGTGATGTCCCTCTCGATGTCTGCTGTCCTGTTTTAGGATTGGATTGAACAGCTTCTCCTTTGTTCTATTTCAAATGCACAGCTACATATTAGTCCGCCACCTGCTGGCTGTGCTTTGCACAACAGCATAGCTTTGCCAACACTTAGTGCTTTTCTTACACATATCTCTGCTCTTGAAATTTTTCCGTTTTATCCTAATTTTTTTTTTTTCAACCTATCAGTTCATGTAGAAATTTGGTGTATTAGTTTTAGTTCATAGGTTCAATTTTGGCATTTCTTAAGTTTCCAGTTGGAAGTTGCTCACCTGACTGCGCAATGACATGGATTGCAATGACGGCACCATGCTGCACTCTTAGTCTGTTCTGTGTGTCGTCAGCATAGACAAGTTTTAGGAAAACGTCCGGTTCTGCGGAAAGCTTTCAAAACCTGCTCCTTCTATGCATCTATCCGCCTTCTTCTTTATCCTCCTGCTGCTTCTCTTGTCTTTCTCCTCTTCTTTTTTTTTTTTTGTAATTTCCTCCGGCTCCTCATGGTCTCCATGTCCCCTCTGCTTCTCTCAGGTTCGCAAATTTGTGTCCAAGGACAGCGCAGGCCTGCGTGTGCGTAGTCACCCCTCTCTGCAAAGCGAACAGATAGGCATAGTGCATGTTAATGGAACCATCACTTTCATTGACGAGGTAATTGTCTCGAGACGAGGCGGAATGACGCTGTGTTTGCTGCACATGGGTATCCTGTCTGAAGGGCTCTCCACTTTCATTTTCTCATGTCTGTGTATCAGTGAGCTAAAGTTACAAGTCTGGTATAATTCTACAGCTTTCCATTGGGCTCAAAAGTATTTTTGTGCTCTTTGTGTTGACTTCTATGCTTTAAATTTGGTTATTCTGTCTCTTAATGACTGTCAGTCTTCCTTCAAAGCTTAGAAATGTTTTGTTGTGATTTCATCTTGCTTTTTATTCTTGCAAAACTCTCTGAGGCTGCATGACGGGTTGTGACACCCTCCCGAATCTTCAAAACCTGAATACATTTCTTAAATATTGGCTGCACACATTATTTCCTACCCATCAGTATAAATAATTAGCCGTGGTTGGGTTTAATCTTCCGCAAATAATTTGCGCTGCTACTCTTTCAGAACCAATCCTATATGTTAATCATGTTACTTTTCTTAATTTGCCTCTAATTGGAGACTTTCCTGCAGCCTCAGTGATTCAGCGTGAGTGTGTGTATGTGCGTGTGCGTGTGCGTGCGTGTTGCAAAGCCTTCCTGCTCTTTCTGTTTCCATAGTAACAGGATGGCGTGGCCACACCCTGTTGCTTCTTTCCCCCCCATAGATCCACAATGATGATGGTGTTTGGCTCAGGCTCAATGATGAAACAGTAAAGAAGTATGTTCCCAGCATGAATGGGTACACTGAAGCCTGGTGCCTGTCTTTTAACCAGCACTTGGGCAGAAGCCTACTGGTCCCAGCTGACGTAAGTAGAAGGCCTGGACGGCAGACAGCTATTCGTTTTTTGGGGAAATGCACAGGGGATCTCCCCCCACCCCTTCGTTGTGAACACTACTGTTTTGTTTTTTTTGAGGATTCTGGACTTTGATTTGCTTTGCGAAACGATACCAAGCATGGTGAAATTGCTGCTTTTGTCAGTTTACACCCATTGGGTTTTTCTCTGGCATGAAACGTATGTTTGAGAACCACGAGAGGGATTTTATTTTCTACTAACACACTGCAAAGGGTGCAGCGGCTAGGATTTTGCATGCATTGCAACACATGTTTAGCGGCTCACGCTGACGTGCTGGTCAGATGCAACACTCACTCAAACTTGCAGGTAGATTTAATTTTTTTGCATTGACAAATAACCCCAGTGCATGAACTGAGAAACGCTGAAAAAAGTCAATTAGCGAACAATTCCACCCTTGTGAATGGAGTTGGGTTATTTTGGACTGTTAAGTCATCATTGCCTCTCACTCACAATTCATAAGCACTCAATGCAACATGGTAGAACGGGCGCTCCATGCCACAAAAACCGCTGGAGAGAAATGAAGGATTCCGATTATGCAGTCAGAGGGAGTAAATTTGAGCAGTTTACTGTTGACGTCCAGGTGGTTTTCTGGCATGAAGCACAAACACGGCTCCGCAGTATCTTACCATGGGACACCGCACCTCTTTGCCTCTACAATTCCCACTCTGGCTTTGGGATGCTTTAGCTGCCCGCGAGGCTTCCATGCGAGGTCTCGATCTGAACAGCATGACACACTACATCACCCTGGTTGGGGGATTTTTTTGGAAGTTTCTCATTCACACGTCTTTGTTTTGTGGCCACAGTTTGGTAAGTGCTCGAACCTTTGGACGTGATCGGACATTTGGGTACTTCACGACTTTGCGATCTAGCCTGCCTGACCTGCCGGCCATGTTAAAAATAAAAATCCTTCCAAAAAAATACACAAGCGCTTTCTCTCTCCATCCTGTTCTCGTTCTTCTCTCATCTGCTGTTTCTTGACTGTCTCACAATCTGTTGCTCAGAGTGTCTTTAACGCTAGCCAAGGAGTCAGAGATATCGGCTTTTTGTCGTGGACTCCCTTAACTATATTCCCGCCACAGGTGAGTTGTATAAAGGAGGGATATATAGCTTGACACACTAGTCTGTCGTCCGTCCGTCGCTCCCTATAAACCCTTTGGTACATCGTAGTCGTGAAGCTTCACAGCCACACTGAGGTTGTTGCATGGTTGACTTGAAATGTGATGATGCTGTTAGTCAGGTGTTCTGAACTCCGGCTGTAATCCCTGTTTTTTTGTTTTTGCTTTTGTTTTTTTTGGAGTGTTAAATAATGATTGCACAGGCTTGTATGTTGCATGTAGTCGAGGATGATGATGGCCAGTTTGTTGCATGAGGTCTTGTGACAAAGACGTCTGATGGCATGCCCCCAGTCAGACCACACAACCATTACTGTCGTGCAATTGCATCAGTGGAGTTGGGGGTAAGGGATTGGGAATGTCACTGCCAGTGAAGCTCTGCGTGTCGGAATTTTCATCTGATAATTGTAAAATAGGAATACCTATGTTGGAAAGATGCAGCATCTTGCAATATTAAGTTAAAAAAAAAATCTGACATTTTTGGCACTGCTTGATTTTAAAGGATATATTAACCTTTTCCTTGGAGCTTTTAAAAAAGCTGATGACATTATTGCCCTTCCCATTGTTGTCATCCGCTTATCCGGATAAGCAGCACAATTGCACCCCTTTAGAATATTAAATCCTGTCTTTTATCCAAACCATTACTGTTCCTCACTAAAGCTCACTTTTCAAACTTTTTTTTTTTTTTTTTTTTAAATCGTAATGTGACATCTGGCCGCGTCTCACCTCTTACATTTTTTTTTTTAAATCTATCTATCCTGGTGCTCTGTTCCCTGTGCCCTAATTTCTGCTTTTACCTCTTGCAGGAGGTCAGAGGCCAATCGGAGGAGAGCGTAAAGGAGGTGAGCAGCTGCCCTTCCCACGAGGCCCCCAGTGGGGCGCAGAGCAGGGCAGGGCAGGGCGGCGGCCCGGGGCTTTATAAGGTAGTGAAGACCGGCCCCTCAGGTCACAACATCAGAAGCTGGCCAAACCTTAGGGGTATCCCCATTGGAATGTTAGTACTTGGCAACATGATCAAGGCCATAGGCGAGGTACGCACTCACCCCGAATGATGCCATGTGTTCTCTGTGCCAGGGCTTCAATAAATAAAATACAGATCACTTGAGCTCGCTGTCACTAATGATCGATAAGGGCGGCCGCGTCTCTCAGAAATGAGTCTCTCCCCCCTTTTTGTTTTTTCTTGAAATGAACTGATCAAACAAATGGTTGCAGTGTAAAAGAATGCGGCGGCTCCTCTAACAAGAATACATCAATGCTTCCGGGTGTGGGGTGTGCAATTCTCTGTCTACGCCCTCTCGACGACTCTGGTGGCTGCGACACTTGTTTTTTTTAATTTTGTAATTTGTTTTTTTGCCTGCTTCTTGACTTACTAACTTCAGTTTTGTTAAATTCATTGCAGCTTTTGGGGCATCGCGCTCCTCTCTCTGCAGCGGACGTCCGTTTGCAGAATGCGGCTGCCCTTTGCGTGCTTCTACTCTCTATCTCTCCCTTTCTCACACCCTATCCAGCCCATTCACTTTGACACTCTGAATCGTGCACATTTCCCTATGGCCTGACGGTGCGTGGCAATTCCCCTGTTTGCAATGTGACCTTTCACTGGCTGCTGTGGTGTGTCATGCTGTTCTGGTGGTGGTTTCCTCCTTGCATATTGCAGTGGTGCGGGTGGAAGAGGGAGGGCTGCTGATTATACTAATACTTCCAACTATGTCTCCGTCTAAAATCTCACCTATTTCAAAAACCTGATCTGAATGGACCTCATGCACTTGTGTTATTCTTCCCTTATTGTGGACTTTTGATTTTTCGCTCCGTCAAACTCGTCAGTGATTGCAGATAACAAAACCCAAGTCATGTGCTGCACCCTCTACGGGTCAATCATCTTGAATTGAATGTTTGCATGTTATCAGTATACTCATTTGCTTTTTTTTTTTTTTTTGATAATGTTGATGAACATGGTTGATATTTTGAAATGTTAATGAGGGTTGACAGATTGTGATGTGTCATGCGTGCTTGTCTGCTTTCTACTGCCGGGGATTGTGTGAGTGTGGATAAAGAGTGCCGTTTTTGTGGCAGGTGGTCAACTCAGAGGGGACCTGGGTACAGCTGGATAAGAACAGTGTAGTAGAGTTCTGTGAGAGCGATGAAGGGGAGGCCTGGTCGCTGGCCAGAGACCGCGGAGGGAATCAGTATCTTCGCCACGACGACGGTAAGCCTTTTCGTCACGCGGCGGCGAAACTCTGCGAGCCACCGGCTTGGGACCGACCACCAGACGACGTGGTTTTTCATTTTGCTCCTCCAGAACAAACGCTGGAGCACGGGGCGCAGACGCCTCCACCCAGCCCCTTCTCTGTGCAGGCCTTCAACAGAGCCACCACGTCCAACGGGGCGCAGGGCTTCGACTACGGCATCTCCAACAACAAAGGTAAAGGCAACGCGGTGTCGAGTCGGTGTTGAGACCAAGTCACATATTCTTCTGACATTTGCTGTAAAGGTCCCATATCATGCAACGGCTGATTTTAAATAGTCATACTCCAGTGTGGCAGCCTTGCATGATCAACTATGTGATAAAACATGAGAAAACAGCCTTCTTCATGTTTGGAAAGGGGACATGAACAAGCATTTTCCACAAGTGATGGAACAGAATGAGGAAAACCGATGGGGAGTCAGAAACAGTGGAAAGATATTATTATTAAAACCATTTCTAAAGGGAATTGGGTTTCATGTGGGACCTTTTAAGCATCTCATTTGTTCTGCCTGTGTCCCTTTTCTAAACCACGTATTCCTCTTTGATTTGTGACCTCTTCAGCGCTTCACAACATCTGAGTTCACTCTTCTCACTTCCCTTCATTCACTCTCCCCTCGACCTCGACTCTTTACTGAGCTCGTGACACTTTTCTCATGCATTTTGTTTTTTTCTGTAACCTAATCCTACCTGTAGTCACACTGCACAGTTCCTTCCAAACAGTCCACCACACAACAACGGGACGCCGCTAATCGAGTCACCCTTCCTTATGTCCATATAAATGCACAAGTTGTACACAATTGCAAATAGTCAGCCACGGATCTTTGTGCTCTACTTTTGCATGCTAATGCTTTTTGTTGCGGTTACCTTGTGCCTGACATCGCTGAAAATGTCGGACATGTCGTCACGTCTGCATGGCATCATCAATGGGCTTTTGTTTATTCTGACACTTTGGTTGTAATCTTTAAATCATCAGCGTTATAGTTCTTAAATGTTTGGCTCAATATGGGGCTTATACGATTCCATATAATTTGAATCAGTCTTCATTATCAAAGATTCACTTTTCACTAAATATCTGCGGAGCTGGCAGTTTTCTCAGCTGCTTTTCAAACAGCGATGTCAAACTTTGGCCAGACTAAATGAGTATTCAGATGGCGAAATTTTGTATTTAAGTGCTTTATTCTTTCATCCTGCAACGGCTCCATTTTCACTTTTCATTGCACAAATGCATTACCAAACATTATATACAGATTTCATTTTTATGCAAAATCAATTCTCTCCAAAAAAGACCCTATTTTTACTGCGAACCAGAATATAGCAGTTACAGAAATGTACATAACATATTTTTTTTCGACTCTTGGAGGCCTTGTGTCTTAAACAAGAAGCTGACTGTACACCAGTTTGGATTTTCTTTGGAAACCAAATTACCTGTCTTTTCTACAAATATGCACTCTGTCAATTATTGGCCTCTCGAGAGAAGCTTGCGGTTTCGGCCTGCAGTTAATGAAGTGGAAATAGATTTAGACCGTAAAGTAAAACAAACATTATAAAGTATTGTTTATTCGGGAGGCTTTATTGCGACCTCTAGGCCAGTGAGTCTAGTTCTCTTTTCTTTACTCCGTGCAGTCTCTTCATGCTTGCTGATATCTCACCAAAGTTGGGAATGTGTGAGAGTTTAGGTTCCTCTTGTCGCCTAAAATGGACAAATTGATCGACTCAATGGAGAACTGACGTGCGCTTCCTCACCACGTGACTTTCCAGACCAGTTGCTTCTCATGCAGTTTGTTTTCTATCGGCCACATTTACATGAATCCTACCCTCTCCGGGTAGTCGTATTCTTCCTCCCAATGACGCTCATTCTAGTCCAGACCTAATAGCTAAGTATGAGAAAAGCACCTCTTGTCACCCCCTTTGGAAACCTCAGACCGTAGCATAAGCTGTAGTTTCCACCCCTCCCCCCATCCTCTGTCTCCATGTTTGCAGGTGACCGGTTGAGTGCCATACTGAATTCCATTCAGTCTGGGCCCTTCCTCTCAGCAGCTCCCTCCACTTCCGTATTTGAGCAAGCAGCCCAACCTCCCTCCTCCTCCTCTTCCTCCTCCTCTTCCTCCTCCTCCTCTCTTGTCCACAGCCCATTTGTGTTTGGACAGTCCCCCTCCCAACTGTCTCAGCCACAACCACAGCTTCTGAGTAAGTCTGTCTCGCTTTCTGACAGCGCTTGGTTGCACAGGTGTTGACCCTTTTTCCTCCTTGCTTTTTATTTTTCCTGCTCCTGATCTGTTCTGCCTCTAAACGTCCCGCTGTGTCGGATTTTCTGGGTGGGCGTTCGTCATAGGTGGCACATAAAGGCGCGGGTATATCCGTCTGTGCCCAAATATCCTTAACAAGGCAAAACATAAGGTGTATTTAAATTAGATGATATCGTGAATCACTTACCCAGCAGGTTTTTTTACTTTCCACTTTGTGGAAACAATATTTCCTCCCGAAACAATAGACTAAATGTCTTGTTAAGGCATATTTTTTTTGCGACTGTTAAGTAAATGATGAGCTTCTCTGCTTGACCTCCTTTTGCATCCACCTTCTCATTTTCATCCTCACCCCGCTGTGGTAACGGGCCTACCAACTTTTTTTTTTTTGCATCTGAGCCAGTCCAGAACATCACGACAAATCCATATTGCTACAATCCAAATCATAATGATTGTACTACTGGATTAAGGCGTAAATGTATCAATTAGAAGGATTAAATTAGAATTATAATAATAGATTTTTATTATTTTTTTTAACTTATTTTAATTGTCCAATATCCTACTGAAACATTTAAACATCAGGATACAATACATGCACTAATGCTTCAGCTTGACTTAAATTTTTATTTTATTTTTTGATAGTTAATTGTAATTTCTTGATTTATTTAGTATTCAACACTCTTCCTGCTCGCCTTCCACTTGAATGGATTGCAATAGGTTCAGAAAATAAGTGATCGTTGCACATATGTTTATTACTTAGAATTGCTTAATGTGTTCTCTTGACTTGGCTTTTAGGTCAATTTTAGTACAAGATGAACAAACACCAAATGACGCCTCTACAAGTGGGGACGTTAAATTAAAATCATCAGTCGCTAAAGATTGTGCACAACTCCACTAAGACTTTGTAACCTGTCATTTATTTTCTCACACAAACATACAGTATATGCCGAGTTTCTCTGTACATGTCATACCAGTTTTTCTTGCTTCTTTTGACTGCTGTTGTCTGTTTCTTCAACACTCACTTGTCCCAACCAGCTCTTTTGTTCTTTCTGCTCTTCTCTCTGTTTGTGCGGGGCCCCTCCGCCTCCCATGCCTTGTTCGCTTACCTGCTCCACTATGTTCCGCCTTAGATGGTTCATCACGCAGCCTTGCTTCTCGTGAGCGTGTGCACAAAAACTGTGTGTCCGTGGCTGGGCATGGTACTGCTCTCTCATCTGTCGCTCTCAGGCCAAAGGGTGGGTAATAACAGCATGCAAGCCTCCCTTAGACAGAACAGAGGGTGGGTGCAAAAAAAAAAAAAAAGCAGGTCTGTCCCTCTCTCAAATGCTGACTTGTTTGGAAAAAAAAAAAAAAAAAGGATTAAATGCAAATTTGCAATTGGAAACAATATTACAAGTGTAAAAACGGTGTGACGTTAAATGGTTTAGTTTCCCTGGATGTTAATCTTGAGTCCCCTAATTGGCATTAAATGTTTCTACTGCTAAGTTGCCACTTTAGTGAGATCCCATAGAGGTAATTTCAGGACTGGGCTGGAAGCCATCTTTCATTTTTCTCTGCATAGTCCATAAACTCTGTCCATTCCAACTATTCGCATCCAATAATAGGCAGAACTCAGCCAGTACATGAAGGACATACATCAGCATTAACATTTGTTGTACAAAGACAAACATTTTGTACAATTGGGACTTCAGTTTTTCATCTCTGTCAATGATTTGTCATTTTCAGACTCAACCAAGTACGCTCACTCTGTTCTTTAATGTATCTAGACAGTTTCTGATAGTGCATCCCAGACGTTTTCGGCGTCTAACTACATTTGAATTGTCAATATTCAGGTGAGCGGGGAAACATAATGCCTGGTGCACGTCCCATGTCCCCAGCCTCCAAACACCGGCAGGAGAATCGCCTGCCCAAGCAAGAGGGCCGGGGGAACCGCTCCTCTGAACAGAGCCGGACCAAGATGGGCGACGGCGGAATCTCAGCCAGCGAAGCCCTCATCCTGCGCTCGGACACCGCCAAACTGAGATCCGACTCCCACAGCCGCTCCCACTCCCCGAATCACAACACGCTGCAGGCCCTGAAAGCGGATGGGAGAACGCCCGGACTCCGTGGGGACTCTCCCAACCCTGGTTCTCGCTCCTCCTCTCCCAAACAAAAAGGCAGCTCCTCCCCTTCAGGCAGGTCCAGCCCCTCAAGCACCTCCCAGAACTCTTCAGCCCACCATGACAAGAACCTCCAACCTAAAGTCAGCCCTTCCTCCAAAGCACGCCTCGACCCTCCGAGGGAGAGATCCAAATCAGATTCGTACACCCTGGATCCGGAAACGCTCCGAAAGAAAAAGGTCCCGCTCACCGAGCCACTCAGGGGCAGGTCCACATCTCCCAAACCCAAACTGTCGCCCAAAGACCCCAATAAAGGGGTCGTCAGCAATGTGGAGAACCGCGTTCCTTCTCCGCACGTCACCCAGGAGAACCTCCACAGCGAGGTGGTGGAAGTGTGCACCTCAAGCGCGCTGCTCTCCAACGACGAGGGTAACGATGAAAACGTGGAGGTGCGGAACTCCGAGGAGGGATCGTGCAAGGTGCACTTCAGCATCGGCAAGGCTCCCGTCAAAGAGGAGCTGGAGAGTCGTTCCTCGCCCAAAGTCAGCCGCAAGACCTCCAGCAGACACGCGCGGCCCAAGAAGGACAAATCTGGGCCCCTGTTCAAAGGGGAGACGTCGTCGAGGGTCACGGAACCCGCCAAGCAGGCCATGTCGCCCTCGGTGGCCGAGTGCGCGCGCTCTGTCTTTGCGGCGTTCCTGTGGCACGAGGGCATCGTGCATGACGCCATGGCGTGCTCCTCCTTCCTCAAGTTCAACCCGGACCTGTCCAAAGAGCACGCCCCCATCCGCAGCTCGCTGGGCGGACAGGGCGCAGAGGAGAAGGAGAGCAAGCTGAAGAACCGCCACTCCCTGGAGATCTCCTCCGCGCTCAACATGTTCAACATCGCGCCGCACGGGCCCGACATCTCCAAGATGGGCAGCATCAACAAGAACAAGGTGCTGTCCATGCTGAAGGAGCCGCCGCTGCCTGAGAAGTGCGAGGACAGCAAGGGCGACGGCGCCCCCTTCGAGGCGACCGCTCACCCGACCATGAGGGCCAAGTCCATCCTGCCGCTGACGCTGCAGCACCTGGTGGCCTTCTGGGAGGACATCTCCATGGCCACCATCAAGGCGGCCACGCAGAACATGATCTTCCCCAGCCCGGGCTCCAGTGCCATACTGAAGAAGAAGGAGCACGAGAAAGACGGCAAGAAGGCCAAGAAGGAGAAGAAGAAGCGGGAAAAGGCCGAGGTTCGTCCCAGGGGGAACCTGTTCGGGGAGATGGCCCAGCTCGCCATGGGGGGCCCGGAGAAGGACACCATCTGCGAGCTGTGCGGGGAGTCGCACCCGTACCCCGTCACCTACCACATGAGGCAGGCTCACCCAGGTGAGAATTTGTTTTGTTTTTCATAAAATAATAATTCTTTATTAACAGACTCAAGGTCCAGATATTAAAAAACACGTATAGAATCTAGACAACCATAAAATATTAAAACATGTGCCCTCAGTGATTAAAATACATACAAATTATGGATCCAATATCCTATATATCCAATATATATCTATATTATATATATAGATATATAGATATATATTCTTACTTTTGGTAGGGTCAGTTAAATACATAATAATCCCATTCCTACACTTAAAGGTCCAGTGTGTAAAATTTGGCTTGATATATGATTTTTATGTTTTTAGTACATTATATTATAACCTTTTTTTTTTTTCTTTTTTGCCCGGCAGGCTGCGGCCGCTACGCCGGAGGCCAGGGCTACAACAGCATCGGCCACTTCTGCGGCGGCTGGGCCGGCAACTGCGGCGACGGCGGAATCGGAGGCAGCACCTGGTACCTGGTGTGCGACCGCTGTCGGGAAAAATACCTGAGAGAAAAGCAAACCGCTGCCAGGGAAAGGTAGCGCGAGTGTCCGCGAGGCGACTTTCGCCCAGGTGATTCTGCCTCCCGAGATGTATTTTGTTAAGGCGGCGTCGATGGTCTTGCAGGTGAAGCAGTCGAGGAAAAAGCCCCTGCAGGTGAAAACGCCCCGGGCGCTGCCCACCATGGAGGCCCACCAGGTGATCCGAGCCAACGCCCTCTTCCTGCTGTCCCTCAGCAGTGCGGCTGAGCCCAGCATGCTGTGCCACCACCCTCCCCGGCCCCTTCACTCCCAGCTCCTCCCCAGCCTCAAGGAGGGCGTGTCGGACGACCTGCCTAATAAAATGGGCTGCCTCTACCTCCAGACACTTGCCAGGTATCTTGTCAGTTGGGTGCACAATGTCTCTTGTGAAAGGGAAAAAGCTGCAATAACTTGTGCCTCTCACTTTCTCCACATATCCAATCTCTACAAGGCAACACACTGAAAACTTTGGGGGCTACCAGGACGACAACCTCTTCCAAGACGAGATGCGATACCTGCGCTCTACGTCCGTCCCGGCGCCCTACATTTCAGTCACGCCCGACGCCTGCCCCAATGTCTTCGAGGAGCCAGAGAGCAACATGAAGTCGATGCCGCCAAGGTATTGTGTCTCTACCCTGTCCATCCAACTCTGTCATCCAACGCTATCCATCCATCCATCCATCCATCCATCCATCCATCCATCCAACTCTACCCATCCATCCATCCATCATCCATCCATCCAACTCCATCCATCCATCATCCATCCATCAACAAAGTCCATCCATCCAACTCTACCCATCTATCCATCTATCCACCCAACCATCCATACAACCATCCAACTCCATCCATCCATCCATCCATCCATCCACCCAACCAACCATTTATCCATCCATCCATCCATCCATTCATCCAACTCCATTCATCCACCCAACCATCCATCCATCCATCCATCCAACTCCATCCACTCAACTCTATCCATCTCCATCCATCCATCCACCCATGCATCCATCCATCCATCCATGTATCCAACTCCTTCCATCCATCCACCCATCTATCCATCCATGCCAAGGCAGGGTGACAACCTGGGAAAGTCACCAGTTTATCGCAGGGCAACATAAAAATACACTCATACACAAACCCGCTGACAATGTTGTCAGCCATGTTGTTGCCAATTGGCCTCAGATGCATGTTTTTTGGAATGTGGGAGAAAGCTTTGGGAACCCACGCAGACACAGGGAGAATATGGGAACTCCACAACAGAAAAGTCAGCCGCAAGACCGTAAGATGAATGATTAAATCCAGTGTTCTCCTCTTCAGCCTGGAGACCAGCCCGATCACAGACAGCGACACGGCCAAGCGCACCGTGTTCCAGAGGTCTTACTCCGTCGTGGCCTCCGAGTACGACAAGCAACACTCGCCGTCTCCTGCGCGGGTCAAAGCCGTGCCCCGGCGCCGCGTCCACAGCGGCGACGCAGGTCTGTAACCGAGGAGCTGCCGGTCATGTTTAAAAGACAAGCGGTGCATCGTGTTTTAACACCACTTTGTTCCCTCTGCCCTACAGAGGTGGGGTCCTCGCTGCTGCGGCATCCCTCCCCCGAGCTGTCCAGGCTGATCTCGGCCCACGGCTCCCTCAGCAAGGGGGAGAGGAACTTCCAGTGGCCCGTCCTGGCTTTTGTCATCCAGCACCACGACCTGGAGGGCCTGGAGGTGGCCATGAGGCACGCGCTCAGGAAGTCAGCCTGCAGGGTGTTTGCCATGGAGGTATAACTATAAACCACGCTGGATCTCAGCGGATGTCATTATTGTTAAATGTTATTCTGCTTCTGCTGTGGTGACCGGAGGCTATTTGTTGGCAAGTATTTATGTTGCCAAAAATCATGAAATTCTGCCAAATATCCTAAGTGTGTGTGTTCTTTTTCCCTCCGAGGCTTTCAACTGGCTGCTGTGCAATGTGATCCAGACCACCTCCCTCCACGACATCCTCTGGCACTTTGTAGCATCTCTCACACCCTCACCCTTCGAACCCGAGGACGAGGAAGAGGATGAAAACAAAGGGAATAAAGAAATTGTGGAGCAGGTAATGACATTTTTTTTAAAAACAACAAACCTACAGTGTTACTCTTGCTTTACCGTGCACCTTCAGTTCTCAACTGCTCCTCTGCGCCCCCTACAGGAGCGGGACCTCGGCGTTTGCGAGCACCCCCTGTCTGACATTGTGATCGCAGGGGAGGCAGCGCATCCTCTCCCCCACACCTTCCACCGCCTCCTGCAGACCATCTCGGACCTCATGATGTCACTTCCAAGTGGCAGCTCACTTCAGCAGATGGCCCTCAGGTACAGTGTCTAATTAACTGCACAAACCCCTCAGGCTGTCAACATGGGACGAACTGGTTTAAAATTATTCCAGGCGCGTACAATGATTTGCATTTTTGAATTTATTCTGTGCAGTCGTGACCTTTCTTCAATGTCTACCTGTTTTTGATCCTCACGTACATTTCACAGGAAAGTAATTTGAAGTCTTCTCTCTCTCTCCCTTTCTTTTAGATGCTGGAGCCTGAAATTCAAGCAGTCCGACCACCAGTTCCTTCACCAGAGCAACGTTTTCCATCACATCAATAATATCTTGTCCAAGTCGGACGATGGAGACAGCGAGGAGAGCTTCAACATCAGTGTGCAGTCGGGCTATGAAGCCATTAGCCAGGTAAGAACATCAAACTCTTAAATTAGCTACCTATTTTTTATTTTTTTATCTTGAATGCATCAGTCTCAGTGACATTGCTGTTCGTGTGCAATTGCAGGACCTGTGTCTGGTGACCTGTCTGAAGGACCTGACCAGTGTGGTGGACATGAAGACGTCCAGCCGTCCCGCCATGATTGGCAGTCTGACGGACGGGTCCACCGAGACCTTCTGGGAGTCTGGAGACGAGGACAAGAACAAAACTAAGAGCATCACCATCAGCTGTGTGAAAGGCATTAACGCGTCCAACATATCTGTCCATGTGGACAACTCCAGAGACATTGGGGTGAGGAGACAACAGGAAATGAGCGGTTGTTTCGGAATATGTGTATTAATGAAAATCATCGTGTCGTTAAATGGATTTAAATGTGTCATTTTTTCATATCTTCAGAACAAAGTGACATCGGTGACATTCCTATGTGGAAAAGTTATCGAGGATCTCTGCAGAATCAAACAGGTACATAGTAAATATATATTTTCAAGTTGTTTAAAATCAAACTGAAGTGTTTAAACTCCGCTACAAGCACATTGAAACACGCCATAACATCTGTGTGCCTCTCCGTCCAAGGTGGACCTCGACTCGCGTCACATGGGCTGGGTGACGAGCGAGCTTCCCGGCGGGGATCACCACGTGATCAAGGTTGAGCTCAAAGGGCCGGAGAACACCCTGAGGGTGCGGCAGGTCAAGGTGCTGGGTTGGAAGGAAGGCGAAAGCATCAAGATTCTGGGCCAGATCTCCGCCAGCATGGCCCAACAGAAGAACTGCGAGGCCGAGACCTTGCGAGTGTTCCGTCTCATCACCTCGCAGGTGTGTACCAATTCCTCACTGTTGATCTCTGTGGTGCACGGCCAAACTGATGTCTTTAAATGTTTCCATGTGTGTTTTTGTAGGTCTTTGGTAAACTCATCTGTGGAGATGCAGAACCAACTCCGGAACAGGAGGAGAAAAACCTTCTCTCATCTCCTGAAGGCGAAGACAAGGTCTGCTGGGCCGCATCTAAACAAATGAACCTTCACATATTGATGTGTAGTTACCTAGAAGCTATTTTCATTCTATTTATTTGCTTTCGTGCTTAGGCGCCGTCTGATGCTGACCTCAAAGAGCACATGGTGGGAATCATTTTCAGTCGGAGCAAACTGACCAACCTCCAGAAACAGGTAGACGTTTGTCCGCAAAAACAAGTCAACACAGTATCACTTGAATTCCCGAAATTCTCTGCATGCCACACACCTCGCTTTTATGACTTTGCCTCCCAGGTGTGCGCGCACATCGTCCAAGCCATCCGCATGGAGGCCACGCGCGTGAGGGAGGAGTGGGAGCACGCCATCTCCAGCAAGGAGAACGCCAACTCGCAGCCCAGCGACGACGACGCCTCCTCGGACGCCTACTGCTTCGAGCTGCTGTCCATGGTGCTGGCCCTGAGCGGCTCCAACGTGGGCCGGCAGTACCTGGCGCAGCAGCTAACGCTGCTGCAAGACCTCTTCTCACTGCTGCACACGGCTTCCCCCAGAGTGCAGAGACAGGTGGGCGGGATTTTTTGCGAGCATGTGCAGGTTTTAGTCTTGAATGAGAAGATCTTGGCAAGTTCATCATGTGAAAACTCCTCTTCCTCCTCCTACCCCTCCTCCTCTACTTCCTCTTCTTTCTCCTCCTCTTCCTCCTCCCACTCCTTTCCTACCTCTTCTCCTTTTCCTCTTCCATCCCCTCCTCCTTGTCTTCCCTTTCCTCCTCCTCTACTTCCTCTTCTTTCACCTCCTCTTCCTCCTTCCTTTTCCCCTGTTCCCCTCCTCTTCCTCCTCCCACTCCTTTCCTACTCCTCCTCTTCTTCCTCTTCCTCCTCCCCCCACTCCTTTCCTACTCATTCTCCTTTTCCTCCTCCATTCGCCCCCTTCCTCCTCTTCCCCTCTTCTTCCTCCTCTTCCCCTCTTCTTCTTCCTCTTCTTCCTCCAGCTGCTTCTCCTCCTCCTCCTCATTGCCTCGGATTTATTTTCTGTCTCTCCATCCACTCTCACCTCTGCCCCTCTGACATGAAAAATGTTGCATTAGAGATGTTTGATACCTTATTAGAAAAAACAGCAGTATGATAAAAGCAACAACAACGTAAACGGCTTCCCCAGAGTGCAACAACAGCATGTGCAGGTTTTAGTCTTGAATGAGAAGATCTTGGCAAGTTCATCATGTGCCCCTCCTCCTCTACTTCCTTCTTCTACCTCCGCCCAGGTGACGTCGCTGCTCAGACGTGTCCTTCCGGAGGTGACGCCCGTGCGACTGGCCAGCATCATCGGCGTGAAGGCTCTGCCGCCGGCGGACATCAGCGACATCATCCACTCCACCGAGAAGGGCGACTGGAACAAGCTCTGCATCCTCGACATGTTCCTGGGCTGCATTGCGAAAGCGCTCACCGTGCAGCTGAAGGCCAAAGGCTCCAGCATCTCGGGCACGGCGGGCATGGCCGCCGGGAAAGGGGTCACCACTGTCACGCTGCCCATGATCTTCAACTCCAGGTAAGTTGGGTGTCTGATTCACTTTTTAAACCTTTTCATGGTAGAATTTTCAATGCAGATAATTTCTTTCTTTTGTCTTTCTCAGTTACATCCGCAGAGGGGAGAGCCACTGGTGGATGAAGGGCTCCACTCCTCCTCAGATAGCAGAAATAATCATAAAGCTCGTTAAGGACATGGCAGCTGTAATTTCCATTTCGTTCTGCATTTCACTGTTCCACTGATTTGATACAAAGCTGCGTTTGGCAGTTCTGTTTCCTGTTTTCATGTCCAGTAAAATAATTTTGTGTCGTTTCCTCAGGGCCACCTGTCAGATGCTTGGTCCAGAGTCACCAAAAATGCAATCGCCGAGACCATCATAGCCCTGACCAAAATGGAGGAGGAGCACCGGTCTCCTGTGCGGTGCATCGCCACCACAAGGGTAGGAACTGAGTCAAGTTACCTCAAATATTGAGTTGTGTATAAATATACATTGAGAAAGATTTTTCAAAAGCAGAGTCTTAATTTTCCCCTGCATTCTGTCTCATTGTTTCTACAGCTGTGGTTAGCTTTAGCCTCACTCTGCGTGCTGGACCAGGACCATGTTGACAGGCTGTCCTCAGGGCGCTGGATGGGCAAAGACGGACAGCAGAAGCAAATGGTGAGAAACATCAAACAGCGTCAAGAGCCGCGTCCGCGAACCTATCAAACGAAATAACCTCTTGACGTCCCCGTCCTGGAAATGCAGCCCATGTGTGACAACCACGACGACGGTGAGACCGCGGCCATCATCCTGTGCAACATCTGCGGCAACCTGTGCACCGACTGCGACCGCTTCCTTCACCTGCACCGACGCACGCGCTCTCACCAGAGACAGGTTTGTGTGTCACGATCTTACTGTTGTGTGGTCGTGTTAAATTTGTGCATTTTGTGATCATAGCTGATGTTTTATCTGAACCCTAATGCCCTTTTCTTTTCTTTCTCCCACAGGTGTTCAAGGAGGAGGAGGAAGCCATCAAGGTGGATCTCCATGAGGGCTGTGGGAGGACCAAACTCTTCTGGCTCATGGCTCTTGCCGACTCCAAGACCATGAAGGCGATGGTGGAGTTCAGGGAGCACACAGGTAAACAGCAACAGTGCATACCCCTTTCCTGTTTGCGACAGTTTGGCTTGTGTAAGGCCAGTTTTTTCTCACTAATCTTCTGGTTCTTGCAGGTAAACCAGCCTCCAGCAGCTCGGACGCCTGCAGGTTCTGTGGCACGAGGAACGGAACCGAGCTGTCGGCGGTGGGCAGCGTCTGCTCCGACCCAGACTGCCAGGTTAGTTTGCGTCATCGACAAGCACCTGAGACTGGAGAATTAATACGCTTCAAAAAACCTCACCGGTCCCTGTCATGTTGTGTTCCTTAGGAGTACTCCAAACTGGCTTGCAGCAAAACTCACCCTTGTGGACACCCCTGCGGTGGAGTGAAGAACGAGGAGACCTGCCTGCCCTGTCTGCACGGCTGTGACAAGAACACTGGCTGTCTGAAGCAAGATGCGGATGACATGTGCATGATCTGCTTCACGGAGGCCCTCTCGGCAGCCCCTGCAGTTCAGGTGGCTCTCGGCGACCATGTGAAGTTCATCAGATCAGACGAATGCTCGTTGGCTTGTTCTCATTGTGGGTTTTGGCTCTTTGTGCTTCCTTTTTCAGTTGGACTGCACTCACGTGTTCCACCTTCAGTGCACTCGCCGCGTACTTGAAAACCGCTGGCTCGGACCAAGAATCACCTTTGGCTTCATGTTGTGTCCCATTTGCAAGGTAAAGGATTAGCTTTGCCTTGCCAGCGAGAGACATTAGTACGAGAAAGAGTTTACTACTACAACTACAATTCATATGTGTCGTTCAACAATCCTACACATGTTAGTATGTTAGTCTGTTTACTTAGTTAAATTTTTTATCTTTTTTTAAATAATTAAATAATTGTTGTGTCCACTACACATCAGAAAAAAAACATTTGACAACTCAACTGTCAAAAAAATGTAACGTTTATCAAAGCACTGTGCATAACATGTTAATGCCATTGATAGTTTATAATATGAAGAACAAGATCCAGGAAAAACCTTTTCAAAATCATGTGGCCTACAAACTAGAATCAAATGCCAATTCTTACAGATTCTAATCATCACCTCATTTAATTCCTGTTATCAATGCATAATTTCCTTCCTCGTCTGCAGAACAAAATCAATCACTCTGTGATTAAGGACCTGCTGGACCCGATCAAAGAGCTCTACGATGACGTGAGGAGAAAGGCTCTGATGAGGCTGGAATACGAGGGTCTGCACAAGAGCGAGGCAATAACTACGCCGGGCGCCCGTTTCCACAACGACCCCGCAGGCTTCGCCATGAACAGATATGCCTATTACGTCTGCTACAAGTGCAAGAAGGTACCACTGAGACCTGGGCCGTTCTTCTTTTTTTCTTCTGTGAGACGCCACTTAGAGGACAGGTGAACTGATGCCTGGCTCTCATTTTCAGGCCTACTTTGGAGGAGAGGCCCGCTGCGATGCCGAGGCAGGTCAAGGAGATGATTACGACCCCAGCGAGCTGATCTGCGGCGCCTGTTCTGATGTCTCCAGGGCTCAGGTGGGTCAATGGCTGCAGGTCTCAAGGCTTTGTGCGTCGGTTCAAAAGAAAAGTCTGGAGGTGTGACCACAGACTCCTTAGAAATGCCTTTCAAATGGTGGCCTTTAAAAATTTCCCGCATGGTGTTGATGGTGGATTCGGTTGGAATATGAACCTGCTTGTGGCCTAACTGTTAGAAAATGCTTTTAGACTTCTTCAAGTGCATTTGACTAAAATGCAGGTGATGATGACATATATTATTTATCTCAAAAATATCGTAATTCATACAGCCTTATATTAAAAAAAATGTCTCCATCCCATTGGCAGATGTGCTCCAAGCATGGCACAGACTTCCTGGAGTATAAATGCCGGTACTGCTGCTCTGTGGCTGTTTTCTTCTGCTTTGGCACCACCCACTTCTGCAACGCTTGCCACGATGACTTCCAGCGGATGACCAGCGTCCCCAAGGAGGAACTGCCCCATTGTCCTGCAGGTGCTGTTGACTACATTTCTTTGGAAAGAACTAAATCATCCCCAAGGACAGAGCGAAATAAACGGCATGTATATTTATATTTGACATTGTTTTTAATCCTTTTCATCATAGGGCCAAAGGGTAAACAGCTGGAGGGAACGGAGTGCCCCTTGCACGTGGTTCACCCACCAACGGGGGAGGAATTTGCCCTGGGCTGCGGGGTCTGCAGAAACGCCCACACCTTCTAAAACTGCAAGACTGTAACTGGAAGCCAGTCTGTCTACTGTGATTTCTCCCCTGCGGCTGAGGCCCAGCGGTGTGAGGCTCAGCTCTTGCATGGTCACGTCTCCTGGGCACTGGACCAAGTTTCTGCTCTGTGCCAAGAGTCCTCAGGTCTGCTTCCCCCTTGCCCCCCTCCCCTTCTGCTGACATCAGTACCAAGGTTCTGCCGCAGACCCCCGGCCAGAGCTCCTCTGGATGCAGAGTAGCCTGAATTGAAAAAGAACAATAGAATTTAAAAAGAAGAAGAAGAAGAAAAAAAAAAGAAGAAATAACTTGTGACGTGTTTGCATGCGGCCGTTGTACTCCCTCGGCTTCTATAGACGTTGCACTCCTCCTGATCACTCAAGTGTAACAGAATAAATATTGAATATTAAACAAATTTGCTTTGAGGCAACTGTGGATCAGATTGAGTTGAAAAAAATAGAGGAACAGGCCGTATTTCCAGCTTCCTAACTTCAAATTTAAATTGTATGTATACTTTTTTTTCGTTTTCTTGTACAGTATTCTCCACTGTCAAGTGCACCATGGGTTGAAGGACGAAAAAAAAAAGAACTGAGTTGGTGAATACGACTGTTAAGAACATTATGTTTGGGAGGAAAATAGTGTACGATTTATCTAATCTTGTATATAATGATACTATTCAAAATAGCTGTATTCTGAAGTTGCTACTCTTCACTTCTGTTTTGTTTGATATTCTGGGTTATGTTTTGAGCCAGAACTTTTAATGAAGTGCAATACTGGGTGTGCCTCCTATTTTGCAGCTGTTTAACCTATGGAATGTATGTCAATAAAAGCCACTGTACATTTTTATACAGTAGACAGTTGTAATTCCCCTCCCCCCTCTCCCTTCTTAATGTCCAATGTCTTCTGTTGTCTGGAAAACGGGAAGGGGGAACCTGGCACATGCAGTGAATGAAGGTGGATGTACATCCTGTTTGAAACTCTGTTAAATATACAACGTACCAAATCCTACTGGAATACGGGGACTGATCACGACTCATTGATATGGGGGCCCCCCTCGTCTTCACACCAAATAAAATTGTGCACCTGTAATGCTTTTCCCTCGTAGGAGGCATGGGGATGGGGGATCATACGAACAGAGTGTGGATATGAAGCAGCTGCTGTTATATAAAAAAGCTTAATACTTGTGAATCTGCTCTGTAATATCTGTGGTGGATGGAGTTGAATGGTAATAAAACCAGGTTCTCTGTTTCGCAAAGCATACACTGGTCCTCGTTTTTTAAACAGTGGGTTACACATTAGTTCGATGTGTTATTGTTTAATCAAGTTTATGGTTCTGATTGCGTTGTATTGGCATCATCAAACACAACGCTCGTAAATTATAGCCAGTTAAACAGAGATTAGAAAAATATGAAGATGTGTGACTCTTTACCTTATTTGCTGCATACAAATTGCGGGCCATAACTCGTCTACGTCATTCGGCTGTTCGGCTGACATTAATATAGCTATTGTACTGGAAGGTCTTTGGAAGCCAAATTACCTGACAAGATTTCCTTTTGACTTTACAAACGGCAAGGCAAACTATTTATAGCTATCGAGTGAGTCGTCGTTTTTACACAGGCGATCTTCACCACCAGCCATTTCACATTGCATTTCCCATGATGCACCGCTGCTGTAACAACAACACTTCGCCATTTCAGACTTAGGAGGGGGCCGTAACTCCCGCGAAGGAATTGGGTCAGCCTAGCGACGGAACCATCCTCCGGTCGTTTCTTCTCCGAGGCATATCCTCTCTCTTTTCCGTCGCTTAAACAGGGCCAATATTGTTCTCCGATGCGTATTATTTGGCTGGTGCGAATGAGCTTTTCCAGCGTGGGCCCGGGCTAAGGAGTCACACTAGTCGTCGGATTTTCCTGCTAGCAGCTACTAAGCTAGCTGAGTGTAAACAACAAGGTACGTTGATTGGCTTGGGCAGCTCGTAAACGTTGCTTATCGACTCGAAGAAGGACAAATATGTCAGCGCAGCCGTTCATATCGTGTAAATACGCCTTTTTTTTTTTTTTTTTTTAACCAAGTCATTGGGGCTAAGTGCCCCTTGAATTTAATTTTAAGTTCTTGTAATCCTTGGAGCTACCATTAAATGTAGCTAACGAAGCTAACGTTTACTCTGGTGGACGCTGTGAATGATGTGAATGGCGTTGGTCAATTTAGTGGCAACGGATGCAACTTTTCGTCAACGTAATTTAAAGCTAGTGTGTTAACAGTTCAAGTTGAACTGAACCACGGGGTCACTTAAAATGTATGTTTTATTGCTCTGTGTTTTAAATCAATATATTGATGTATATGTGCTTGTATAAGCGTGGCCTTTCGGCTAATGTAGCTTATAGCCATATATAATTTACCATAACGATTGTTTTCTGATTTAAACTGGTGCGTTTGAAATGCGATTTAATGTTTTATTTTAGTCAGAGAAAACGAAACTGATACTTAAGGTTACCATAGTTGTCCATTTCCCAGCTAGTTTGATCACTTCCGAACAGAAGTACTATACGATTGTTCACTTTTAGTCCACATTACTGCATATTGTGATGAGTCAAATTCATCTCGAGTCTTCTAAATATCCGCTAATTTCTTTTCCTTCGTGATATTATGCATATTATGCCATATTTAAGTGATTGTATTGAAGTATGGGCTAACACTTAAATGAGTAACACAAAGCCATTGCTTTATTACAAGAAAGAGCAATACGGATAATGTGCAATGTTGATTTCAGGCACCAGACAAATGGGTTGTTGTTAAATTAGGACTCATGAAATTCAGAGAGATGGCCGAATTAAGGACATTGTTAGTTATGTCTTGAGCAAAAAAAAGAATGCACCGTTAACTGTAAATTTGCAGAGGTTATTTGTTTTCGTATCATTGGATGACAATTATAGAAGGAAATTTAATTTCAAACATCAAATTTTAAGGACCACTTTAAAACAAATGTGTATTTCTGTTGTTGGTTGGTTTTGATGATGGCAACTCATCTGATCTAAGCAGTTTATTGTTTTAAGAATTGAGCAGGTATTATAAGTTTTCTTCACCCTGCTCCTTCCCAATTGCTTGATTGGAATGAATGAATAAATAAACTGTAAATATACATCCATCATATTGATAGGCAATATGCATCCTGGTGCATTGTAACACGCGCTTTGTCTCCATTTCTCAGCATGAAGCGGATGAAAGGTGGAGAGGAGGACAGCGGTGGCTCCTCCAGCAGCGGCTCGCCAGAGGCGTGCAAGAAGGTGCGGACGGGCGAGGACGAGGATGCGGGGGAGGCGGCCGTGGCCTGCGGATCGACGGAATCCAACTGGGCTCGGCTGCCTCAGGAGCTCCTGCTGCACGTCTTTCAGTACCTTCCCCTCCTGGACCGGGCCTTCGCCTCCCAGGTGTGCCGCGAGTGGAACCAGGCGTTCCACATGCCGGAGTTGTGGAGATGCTTCGAGTTCGAGCTCAACCAGCCGGCCAGCTCCTACCTAAAAGCCACACACCCGGATCTCATCAAGCAGATCATCAAGAGACACTCCAACCACCTGCAGTATGTCAGCTTCAAGGTAATTGTGGGGGAAACGTGTCAATATTCAGGTTTTTTCTTCATGTAAATCCCAGTTTCTTTGTTTTCTGATCAATTAATAACGTGATATTTTCCTTCCATCAGGTGGACAGCAGCACAGAGTCGGCCGAGGCAGCGTGTGACATTCTCTCTCAGTTGGTCAACTGCTCGCTGAAGACCTTGGGTCTCATCTCCACCGCCAGGCCAAGTTTCATGGAAGTCCCAAAGGTTGGCATTGGCGCTTTTTGTCCAGTTCTTCCCAGGGATGTTAACAATTAATCAATTATCGATTAATTGTTGATTAAGAATTTAATCGATTAAATTAAATTAGTCACAATGAATTGAATGTTTTTTACATGGGTAGTTAATCTCATGATAACAGTGTAGTGGCAGGAAAGGGCAAGTCACCTGTAGTTACTGTGATGGTCACAGTATACCTAGAAGTTACTTTTAAACAACTTTTAAAAAAAAGTTAGAATAGACCTTGCATCTGCAGCAGTATGTGGCTGTGTGTTCAGTTCAGAATGAAAAGTTGCTTGCTTTGGATTGAACCTTTATGGGAATATTAATGATGAGGTTGGCAAAAGTGTTTGCAACTGACTTCATTTTCTAAAGTAGAAGGGTTAAATTAGGGCAACTGGACTCGTTCTCGCGATCTTGAAGACGTCTCGCTTCTCATCCGAAAGGCTTCCTCAGTTCAGTACTGAGGAACAAGATGACCCGGATGACTGAGACCCCTCATTTTCTCTTTTCCGCAGTCCCACTTCATCTCGGCCCTGACAGTGGTGTTTGTCAACTCCAAATCGCTGTCCTCGCTGAAGATCGACGACACTCCGGTGGACGACCCGTCTCTGAAGGTCCTGGTGGCCAACAACAGCGACACGCTCAAACTGCTGAAGATGAGCAGCTGCCCTCACGTCTCCCCCGCAGGTATCGTGCTTGCGGAAAACGCCCTCGCCCACGCCCTCTCGGCCGCTGTTGAATAGGGTCCGGTGCAAAGTTTTTACCACCCGCCCATATTTATTGTCAAGATTGTCCCGTGTAATGGGAAAAACTGTGTTGGGCTGTCCTCTGTCTCCATGGTGCAACTCACTTTGTGCGAACTGGTGATTTTCCGTTAGCCTTATCTTATTCTGCTGGGGGAAGGGAGTCTGCACTTTGCATTGTCCACCTATGCCTAAGTCTAAAGGTGGTTGAACTGCAGGCGGATGTTCTTTTGTTTCCAAAGATCTGCAGGGCTTCCTATTGTTCTTGCCTGTCTCACTTTATCTTTTCATCAGCAGGCTTTGCGCTCCTTCTCTGTCGTAAACAAACCCCCTATGAGGCTCTTTCCCTTTCCTGGGCTCTTTGCACTTTTGCAACCACTGCCTGTGTGTGTGTGTGTGTGTGTGACCAGAGCTCTGCTAAATTAATCTCAATGCAGAACAGTTGGTTGTTGATTGTCCTCCTCTTCAGTTATTCATTTTTCCACCACACCCGTGAAGTATTTTTATCCTGCGGTTTATCTTGAATTTTTCCTTTGTCCGTGTTGCCCCGGCTTGATGTCAGCTACGACAATAGGAGCGAACAGTTTCTCCCCATTTGAATGCGCTTCACCGGACGCACGATAACGGCTGCATCAGTTCCTGTAACGTGAAGCGCAACATTATCTGATGAACAACGGCACTCGTGTTTGCAGGGATCCTGTGCGTGGCCGACCAGTGCCACGGCCTGAGGGAGCTGGCGCTCAACTACCACCTGCTGAGCGACGAGCTGCTGCTGGCGCTCTCGTCGGAGAAGCACGTGCACCTGGAGCACCTGCGCATCGACGTGGTGAGCGAGAACCCCGGGCAGCACTTCCACACCATCAAGAAGAGCAGCTGGGACGCCATGGTGCGGCACTCGCCCAAGTTCAGCCTGGTCATGTACTTCTTCCTGTACGAGGACGAGTTCGGGCCCTTCTTCAACGAGGAGATCCCCGTCACGCACCTCTACTTCGGCCGCTCCGTCAGCAAGGAGGTGCTGGGCCGCGTGGGCCTCCACTGCCCCCGCCTGGTGGAGCTGGTGGTGTGCGCCAACGGCCTGCGGCCCCTGGACGAGGAGCTCATCCGCATCGCCAAGCACTGCACGCAGCTGTCGGCCATCGGCCTGGGCGAGTGCGAGGTGTCGTGCAGCGCCTTCGTGGAGTTCGTCAAGATGTGCGGCCGCCGCCTCTCGCAGCTCTCCATCATGGAGGAGGTCCTCATCCCGGACCACAAGTACACCCTGGATGAGATCCACTGGGAGGTGTCCAAGCACCTGGGTCGCGTCTGGTTCCCGGACATGATGCCCACCTGGTAGGGGGCCCGAAGCCAAGGTGGGGCCGCGCAGGAGTTCACCGGTGGGGTGGAGTTTGACGTCGGCGGTACCGGGACATCGCCGAGCGGGTCGCAGGATGTTTGGTACCGGCCCGCTGGACTCCCGCGTGCTGGTCTGCGGACAAACCAAGGAAACGCAAAATTTCTCCACAAACGTCACGCCGCCGCCGATGCCGCCGTACGGACCTTTTCTTTTTTTTGTCTCATAAACTGCAGAATCTGCTTTGTCCAACACTGACTGGTGGCGGTCAGTCGGGCTTCTCTCACCAGTACAGCCACCAAATCGACGCTGGCGGAATTATTGGAGTAATAAGCAATGTTTTTTCTAACTGCAAACAAGAGTTCTATGGACCTTCTAGCCTGCGTGCGTGTCTGCGTACGTGCGTGCGCGTAAATGCAGATGTGAGTGTTTTCATTGCTTCATTTGTTTTTTTTAAAATTTCGGCCAATAAATCGCACATTTGCATGTTGCTCTCGCACTCGGCCTCCCGGAAAAAAAAGAAGTTCTGTTTTCTGCACTCTGCAACAAAACAAGGCGTCGGACATTTCCTCACAGCTTGGTTATTTGTATATAGTACGCGGTGGGCCGTCGTCTGGCAGCGCGAGGGTCCGTCAGGCCGTCCTCCATCTCATTTTGAAATAATTTAAAGCGGCAGACGAGTTCGACGGCCTTCGAGTTTCGGAGTTCAGTCGTGCAGAATAATCGGCAGGTAGAAGTTGGCATTGGGAGAAACAGTGAAGTGTGTGCGTGCGTGTGTGCGTGTGTAGGTCTCTATCTTTGTGACGTGAACTTGTACAGTGTTGATTATCGTCATAGTTTTATTTTCTCCTGCTCACGCAGAAGTTTCCTTTCTGCCGCGTCTCAATTGGCCTCCGACGGAGGAAGGAAAAGTGTTCCCAATCAGCGACTCCATAAAGCACCTTAGATGTAAAACCAAATAGTAGTTGGGACAGATCACATCCTTCTGCCCCCCCCCTGATGGAAGGGAATGAGATTGTTTGTGTTTGTAGAGCTCCAATTCATTTTTTCAGTTGGATCCTGATTCTAAATGATGAGGATTTTCACTGCGCCGAGGATCTGTTGAACCAGACCCGGGCAGCAGCTTAAAATTATAGCCTGAAAATATAATCTATGTATATATAAATGGTGCAAAGATATATATGTATATAAATCAGAATATGCAGGTAGATATTGATGAGTTATCCAACCTTCAACATCAGATGCTTACGACGCACGTCTGGAAAAGGCAAAACTCGCCGTTTTGTTCTCTCGGCTGCGAAAATTTCTCTTAATAGGTTTCATTTTTTACTTCTGCTATTTGCCTGTTAAAGCTCCGCAACGCTGCCGTGAATAGTTCGACCCCCCTCCCACCCCCCACCGCCCCCCTCGGCCCGGCACCGCCGCCGTGCATCGCGCTGGGAGGGGTCGTTCTCGGCTTCATCGACACCCTGCAGGAAAATCTCTCCAAGTCCAAAACAAACCAACCAATCGCATCAGTCACAGATATGTTTGGCAAGTCAGATGAGTGAAACGAAAAGTTTTTTTTCCTTTAAGAAGGAAGTCAAATACATCTGTATATATAAAACGCTGTGTGTTTGATGATTATTATGAATAGAAATGTACCTATTTCTTTATTTCGACCTCTGTCAGGGTCTGAAGTTTCCTTAACCAACGGCTCGTGTCTTTTTCTTTGGTTTGTTTCCTTTTTCTTTCTTTTGTTTTTGTTTTTTTGAACCAGAGTGCAAGTTAACCCTTAAATAGATGGATCTGTTTTTCATACATGGTCACTAGATGACATGACATGTGTAATTTATTGATGTGGATACTGCTTTTGTAAGGAATTCCTGTTTTTTCTCCAGAAAGAAGCAGTTTGCGTAAGCAGCAAGCAGACGAGCAGCAGGATCAAGTTGTTGTTTTTTGAAATTTTATTTGTTTGGGGAGTAAGGCTTTTGTCACAGCCTTCACAGATTTATTTTTTTTGTTGCATGCAGGTTGTCCAAATATCAGCTACTGTTTGTTAACAAAGGTAATTTCAACAATTTAGAAAAGAAAAAATCCCCCACAAATTCAGTTAAATTTTTATTGACATTCCAGCTATAAAATCAAATGTATGGAAGCCAAAATTTGAATTTTTTTTTTTTTAAAGATGATTAGGCTAAAGATAAAACAAAGTGTACTCATGTTAAAGTCACTAAAAATTAAGTAATTGTTCAGACTATAATTTTTTTATTTTTTTTTTAAAGGTTCATTTTAGTATGTTTGGGCAGTGCTGTATGTCAAAATGACTTTTAGTTGTCAAACCAAATTTACATCTTTTCCTCCACTTTCTATTCCATTAATCTGTGTTTAAATGAAGACAGTCACGCCGAGTCGCCGTGTCTGCTTCTAATGTAAATTTTTTTCGTTCTGTTTGGACTTGAAACGGCCCATTCTCAATAGTTAATTTCTAGTTATCAATGAAGTCATTTCCTGTGCCCACCAGGTGGCGCGTCTGCACGACGTCACCTTGGTGGCGCAGCAAACATATCTCCTGACCGTTATCCATACTGTGTGCTGTGCATCAGACGGTTGCAGTGACGGGCAGCTCAGAAGTGAAGGCTGGGTCTTGTCATTCTCGTAGCTGGGTGATTAAGAACCCTAAACTCGGGTTTTGACTTCATCCATCCAATTAGGTTTGACTAGGAAGTCAACAAGTTCCGACTTGCTGTTCTTATGTTTTGCTTCTGTATGGCAAATGCTTTGTCTACCTTGCTCTGCTGGTCACTTGTCTTGGAATTTGACTTGTTTTAGACATGTGATCTCATAACAGTAATAAAAACAAATTGTGAATGTACTTCAGTTGTTCTCTTGCATTTATTAACAAAAGGTAAAAAAATCACAGGAAATGTTAGAGAGGGCGACCTAACCGCCGCCGCCGTGACTCACAGGAAGAAGATGAACAAGCTGCTTCGTGTTTGGACAAATAACAAGAACCCTTGTGGAGAAACGGAAGACTGTTCTTTGTAAAGCAGCTTGTTGTTTTAGAGAGGTATCGCATTAAAAACAATAAGGCTTTTTAAAAATAAATTATATTAATTTTTTATTGTGAAATTTAGGTTCTCAGGAAAAATTGCCGCTTATCAATTAATCCTTAATCGATCGATGAGGTCAGTCAACTAACGATGAATGAATTAGTTGATAATTTGCATCCATAAAGGGAACAAATTGTTATTATAATTATCTGTTATTATCTCTGGCTCCGGACAATCTTTAGGCAAACACAGGAAGAGATCATGGGATGCTGGTTTTCAGTGCTTCAGGGCAGGAGGTATCACGGCAGAGGCACCTCTTCATATGTGATCTGGATGTACGGGGGCTTCATCGGCAGGTGCCAGTACTCAAAGTTGTAGTACAGATAGAAGCTGTGATCCAAAACCACCTTTTTATAGGCCTCTAACAGGCTAAAGGCCAGATCTGCAAACGACTGGTGCGGCCTGAACGTGTGGTAAAACTTCCGGATGTCCATGGCCAGATTCTTCAGCGCCGGCTGTCCGAAGATGGCGCTGTCGTTGCCGAGGTAGGTGGGCTCCCCGCTGTACAGGTAGATCTTGGTGTAGTTGGTCTGAGTCCGGCTCGACAGTCTGGCCCCGAGCTCGACCAGCTTCCTGTAGGTGCGGTGGATGAACTGGGAGCAGTCGTAAGACTCGAACCACACGGTGGCGTTGGGACCCGGGTCCGAGCGAACCGTCCACGTCTCGTAATAGATGCCAGTCTTGTTGTCGTCCTGAACCCACTGGGCCATGTCATTAAACTGGTTGCCTGAAGGAAAAAAAAAGGATTTGAAGAATTTGCGTAATCTAGGATATAGTGTTTCTACATCCACTAGTATCAGTCTGCATCTTTTTTGTGCTGTTATCTGGTCTTCACATGTAGAAATAACATCCAAAATAGCAGCTACTGCAAAATTAGCAGTTTTAGCATAGATTTGTCACATTTATAGGTAAGATGATATGTTATGCATGTGAAAACAACTAGATTGAAATTCTGCAATATGAATGTGAAAGATATCTCAAGGTCAAAGTTACTAACAAAAGAACAATGATCCTTTGGCCCCATTGTGACAACAGGTTACGCTATTCTCCACTAAAATCTGACCTGAAATCTCTCCTATTTTCTCCAAGGTGCCGTTTTGTTGCCAGTGTAGGTCATCGATGCCCTCAAAAAAGCAGGCAGCTCCCTGGTTGCACCAGAAGGGGGCGAACTGCTCCGGCCTGACGTGTGGGAAGGTGCAGTTTCCCAGCTGGAATAGCTCGTACCACTCCATGGTGTAGTTGGACCCCGTCTCCGAGCTGCTGAACCCGATGGCATCGTGCATGATGTGCTGTGGAGACGATGCAGACACACAAAAAAAAATGAACCAACTTTCTCTTAATGTACTCCCAATAGTTTACAGATTTCTTATTTGCAGACTCGATGCTAAACCTCAGCGTCAACAACGTAACCGATGAGTCCAGGATTATCGTACTTACAATTTTCCCCAGCAAATCGCCGTACTTGAACTCCCACACGGGTGCTTGCAGGCGATACACCGAGATGACGTCGCTGTCTCTCATGTAGGGGAAGCGTCCGTCTCGGTCCCCGGTGGGACAGAAGGGGTAGAGGGCTTGGCAGTAGGAGTCCGCATCGGGACGGTGATCGAAGCGTCTGTGGACGACAAAGAGAGAAAAGACTGAAACAACTCAAACTGTCAGGCGGCGTTGCCAAATGTAGACGTGTGTAATTGGAACTATTACTAACCGGAGAGTTCCACGAACTGAGCTCAGAATAACTTATCAGGACCAAGCACACAGTGCATCGAAGCAGCACTACCTTAAAATTATGATACCAAAATAGTTTCTGCAATTGACTGGCTTGAAACAGGAAGTGTGACATTTCTGGCACTGACACAGTTGCACCTGGCTGGCCTGCTCCAAGACTTTATCACCTTAATTTCCTGTCCTGCACTGGGTCACGACAGCACACCCATCCAATCCAGTCAGACACTGGTTACAAAGTCCCATCCCTGGGCAGCTGAGAGCACACAGTGACTTTGTCCCTGCTAAAAGTCACTCAGTACGTTTACATGCAGAGCTTAATCAGACTAAACTCATAATTCGGTTTTCTCGTGTAATCGGACTTCCCTCCTTGTCCCAGTTTACGTAAAGTAAATCTTCAAAAATGATTCTGACATTAACGCTTGAAGGTAGAAAGAAATAAACTTCAAAGAGATGCTTTGAAAGTGACCCGTATAAATATTTTTTTACATTTTACAGAGTGTTTACATCCATCCCAAGACCACTGAGTTTGTGGATATCTAAATTCTAATTAAAGGCAGTACGTCTTATTTGTAAAAATACTGTACATTTTGTAAATCGCACTACTGCATGCGTGATGCCAAACAACAAAGAGTTACATCCAAACCGACGAGTTCTGTCTCGAAAACTCTGAACCGGTTTGTGTGGCTGTAAATTGGAATCATGTGCTCGGTGCAGCTCACTGAAGTTGAGTCTAACTGTCACTATGTTCCGCAGAACACACCAAAACTTTTGTACACTGTTGTCGTGTGTCCCGACTCCTCCAACCTGAATAGTTACCGCAGTATTTGACTCTTAACAAACTGTATTTTATGTCCCCCGTCACATGACTTGCATGCGCAAGCGTGGGTCTCTCGGTCGGTTCCTACCTGTAGGGGACGGGCCACTGCTGCCGCCGGCCACTGACGCTGAGCGGAGCGGCGGCCTGGAGCAGCAGTGGCGGCAGCAGCAGCAGCAGCGGGAGGCTTGGCATCATAAAGGCCTTCCTGTGACTCATAGTCCGGCTTCAGGAACACGCTGAGGAGAAGCTCTCACACCAACACCGTCGCCATCGTCCCACCACCAAGCCTCTGGGAGGCGGGGACGGGAGGACTTCCTCCTCGCTGGTCACGTGGTTTTTGTTGGTATACGAAATCACATGACTCGAGTTTATCATGTGAACGTTGTTAGGGCGAAATGTACGAAGGAATATGTATGGAAAATACTGAATATTAGTATTAATCTGCCCTATTTTCTTCTCTATTATTCTGTTCAATTTAGTCATTTGGTGGGGGGAATTTGTTATTTTCAAAGAAAATATAAAAGAGGCTTAAAAACTTATTACAATATTTTGGTCATCTGAATAATATAATGGAATTAAAAATTTTTTTCTTTGAATACATTTTAAATCTACAGATTTTTTTGTCTATATCTTTTAGTATTTCCTCGAATCAAATCCATTTGATGTCATATTCGTGCCTCTCCACAGGTTGGCGCCGTGGGCCGAAGCCGGCGTTGTTTAAGCCAGTCGAAGAAGAAGACTCAGACGTCCTCTCAGCTGCTATCGGGCCGCCATGCTTACCCTCTTGCTGCAAGGTAGTCGTAGAGTCCTGACCGTGAAGACAGTGCGGGCGGTGAACCAAAGTTACTACAGCCAGCAGATGGGGAAGCGAGTGGCGGTGGTGTTGGCGGGCTGCGGCGTCTATGACGGCAGCGAGATCCACGAAGCCTCCGCTGTTCTGGTGCACTTGAGCAGAGGAGGTGCAAGTGTGAGTTCTTGTTGCGACGCACAAGTGCTGTTCACGGCGCACTACACTTGATGGAGTGCGTGTGCTGGCAGAGGAGTGTGTCCTTATAATTTAAACTTTTGGCCTGATGGATGAAATATGTATGTATTGCAGTTGGCTTAAGGTTGGGAATTCAACAGTTCTTCCAGAAGCCGCTGCGTCATCCAAGGGTCTGTCATTGCATTGATGTCTACGTCATCTTGCCAAGAGTATTTGACAGTTTCCTAAACATGCCATGGTCTTTTGTAGCATTACCCACTTAAACTGCAATGGGCTTTTTAAGTACATATTTTAAAAAACAACAACAACAAATAACTGTGAAAAAAGAGAGTAATGTTTAATTGTATCAGTAACTTACTTACGGTAGGATATCTCTCCGTGTCTTCATTTAAATTCTGCATAAATATATACTGGTTAAAAATGACATTGACCTTTTTGAAAGCAACAACAACAACAATAATAATAATAATATAAAATAGTTTTTGTATTTGTCTCTATTTCCTGTCTCTCCCTCTGTGTATGTGTGAGAAAAACTTTTGCTTCCTCCTGCATTGGAACCAAGCCTCATCATTTATCTTATTTATCCACTGAACAAATAAGACATACTTCCTCTGACCTGTACCACTTCTTCTTTTTTTTTCTTCCTTTCATGTACAAAAATAGTGGCACAAAAGTTCAATCAATATATGAGGGTATAACTGGTTCAGGGCAGTATTTTGGCAAAGGTTTAAAAGACAGAAGATATTTGGCAAAATGTAATAAATCCAAGTAAACTGTCTCATCTGTCTTATGCATCATTGTGGCTGTTTAATTCTGCTCTCATGTGATACAGACACCTTGTACTCCTGCAGGTGAACATGTTTGCACCCAACATCGACCAGATGCATGTGATCAATCACCTGGCTGGAGCGCCGGCTGAGGAGAAGAGAAACGTGTTGGTGGAAAGTGCCAGACTGGCCCGTGGAAATATCCAGGACCTGTCCAAACTCAGCGTCAGAGATCACGATGCAGTGATTTTCCCAGGTTTGGCAAACATCCAGTAACCTCAGGCCAGGGTTAATTTCATTATACTTGAATATCTTTTATAACACATTTTGACTTTCACTGTCAATAAGCCTTTTTGTTTGATTCGACTTTCACCTGGCTCCTCAAATCTTAATGTGTTAACTTCTACTAATCTTAAATCTATCTCATCCTCTTTAGTCTGAATGTTTGTTTTTACTGTGTCTTGCAGGTGGTTTCGGGGCAGCAAAGAACCTGTGCACATGGGCAGTGCAGGGGAAGGACTGCACGGTCAATGATGAGGTGAAGGCGGCGCTGCAGGCCTTCCACACCGAGGGCAAACCCATCGGCCTCTGCTGCATCGCCCCCGTCCTGGCTGCCAAGGTGTTTCCCGGCTGCGAGGTCACCGTCGGCATCGAGGGCGACGACAAGTGAGTCTAACGGCGCTGCGAACCGCAGAAATCAAATTGGTTTTAAATGCCGCAGCTTCCTGAAAAGGAAGCAACCTTGATCGAACCAGACAGAAGGAGAAGTGACTTTTTCAGCTAAAAAAAAAAAAGACTGTTAAAATAAGATTTAAAGCAGTGAGCTTACAAACGTCCTGCTGAAATGTTGGTTCTGTTGCACCATGTATTGACAAAACATTTAAACAAACATTTTAATTGCAGTAACATTTTTTGTTCATTTAAAATGATCTTTTGCATGGCAATGTCTCAGGTACCCCAACACCGCCGACACTGCTGCAGCTATCAACCAGTTGGACTGCAAGCACGTGAGCAAGAGCGTCGGCGAGAGCCACGTGGACGAGAAGAACAAGCTGGTGACCACCAGCGCCTTCATGTGCAACGCTCCCATACACGAGGTCTTCGATGGAATCGGAACAATGGTGCAGCGCGTCCTGAAAATGGCTTAATCCTCCGAAAAGAATGTTGCAAAAAGTTGATAATGAATCCCTGATCAGAAGTGTTTCCTGATACTCCTCTAACCTACATGTAGCAATAACAAGTTCACTGCATGGTGTAAATCTCCATCTTGGGTAATACGGTAGACTGTCGTGTAAATCTGATTATTTTCTAAAGTGATAATGGAATTGTTGGAAAAAGTCAATAAAAAAAAAAATATATATGAAAAACAAGAGGTTTAATTTTTGTATGTTAATATTTACATAAAGATATTTCATACATCAAAACAGTAAACTTGATTCGAACAGGGCTCCTCATCCCTGCTATGTAATTAATAATCCAACTTATTTTATTTTTTATTTTTTAATTTTATTTATTTTGCACAATTAGGAAAGAGTATACATAACATATAATAATGTAACAGTGCATGGGGAGGCAAAAACCACAGTGGGCTTATTTGAAGCCTCCACCTTATAACAATAATAGAATATAATTGCAATTTTGTGTACAAAGACGAGACGTGATCAACAACAATAATATACAATAAAACAGAAAAAATAATTAAAGTATGTATCATTAAAAAACCCTTGAGCGGTAAAAGTGCTGCTGCAGACTGCTGGTCATGGTCAGGTAGGAGGTCAGGGTGGAGCTCTGTCTCAGTCTCTCCATGTTCTCCACCGCATCGACCACGCCCTCCACCCCCTCCGTGCACAACACTGTGGAGGCGTTGGTGCAGAACTTGTCCACCAGGTCCTCTTGACTCAGCGGCCTCCTCCAGTGGCCGTAAAAGGTGTCGCACCTGGCCAGGTACGTGCTGCCGTGCTCCGTCTCCACCTCCACCTCGCAGTACATCTTGTCGAAGCTGGCCTGGTTCCCCTCGGGGGTCTCCACCGTCACTTTGGACAGGAGCTCCTTGAGGGCGGGTCGGCCCATGTTGGCCTCGCTGTACGAGGCGACGGCCACTTTGTTGTCCAGCAGCGCCGAGCAGGCGTTGAACTGGAACGAGTGCCTGGCCTGGTGCTCCGTCGCGGGGAAGGGACAGTCGATGTACTTGGACTGAGGCACCCGCAGCGTGAGCTTCCTGATTCGGCCCAGGTCAAAGTTCACCTCGCCGCCCTCCAGCTTGGCTCGGGCCGCCAGGGCCGCGTCCACCACCCAGTGCATCCCCAGGTGGGCGGGGATTCGCTTGACGGCCACGGCCTGGTCTTCCAGCATCCACCTGAAGTCGCCGGAGCTGCAGTCAGCCATTGCGGTGGGGCTGTAGTCCTTGTAGTAAACGCCGAAGCCACGGTCCAGATCCAGGATGGCCGGGTTGCCCTCCAGACCCAGCTGGGCCAGCTGGGCCGCCTCCAGGCCTCTGCGGGCGGCGTTGCCCACGTGGAGGGGTTTGGTCTGGGTGGCGGCGTTGGCCAGGGGAGCCCCTGCGGAGGAGGCGGCAATAGCCAGAGCGTGGCTGCACTGGGCGGGAGGCAGAGCCAGGAGCTTAGCAGAGGCAGCGGCGCTGCCCATCACCCCGACAACACTGGGAGGGTGGAACCTAACAGAGGTCGGGGAGGGAGGAGGGAGGGGAGAACAGAACCGTTGTGATCAGGACTGCAATGCTATTAACAGCAGCTTTGCTGTTGTCTGTTGTCTGCTCTCATACTGTGCAACATGAACATAGTAGCAAAAATCAAATCCTTAGAATGGAGCCTTTTCACTGAGAATACATACTTTTTATGCCTGCAAACTGGTTGCCCTCTACCAGGCAACCAGTTTTTTTTTAAAATATCTCTTTTTACAGTCTGTATTGAAACTGGATTAACAGATTAACATTGTTTGAAAATTAATTGTTTACTTAGGGCACTGTGAGGATACTTCCTTAAATTTTATGAATGTATTTATGGGAAGTATGTTAAGCTTTTACCATTATAAAAATCATAAATCAAGCCAAATTTTACACACTGGACCTTTAAATCAATTCATGAATCAATTAAAATCTAAATATTTCCATGGTTTTTCAATCCCCCTCCATAAATTTCCAGAAAACCCAACCCAACACAACCGCATAGCACCCAATCTATTTAACTGTGATAAATCACAAAACTAATCTAGAACAGTAGGATTTTGATTTTTTGAAATACCTCTCTGGGATGTTGTAAGCCTCTCTGGAGAACCTCAGCAGTCGGCCCTGCACCTCGATGCCCACATTGAAGGCCAGCAGCAGGTCCAGACCGGAGGGCCGCCTGGGCAGCGACTCGGCCAGGGCCAGCAGAGCCGGCAGCAGGGTCCCAGAGGGATGAGTGGCAGGGTGCCAGGTGTCGTCAAAGTCCATGGAATGCACCTGCAACACCATGCGACCACATCGTTAAGCCCTGCGGTTTTGAATGTGTTTTTCTTCCTCCATGCGACGCATCTTTTGAGCGAGCTCACCGCGATGCCGTTGACAAAGGCAGCGTAATAAGGAGGCAGCGCCACCTGTGGGTTCCCCCAAACGCTGCTCCTCTCCTGGGATGCAAACATCTGCAGAACAGAACAGCAACAAGACACATCTGTTGAGCATAAAGACATTTACATTATGAGCGAAATGATTAAGTTTCAGCACCACTACCTGACTGTACTGCATGGCCTTGTTGAAGACATCCGTCCTGGTTCCCAGCAGTCCCACACCCAGGGTGTCCAGCATCATCCTTTTGCTCCTGTAGATCACGCCATCTGTCAGGTGAGAGGCGTTCAGGGCATGGATGGCGGCGCCAAAGCTCTCAGTGATTCCCTGCGGAAATGAAACAGAGCCTTGAGTTGGGATAGAAAAGTAAAATCTGCAACACAAACACTTCACAGACCCATACCTTGCGAAGCATTGCCATGGCTGGACTGCGTTTGCAAGTGAAACGTTGCCAATTTGGTTCGACTTTATATGCGTCTGGAGGTGGGGTTGACAAAATTTCCAAAATGGCAAAATTGTTGTGCGATGGGGAATTGTAAGTTTCACAATTACTCAGTGCGACTGTCGGGGCACTGAGAAGTGAAAGAGCACTGAGGGTGAGTGTTAGCTGGGAAAACACAGAATGTATTTATATGTATATATATATATACATATACATATATGTATATATACATATACATATATATATATACATATATACATATACATATATATATATATATATATATATATATATATATATATATATATATATATATATATATATATATATATATATATATACATATATATATATATATATATATATATATATATATATATATATATATACATATATATATATATATATATATATATATATATATATATATATATATATATATATATATATATATAAAAAAAATAAAGGTCTTTGACCTTGTGTTGTGTTTTCACTTGGTGTGTCAAGGCCCACGGGTGCATTATAGTTTCAATACCTTAGCTTTATTATTTATCACTGACTTAAATGAATATCCAACAGCCACATTCTCAAGGGCACTTTTACAAAAATAAAACAACAGACTATATATTGTCATCATAACACATGTAAATTCAAATGCCCAAGATAGCCAGAATAAACTGTAGGGCCTCGTTCAGTGTAGCTCCTGTGGCTGGAACAAGGCGTCGACTGTTCACGCTCAGTCTCTCTTTGAGGTGAGTGACCATTCAGTTCCTTCTATTCGCCGAGCAATGGACAAAATCAGGAAACAGTGTGATATTTACTAGATGACTCATGATAGTCACATGACAAGCAGGAAAGATATGTGTTAAGAAAAAAAAAAAAAGATACATACATGTTCAGAAAGCAGTGGCATCCCAGTGTGCACATCTGCAACGGAGTTTCCCCCAAAAAATCCAGGCCTTAATTTGCTTGCATTGTGTTTATGTGTATGTGTTCAAACCCTATGCAAAAGAAAACTAAAACAAAATCGTAGCTGGTAACCAATGCATTTTGGTAAATTGTAAAAAAGTGTAAGTGTAAAAAAAAAAAAAAACCTCTGAAGTAAAGGCACCAGTTCTAACTTCAGTTGTACGTATCTATGTAAAAAAAAATACTAGTCTTATTATTATTATTATTATTATTATTATTATTATTGTTGTTATTATTGTTATTATGTGAATACTTCTTGTTAATCTGTCCTTTGATGAGACCTCCGTAACATTCAAGCTAAAAATACCACAGTTAAAATGTAGACGTGCTTTTTATCCATCTTGGTTGCAGCAGCAGATCCCAGCTGTTGCCAGAGTGCACGGCCACAAACGAACACGACACACACACTGTGAACAATTAGGAATTCGCCTGATAAACCTGTCTTCAGAGTATGAAACCCCGAAACTCCTTTCCCACTGGCTAAAAAAGCCCTGTCTAAAACCACTAAAATCGGCTTTAATCGGATCAGATTGAGGCGAGGTACTCGAGAACCATCGCAGACACAAGGACAACATGCGAACTGCACAGGATGGCACCACAACATTCTCTGCACCACGGCGCAGTACTCTTGGCTCACGGGATTGACGCCTGCAATTCCCCCCAACTTGCGGTGGGTGTCACTCTTTTCATATTTTTCCTCCACTTGTTGACTTTGAGCCGTGCTTTCCAGCAAATCTTTTTTGATTTGTGCGTTATAAATATCTGAATGTCACGCTGGCACTTCTCGGCCACCGTAGAATGTCACTCGTGCTATTTACTTTCAAAGTGAGAGAAAACATGGGATAACTCACACAAATAAAAAAATACGGTTTGCGCCTATAAAGAGCGACGCTGAACTAGACTGTGTGGTTTTCACACACACACACACACACACACACACACACACACACACACACACACACACACACACACACACACACAGCGACGGTCTCTCGCGCGCGCCGCACGCAGCCTCGCACACGTGTCCAGCCCAGGCTTCATAAACAAGCCGTCACTGTGCGCTCCGCAGACCCGGCACCTGGTGCAGCGGCTCGGAGCGGAGAGAGGAGAGCGGAGAAGTGAGGATGGCACTGGCCGACACTGAACGCGCCGCGTCCGGCTGCGGCGACTCGGGCTCGCCGTTCTCGGAGATCGTCGAGCTGAACGTCGGCGGCCAGGTGTACGTCACCAGGCACAAAACTCTGGTGGCCGTGCCCGACTCGCTGCTGTGGACCATGTTCAGCAAGAAGTCCCCGCGGGAGCTGCCCAGGGACAGCAAGGGGCGCTTCTTCCTGGACAGGGACGGCTTCCTCTTCCGCTACATCCTCGACTACCTGCGGGACCTCAACCTGGTGCTGCCGGACTACTTCCCGGAGAAGAGTCGGCTGCAGCGGGAGGCCGACTTCTTCCAGCTGCGGGACATGGCCAAGCGGCTCAGCCCGCGCGTGAGCAAGGACAACTCCATCAGCGAGGAGATCAGCCACAGCGACACGGAGGAGGGCGCGCTGCAGTGCGCCTCCACCGGCCCCACGGAGACTTTGCGCGCCGCGTCGCTCGCCGGCGCCGTGCGCTCCCCGTCCCTGGACTCCAGAAAGGCGGGCTACATCACGGTGGGATACCGCGGCTCCTACACCATGGGCAGGGACATCCAGAGCGACTCCAAATTCCGGCGGGTTGCGCGCATCACGGTGTGCGGCAAGACGTCCCTGGCCAAGGAGGTGTTCGGCGAGACGCTGAACGAGAGCAGGGACCCCGACCGGCCCCCGGAGAGATACACGTCCCGGTACTATCTGAAATATAATTTCCTGGAGCAGGCTTTTGACAAGCTGACAGATTCGGGCTTCCACATGGTGGCCTGCAGCTCCACGGGCACCTGCGCCTACACCTGCAACGACCCCGGCGAGGACAAAATCTGGACCAGCTACACTGAATACGTCTTCTGCCGGGAGTGAGACGACCAGCCCGAAGCGCAGTGTTTATGTGTGTTAAAAACCCACGAATAGACATTTAATGATCCAGAGGAGAATGTCTTCAAATGAGAGTATGTGAATTGGGGAGCAGCGGCTCCCAGAAATGTTGCTAAGAATAGTCAGATTATTAATATTATTATTCTCAAAGCAGAGTTTTAAAAGTTTGATAGATTTGTCAAAGTGAGCAGAATTTCATTTGGAATAATAAATAATGAAAAAAAGACTCCACCACCTTGACCCCCAGCACTTCACCTCAGTGTTTCTGACTCTGTGAGCTGATCCCCGTCAGCTGTTTCTGTGCCATTGTCAATCCCCCCACCCCACACAGATTTTTTTTCTTTCAAGGCTTTGCTTGCTGACTCGCTCGGCCAAGTTTCCTTTCATCTCTCGAGCCCATCAGTGCAGCGATGCCGTTGTGAGTGTATCTGCTTTTGTGTTCGTCGCGTCTGTTCAAGCTGTTCAATAAAATCTCTCTGCCGCTCGCATCCCTCTCGGTCATCCCGCGTCCTTCTTGACACGCAGACGCACAAAACAGAGTGACAATGACAAGGCGGGAGGGAGGAGGCACTCGTCTGCCTCCAGCCTGAACCACCTCCAAGAGATGCTGGGCACGTCACACTCACCCAGACTTTCACAAACCCTGAACACAAAAGCTTGATGTACCGCCACAACTTTCCTGTGGCGGTACCTCAAGCTTTTCCCTGCTATTAAATCACACTAGGTAGAAAACAACAACAACAACAACAACAAATACAAAACCTCGAGCCAGCTCAGAAATATCACGGGTGGGTCCGCTTTGTCACACGTCGGGAGGCCGCACGCTGCGCGGATGCAAATAGTGCAGCTGTGCACACACACACACACACACACACACACACACACACAATGTCATTATCATCGGAGTGTAAATAATGAAAGGGTCCAGCTGCACACAGGCAGGAGGGTCCAGTCTCTCGGGGGACTCCGGGTGATTGTTGGTGAGTGAAACTGGCAGGATTGTTGGACTGCTGTGTTTGTGGTCGACCTCCCCTGGTTTTTCTGGGGTTCAAAACAGACATTGGGAAAAGGCCTGTAAATCGTAGCCAGGGGTGGGATTACGGCTACAAGAGCAGGATGATAGCGACACAATTAGCATTCCGCGAACATCCTCGCAGAAGGCCGCCGTAGGTTTTATATGCTAAACGCGCCAGTCTGTCCCGGAATGTGCTGCTCGGGCGCAGACCCAACATTTCTCCGGGCCGATAGACAATTTTTTTTTTTTTCCCCCGAATAATCGCACTGACGCAAAACAACTAAAACTGCCTTTGCTGAAAGCGGTAATTGACTAGTGGACGATATGAGACAGGTGCTAAATGTTCTGCATAATGCAGAGTTCATTTCGCCAGTGATTTCAACAGAGTTTGGAGTCAGTGACCTGTCAGTGAACTCACCACAAGTCGGTCCTTAACGGATTTCTTTTGTTTACTCCGCTTTTCAGAAAGTGCTTCAAGAGGCCACTGGGGAATTAGACCCTCTGTGATGTCACAAAGGTCACAGATATACCTCAACCAGGTTAGTGACCACACTGCCCTCTGAGCTCACCTTGTTTTTGTCCCTGTCCGAATGTGCGCAATGTCCATCAGTCACTTAAAAAAAGGGTCAATTTGGGACCTTTGAATGAACCTGCTTTTTATGAGGATTATTGGTTTTACACTGCAAACAAACAACAGTCGGGCTGTAGTTCATAATTGTCTGGGCCTAATGAGAGAAAAAAAGCACTAACTTCGATTCCATTGATTCCAACATACCTCCCAGTCGCTGCCGTCTGAGCTTCATCTGTTGCCACGGAAACTTCCTGCAAAGTCCCTGCAAATGCATCGCTGCCGCCCATGAGCCAACTGATTCCAGCTTGATCATTCAGCGTTTTACAATGCAAAATGCAGATTCGATGGAGAGCTTGCTCAGCATTGGGAGTGTTTTCTTGTGGGGCTGTTTGAACATAATGGACACGTTTGCTTTAGTTGAGTCGGTATGCCGCATTTTTCATCCGCCGAGGCAATTCAGGATGAGCCGTGAATTAAAACACAAAATGTAAACAATAGCAAGTCCTCTTACTTTTCAAACTTCAATAACGTCAACGTTTGAAACAATGAACACTCCGTAACCCGGGATATTCCACATTTGGAGTAGAAATCCTTTTCCATCAGGCCGTTAATTGAGTAAAAAAACTGAGAGACGCTCTGGCTCAGACGCCAGTCTGTCACAGATAACAGCCAACGTACAATCACTGACTCACACCCACGTCCTTGCGCGGTGCAGAGAAGCGAGAGCCGTCCAGAGCCTCCACTCACAGTCTGTGGGAGGGGGAAAAAAAAGAAGAAGATAAAGAAGAAGGGAAATCACCCGTGGTTGTGCAGCGCCGACTGCCATTATCACGACTGGACTAATCAATCTGCTGCGGCACATGCAGTTGCGTTGCCACTGCGAAATTGCAATAACGTTTTTTTTAAATTATTTTTCTCTTGCCATTTTGAAGGAAGAGTTTATTCATCCCTTTAGGGGGAAGCATACTGTCTGCAATATGATGTTAAAGGAAAGGATTCCCAATCGGAATGATGATTGCTCTTCCTTTTGGCAATTTGCACAAAGTGAGAATCTCAGAGTGTAAATCTCGCGCACACCTCGCTGCGGTTGGTGCGGTGGTGGATTTACCATATTGTGTACCCAACAGAATTATTCCCACATTAATTACTTAATTAATGGCATTAATAGAAATGCTGTGTCACGACCAATTATCTCGAGGAAATAATGGAATAAGCGGCCCGTTTTATAACAAATTGCGCACATTGCTGCGTCGTTAACGAAAGAATAATTAGTTTGAAATTAATTCGTTTGGCTTCTTTTCGACTGGCTGTCAGGTTTTCCGCAGAAGTGATGATAAGAAAGTGAAAATGGGAGCTGTTAGTTTGCTAAAGCGAGTCAGGGGGAAAATGGCCCCAAAGTTCAGGAGAAAATGGGCTTTTGATTGTCAGCCACTTTTTTCCTCTGCTATCTCCCCTCGTCCGCTCTCCGCTGTGTGTACCGTATCTGGGCTTTCCCCCCACTGCAGTGCAGGCACGGAGGCACGCAGCAGACTGTTTGAATTCCAAGCATGGGTCCGCGATGCTTTTGGGCTTCCTGACTTATTTTAAGATCAAAGACGAGTTTCATTAGCACATCACAACAGCAGCAGCTCCTCACCACACGCTTCATTATTCTAATGACATCCCGACTCCGAAATGCATTTTTGAACTCCATCACGCGCCCGAGCTGGTTTGCAGACGGGCGCTGCACCACGCTGGTGTTTTTTGCGGGATACTTTAGAAAAAGCTTGTGGCGACAGCGAAGCCCCAAGGCAGCGTGGACCTCCGCCGCTGCGTGCACGCTGCAGAATTTGCTCTCAGTGGGACGAGCGGAAATGGAAACACGATTTACGACGGGAGAGCAACACGAAAAATGTCACAGCGTGATGGCTGCGAAAAGCAGTAGTGCGAAAGCACTCTTCAACTTGGATTTAATAATTCTTCATTATCATAAAAATGTCATATTGCCTTATAATTCCGGTTTACGTTTTGTGAATTTCTTAGCGGCTAATAAAGGCAGGAAATTGGAGGGAAGAAGGAAAGGACTGCAGCCAGCCCTCCTGCTGGAAATTAAAGGTTCGCATATCCATAACTGGTTGCTAGAGAGCTCCCCAGATATGAGAAAAGGCCAGCTTTTACTTTTCTTACTTATCCAATATTCAGAAAGCGTGTCCTTAAAAAAAAACACTGCTATATGTTCTGTGCCTTGTGATGTCATCTCAGTCCAACCCATCCGAGGTCACTGAAATCACCCTGCAACCAGCTCTGAGATCACCATGGTTTTGTCCTTGAAACTGCCTTGATTTCATCCCCTCCCAAACACATGGAAGGGGCAATAAAGTGGTTTTGGCAGGAGGCTGTAAACAGAGGGCTAAATATCCTATTTTTGAGGCTATGTTGTATGCAGATGTAGAATACAGACCTGAAATGGAGCCTTCAATTCGGCATAATACGTATTATTTACACGTCGTAGATTTTGAAATTAAAGTAAAAACTCTTTTATTTTATTTTAGTCGCACTATTTATTATTTCTACACTTCAGGGGGCATCTGCGGAACACGTTCACGTGTTTGCCTGTGCATGACAGAGGAAAATGGCCAAAACGCAGAGGAGAAATCCTGGGTGTGAGAAACCAGTCGTCACGTGGAGCCTTGAGGGCAGCCAGCGTCATTGTCAGAGGAGCAGCTGCTGGAATAGCTGCGACTCCACTAAGCAGCGGCACCGGCGCTGCTCACACATGGCCTCACCGTGCCGCTGCAATGTGACCAAAGCTCGTCTTGATTGCACGATTTCTCTTCTCATTCACTCGCCTCTCCTTTCTCATTCATCTTCTTCAAACGGGCGTCAACTGTTTGGACGAGCAGCATCCAGATGGATCAGGAAGGAACCTGGCCAACTGGTCACATGATCTGAGATGCTGCCGATTCCTTCATGCAGCAGTTAAATAGCCCAACCTCTTTCATCGGCCAGGTTTAAAAATTACACCTGTACCTGTTTTTATGTCTCTTAAAGTAGCGTTTCTCAACTGGTGGGTCGTGACCCAAAATTAATTCGTGGAGCTGTTGAGTTGATTGGGTCGCAGCTTCATGGTACCCCTGCCCGCCTCCCTTTTTAAATGGATTTTAAGATATATATATATGTTTAGAGAGAAAATTTTAGGCAGCCATTTTGCAGGACACCCAATTCAATTAAACAATTTCAATAATTAATTTGCTAGACATAATAGAAAGTGGGCCAGTGTTTTTATTTTTGTGGAATAGATTTGAGCGCTGTGAATTAAATTTCGGTCGCGACTTCATGATGAGGAAAAAAAATGTGGGTCCTGAGACTCCACCAGTTGAGAACCACTGTCTGAAAGACTATATGCAATTATTTTTTAACAAGTAAAGTTTACATCTCAGTACCTAACGTGGATTAATAAAAGGTAAAAGATCAAGAAAAGAGTTAACGTGCAACAACTCTCTGTTCTTCTCTTTCTTTGTGTACAGCTTTTTTCAAACTTTTGCTCCCAACTTTATTGTTTGTTTTTCCTTCTCATTATCGTCTCATTTTAGAATCCGAGTGTATTTGGGCCGTAAAGTCTTCCCCGCTACAGTGATACATATGCCATAATGCAGAATACTGAGAGGTGCCTCCTGTCTGACCCAATCCGGGAGGCTTTTCAGATTTCTGAGTCAGCCCGTGAGGTCAGCTCCAGTCTGTAATGACGGCACCACGTCTGCACGAATGCGGTCGCCGTTCTCCAGATTCGGTTAGTCAGAGCCTTTGCTCTGGTTTCAGGTTTCCCGCATCTGGCTCGGTTTTTCCCAACCAGAGCTCCCTTTTGGTGTTTAAGGAGGCACAATGACAGGATCCAGCGGCAAAGATAATGACTGAAAAAAAGGGGCAAAAGTTGAAAATAAGTCAAAAACTCAGCCTCAGCTAAGCCTCAGCTAAGCACAAGGGGGAGGGGGAATAAAAATCTTCGCCAAATTGTGCTTTCAACAACAGTCTGGATAAAATTAAGTCTGCCTAGAAGCTATGTAATACACAACCCCAGTAATTCAAATTACAGACATGGACAAGAACCTCAGCAGCTCAGTTTTCCTGTGCAGCCTCCCCTTCATCCGCTACCACTGCTGTAATTAACAGTTTACGCACAATCCAGTTAAGGCAAAGTAAACTATCCATAGTTCATTGATCCCCCTGAAACCATTCGGAAGGATGTCCACTCGGTTTTCCACTGGATTTGCACAATTAAAAAACCCCTACAGTGAACCACAACCGGTACGAACCCAGATCCGAGGAATCTCCTCTCGCTCGGCTAAACATGTTGTCTGAAAATGGGCTTTTATGGCCGTAATACAAACAGCGCCTGCTTGTTACGCAAGTTAATTAGTTCATTTAAAAGTGCCACCAGGTTTACTCTTTATTCCTGCTGCCATCAGAACAAATGAGGATAGCTTGCGACCCTCAATTGCAAAACTCATTTGTGTAAGTTTGGCCCGCAGTGGCTCAGCTATAATCCCCTTTCAGTTGTTCGGCTCACAGCGTTGTACGCTGCAAAAATGTTTTCCAACAAATAGACTCCAGAAGAGCTTTTAGGGCAGGAAAAGTTTTTGCTGCATTTTGCACACCTGTTTTGAAAAGCTCCAATCTGAAGCGCTCTCACTTGGTTCTACCATTGAGGTGGGCCAGGATGTCCAACGTAATACACAGAGACTGTATTGTTACAGACATAATAAATGCACATGAATTGGCTTTTTGGCCCTGATTTACAATCTCATTGTCATGTCCAGTCTTTGTGTTTGCCGAGGTGCATAAGATTCGAGTTCAATTTGTGGTGCAATAGTAAATATTTCTAAGTGCATATTAAATGTGATTAAGTTCTTATTATGGTGAGAGGGGAAGAGAGTTGAGCTGAGCTTAGTCGACTGAACATCTTATTTTCATGTTTGTCGAGAAACACAACAATCGCAACCAAGTATGACCCGTAGGCCATTGTTCTACAGTGTGAAGTGTTCACCTGAGGGTGAGAGCTATTACTTTAAGGCAATTATGATCATTAAAGAGCCAGCATTTTGTTCGTGGGACACTACTTTGTTGTGGAAATTCTGTACTTGTGGCGACCAAAACAAACCGGCTCCATGCACTTCCTCTGCGACCTGTAACGAGCGTTTGGCTCTCTTCAACAGTTTTTATGCCCTTTAGAGGCCAGTCAGCTGAATTTTTCCAGTCTTGAGCAAAGCAGAGATGCAGTCACCCTCTGCCAGAGTGTTAGAAGAGCTGCTCCACGGAAAGACTGTTGCGGCCGACGATAATAAAAGCTTTCGTTGCGTTTTGGCCGCTGAAAACGATGTATTTGCATCAAACGGAACCAGGTTGTTGTCGCCGTTCCTTCCGGCGATGCCGCGCACGTAAAGTTTAATGTTCCGCTCCTGTTTAATCTCATTTATTCTACCTTGTACTTGAAATTTAACACACGGCAGAAGTGTGCCAGAGAGGGAACCACTTAGGATTATCTCTGTCTTATCAGCTTCCAGTCCCCCCCCCCACATCCCCGAGCTGCAAAATAAAAACGGCAACTCTCACGGGCCGACGCAACTGGCGAAGCAGCTGTGGCGTTCAGATAAAAGAGGATAAAAGTGTCTATCCGTCATTGGAGACAATCAGGTGCCGGTGGAGCGAAATCGCCACATGCTTCCCATCATGCAGGTAATTTCATCCGCCCCGCTTTGCTGCATTGCTCATCTGCACCCTGGCCGTCTGACAAGCCTCTATTTGTGGCAGAGGGAAGAAAGACCCGAGGAGATGATGGAGGCTCCTCCAGATATTATCTAACGCACGCTAAATCAATACGAGCGGACGGGGAGGCAGAACGTCGAACGTCTGCTGTTTTTTCCCTTGTACTTATATTAAACGAGAAAAATGACAACTCAATCAAAGTGACAGCCAGATGATTATCAATAACAGGGAGGGAGGCGGAACCCAACCTAGAGCCGTGAACGGAGAACCTGCGGTCGGATCAAAGCGATGACTGTTGGTTGCCAGTGTTCTGGAACAGCCTCAGACAGCCGATGATGGGGGAGGAGGAGGAAGAGGAGGAGGGAGGAGGAGGAGAGCTCTGAACAAGGCCGCTTTAGCAAAGAGCGGAGAGCCGACATCTGCTGGCATCTCCTCTGACAGATGTGCGCTCATGCTTCTTGTTTACAGGTTAAGGCTTGATTAGATAAGTGGGTCAAAAAAAAATTTGGGGCGGCAAATAGCTTTTAATTTTCGTGCATGCCGAGTGAAGGAGGGAGGGTTGGAAATCTCAGTCTTGTTGTTATCATAAAGACTCTTGGAAAAAGGGAATCTGGGAGGGCTCAACGCGGAAAGAGGCAAGTTTCTGTTTCACTCAAGGTTTCACGTCAGATGTTCTGGCGATGCCCAGGCTCAACCTGGAGGCAAAGCTCAGGCCTCGTGTCCTGGCAAGAAGCATTTATTTCGATGCCAGAAAAAGAACAAAACGAAACCAAGCATCGTAGCAGTAAACAGCCATTTGAAATAAGCATTTGGACAGCATGATTGCCTTTTACTGCTTAGAGAGGCATGAGAGCTTACATTTCCATCTCCTTGGTTCACAACTCAGAGCTGTCTTGTGTCCGTAACTTTAATTATGTCAATTCACTGGCTGAGATAAATGCAGCAGTGAAGTCGTATGAGCAGGGGCTATAGACTGTATTGGTCTGTTTTATGTATTTATGGAACAAAAATCTTTGATTCATAAGAAATTACATATATATGTATATGATTTGTGATTTGAATATGCATGTAATAAAATATATATATTTTATATATATGCATATGCATATATGCACATACATGTATGTATATGAATATATGCATATACATATATGTATATATTTATATATGTGTGCATAAGTATATGTACATATATACATATGCATATACATATATGTATATATATGTGTATATGTACATATGTATATATACACATACACATATATATATATATATGTATGTGTATATATACATATACACATACATATATATGCATGTGTATATGTATATATATACATATATATTTATATGTATATGCATATATATACGTATGTATGTATGTATGTATGTATGTATGTCTGTATGTATGTATCAGAATTCCTACATTTGTAGGTTGTGGCTGCCGTGAGGATAATTCTGCAATAATACCCAGCACATATTTAGTTTCCAGCTCAGGGGCCGAGGTGTAGCAGCTTGCAGCTTCGAGCTCGCACACTGTCACGATCAATAACCGGTTCCTCGATACTTGAGACTCACAGGCTTCAGACTGGGCCTCAGATTAGATGGATTTCAGATTTTGAGCCGTGACACCCCTCAGTCACGTCTCCTGACTGAGGGTGGTCTCGTGTTTAATAAAAGACTTCTTCTCGCCTGACAGCCTGAGGAAAGGCACCGGGGAAAGAAAGCATTAAAAAAAGGCACCAAATGCGTTTTGCCAGCAGCCTGAACGTGAATTCCTGCCTCACAACACAGAACGGTGCAGCGCACAGAGAGTCGCACCTTTGAGGAAAATGTTGATGAGTTTAGCTCCACCAGTGTGATGTGGCTGCCTTCATTTGGATCGGATTCAAAGGCTGGATTATAAATGAGGCGGTGGGAAGTGAAAGATTTAAAAGCAGTGGGGGAAGCGGTGCCAGATTAGATTTCCCACGTCATCACCGTGCCAGGGGCCGTGTTAAACTACCTAACTTATTGATGGCCACTTTTTCCTTATTAATGTGCCGTTTTGTGCTGAACCTATAGCTCGCTGAGATTATTATCTTGGGTGGCGCAAGCTCCAGGTGACCTGTGGAAGACCTTTACCGTCTATTAATGATCGCCCCCCTGCTGTTGCACACAGATCACGTTGATGGCCGGGCTGGGGTATTCGAAGGGGTGGCAACAGTCGCCTGGCAGGGCTGCAAAGACCACACTGACGGGTGACATATGGATCGCGCACGTCATTTGTGGAAACGCAAAGGTCACGTGACACTTAAAAACCATAAACGTTAAAAAAAAAATCCTGCAGAAAGGTTCAGTTGTGGCTTCCAGCTAAAACCGATGATTTGTTGAAGGTGGTCTCAGGGGGTGGAGCCAACACCTGGCTGGGAGTCTGGAAGGCTAATGAAAAACACCTGCTGTGTCTTTTGTGACATCAAGAAGGGTAGCACACATTTACTGAATGGTGGATCCGGCAGAGGAAGCCAAGGATGGACTTTTCTCATTTTTCCAGGAGTTCTCTGACAGGTCGGAGACACGGAATATTCCGGGGGCTCGTTGGCGAAACCTTTTTTGTGTCAGCCGACTGACTGCCGACTGACTGTTGCTCTGCGCACTTTCACGCTGGTTTCTAGATGAGGGCAGCAGTCCCAGTCCCAATCACTTTTGCTATGCCAAAGAAAGAGGGAATAGATGAATGCTAAAATGTCTGCCCAGACACTATTAATATATGCCGAATAAAAAAAGCAAACAGCGTTATAATTTATTCAGGGAACTGTGAGGGGGTGAGTAAATAAATCCAGATACTCTTTTACTTTTGGGAATGGACTTGATCGAAACCGGCTGTCCTCAGAAAGTCTTTTTTGTCTGCCTGCGATAATTGGCTCCAGGTGGACCAACAGAGCTTAATTTTAATAAGTAACAAATCATTAGGTTTTGAATCAATGAGTCACAGCAGCGGAACTGCTTCCCTTGACTTCTTGCTTCTCTGCTTAAAGCCAGTGGCTGCTGTTTTTTCAGATGAGTTACATCAACGAATTATGTGGCGATATGATAACGTCGATAAGTCGAGACGCCATCGTGGGTCATCGGTCACTTTGGCAGCTGTGGCCCCACCCTTGCTAGGATCTTTCCCTAGCTTTATGTCTCGCCGAGGACACGGCCCCCCCCCGGTGAAAAGCTCCCGCTGGGAGCCGCGTAAATTATTCAGAGCGGAGGCAGTCGCACTCAGAGAAGGGCCCCGGCAGGGGGGGGCGTCCAGGGGAAATGGGTGAGGGCTTAGACGTGACGCTGGATATCGACCCACCGGGGCGGAGGGAACAGATGTACTTATTAAGTTATTTATAGTTTGGCCCATTGATCAGCGGCACGGGACGGTGGGTCGTTGTGTTAGGGTTAGGGTTAGGCTTTTGAATATGCAAATGACTGTCTGGCCTTTTACTTCCGACACTCTGTCATAGTCGCATCTGTCGGCTTCGCGAGCGACTCACGTCTGACTCACGTATGTACGTAGACACAGATTTTTTGGCGAGCTATGTTTTCTTACGACATTAATGAGCAGTGTTGATGAGTAATCTATTACAAAGTAATCCACTACTGTAATTAAACTACTTCTTGAGTAATGGAGCGATGTAACAGGATTACTGTGGCAAAACTGGTAACTATACCAAATATACCAATTACTTTATTAACGATTCCATTACTTTTCCAAAATATTTTGCTAGATAAAAATGTCTTATTCCCCACAAAATGTCTGAAATTTAGAAAAACAACCAAAAGCAACGATGTTGCAGATTGTTGTTGCAGCCGTGCATGCAACGTCATTGATCTTTTTTTCAACTAAAGTAAGTAGTAATTAGTAATTGATTACTTATGAAACAAAGTAGTCAAAGAAGTAATTAGATTACTTTTATTTTTATTTTTTAGGAGTAATCAATAATCAGTAGTTGGATTACTTCTATGGAGTAATCCCAACAACACTGTTTATGAGGTTGGTCGTCGTGAATGAATAAATGAACTATTGATTAGATTTGAAAAACCAAAGAAAAAGCAACACGTTCTTTTAACTTTCAAGATGAAGATTTTTACATGCAAAAAAGAAAATTTGATATAGATCATAGCTAGTTCAGATTTTTATCACCGGTAAAAGCGTGTGGTAAAAACAGGAAGTGATTGTTTCTCAGTCAAACTCAGACTAACTGACTTCAAACTTTAAATATGTGGCAAGAGTTTCTGCACAAACACATTTTTTTTTTTTTTTTTTTAACAGATTTTGAAGAAGAGGTACATTTTCCCCTCATGGCAACAGGAAAAGGCTCTAATGCATGTATTGCATTACGCTCCCTGCAAATTCTAGAAACATGCATGTGGGAATTTGACCACAGACTCAAGACATTTTATTTGTCAAGTAAATGCATTTGACATTGGCATTGATAACAGATGTGCTCAATGGGTTTTTCAAGTCAGCCGAGGATATTAATGAAACACAAATGAGGGGTTTAGCCTGGACTGAGAGGATCCTGAGTCAGTGTCTATTGAATCTCTAGCCCTCAAACCGCCTTTGCCACATTTTGACACCAGACGAGACGGTTGTTTGCTCAACTTAAAATAATATCCGCCTCTGATGGAAATAATTCCCACTCGAGCGCTTTGAGGTTTTCGTCCGACAATTAATGCCTGCTTTAATTGCTGATAAACTAAACTGAGTTAGAGGGTAATCATTACCGGTCTCTGTTTCCTAGAACAATAGTTTCAGTGCGTTGTGCGCACCACCATTGTTTCATTTCCTTCTTTCCATCTCTTCAATTACAACATTGACGTTTTTACATTTTTCCATTCAAACTGCCATTGTTTTTATAGCCAGTCATATTTTTCTGTGAGCGTACTTCCTTATTGCTGCAATCTAAAAAAAAGTCATGTTATTTTTCTAATCAACATGTTGCTTGATAGTGAGCGAACAGGTTCCGCCTTGAGGAGGTCACTGCATTTCTTTCTAAGCATCTCATTTAAAAATCAGTAGACAACCTGCGTCATGCGGGGACAAATCCTGCAGTGGCTGCGGTCAAGTGTTCTGCAGGCGGTCTTTACATTGGATTAGGACAGCACATTTGCGCTGCTTTAAATTATTGATATTATTGGAGCTGACTGGTACTCGGCCATCAGCTTGACTCTCCTCCTCCTCCTTTCCCCCCTTCTCTGTGCGTATTAGGAAACAAGAGCGATTACATAAAAGGCATTATGCAACAGCTTAATGACATATCGCTGGCAAATGAGGAACGCAATCAACACTTCAGTGTGCAAACAAAAGCATGAGGGCAGCAGTTTTCCATCAGCACGGCCAGACCGGAGAGAAATTTGTTCGTTTTAATGACAAACAGACTTCATTTTTCTGAAAAAAGGACGACACTTGTCGACACTTTTGTTGTTTTGTGGGTGGCAGTGTGTCGCTTTCGCCCTCGTGCCTGACAGCAGATGCACACGCGCGTTCACATCCCAGCTTTGCTGGAGCTTATGTCTTCAGAGATAGAAGACGAGGATGGCAGCAGGACTTCCTGTTTGCCTCCTAGCAGCAGCAGCAGCAGCAGCAGCACCTGATCATTTCCGACCTGCCCGGGCAGCCATTGACCCGCCGCAAGACATTGTGCATGCAGGATGAAGACAGATGGGACGGCATATTAGCGTTATTGATTACTTATTAGAGCGGAGCTCCAGTTTGTCAGGAAGACCGAGGGTGGTGTTTTTTTAGGGAGGAAACGCAGCGCCGACTGCACCAGCTGTGTTCCAGCTGGAGGATCAGCAGACAGCAGCATCGGTGGTGACAGAGGTGCAATGGCAGCATGGAAAGAAAAACAAAAAACACCCCGCCCAAGAAAACAAAACCCCCGACCAGCTGAAATCATCAGAGTTAAATTTATCTCCAGGGAGGAAGCCAGCAGCAGCTGCCACTCCTCGGCCAGTAAATCACGCCGGCTGGAGGGGGATTACCAAAGGGCACAGACAGACTGATGTCCGCGAGAGGAAAAAGATGCTGCAAAAGTTGCTGAGTCAGACGAGATCACACGTCGGTTTTAAGCGACTCGGCGCAAGAAGACAAACCGTTTAGTTGAGTTTAAAGTTTACAATAAAGTTGTAATATTGTCTTTTGATACAAATTTTAGAACCAGTATGCTAAAACAAGTATCAAAACATTAGCCCTTTGTGACATCACAAATGGAATTTATACCCCACCGATGGCAGGCCTGGGTCTGACAAAATGTTGGGTTATGATGTGATCTCATTCGCTGCATTTCCATTACCCCTAAAATTGCGCACAACCTAAATATTGCAATAAAAACCTGGCAATGGAAACACCTAAACTTCGAAAAACCTCTCAAATATCACTGAAAGGTTTCTCCACTCTCATGACGTGGTTTTTCGGACGTATCGATAAAGAGGTACATTGCAAAAGTGTCATGGAAACACTTTTTTCGCATTTACACGTCACGTCACGTACGGGGTCATGTGACCAGTTCACTTCAAGTGATAATGGAGTGTTATGCTTGGACAGTCGAGGAGATGGAATATGTTTTATAAGTAATCAAAGAGAAAAATATAGCAATCATTCTTGACAGCAAGCAACATCGAAATGCAGATTTATCGCAAAATGTTGTGTCTCACAGGACAAGCGGGGGAACTCGGAGAGAACCCAAACAGACACAGGGAGAACATGCAAACTCCACACAGAAAGGCCCCAGGAATTGAACCTACAACCTTCTTGCTGTAACCACTGCGCTAGCGTGTCGCCCCCATTTCTCATCCAATTTGGCCAAAAGTTGTCTTTCTTCAAAAACTTTTTTTTTGTTTAGTATTTTTTTTTTTCAAAATAGAGGCTTGATAAATTTTAGCCTTTGTCACAAATGTAATTTATTTCCACGGGAGATGAGAAATCTCAAAATAGCTGGTGATTCACATGAATCTGTAAAGAGCCAAAGGACTTGGAAAAACCATCAGCGGTTTAGAGGAACGCGCTCGCTCCGTCATCCTCGAGTGACTCGCATTAAAATGAGAAACGGTTGTTTATCAGAAAGAAAGAAAAAAAAAACGTCAGGGTTGGGAGCGTTGTTAATTACTACAAAAAAAAAACGAGTGAGGGGATTATTCTCTGAGATGATTCAGACGGAGCCGAGGGAATAAGATCTGCAGCTGGGTGTCGTTCCGGTCGGCCGATCGTCAGACAGCCCACGAGCTCGTCAACTGTCAGAAATATCTCACTCGTGATGGAAACCCGGAGAGGGTCCCAGTATCTGGAGCGACGCGTCCGTGTCAGCCATGGCAACGATAGGAGGGGGACGTTAAAGACTTAATGCGGTGAAAATGGGTTTCGCGGCCACGTGAGCGTCACGGCGGACCAATCACGTCCCCCGGATGATGAATGGGTCACTTACGGGGCAAATCACGCAGCCAGCGTGAAATACGGTGTGGTTTAAAAAAAATCTTTATCTGAGTTGAGGGCAAGAAATGCATCAATCCATCAATATATATGTATCGTAATTTGTACGTCGTGCGTATAAACAATTTAGAGATTCGGGCGATTCGCCCGTCGAATCCATCTCGCCGGGACCTTAAGGGAGAAATGAGCCGGATTAAACTGCTAATGTTGCGCAGGGGAAAGGCGGAGGTCGTAAAATGTGGCTGGAACAAGTCTACGTTGACCTTCACTTGAATTCCAACCTGTTATCCGGTTGCCCAACTACAGCCAGTCAACGGGGCCTTCAAACACGGCCGCGACTGATGAGGATCCAAAAAGATTTTCCAAAAAAAAGGAAAGTGTGGGTGTTATTTTTTTGTCGTCCCTGCGTCCCCGCTGCACCCGACCCTCCAACGGCGTGCGTGACACACGGACGCGCCACGTCGCTCGGAACGGGCTCGATGTCTCCTCCCGAGGACATAAAGTATCAGCTCAGGAGAGCATGAAATTGGGTTTGGAGACAAATGGGACTAAGTGATGTTTTCACGATGACCCAGAGCAAACACCAGCTGCATTAGCAAGTTAACAAGCCGAGCAGCTCTAATAAGCCCCGCCTTCCCTCTTTGCTTAGCGAGGCACTTTAGCGGCGGGGCCCTGGACAAGCTGCAAAGGAGACGTGTGACGCAGCTCGGAAAGGCAGGAGGAGTCAGGTGGGGTCGCTTTCAATCAGCGTCGGTAACGATTTTTAATTAGGGGGCATCATCTCAGGGATGTAATTTCATCAGTATAGTTTGCATGCACGCACCCCTGATTTAGAAACCAATTGGATTGTTGTTTTTTTTGTAGCTTGGGATTTGTCTTCCCCCTCCAAGGTTTTTGTTTACTGGATTATTCCAGTAGGGAAAAGTTGCCCAGAGAGACTCCAGATTGCGAATACAAACAACGAGCGTTCATCCAGAGCAAACAAATTGTCCGACGCTGGCGATTTCTCCTTTTTATATATTTATTTATTTATTTTTGTTGGTGGAGTGAGGGCTCTGGAAGGGTCCCGTGGGGATTCCAGCCCCAGTTTCCCATTCATTACCCCTGGGCCTGCCAGTCGCGTAGAAAAATACGGCAGCTGGCTCGTCTCCGTCCCCCCTGGGCGCCGGACCGTGTGTCAGAAGCACGGATAGATTATAAGAACTGGATACCAGACTGCCAATATGACGGCACGTCAGTTGTTTTCCCCAGTGGCCACTCGAGGTACTGCAACCAAAAATCGTATGCAGCCCAAAAAGCATTTTCTCCCATTCACCGCTGTACAAAAATAAATCCAGCCATCCATTTTCAATACCGGCTTGGTTCTGCACTCAGGGCATTGGGGGTCGGCTGAAGCCTCTCCCAGCTGTCATAGGGCGAAGGCAGGGAGACACCCTGGACAAGTGGCCAGTTCATGACAGGGCCACATAGAGTTGGTCAATTTAAAGTTCCCAATTCACCTCACATGCATGTTTTTGGACTGTGGGAGGAAGCCAGAGAAGCTGGAGAGAACCCACGAAGACACAGAGAGAACACAGGAGAAACTTCACACAGAAAGGCCCTTGGTCCGGAATCAAACCCACAACCTTCTTGCTGTAGGGGGCAGCGCTGTTAACCACTACGCCACTGTGTCGTAAATATTTCTATTGTAGATTTTTAAATCAAGGATTTTTAAACTTTCTAAAACATTAAAGGTCAGAAAATCCCTGAACAAAGTTTGGATGTTGGACGCTGGACTGTTGGTGAACTCAGCCATCCAATTGGAATCACTCACTTTAAAGTGCGACGCTAAATAAAAACAGCAAAAGAAAAAAAAATCAGAGTCGAAATGAATCTGCGCTCCTTTAATCCGTGGCAGCAGCTTCCCCTTCGCTTCCCCTCACAAAGAGCGCGGCAGCGGCTGTCAATTCTTCAATATGCCACAAAGTGTCTGGTCGCCTTCGCCCCCCAAAGTCCTTATTGATGGCTGCTTTCAGTCTTTGTGCGCGCCAGTGGCACAGGCACAGGCGCAGCTCCGTCTCTGGTGTTGCCTGTGTGGAAGTTCTCAATATCAATACACAATCCACAAAGGGGCCCCGGCTCCTCTGCGGTGAGCGGCAACAAAACAAGAGGCTAACAGCGCAGGAAATGATGGATTCTGGAAAGCTATTCACCGTACAGTAATTACGGCTCTGCAAGGGAGATAATGATGTTGAATGGGCCACTAACAAAAGACTGGACTCGCAGTGCAGTGCTTCTCACATGAAATATTGCCCGCTTGCAGGAGTGCCGTCAATAAAGTGCTGTCCCATGCCTGTTTGCCTGCAATTTATCCACTCAACAGACTTGTTTCTTCACCGGGGACAAGAAGTCGGGGCAACCAGAGGTAACGCCAAGGCCGATACTGAGGAAAGAACTGGACCTGTTTTTTCTTCACTTGAAATTCACTCATTTTCCTTTCTAAGCATAACTTTTTTTTCTTTTTTTTAAAAATTGAAACAACAATGTACAGTCACACACTCTAAACTGAACAGACATCATAGATGAAAGGGGTTGGAGAAGTAAAAAAGTTGTTTACAAAGATTTAGAGTCAGAAATGTAAAAAAAAAGTGCGGTTTTAAAGGAGGAGAAATGTAGACTAAATATATAGTCAACAGCCACTTTTAAGTAGAATGGTCAATTTCTTCTTAACGTAAATAGCTCACGGCAGCAAGTCAGTGCTTCTGGGCATGTAGATGTGGTTCAAATCAACTTGCTGACGTTCAAAGGCGGCGTCAGAACGGGGAAAAGAGCAGCCTGAAGTGACTTTGATCGTGGTGAACATGGTTGTCGGTGCCAGAGGGGCTGGACTGAGTGTTTCTGCTGCTGATTCGCTGTGATTTTCACAACGTCGCAACCATCTGTAGAGTTTACAGTGGATGGCTCTAAAAAGAGAAAACATCCAGTGAGCTGCAGTGGTGTTGATATCAGGGGTCAGAGGTCAGGATGGACAGCCTGGTAGGTTCTGACCAGTGCCTGAATAACAGCCTTGAGGCGGTGTGTATATACACACTCACAGGCCACTTTATTAGGTTCCCTGTACTAGCAAGGTGGAAGTAATAAAGTGGCCAGTGTGATTACAGTCTTGTAAATGTTTATCAATGTAATATGAAATTTAACCACACATTTGCTTCTCTGGTTGGCTTGCAAATGTCCAAACACATGTTCCGTAAGGTCATAAGCTTTATGGAATTGTTTGACCTACAGAAGAACACCATGACCTACAGTCAGGAACAAGCCAATGCGGTATTAATATGGCTCATGAGTCAGGTAGCAGTGTAACCGCTTTCCAAAACTGACGTCAGTGGCAGCGGGAAGAGGCGCTGATGACAAATTGTATGCATGTCATCGGTCTGCTACGCACAGCCAGTAGCAGAAAAAAAAACCAAATTTCTAGTAGGAGAAACATCTTCTGACTGAAGATTTCCACTGAACTTGAAATATTCGAAAATATTTTCTCATAGCTCTCGTAGTCTCACAATTTTTTTTGCTTTCTTTGTAGTATACGATGATGATATTATGTTATAGATTTAAATGAAGAGTAATGAGGTCTGCTGCACTTGCTGCAACCTCGACGCTTGCACGATTCGGTTCCCTTTCAAGTTTGCACAGCCCTTAACTGCAATTGGTCACAGCTTTTCACCAACCTGGCAACCCCATCGCCAGCCCCACTGAGCTCAGCGCTGGGTGTAACACAACCTGCACGACGGGCTGTACTGCGTGAAGTGGTCAGAGATCCTCGTAACCACGCTCTCTAAGGCCGGAAAAACCGTGAATACGGGGCAGATGGGAAGAATGGCAAATAATAAAGAATCTGTAAAAAAGTGAAAGAACCGAAATAATGTCAAAACAGGCAACATAACCAAACGTGAATATGTAAAACGTAAAAATAACTGATGTAAGTTTTAAAATCACGATTCTCAAATGCTCTCTAGAGCGCCACCAGGCTTGTAAAGTGTGACACTGTCCTGACCAACTGCTTATAAACATCCCGCCGAATCAAACTCCTTCTGTCAGGAAAGAACCGAGATGTGACTTTTCTAATAAGCTCTTATCTGAGCAAACCAAAAGTGTGACGGACCAAAGAAGGGGGCTGTGAGGGCGTCGCTTAGTTTGGCAGCCACGTGTGACGCCTTGTCGTAAAAAAACCCTAAAAAAAAACATGACAAGCCGTCACGGGTTGCCATTTCGATCATATCACCCGTTTTCTGAGAACTCCACGCGCAAAGAGAAGCGGTGACATTTCGGCAGTGGGCCGCCTGTATGACGACGGAGGTGGCGGGTGATGGGCATGTACAAGACCGCTGCCGCGTCTTCCCATTGATGTGCGTGGTGTAAACGTCAGGATGATCCACCCCACACCTTACCCCCACCATCCCGACATCAAATAAAGGGCAGTGTGTAGAGCGTGGCGCCCCCTACTCTTTCAAGTTTCCCCCTCTGATAAAATTCTAATTAACTTCAATCCCAGGCCGAGGACGCAGGTTTTTTTGCGTTTGGTTTAATTCTTTGGGACGCGTCTCTTCGTCGATGTGCCCGGCCTGGAAGCGCAAGTCGCTGGGTGTGACGCTGCCACGTTCCGCGTGACTGAGGGGAGGGCGACAGGCAGCGGCGGTTCCTTCTCGTGTTTCGTCACAACCGAGAGGAAGCTGTCTGGTTGCGGTTCCCGTGGAATGTTTCTTTTCCTTTTTTTTTTAATCTTTTTGAGGCGGCTGTTGAAAGCACTTCCTGTCGGAGGTTGGAAGGGTAAATGGGCGAGATTGATCGTTCCGTGCGATGCAGCTGTCACGCAACGTTATCGTTCAGCACGAACATAAAAAAAAAAAATCAGGCGATAAAAAGCAGGAAATGCTTCTAGCGCGTATCAGTACGTGAGCTCATGCAGCTACAGGAATAAAGCGAGATTAGGAAAAAAAAAATGCGAGAGCAGAAAACTAGAGCCCTGTCACGGGGGCAGAACGCGGTCGGAGCGTATCAGCGAGTCCCAGCTGCGACCTCGGACTCTTATCTTTTGCAGAACTGTGTAAGACTTTCCGCACTCGTTTCTCTTTGTTCGGCGGCAGCCAGATGGCGATACTCTTTCCTCCTCGGCCCCTAAGTACCGGGGCAGAAATAGAGCCGAGTGCTCTTTAAGATGGTGGGTATTCTTGTTGCTGATGGTGACGCTGCTGTATGGATTGTTCCTGCAGGCACAGCAGGAAAGTTCAGGCCTTCGATATCCCCTGCAGAGGTTCTGTTTTTTGGGTTTTTCTGGAGGATGGGGGGCAGGAAATGTTTTTTACCGTTGCAGATGCAACACGTGAGGATATTTAAAGGTGCACTACGTATGATGAGAGATGCTGCCTGTGCAGAGGAAAATGCCATGTTGATGTCTGGGGTCAGAGGTCAGAATGGACAGCCCAAAGGCAACAGGAACTCTATTAAGGCACAGGTTATGACCACAGTGTACCCCCAGAATATTATCTCTGAACATACAACACTTCCAGCCTTGAAGCTGCGTGGATGTGCACACACACTCGATGGCCATTTTATTAGGTACTTTGCACTATCCATCCATCCATCCATGCATCCATTTTCAGGCAACATCCGTAATAGCGAGGGATAACGATCTGCCGCTGCTGCATTTTGCTCGTTGAACCAAAGGCCAGCGATCGAAATCTGTGCGCAAGATCGAAAATAAAAAAAAAGAAGCAGGAATGTTTCCACGGTCTGCTCATGAGAGGTGATTATTTGCGGACAATCAGAAGCGGAACGCAGGAAGGCCACGTCAGAGGAGGATAACAGGCTCTTGGTTTAATGAGAACCTTCAAGAATCCCCACCAGTCCTTGAACATTCATTAAAAAGCTGGAATCGTACGCATGAAACACGACGTATGGATTCTAAGAGGCAACAAATTATTGGACAAAAAAAGGCAGTTTTACCCGACAAACCATCCCCACCAGCTGTGCTCAGGCTGTAATTAAATCAGCCCTGCGATGCCCTCCATTATCTGTAAAAGCAGCACATGCCAAAAATAATCACAGCATCCCCAAATGCCATGAAGGTTGCATCTTAGCCGCTGTGTAAAATGGCACGTGCGAAACCTCGGCAGGCTGCTCCTCTTTCCCCGGCTAAAGACTCGCTAGCGTAATGCGCCAATATTCCTCAGCATGAGGGATGAGCGGTCTAATCTCGATGCACGGGGAATTTACAGGTCTACTTAGGGCCCATTTTCTTAAATCCCTGCGGTTAATTAAACTTTATGACTGGGCTTCTGAGGTGCAATGCGCGGCGCCTGCAAGCCATAGCAACAGGTCTGGTGAGACAGCGTCTGCAATTACGCAACTAATTATAGCATCAGACGAGGCTGCAGGTGAATTAGCAGCCGACGGCTTATCTTAAGTGTGGAGGGTATTTGGTTGCAGGTTGTAAATGTGAGGAGAAGATCATCCAAGATGTTTTATTTTTGTTATTATTATTATTATTATTATTATTATTATTGAAAAAAACAGTATTTCTAAGTCATGTGGTTAAATTTATATTTTTTTCATGAAAAAAAGCTATCATGTCTTCACATAAAAAATGTAAATGAACCTGGGAATGATAAATATTTAAAGGCCAAGCGTGTTGAAACACTGCTGTAACAGTGACACCATCCAGACTCGCTTACATAATTAATATTTAGCATTAATTTATAATATAATAATTTTCTCCTCGTCAACACTTTTATTAACAACGAAGTGAATTCACGTGAGTGTGTTGCTTCACACGAGGTGGAAGATTTCTAAAAACCCATGTCAAATGCGGCAAAACCAATGTATGAACACCTCATTGTATGCCACCTGATCAAAGTGTTTTTTAATGCAAGCATCATGAAAGCCATCTCATCCCTTCTGTTTCTGGAGAACAATGAAATAATTAAAAATCGACTCAAATAAATAAACAGGTTTTCAAATGAATTAATCCACATTTCGATTAAACACACAATTATGTATCAAATGGTGTGCGAATAACTTAGGCATGCATTTATTTCCACTTTAAATTAAACAATGAGATAGTGAATAATTTAATTAATTATTTATGATAAAAACTGAGCGCCACCCACTGTTACCAAAGAGATGTGATCCAGTCCCTTCTCCTGGCGCATTTCATCTTTATGTTTTTGCTGTTAGACTTTAAAACGCAATGACTCCTTGTGCAAGATTTAAACCACCATCTCTTACTTCACACTCACCTTGCAAACACTCACAGCTGCTGATCCTGGCGGCCTCGGGTCCTTGCCTCTTCTCTGTCCTCGATTTGGAAAAGCCAAAAGTGATCAAAACACATTTGAACCACCAACCTCCAACTCCACTGCCGGACTTCCATCACACTGAGCTCTTCCTCAGTGTGTTATATTAACGAGGCTTGACAACAGAGCTTCATTGAGTGCATCATTTACTGACTAAACTTTCAGACAGGTAAAAAACAAACAAACAAACAAAAAAAAAAAATTCAGACAGGTCCGATACACTTCCGTATATCGTCGTCATCAACTACGGGTACCTGCAAAGGCATAAACACTTAATTCATTACAGATTGATGTTTCAGATTTCTTGTAACGCTGTTTACATTTGATGAAGGTTGACACAAAACAAATTGCATGTTTGCGACGTTCACAATTGGGCCTTGAACGCATCCGTTGCGAAATTCGAGCGACGCGACATCTGCACACATCCCACACAACATCACACTGCTGCCTGCCACGCTCGTTAGTGCAGAGGCAGCTTTCCAACCGCAGTACTCCTGCGATATTTGGATCACAGTGCCCCCTTTTGGTGCCTTCAAGCTACACCCACGTTTTAAAAAACAAAACAAAATTGCTAACCGATATGGGAACACTGACGTTTGCGCTCGAAAGTGCCAGACTGAGAATCTCCTGCAAATGCAAAAAAACCCCAACCCTTTCCCAACCCTTAAAAATGCGTCAGAAAAGGGGCTTAGAGTGAGCTGTTAGAATTACCGTTCAATAGTGTTGAACAGGCACATCTAAGCTCCTCCATCTGTGTTCCATTTCTTTTGCTCCTTTTTTCCCTTCTTCTCAGCAAGCCAAGCACAATGTTTGTCTGTCAGCCACAAACCGCAACTCACACTCACACTCACAAATACACACCATTCTCCACGCTCCCTCCTCCATCCACAGAGGCTGGTTGTGGCCTTTGGAAGTAGCGGGGTGGGATAAAAAAGACGGCGTACTTATCCAAACCGGTTTTATATTTCTCGGCCACTCCACTCGGTTTGGTGCCATCCGAGCCCTGCTTGTTTTCTGAGCGGGAGGATTAGACGCGTGCGCTCTCCCGCAAGGGCGCCAAGGCAAAAAAAACACAAAACAAAACTATAAAAAGAATGTAAGACGACGCAGGAACGTCTGCCTCCGGGGGCCTGTTTTGCGCTTCACCTCAAGAATACGGAGACAGTTCAGGCTCGGCCCCGAAAATTCTTTCCCTGCGCCGCTCCAGCCGAGCTCCTTTTCCGCATTATGTGAAATGAGGACAATGTCTCACCTTTTCTTTTTTTTTTTTTTTGGCGAATGCACAGGGGAGCAGCCAGGAGAATAATAAGGAGCGGCCCTGCTTGTATGAATATTCAGCACGTTTAGGGCAGACGTGATTTCATGAACCTGCTGAAAATGACGGAATACATTAAGGTGTGTGTGTGTGTGGGGGTGGGGGTGGCTTATCAAAGTGTGATCAGATGTAATGCATGTGCGCTGAATGAAATATGCATGACAAATTGGCTTTGGAGAACACAGAGCAGGCAGGTCCTCTGAACCTTTGCACAAAACCCTCATTGAAATTCCTTTCATTATGACTGCGAGAGACACAGACGGAGACGGAGGAGTGGAAAGATTTCAGATTACGGCCGCGAGAAGAAGCCTCGCGTCGGTGCAGGAGTGCAAGAGAAGCACGCAGACTCGCCAGTGGTGAGCATTTAGTGTGTTTTATTTACAAATGTTTGCCTCGCTGCCGTTGAGCATGACAGATTGCTCGCACCGAAGCGCGCGATCGAAAACACCAGACAAGTGCTAATCCAAGCAAGACGGTTATTTAAATACATTTTTGAGAGATTTCTTTGAATCTGAGACACACGTGAAGGCACAGAGATGTCGTAACATTGGTCAACAAGCGGTAAAACAAGCAAAGATGATCCTGCAGGGTTGATAGATAATCCCACCAAAAAGCTCATTGTAAATGGTTGCGCCGTGGGAATCTCACAGACAAATTTACCTTCAGACTAGTTTTCATGGCTAAAATGTGGAGAAAAAAAAGCTCTGCTGCATGCAGGAACACCCATAGCCCCCTGTTTGTACAACTGCAATACTTGACATATGATGAACGCATAAAAGCACGCAACTGTTTTCCGAGCGTCCCCCTCTCACAATCACACATGGAACAACAATCCCGCCCTCCCAGAAAAACCTACATCTCATTAGAGTCGTAAATGATAAGTATGTTCAATGCAAACGTCCAAGCTGTTTGAAACGGCCCCTTTGTCTGTGTTCAGGGGATGCTGTCGCCGGAGGTCTCCTCCTCAATCTGCTGCAGTGCGGCCGCATCACATGGTTGTTGGTTGGCCGGCTGAAATGGCAGAGAAATGTTTTTTGGGTTTTTTTTCATGAGAAAAATCAAAAACAGAACACAGCGCCGTGCTCATCAGACCGAGAGATCGAGAAACTCACTCTTGAACTGCATGTAGCAGATGTTACAGAAGAGCTCTCGGTTTCGTATTCTGACTTCGGCGCCGGCTTCCGAGCCGCCGAGGTCGGACTTGCAGTCGAAACACTGAGGGGAGATTAAACGAAAGTGAGCGTTCTTAAGGAGCTGCCCAGACGGTTAGAGCTGATCAAAGTGTCCGAGCCCAGAGGTGAAAAGATAAAGGCTTGAGAGGACCACCCTTCATTTTCGTTTCATTCAGAAAGATAAAAAAAAGGACACACAGAATGAGAGTCTATTAACAGGCTGTAGGCACGAATCACCGCCAAGATGCAGCGGGGGACAAAAATTGGAATAAAGAACAAAGATCAAGGTGGCTACAACCGACCAAGGGGGAAGGATTTCCAAGTTCACAAAGGAAGTAGTGCAAGGACTCGCAAGCGGGAATCAGCAACCTTGATTGGTCAGGTTAGCAATCAGAGGAGTGTGCAGTGATCAGACTCGAAAGAGCTCAGGCGAGGCGTGCTGATGACGTGCTCCGAAGAAGAGGAGGTGGAGGATTCGGAGGAGGTGGGAGGTGGTGGAGGGCGTCGGGGGGAGCCCCGCTCTCACCTTAAAACAGCTCAAATGATAACAGAGCCCGAGGGACTCGATGATCATGGCTGCTCCTTTTCCCAGCGGGGTGCCACAGTACGTACAGATTTTCTTGCCACTCACTGACCTGGATTACAGAATGCACAGCTGTCACCACAGACTGGGGAAAAACACACGCCTGACCCAGTTATGTAATACGGACGGAGGGTGTTACACGTGTGGCCGTTTCTGATTATTTCATACATGTTCCTCGTAAGGACATGACAAAATAGTCTCTTTTCTTTAATGAAATCAATTTTCCATTTCACCCTTAAAGGTCTTGTATTATACTCTTGTTCAGAGTATTACTGTATGTAGCAGCGTTGTATGATTCATTGTCCAAAACATTCAAAAACAGCGTATTTAGCCCTCTGTTTGTGGCCTGGCAAATGCTTCCTTTTAGCTTCCTGCTAAAGCTGGTGTTGGCCCTTCTACACACTTGCAAGGAGGCAAAAAGGCAGATACTTCCAAAACTTCATGTTTTAGTTCACACTCGATGATAAGTGGGTCAAGTGACAGAAGCAAAGGAAGGACTTAATCTGTGGGGTTCACTGACAAGCGAGAAACGTATTAGTGTTAGAATATGTTGCTCAAGAATGTTACATGATTCGAAAAAATGCCTTGACATACATAAAGATTAATACATGATAAAACATGTATGTAATCACTGAATATTCTGTTTTCCTTTTGTTTCCTTTCACACGAACCGCATGAAAAGCTAAGCCACTGTCATAAAGTCGTTTTGCACATTTATGGACAAAGAATGTCCCATAAAACAGAAACACGTTAGCATGGCAGTGAGCAATGAGTTGAAGCTAACAGCGGCGTAACGCTACCATGAACACATGGTCCGTTCTACCTGTTCCGCTGGTGCGGTGGCTCCGGGGAGTTGGTGGGTGACGGCGAAGAGGCCGAGGAGGATCTGGACTGCTGGGACCAGTTGGATGAGGGGGTTCCTGCCCCGCCTCCCAGGGAGCTCATGGAGTAGGAGGAGGGTAGCGTGGTGGACTGGGGCCGCGGGGCCCTGGCGGCGCCTCCGTAGGCGGTGGAGTGGCCGGAGAGGGCCGAGTGCGGCCGGGGGTTGTGGGTGTAAGTGTTGGTGGTGCGGGGGGCCCACGACGAGCGCCACGAGGAGTCCAAGCCGTCCAGAGACTCTCCTCTGCAGAGCCGAGCAGAACACTGGCACGTTAGCGGGAAGGTGGAGGGATGTATCGTGTCCCAAATACACCCACTTCACGTGTAGGTTATTACCCGAAATGAAAAATATACTACACGACTGCAGTTATTTGACCTCATAACCGTTCTTTCAAGATCACAATTCGCTGGCCTGGAAGTGGGAGAAAGGCACTCGCGCCATTGAGACAGCGCCCCCAGATGGTATATGTATAGGCTTCATATTGGTCGCCTGCCCAGCATTGTTTGATTCCCTGCTCATTGGCTGCTCTCCCTTCATTGTCCCTCCCCTTCTGATGTCTTTGGAGTTCTTGCCAGGCAAGAGGTGTTGATCATATGCCAGGCCAGCTGGGGGCGCTGTGCCAGTGCTTTTCTCCTTGTCACAAGTCAGTGAATGGTGAAAGTGATGTTGAGACTGTTATTCCAAGGTGGACAATCTACAAAGCGTTGCTTTAACATGCTTGACAAGGTGGAAGCTTCTGGAAACACCAGTTATAGGACGACAGGGCACTCGATGCCTTTGTGGCCCAGTTGTGGCGAACTTCAAGAAATGACATTAATAGTAAGTGAGTCATAAAATAGCTGTATTTCATCCATCTTTACAGTGTTTTAAGAGTCATTTCAATGGGGAGCTAAACACTGTGGAGCTTCAAATACTTTTTTTGTGCTAACTTTGCTTTTGTGTATTTTCAAATGACATTAAAGCTACATGATATGTTTTCCACACATCCCTCATAGGTATTTATAAGCCCCTGTCAAATTTTAGAACCCATTATGGCCCATCAGTCAAAAGGTTTGCCCACCTCTACTCAACATACTTAAAACTCACTGATAATACATCGCCAAAGGGAAAACAAACAAATTCATTTCTCTCCTTATCATCTGTCACCACTTAACTAGCAAACTTTACTGTCTTTTCGGTTGCAAAAAAACGAAAACCGTCGCACCTGCGCATGGGCGGAACTTCGACCTCCCTGGTGGTGGTGGCCGGGCGCTGACGGATCCAGCTGCTGTCCGTCAGCAGCTGCGTCTTCTTCTTCATCTCGTTGAGGATCTGCTGCCTCTCCGCCTCGGCCTGCGACGCGGGCTGCTGGCCCTTCTTGTCGCCGCTGCTCCCTGCGCGTGCACACACCAAGAGAGGCGGGAGAGATAAGGCCAAGTTTGACTGCCGGCTGAAATTGAAAGTTTCCGGGAAGCTGCGAGCAGTGGAGGAGAGGAGCGGTGTGCGCTTGGAGGGCAGCGTGAGATCGTGATAGCAGTCGGTTTCACTGCTCTGATTCAACAGCGGGGCTGATCTTCCGTTTCGGGTGTTTTTCAGCTGATTTCTAACGTGGTTTTAATCAACTTGGTTGGATTGATCAGATGGGCTGCACAGATGAAGATTCAGCGGCTGGGGTTTTTTCTCGCGGTGGCCGAGGCCCACCTCTCTCCGGCTCTCTGCTTCTCATTGCACTGATGATGTTCCTCCGCTCTCTCTCCAGCTCGGCGGCGGCCCTCTCATTTCGGGGCCAGTAATCGCGCGTGCTCCTCACCTGCTCCTGCAGCAGCCGCCGAGACATGCTCCTGGACTGTGCGTACGCACCTACACGGGGGTTAAAGCCCACATACTGTACGTGTGCAACGACAGCCGCTCATCCGCTCACGTTTGCCGCCGACTTACGGGAGCGATGAAGGAAGGGAGGGAAAACGAAGAGAACAAACCTTGCCAGTGGGGTCTTTCCTCCTCGTCAAGGTGAGGAGATGATTTGGATTTGGCCCTGGAAAAGAAAAGGGTGGAAAAGGTGAAAAATGAAGAACACTCAAACTTTAATTTACACAACCAGTCAAAAGTTTAGACACAGCTTCTCATGCATTTTTTTTTTTTTTATCTTTCCAACTTTTTGCACTGCAGATAGACACTGAAGACATCAAATATATGAGCAAGATATATGTAATTATGCAGCAAAGAAAAACACACTCAATAACTAAATATGCTTCATGAAAGGTGGCTATTTTATATTTTAAATATAAAATATGTTATTTTACACCTTTATTGTTTCCAACATAATTCCATGTGTGTTCATACAGTTTTCAAGCCTTCAGTGAGAAACCGCAATGTCAATAGTCATGAGAATAAAAGAAAAGACATTAAATTCATAGGGTGTGCCCAAACTTTTGACTGGTAGTGTATTTATTTATTTTAAATTTTCTCATAACTCTCATATCGAACACGACTGCAACCTTGCAAGCAACATTTAATTTGCACATTAATAGAACATCCTCCTCATTGTGAACGTCTGTGAATGCAGCAACGCAATGACGCATCAGAGTCACCGTGTGCCAGTTTCCTTTAGCAGAAACCACATAAATACACTTGAAATACGCGCGATGTGAGGCCGCGAGCCTTCCTTTCCGCACTGCAACTCTGGGAACACGTCTCCAGCTCGCGGTGTCGCAGCGATGGATGACTAATTGCTCGTCTTTGTCTGCCACTGGTGTTGGTGTTTGGCAGGGTTCTATGTTTTTTACGAGACGCCGTCTTGGCAGTTTCCATGCGATTAAGGCAAGAACAAAGTGTGCTGCCAGTGTGTGACTCCTCGCGGGACACACGTGACTGCACACAAAAGACGAACCTGGGTTTGAAAGTGCGGGCAGACTCACGTCAATGCAACACTTGTAAAAAAATCTCAGTGTTTGAAATCTACCAACAGTTTAGGGTTGTGCGTCACTTATTGTTACACGCCGCACCCTAATACAACAATAACTGTTACTATACTTGTTGTATATCCAAAGGAGGAGCTTGCATATATTAAAAGTAATATTTATTTTGTGTATATAGAAATGAATATTCATTAATTTGTTGCGTCAAGTGCTGCCAATAGATGCAGAATTAGTTGCAGTGTTTCAGCCAAACCGCTCAACTCATTATTTAAAGTTAGTAGAAGAAGTCTCAAGGTGCTGCTGACATGTACGATGACACGAAAGCGGATTAAACAGTTTTCCCATGTGAGGATGTGATGTTAGATGGCGCCAACAGCTCAGTACAGAGAGAAAGGTTTGCATTTGGACAAACTCCCGTACTGACCTGTCGAAAGAGGACAGCGACGAGATGCTGGTGAAGCGATGGTAGCCGTCCCCCCTTTAGTGAAGGGTGGAGTGATGGGAGGTGCAGGGGGTGAGGTTGAAGGACAGGGGACGAGGATCAAGCACATGCACACATGTTAGTCTTGTTAATTCGCAGACAAATCAGGCAAAAAGAGAAAAGAGGTGAAGCAGGCTGCACTGCAACATGTTAGCTGCACCGCGGCAGTGACCACACACTGAAATGGGCTGTTTGACATTTAAAGGTCCTGTGTTGTGTGAAACGTTCAATCAAGGTCCAATCAAGCATTTAGCAGCAGTGTTGTTGGGATTACTCCATAGAAGTAGTCCCACTACTGATTACAGAGTACTTCTTTTAAAAGTAATCTAATTACTTCTTTAACTACTTTGTTTCATAAGTAATCAATTCCTAATTACTAATTACCAAAGGTAGTTTAATTACAGTAGTGGATTACTTAGTAATAGATTACTCGCCAACACTGTTTAGCAGTAAGATGTTTCAGTGGGAGGCTGCAAACAGAGGGCTAAATATGCCGTTTAGACAAGATTTTGTGCCAGTGTTGTTTTTTTCTTTTGATAATTCATTCAAGGCTGCTACACAGGAAGCTAAAACTGAGCACCTGTGCAGGAGGTCATAAACAGAAAATATTCTGCTTCTATTGATTTTTTTTTTTTTTTTTTTAATTGAGTGTACAAAACAGCTGCTCTGGAGTGTGGGATGAAAAACAAAGCACTTAAAATGGGATAATAATTGTGTAATAAATGTAAATGAAATGTGTTGTTATAGTTCTGTTGGGGAGACAACAGAGGAGGTGTGAACACTGACCACTGCTGCTGCTCCAAGCTCCTCTCCTCCTCCCTGCGCAGCTGCGCCGCCTCCTCCTGCCGTCTCCTCTCCTCCTCCGCCCTCTCCTCCTCCCTCCTCCTCTGCCATCTCAGCTCCTCCGCCTGCTTCTTCTTCCTCTCCTCCTCCTGCTGCTTCCTCTTCTCCTCCACCTGCCTCTCTCGCTGCCTCCTCTCCTCCTCCTCCTGCCTCTCCCTCCGCCTGCGCTCCTCCTGCAGGCGCTGCAGCTCCCGCTCCACTTCCCGCTGCCTCCTCTCCTCCTCTTCCTGCCTCTCCCTCCGCCTGCGCTCCTCCTGCAGACGCTGCAGCTCCCGCTCCTCCTCTTCTCGCTTCCTCCTCTCCTCCGCCTGCCTCTGGCGCTCCTGCTCCTCCCTGCGCTTTCTCTCCTCCAGCTCCCACAGGGGGGAGGAGGGCTGGCTGAGAGGGGAGCTGGGGCTGGCGCTGTGGCTGTTCACCTCCAACCTCCAGGACTGGAACACAGAAAGAAGAACAGGAACGCATTACAGTTAATGTAATACAATATGATTAACCACCATGAGGAACTGCAACTATGATGGGAAAACTCCCCTCAATTTACAATAAACGATGAAAGTGGAACCTTAAATCTGCAATGAGATTGTGTTGTACTGATTGAATATGACAGGGGTGGGCAAACTTTTTGACTGGTGGGCCACAATGGGTTCTAAAATGTGACAGAGGGGCCGTAGCAGGAGCAGATTGATGAGTGTTGTGGTGACCCACCTCATAGGAGGAAAAAATATATCATGGGATATGTAGTAAAACTTGCTTTAATGTCAATTGAAAATGAACAAAAGCGTGACAACAAAATATCTCTTTGAAGTCCTCTTTGCTGAAGTGACTCTTTAAACACTGAAAATTGAACAAATGAAACAGCTTTTTTCTAGTACTAACAGTTACTGCTATTTAAAAGTAATTCAGAGTTATGTTATTCTTCAAGCAAATGCGAGAACACAGGCAAACTAAAACATTAATTTAGTTTCAAGTTCGGCGGGTCGAAATAAAAAGCTTATGATATACTTACATACATATGATGTTACTAGGGATGTTAACAATGAATTGTCGATTAACAATTTAATCGATTGAATTAAATTAGTCGCAATTAATTAAAGGGTTTGTTTTTTTTTTACCCGGGTAGTTAATATCATTATAACAGTATAGTGGCAGGAAACAGCAATTCACCTGTAGACACTGTGATGGTCATAATATACCTAGAACAAGTTAGTTTTAAACAACTTAAAAAAAGTTAAAATGTGACCCATTAGACGTCAACTTAAAGTCAGAGGATAAATGTTTAGGGTGTTTTTACTGTTCTCTAATGTAAAAATGGGTCACATTGTAGCCTCAACATGATTTAAGGGTTAAATTATGTGTTCCATACACATTTTTCATCGCGAAATTTAGTTTCTCAGGAAAAATAGCTGCTTATCAATTAATCGTTAATTGATCAATAAGGTCAATCAACTGACGATTAATGAATTGATCGATACTTTGCATCCCTTGTTGTTACCTCTTGTTGGTTTGGGCTCTTGGAGATGTCCTTCTGCGCATTCATCCACTCCTCCTGCAGTTTCTCCTGGTCACGCTTATATTTCTCCTGGAAGGAAAAAAAAACACACACAGATAAACCACTAAAGCAACACAAACACCCACATGCACAACCATCACTGTACGATACAGTGAGTTGAGAAAAAGGGTTAAAGGATAAAATGTGCGAAGATACAAAAGGTCACATGGGTGATTTGGCTGTATTAGTCTCATAATTCCTCCCCGCACACCTACACAGCTTCCTGAACCAGCCTGAAGGTTGAAAGAACCTTGCTCAGGGCTGGAAGTCTCCCAAACACATGGAGAAATCAGGCCGAGTATCCAGCAGGGACCAGGACTGGAGGAGTATCAGGCCTTCCCGACAGCATCAGCGCTCTGCTCGGACACCTTTTGATCTCTCAATCCAGAAATAGACCCTCACAATATTGTTTTGACAGGATTCCTGCTGCATTTAAGTCCGGCACACGGCTGAATGTGCTTCGCAAGGGACACTCCGCAATATCGTTTGGCATCCCTGAGGAAAAGGGTGTTGATTTTGAGGACATCCCTGTCCATCATTTAAAGCTCTGTGGTTTGTCTAAGAATAGGAATGAGGCAACACCGTCAGTGTGTGTAGAGGATGAGTGCCGGTGCTTTACTATCACCACAGCTGAGAAGTTGTTTTTCTATTTATTTACTATTTTTGGGATTTATTTAAGCTTCATGATGATGACGCAAGATGCAGTTTTAGCTTTGCTGAACATAACAGTCTCGCTGGTGATGTTTTAGTCCTAAATTTCAATGGCAGAATTGACAGACATTTATCTCATTGCATCATGCAAGAGCTTTTAGTTACCTCTAGGACGCGCTGCTGCTGCTTCTGCCATTTTTCCTGTCTTTTGCGTTCCTCCTCAGGGTCCCAGGACCAGCGGTTGGATGATGCACTGATTGGCGGAACTGTTATCTGCAAGCGATGAAGAGGAGGGTTGAAACAGCGGCCAGGTAGTCGCCGACACACACAATGTTTACATGTCGTTTTACGACCATCTCCTCCCGCCGCATGCAATAAGCACTGATTGCATAACTCACGTCTGGCATGACGGCGTCTGATCCCCCTTGAAGAGTCGAGAGAAAAAAAAAAGATCACGCTGTTATTGTTTCTGGCAGGATCAAAAATCAAGGTTCCAAAAGGAGCGCAACCTCGGGGCTTTGCATTTTAGCAACGTTGACAGCCTTATTAAACTTTCAACTTGTTTTTCTGAGCCAAGTACAAATTTATGGTTGAGAATGACGCGTGAAACCACAAGAGCAATTGGCGTATTCAACATGCCCCGGGCAACAAGATCAAATTTCACCCACGTTGACACATTGATTCTTTCAATTCGACAAAACCCAGTTGTTGACATTTAAATTGGACGCCAGCCCCAATAGGAAAATCAACAGTCTGAGGGTGAGAGCAAGCAGACACACATGGAAAAAACACAGCATGCATTGAACACATACAGCACGGAACATGTGGCACCAAAGGTGAATTTTCAGTTCTAGTGACCACCGAGAAAATACATTCATTCAGCCTTGGGCGCAGAAAAGGGAATAAGTTCAAACAGAAGCATTGAAAATGCAGCAAACACGTTTAATAATCTATGTATCTACCTGGAGGACTGTCGTAAGAAACTCCCATGCTGCTAAAATTAACAAAATAATGTTTCTGTGTGCAAAGACGCAGAAATGTGCTCTTGTAATATAATGAAAAACAATTATCAGTCTATTATTTAAACAAAAGTAGATTGGTGGTGTGGAACGCAAACAAAGCTGAATGACTAGGAGCAAGCCGGCGCCAACTGGAGGGGAAGGGCCGGGGGGCAGGGGGAGGTTAATAGTCATCACCAAGCAAGACTCCCAGAAGAAGAAGAAAAGGCCTCACACACAGCCTTGGGGAACCTCTAGTTCTGGCACTTCATTCCGAAATGACAACTTGTTGGACACGAGAGAAAAACATGCAGCTGATTTTCAGGATGCTGACAACACAGAAGCAGGGAACCCAGCCACCAGGCAGACAAGGTCGAGGAATCCCACGGTTTTTCTTTTTGTTACCTTTTTCAAAAAACTCGGATCTCCGTTTTAAGTTTTTCAAAGATATGGATTCTGAGTCTACATGAGAAAAGGAAACAAGGACACAGTGAGTGTTGACCGTACGCACCTGGAAACAGTGTGTGGCTTTTAGAGACGCGTGAAATTACATATTTTTTACACCAAATTGTTACACAACACAGCAAATGGCACTAATATTATGCGCCACAATCCCAGCGAGTGCAACGGCTGTCTTGACTCAACACAGCAACAGCAATCCCCGGCTGCTGCGCCTCTGTGTGCCTGGCACAGAAATAGGTGTCTCGATCAATTCTGTAACCTTTCTGCTTGTGTGCGCTTGCTCTTTACCTTGGTTCCTCATGGTTGGCGGCTCCTTGCGCCCGCCTCCGTTAACCCCGTTTGCGGCCACGTCCTGTGGGGAGGCACGGCACACTGAACACTCGCTCGAGAAGCGCTGGGCCGAGCGCCCGAGACAAAGGGCGATATTTAATCAAGACTCCAGTCCGCCGGAGTGATTCCGGGTCACTTACAATGAGCTGGTGGGCGGGCGTGGGCAGCGCTTCTTTGGTGCTGCGGGAGGTGAAATCCAGGCTGGAGCTGACGGAGTTGGCGTCGGGAGAACCTAGAAGTATCGGATGATCCGTACTGGTCAGATTGATGGTCTTATGGCTTTTAAATGGCAGGGAAGGCTGGTCTCTGTCCCAGTCTGCGTGCAGACAATGCAATGGCAAAGACAGGGCGCGTTTTGCACATAAACCCCAGTTGTTTTCTGTGTCTTGTGTAACTTGTTCTCTATTTGCTGAAAAAAAGAGCCCAACATCTGAAAAAGATGTCTTTTTCCTTTTTAAATAAAGACCACTACAAAGCGGGAGTAGGGGGGTTGGGAGGGGACAAGGTTGCTGTTTTAGTGTTGTTACAGAGAGCAGCAGGGAGTGACAGAGAAACCACCTTCCCCAGCCATGCAGCCTATTAAAGCTTTCATAAAAAACCTACACAGTGTTGCTAACAGGCTCACCACCACCACCAGCAGCGGCGCAGCACTAAACTGTCTCATCAAATGCTGTGTGTTAGTTCAAGTGGGCGACTCTGGGTGGGTTTATTATTTTTCTATGCAAGGTGACACTGACATAGCTGGAATGAGCGAGCCTGTTACATTAACACTGTAAAGCGAAACAAACAAATAAACAAAAAACAACAGCACACTCGAGGGACCAGGAGCCTCTGCAGGAGCTACTCTGTTTGAGTTCTCTGCAGGGAAAACAACACTGCGAAAGATAAACAACCAGAATAAATGAGAGGCAGCGGAGAGAATGAGGAAACGGGGACGAAACACACAGGAGAGTTGAAAAAAACAAAACATAACCAAAAAAAACCCCCAAAAAAACTCAGGCTGAGGTCAGAAGAGGAAGAGCCTCCTTCACCAGGAGGAAAAGGAAAAAAAAAAAAAAAAGTTTCAGGTCCTCAGTCAGCTGTCATGGGATCATCCGTTGGATGATTTCACAACAGTTTACACACCAGTTGAAAGTGTCAAACGTGTTTAGTAACCCGAGCAGTGACAGCAACACTGTCAGTCCGAGGAATGTTAAACCACCTCGACGTTAAACACCAGAGCAGGCTCCCGATGACGACTCACTGTTCTGGCCGTGTTGGCGTACATCCATGACCAGGCTGCCCTCCTGCAGAGCCTCCTCCATGCCGGACTTCCAGTCTAAGTAGCTCATCTCTGCCACCTGGTGCCTGTTCACCGTCAGCACCTCGTCCCCGACTCGAAGCTGGCACATCTCAGCCTGGCTGCCTGTGGCACGCGCAGATTTAAAAAGAATAAGATGAATAAACATACATTTAAAAAGTGCGGCTTTGCTGCGGTGAGCTTTCTCATTCATGTGATAATTCAATTTAATGTTCTGCGCAAACAGCTAAACGAGTCACAAGTTTGTTGTGCATGAAAAACAGCAACATTTTATCTTCTTTTGAAAGCAATTTGAATTCATGACTTCTCGACTTGCAGAAAGTCCTGGTTTATGCACAGTTTGGCAATATTCCTATTCTCACAGAGTTTGAGCTCATCCAAGATTGAACGCTTATGAAATCCTCGCAGAAGATCATAAACTGTGACTGTCATCACGTTTGCTTGTCTCGTGCATCTATTATTAACTCTGACCACTGTCTGTGCTTTGCCTTTTTTGCAACACTTTGCTTGGATGCATGTGCAGAGACACAGATGTGGTAGATGTTTGTATCACATCTCAAACTACAAAAAATGTGATCTAGCGGTGATGAAAACCTCAGTGGAAGGAGAGTGTGAGGCCCAACAGATCTGACCCACATAGAGTTGCCCTACATAGTTTCTGAATCGCTGCAGACAAACCTTGATCTGGGGCTTGATCATGAAATAAAAATGGAGCTGGAGTGCTTGGGATCAATACTAACTCAGTTGTGTCTGAACGTGAGGTTCAGTGAGGAGGAGAAGTCATTGACTCATCCAGTGATCTCAAACCCACACGTTCTCTGTCAGTTACCTTTTTGGACAGAGGTCACGCGAGCGCCCGTGGAGTCCCAGGCCGCCTCGAAGCCAAAGTCCTTGCTGCTGTTGGGCTTCTGGTTCAGGCTGATGCGCATCTCGCAGTGGTTCTCCTGCGAACCAAACAGAAGCAACTCAACATGTGCAGTAGAGACGCAAAGACAGAGAGAGAGAAGTTTGACAAAGGGAAAGAAATTATTTATGGATTTGTTGCTTCTCTTCATTTATTTGCAGCACTGCCTTTGAACAACAATGTTCAAAATCCATTTTTGTTCTCTCGTTTTTTTGAGGTTTTGTTTAGTTAGTTTTGTGTCATGTCCGTGTCAAGTGTTTCATGTTTTTCGTTTGTGTGCTTCCTGATTTATTTCATTGTCAAGTTTAGTGTTCAATGTGCCATGTTTTGAGTTCATGCCAAGTGGTTCATGTCCTTTCACCTTCACTTGCTCTTTCATTTTTTTGTAGTCTTAGTCTTCTCTTGTTTTCCTTCCTGTCTTGCTTTTTTCTTTTTGTGCTTTGAATTTTTTTGATTGTTTGAGTTTACAGACATTTCAGTGTCCTTTCCAAGCCTGGTCAAGATTCAAGATTTAAATGTGAAAATAAGCGTCTCTTTATTGCACCACGGTCAAGATTTCTGCATTTAAAGTCCCAACATTTACTTAGACATGACCATGACAAAAAGTTTAATATCTGTAATGTTTCTCTAGCCTGTTGGTGAACTAATCAGAGATATGAAAATCCCATCCTTTACTTCTTTTGTTTGCCTCAATTTTTGAGAACCGCCCCTTTGTGATGTCACAAAGGGGATATATGAGTGGGAGAGGTCTTAACACTGCCCTTCATTTTATTTCTTTTCCAAACATATGGAAGGTCCAACAGAAGTTTGGACAGGACGCTAAAACTGAGCTAACCAACTGCTAAATAAATAAATTATACTAAAACATTAAAAGTGACTAATTATTTGAACCCCCTGTGCATGTTAGCTGATTTCACTACCTGACTGGAGGTACTTTTGACCGAGGAGACGGTCTGAGTGGTGGTGTTGTTCCTCGCTGAGGTGTCGGCCTTCTTCTCCGCCTTCTCTTCCTCGTCGCTGCTGCTCTGGCTGGAGCTCGACTGGGACTCGTCCTCGGAGGTCACGAACTGCTTGTAGCGGCTGGGCACCGTCGACCTCTTGGAGATGTCGGCTTTGCCGTTGATGCCCCTGCTGGTATCGTCCAACTGCCCGGGAGCAGCGAAGAGGTGAGTGTTCTGTCTTCAGTGTGAGAATCTCACAGTAAATTGTGAAAAACGGGGCTGAGAAACTAAGCTGGGGAACAGGAGTTCAGTCCTGGAAGTCTTGATGAGATTAAACATAATTCTGTTTGCAGAGTCTACTGTATCAGTAACAAGTGTGAGGGTGGATTAAAAATAGCAGCTCCACTAGTCAAGCCTGCACGATAAAAGCAGCGTAGTGCCTTGTAGAAGACAATAATGTAAAAACTGGCCAATAACCTAATAAAAGTCCTGAGCCGATAACTTATTACGTTATTGGCTAGTTGTTACGTTCTTGGTCTGCTTACGTTATTGGCTAATAACTGAGCCAAGAACGTAATAATATGCTAACATCACTTGATTTAAGTTTTATTTATTGCATATAACTGTAATAAATTGCTCTCTCTCTCTGTCTGTCTGTATGACATGTAACTCGTGCTTGAATACATTTTGTTTTCGCTGTTAAGGATTTTTGATGAGATTTTTTTTGATTGCCAATAGTTATTTCAAGTCATCGGTTTAGGACTTTTATTACATTATTGGCCAATTGCATTTTAAATAGGGCAAATTTATAACGTAATTGGCCAGTTATTACGTTATTGGCTTCAACATGCCTTCATACATGTAAGTATCGATATGAGCGGAATCTGAACTAACAATGACTCCAACTCAAACACAAGCCGTGGTCCAAACGACTATAGTTCGAATTTACAGCCGTGTCGTACTCACAGTGGAGGCTCGGGGGAGCGAGGAGACACGGGACGACTGGGTCGTGACCCCGAAGGGCCTCGGGGTCACGACCGAGGATAGGCGTGAACCCTCGGCTTTCTGGAAGCTCCTGGGGAGGGAGGCGGAAACCAGAGAGGTGGCGGGAGGCTTGGCTTCCATCGAGCTGGGCTGCGGCTGGACCTCCTCCACTGCCTGTTTATGCGACAGGGGGTACCTCGCTTCCACCGGCTTCCGCGCAGGGCTGGAGGAGGAAGAGGAGGTGGTGGAGGAGGAGGTGATGACGGTGGTGCTCTCCTCTGTTCTGACTCTGGCCGTGCGCTCCGAGAGGGGAGAGCGGGATCTGAGGGCGGGGCTGCGGCCGGCGGTGGACGTGGGACCGTCGGCAGCAGGTATGGTCGTCTTCTTGGTTTCGGAGGAAGTGTAAGGAGTGTCAATGGTGTAGCTCCGCTCAGGCAGGGCGCGGGTGCGCGGGGAGACGACAGGTGCCTCGAACGCGTCGTCCTCGGTGTCCAGGTAAGACAGGGACGAGAGCCGACCTTTACTTTCCCTGCGGGTGTCGGGGACAAGGGCAGGGACGGCGTGAGCGTGGGAAGAAGAGGTAGAGAGTGGACGGCGACGTGGAAAATTAAAGGGGAGCGGCTTAAAGGGGGAAAAAAAGATGAAAGACGTGAGTGACAGGAGGGGAAGCAGGGAGAGGAGGGGGCAGCCTGCGAGCGGATGATCTGGTTACACTCGTACAGTGACTGAAGGCGTAATTACAGGGAGCCTCCTCCTCCCGCACAGATAATCCCTCGCATTTAATGCCGCAAAAAAAAGAGAAAGAAAAAGGGGAATAAACAAGTTGTCTCTTATTACCTCAGAAAAGACTCCCCCTCCGATGGGTTAAAGAGGCGAAACGGAGGAAGAAAGTTAATGAGCAAAGCAAAGTTAGCAAGTCAGTGTAGAAACAGAGAGAAGAGAGAAACTTTTTTGCGTTCTTCCCCGTCGCTCACCTCTTCTCCTGCATCTCCTTGAAGGTCCTGGACCTCCTGCTGTCGCTGTACGTGATTTGCTCGATCTTCTCCCTCTCCTCCTTCTTCTTCACTATGTCCGAGTTGACGCTGCGGCGCCGGCTCTTCCACTTGCTCAGGTCCTGCAGCGGGAGCGAGAGCAAGCCCAGAGAGCCACATGCATCATTTTCTCCCTGACGCTTTAGTTCACGTCCGCAATAGAACGACACTGGCTGCTGCTGTGCAGGACAAACTCAGGTGTGCAGGGGAGGAGGAGGAGGAGGAGGAGGAGGAGGAGGTGGAGAGTGAAAGGGGAGGAGGGAGGAGGGCTTCATGTGAGGGTGTTCTATTTGTGAGCTCCAGGCTCCTCCTGGCTCACCTCCCCAGTGTACCGGAGACTGTGTGACCTAAATGCTGCTTTGTGCAGTACTGGAACTCCATTATTCTACCGTGCGGCAACGAAGCGCAGCTAGGTAACCTTTATTTTTTTTTTTGGGGTCGCCATTAATTTTTCCCAGCAGTTAAACAGCAAGTTGATGGATCCCAGGCGTCGCAAAGTGGAACGCAGCTGCTCTCTGAACACTTTATTATTTTTTTCCAGAAATAACTTGCGGCTCCACGTCAAAATGGTGATGCGCCGGGCCAGGATTATTTTTACCCCTCCACAGCACCAGCTGTCCAGATTACATCATGAAACCATTTAACAACAACCGTAGCGATGATATTGACAATATGTGATGTTGAAACGAGGCCGGTCCGTAGCCAGAGGGCGGCGCTGCGCCAACCGCTGCTCACCTCTGTGTCTGTCTTTTGATGGAAATAGCTCATCTTTTCACCCCCCGGCTACAGACGCCACCACAACACCTGCTCTCCAGCTCACATCCCCTGCTCAGCTCTTTGTTTTGACCCAAAAAGCGACCGTGTCATGGATATTTTCAGATTCTAGAGGAGCAACTCTGTTGATTTCCGAAAAAAAGGGGCAGTTTTAGCCCTCTGTTTACAGCCTTCGTTTCGTTTGTTTTGCAGTGTTGGTGAGAAATAAAAAACAAGGTGCTGGGGATGTTGTAACTAATCTGATAGAGCTCTCAGTGCCCTTTGTGATGTCACAAAAGGATGATTGGCTGAGCTGTGTTTTAGTACTGAGTTTCTGAAAAGTGGACCAAGCAAAATAAATAAATGAAAGATGAATACAGATAGATACATTACCAGTCTAAAGTTTGGACAAACCCTATGAATGTAATGTCTTTTCTTTCATTCTTATGACGACTGACATTGCAGTTTACAACTTTTATGACAAACAATGAAGGTGTAAAATAACTCAAACACATTTTAATTCTTCAAAATAGCCACCTTTCATCAAAACCATAAAGTTATTTGTGTGTTTTTCTTTGCTGCATAATTACATACATCTTGCTCATACATTTTATGTCTTCAGTATCTATCTGCAGTGTAAAAAGTTGTATTTTGCATGAGAAGGTGAGTCCAAACTTTTGACTGGTAGTGTACATTGTATACATATTTTAAAAAATGTTGACAAAGCGAATGTTACACAATATGGGACCTATAAAACAAACAAACAAAAAAAAGCAGGTGGGTGTTTATCATCGACTAACACTTACGTCTTGCCATTTATCATCGACCTCCTTCATGCTGTCGCGGTGCCTCTGCAACTCTTCGTAAGTCTGCTGCCGCCGAGCCTTGATGTCCACCTGGATGTCGCTGGTTGATTTGCTTCTGTGAAGGGAAAAAAAAAGTGTCAATGTAAGATAAAAAATTGGACCATCGGGAAGTGGAGACGGGATGCGTTTGGCTGGCATTTACCGCACAAAAAAGGTTACAGAAAAGGTTACAAAGAGGGGATTCCAACAATAAATCCGCATGCATCCTGGAACAAAACAACCGAAACGAAACATCATCGTAAAGTAGCAGCATGTTGCCAGAGACGCTCAGAACCTTTAACCTGAAAGTGACTGTTAGTTTGAAAATGACGGCGCGTTAAAACAGTGCGGCGAAGCCTGCTCGGGGTTAGTAAAACAATCACAACACAGCTTTACATCATGCAAAGGCTCATTACCTATTGAAAGCAAATGGACTTAAAAAAAACAGAAAACAAAAAAAAAAGCCGCACTGTTTGATTCAAACCTACCTGTAAAATATTCTACACGTCTCACGGCGGCATCGCGCAACCCAGCTCGGTGCTCAGTCATGACCCTCACTGCCACCGGCTGGGTGCATGAGCCAGCACTTTACCTATTGAACTTGTCTATTCCACTTTGTTGCCATGTCAATAGAGCTTTGTCCCGCAGCAACCCCCACCCCTCCCCCCACCGCGGCCAACCTGGCCCCGTGCCATACAACACTCTATACTCTGCGTGTCATTTCAGCGGTGACAGGGTGAGAACAGGGCAGCGCAGAAGCAGGGGGTGGGGAGTGGGGTGGGGTGGGGAGGTGCGACTGAAAGAGGGGGCGTGGCTGGTTGAATGCAAACGTGCCACATTCCTGGCGGCCCGTATCAACTCACCCGTCGATACTCTCCGGCGCTTGCCGCTGTCTGGGAAACCAGAGAAAACAACAACAGTCACAATTTGCTGTGGATTTTTCCGGCCGTTTCAGTTTTCCGTGATTTGCAAAACCTCACTTTAACCTCTCTACTGTGTTCGATCGCGACAAGTGTGTGGTTCTGTGTGTTCTGTGATGTCACAAGGGGCTAGGCGGGTACCTCACTGGTACTAATAAAAACACCCACAGCCAGGTGTTGGTGCCTCCCTCTGAAACCGCCTCACCGCCACCTTTGTTTTTCCTGTTCCGAACATGCAGAGGCTCTAACGAGTCACCGCTTCTAGTTGGAGGGACTAAAACAGTTTTCTTGCATAGGGTTGTAAACAGAGGGTTAAATCTGATGTTTGCCAAAGCCATAGAGTTATTTATTTTTTTTTTTTTGCAAAGATTTATGACGCAGGGCTGTGCAGCTGCACTCCTGGGCTAAAAATAAAGTTGGAAATTTGATGACGGCCCAGACTGTCTTCAGTTGTACCTTTGAACATGAACCTAACAGTGTTCACAGACTCTGTGTGTGTGTGTGTGTGTGTGTGTGTGGAGCTCACGACACGGCCTCACCTTCCCCTTCTCTTCCCCTGACATTTGGCCGTGGAGGTGTGCAGACACTCTCCAAACAATGCCGCCTTTCTTGAGACTCTGACGCAACTGGAAACTGTGTTCCTGCGCACAGACGCGAACTCAACCCATACGGTCTCCACCGGAGTCCAATGGCTGTGTGCTTTGTGCCAACCGGTGCTAAATCTGTGTTCCTGCGTCCGGGTCACTGTGGGGCCCGTCGTTCTGACACAACGGTGGGGAATTTCGACAGGCGTTGGCGTCGTCCTTGGCGAGGACGGATGATTTTCGGCGAGGTCCGAGATGTGTGTTTGACTATTGCTCAAGCTCAAGTGTTTGAGTTTTACACATTGGCGTGATGCCTCCTCTGTGACAAGAAAAAATTCATCATTCCTCCTTGCGCGCATGTTATGTAAAGGTCAACCAGCGGCTTATGGAAAGCATTCCATTAACAAGATAATAGCGTCTTTTTAAAAGGGTTTTTATTCAGCTTAGAAAGTTGAAGTGTCATTCACAGACAGGTGATGTGCCAAACATTTCGGAGGATATGTTTGTAGAGTGGTGGAGCTTTCGTCCAGAGAGGCACACAGTACAGCAGCAGCAGGTTCAATGTACAGTCTTGCCATTCACTCAGCATTCATGTCAAGTCATCTCGCCACCATGCAGAAAACTGTAAGTCAGAGCCTTGTAAGCCTTTGATTACAGGTTGTTTTTTTATGTAACAGGGAAAATATTCTTTAATTTCAAAGCAACAGCCAGCCAACAAGAAGACGCTCCGGCTCCTTCAGCGGAACTCGCGAGCTTTCTTGCGTAACAGCGACCCTTCAGACCAACCAATATTTAGCTGCAGCACCAAGCAGACCATGAAACACCTCCAGATCAAAAAAATAATTGACTTTTTGCACAGTCCCACGGCCCCCCCACATCCCTGCCCACAAAATCATTAGACAACACAGCATTGGGGAGAAAAATAAAAGGTCAGAGAGTTGAGCGGAAACGAGCTGCTTTCACAACTTGAGCGCCGCCAGTCTCTCCACCAGCAGCTTCTTTTTGTATCTCAGCTGGCTGGCCTCCCGGATGGCCTGCCACCTCTGCAGGTCGCCTTTGCTGCAGGACGAAGGCACCGAGGGCGCGGCGCGGTTGGCCGACGCCGGCGCCCCCGCGAGCTTCCGCACTAGCATGTCGTCCTTTTTGGAGCGCTCCTCCAGCTCGATGACGCCGTCGTTGGGATCGGCTCCTGCCTCTGCGGCAGCCAGAGGGCTCGGGGGGCACAGCAGCCGGGCCTGGAGCTCCGGCGGCAGCTCCCAGGGCTCCGGGATGGGCATGGGGGCGTAGTTGTCGGGCGCCCCCGAGAGAGGCCGCTGCTGCCGCGCCTGCTGGATTTTTTCCTTGCGGTAAACCACGTCGTCCTTCTCAATGTCGGGGTAGTCGTCGTCCTCGGCGACGCGCTGCGTGACAATGTTGAGCTGCGGCTCGGACGTGTAGATTCGGCGCCTGGCGAGCGGCGGGTTCTTGACGGCGGCCAGGTCCGCGTTGGACTGAAAGGCCTGCGTGCGCCTGGCGAACATGTCGTCATTCTCCAAGTCGGGCAAAATGCTCTCGTAGTCGAAAACGTCAGGAGGCTCGCGGGGGTCTCGGCGCCCGTACAGGGGCCACTTCTCGCATTTGACCAGTTTGGGACCGGACGTGGGGTCCACTGGGGCAAAGACCAGTGGGGGGGTCTCTAAGATAGGGGGCTGAATCTTGGGGAGCAGTGGGAGGGGGGAGTGTGCTTGGGTGTGAGGACTGCAGGGTAGGGCAAAAGGAGAGAGAAGGACAGAGAGGTGATGAGTTCATGCACGTGAACTGGGATCAATCAGCAAGAAAAAGGAGGAGAATCGTCAAGCGTCCGGAGCTCTTAAGGTAGCAATGGTCTCATATGTGTTAAATCTGTATTTACATGGCACTACTGTAAATTTAAATTTAGCACAATGCTGTTAAACAGACAGTTGTGTAAAACCGGAGGGCTTCAGGAAGAATTTAAGGAAAAACCTCCAGCAGCCTCGTAGTTTTCGCCTTTTGCGTTTTTGGGTTAGTACAATGAGAAAGCAGCTCGTCAGAAGTGCAGAGGCCCCGCCCCCCCGAGCAGAACTGAAAATCGTGTCTCGAGCACAGAACGATCCGGGGTGAAGTTAAAACACCCCTTCATTGTGACAATCGTGCAGCTGTATCGACCTTTTCCCCACGTAAAGGGTGGCGTGAGCCGCGGCCTCGCGTGCGCGAGACGGAGAAGGAGAAGGAGAAGGAGAGGGGCCCGACGAGAGCCAGGGACTGACGTCGCAGTCCGAGTCGTCTGACGAGGAGCCCGGCCTCCTGTATCTACAGCCCAGGACAGCAGCGTGGATTGGGGGAGGAAGAGGGAAAAGGAAAAAAGGGAAGAACAGAAGCACAGAGAGGGTGTGAGGGAGGGAAAGATGGGAAAGAAAGTGAGCAGGAAGGATTTAGACATCTAGAGCCCTTTAAATGTCACACACTGGGCCTTTAACAGTGAGCATGCAGGAAAAGTATTGAGGGAAAGTGAAGATCCAGTGGATTAGTGGTTGCTAAGAGGTCGCTAACAGTGGCTATTAGATGCTAGCAGCTCCGCCTGTGCAGGACACACCTGAATCCTTGCATCTTCTTGTACCAGGGTCTCCTCTGAGAGCCCAGTTTGATCTTCTGGAAGTGAAAGTCCTCCTCAGGGGTCCAGACCTTGGGCAAGAACTTGTTGTGGGACTCGCTGGCGGCGGCCGGCTGGGATCTAGCACCCATCTTGCGGGCATAGAGGTCGTCGTGGACGGGGTCTGCGTAGCCCTCGTCGTCCTCCTCGTCCTCCTCGGAATCATCGTACAGTTCCTTAAACAGGCTGTCGCGAGACACGCGCTGCCCGTGGTCCACCGTCACCGAGCCGCGCTTGGCGGCCTCGGCCAGCCCGCTGTTGATGCTGCTGCTGCTGCTGCTGCTGCTCAGGAGACACACGTCAAAAGTGTTCTCGTTTCGGTTTCGGTTTTTGTTTTTCCTTGCAGAACAGCACGGCAGCCACTCCAAAAAAAAAACAAATGGGGGAGCAAACTCCACAAGCACGACAAACCTCGGGAGTGGGATGCAGGGGATTAGCAAACCAACGCAAGCTCCAAAAACCAAAAAAAAAGGGAGTCGAGAGGTGATTCGGTGTGTCAAGCCAAATCAAAACCCACCCGGCCGCCGCGGCTTAAGGGGAAAATCTCAAAACAACTCCAAAAAACCAACACAACTCGAAGACTTGTTAGAAAACAGCACCCAAAGCCAAAAGCTGTCGCTCACGGTGACAGTAAACCAGGCAAACTGAAGGGCAAGAGAAGCATTCAGGTTTGCTCTCATCCAGACAGGCACCGGGCGAGAAAAAAACAACAAAACAAAAGTCACACCGGTCGCTTCGTTGGTTCTCTGACCTGAGGACGGTCACGCTCTGCGGGGAGGGAACACTGGCAACCATATTGACCTTAGACCAGGAGCCACACCTAGCCCTGGACAGGCCGCCCAGCACCAGCGGGCTGTGGGGCACGGCAAAGTTAGTGGGGGTGGTCGGGGTGGGGCTGTGGAAGCGTCTGCTGGCCAGGTCGTCCAGGACCAGGTCGGGGTCCGGCCGGTCGGCGTCCGAGTCGCTGCCGCTCTCAGAGTCATAGTCCCACAGCTGACGGGCCTCAGGCAGGGGACTCTGGGAAAGCTGAATGTCGCCGTCGCGCTCGGGCGACGGCGCGGCTTCACTGTGGACGCCGCGGCAAAGCAAGAATGATAATAGTGATGATTTAAAAGAAACCAGGACAGCCAACCATGAACCGTCATTGGCGGGCAGTGATGGAAGTGGAACACTTAGAACCTTCTCGTTTTGTCGGCGGACGCGTGTGTGTGTGTGTGTGTGTAAGTTCGGACGGCATTCATCAGCAGCAATGGAATCGGAAGACTACCTGGTCAGCATGCCCTCATCCTCCTGCTGCGAGGGGTTGGCCCAGCTGCGCCGGCTGTCCTCGTTGCGCTCGGCCCGCTTCTTCCGCAGCGGCGCCGGCACGTAGGCCGACTGCTGCTTGTCTTTGGTGGGCAGGAACTGGTTGAACGGCGCGGTGCCCTTGGGCGTGATGGAGACCGAGCGGCGGTAGGTGGCGCCATCGCCGTGGTTGGCCATCCTGGAGGCGGAGTCCGCGTCGGTGTCACTGCAACAACCTGGCGGGTAGACAGTGAGAGAAGGGACAAGGGAAGCAGGTTGAGGTGAGCGTCATGTGTGTTTTGGAGAGGAGAGGCGAGGAGAGGAGAGGAGGCCTCCTGGTTTACAAGCTGGTGATGAAGGCCTCCTTGGAATGTCTCACTGCGCTCTCTCATAAACGACCCTGAGCTTCCCTCTCTGTCAGAACCCCGCTCTGATATCCTGACACCACGGCCGAAAACCAAAAAAAAAAACCATCCCAACGGTTGATCTACGTTCCATTTCAGAGCTCACCACTAGATGGCAACAGGCATTTGTTCTCGCTGGTAGCAGCACCTTGGCTCTGAAGCAAAATCTTCCCCCCTGTTCTCAAATATTTGAGGTTTCTGGACCGAAGAGGTTTTGAGAATATTCATGCAAAATATGCAGCGCTGGGGAACGTCCCAAAAAAAAAAAAAAAAGAATCATACAAGTCAAACACAACACTCTGGGGCTTCTCAAATCCACTCAAGTCTGCACTGGAGATGCAAAAACTGAATAAAAGGCTGTCGGGCTTTGTTTAAATTTATGTGGGTTTTTCATAATTTACTAAGTGTAGCTTTTTCTACACAGTTTGGCTTTTCAATAACATACAAACATAGTTTCAGCTCAATAAAAAATTAGCTTTTGGACAACTTCTTCTTTCATGGCTCTCTCAGGAAACCACTTTTTTTGCTTAAAGCTTTACTTGTATCTCAACATACATATATTTGACTTTTTATCTTTAAGCAAGAGCAGTTAAAAGGCAAAAAGACGCAAAATGGTGCTAGCTTTTGCTGTATGAGCAGCATCTGGATGGTAGCAAGGATTAGAGGCATCGTGTTTAATAAACTTATATTAGTGAAAAAATAATTGGAAGTGGCTCAACTTCACTGTCAGTCCACACACAAGCCAGATCTGCTTATCTTAAGGCTTCTAATTGGCCACAGTGCCACCTCTTGGTTGGGAGTGCACTTGTCTTGCCTGAATATTTGGTTGTGAGTGGATTTTAAAAAATAATGTCAGGGTGCACAAGACTTTTTTTGGAGTTGAAAACATGATTTCTAATCGAAAACGTCACCATGAAAGTGTGGACAAGGCCTCAGAGGCTCTGTCAGGCGAATCAGCTGTGAGGAACATCTTCCTACCGTCGCCGCTGCCTTTGAGAGTGACGTCAGACGAAGTGCTCAGCGGCTGAGAGCCCAAAGAGTCCAAGCTGTCCAGGGAGTCGTCCCTCTTGTGTCCGCACCCTCCCTCCTCTGTCTGATGGTTGGGCTCCTCTCGCTCGGAGTACCAGCTGTCGCCGAAACCGCTGTCCCTGCCGGCTTTCGGACTGGACGTTTCGTGCAGGGCCTGCGTTTGGGAAAAAACAAAACCAAAAACAAAATGGGCAAACAATGTCAATTATAACATTTATCTCCAGATCTCCCAGGTAGAGCGTGAGGCCCTGTAGTCAGTTACTGTAAACATACACTATTATGTCTTTGAGGGACGAGGCGGGCGGCTATTTAAAGGGGTACTTCACCAAAAAACTGAAATTTACTCCGTTTACTGCTCACCGCTGAGCCGACGGTGACAGCTCCTAATCCGTACAACCATCATGGAATGTCGCGGCAAGAATTCCACCCAAACTGTTTGTGTGGTGCAGCTCGGGCAAGTTCACATGGAAGCAGCCATGCTTGGGAGCGCTCCTGCCTGGGTTTTGACTAAACACATTTGTGAACTTTTAATTTTTGAAACAAATTGGACCACCGAGTTCTCGACCACAAAAGCAGTATGGAGCAGTATGTTTCCCTTTTGCTTGTTGAGTTCAGGGTCGAGGTCCCTGTTGGCAGCCACTTGTTAGAATTCCCTCTGTGGAACTCCAGAATGGTTACGTGGATTGGGAAATTTCACCTCTATCGGCACGATGGTTCTGAGAAAATGTGTGAGATTTCAACTACATCTTTAACCTGGAGATGCCACATTGTCCTCAGCTAGGGTTGATTTTCAGTGTCAGAGCAAACAGCGCCATGTCGCGTGTGCCCTTTAAAGACACACGCATTGACACAGCCGAACGCTCCGTAGCCACTTTGTCCCCGGTGGCTGCAGACAAGCGAAAACTTGCCACTTTTACTAAGAAAACTATTTCCAGATCTGTAATCCGCAGAATCCAACCAGACAATATGGACGACCCACCCTGAAATACAGCTGCTGATCATGGATTACCGCTGCTGATTGTAAAACTGCCAACTGCTATTATGTAAGTCTGTCAAATTATAGCGATAATAAACACAGTTGCAAATCCATAAGTGAGTAAAGTGCCAAATTCAACACCGCAGAGGTGTGAAGAGGGCTAAAGGAAGCAGCCATTTCCATGTGTAAGTAACATGCAGTGGTCCAAAGACACATCGACTTGTGTCGAAAGATTAGGCCATTTATGACTTAACATAGTTTAAGTTTTAGTGCCCAGAAATCTGACTCCCTTTGGACTTTCTTCCACACATAGTCGACATTCCAGGGAGGATATTGACTTGTGCTTGGGCAGCGGCTCTATAGGGGGATTTCATTCATGCCATTTCTGGGTTGCTGTTTTTTTTTTCCTGCAAGAATATTCTGCTGTTGTTGCCTGCAGATAAGGTTATTCCAGTTGCACAATAGGATAAGGGAGCAAATAGATGGCTTTACCTTGTACAGTGCTGTGCCCAGTAATCCCTCAAAGGCCTTAAAATTCAGGTAAGGTCCATCATACAAGCGTTCACACTGAGCTTGTCTACCCAGCCAGTAGATAGTGATCAACACCTGAAGAGACAGAGGGGGAAAAAAAAGAATGTAAAACATGCAAGCATTTTTTTTTTTTAAATCAAGGTTATTACTTTCAAAATTAACTGACAGATTAAATCTAAAGCTGTTCTCTAACTGGCTGTTTTGTTCAATGTGAAAAAGCGGTCGATTGTTGTGCTGCTCTCCTCTTGTTTCCTGCCTCATCCAGAAAACTCTGATGCTGCTCCCCTCTCTCTCTCTCTCTCTCTCTCTCTCTCTCTCTCTTTCCCTGTGTGTGTATTATTAGGCCGGACAGGTAAATGTGCTGCACTCTGAGCAAACAACCATCTCTAATACAACAATGCCGCTTATAATCATCATATCAATCCACATGACATACGAGCTCCAGGGTTTAATGTCAACAAACTTCCCAACTTTCAAACTTGCCAAGAAACTTTCCACACGTTCGGGTGCAGAAAAAACACAATGCAGGCAAAGTGTTTCACAGTTTACATGTGTTTGCATGTGCAGCTGAAAAATTAAATATGTGTAAGAGAACGCTGACTGTAACTCAGAGAGGAACCGTTTACATCTTCAATTTTCGTGACTTTGTAATAAAACATACATAATATAAATAATAACAGGATGGATTTGTGTGGAATGTTTGCTTTGTTAATATTTGGAGTCCTTGTTATTTATTTAGCATGTCACTTAGCCTGATAATAGAATAATTAGTACATGAATAGCTGTGCTGCAAAGAGTACGGCTCAAGAAACTTGCAAAAGACTGTCAAATCCAGCTGCTACTAGCGGAACATATTCATCTGTAAATGCCGATATGTTGCATTAAGTGTTATTTGAACAACGCGAGAAAGTTGCAACAAATGTAAAAGTGCAGGAGTATGTGACTGATCTGGAACTGTGCTCAGTATTAGCAGAGTTCAAGTGTTATGCAAGCAGCTGCTTATTTTGCCTCAAGCTGCCAGTCTCAAAATAGGGAAAAGGAGCGCGTTGCAGAACACACCCCAAGAATTTTTCACGTCCGTTCTGACTCCGGCCCCGGCCAAAAGTGACTCAAGTGAAACAACCAGAGGCTCAAAGATCATTCTAACACTTGCCCAAATAGACACCGGCAAAGTGACAACAGACACATTCACGCACAAAAAACATAAACAATGTATTTTTTTTTCCACTCACATTTTTCAGCCTCCTGTTGGTCTCTTGATGCCTGTGCGGGGGGGAAAAGGCAGAAAAACAGAGGTGTGAGTGTGTGTTTGTGTGTAAATGACAATGAAAGCACAGAGGGTCCGCTTGTCAGAGGGTCTCTGTGTTGGCCAGTGAAAGAGCTGGAAAGTGAGAGCACAATCCAGACTACGGCCAGGCCCCGGACTCCCTCACACACGGCAGCACAAAGGCTGAGGGGAAAACAAACCCGTTTCACAGAGAAGTTATTGCACGCAGTAAAGGCTTTGTTGGTGTGTGTTTTTCCACAAGGAGGTGGAAAAACATCTCAGGGTTTAGCGGCCGCCAAAAGAGGTTTTGTTTTTGATCCCGACGCCTGATAGTATTTTCACTTAACATCAGAATGACAAACAATGAACCACTGTTGGCTCGACAAAGAGGCAATCACGCCGCCGGGAGGGAACGGGGTCGGGGGGGCCGCCCAAGATTTCAGTTATATTTCTGCGGTTTTGACAGCTGACTTGGCCGTTCACTACATCACTTTCCCCCGGAACGCTTTGGCTGGTTTGAAACCAACACAAAGGCCACAGTGTCGACCCGCAGGCCAGGCAGGCATCGTTGCGCCTGTGTACATTGTGTACCTTTAAACCTGGGCTGGCTGCTGCGCCTATTTACAGCGGCCAATAAAAAGTGATTAACGGCCCTGGCGCATAACAGAGACAGGGAAAGGATACACAGTCCCTGTCGAGCGTGCATGGCATTCCTGCTATCATGTGGTAAGGCAATAGCCACACGCGCCACGCAACCCTGTTCCGAGCGTGCTGCGTAACCTGTGCACCTGCCCAGGATGCCACGTCCATGACGTTCTCACAGGCCAATACGTTTGGCTGTCTGCCGCAGTGAGAAGGGGCAAAGCCAGGAGATATGAAAACACTGGGTATTTTTGTTTCTTTCAGCGGTGCTAGAAGTGGTCAGCCCTACGTTCCCAAAGAACTATGTTCCTTGAGTCCTGTGTTCCCTTGATTGATATTGTAGGTCCAAGAAAGTACAACCAAGGGCCCTCGGTTCTCAAGTTCTAGTCTTATTGTTCCAAGGGATTCATATTGTGGATAAAAGGACCATGACAAAATGGTCTATGTTTGCGGGGGTCTGTGTTTTGAAGACCATATATTGCCATAGTTGATAACATACATGAGACCATGACAAGCGGCACTATGTTCCCAGGAGCCTGTGTTCCCAAGTTCTAGTTTCATTTTTATCACCCCAAGATTCTTAGTTCCCTGGATTAATCCTGACAAAGAGGTGTCTGTTTTTAGACACCCATGTTCCCAAGTTCTCCAGTCCTGTGTTCCTACGCCCTGCATTTCCTAGACTGATATTGTTTTGTCACACTATGTCCTTCCTCATCATAGATAATGGAACCATAAAATCAGGTCCTGAATTCCCAGGACTCTAGTTCCCAAGTTCCCACCTGCGTTCTCCGGGTTTGTGGTAGTGGGTCTATTTGTCTGTTATAAGGCCTGAGAACACAGCATGAGTAAACACAGGCACATAACTGATGCCAACTAAGATTAAAACTACTACTGCCTTTTTATTGCACTAAAATTGGTCATAGTATGGCTTTAAAAACATTGAAGATACATCTTCTGCTAGATAGATGAGTCGCAGCCTCACCTGACCTTGGATGTGTTGGATAACAAAGACGGAGGTAGTCCAACATTGTTTTTCTTTTCTTTTTTTCCCCTCACTTAGTTTATAATTCAATTTGGCTAATTGGGTACAGAAGCAAATAAGGAAATGAGGATAATGTTTGCTGCTAAACCGTTGCAGTTCCTCCTCCCTGCTCTCTCAGTGTGGGGTAAATATCCTTCAACTAAGTCGCTAACTGATCCTAACTGCTTCCATCTGTTGTCTGTGGTTTTACAATTGTTTTTGCCGCTGTGTCTGCATCCCAATATCAGTTGAGAGTGAGAGTGAAACTCTGCTGGTTTAACGCTGTGGGTTTAACAAGTAAAACATGGTTTAAGAGTAACTGTAACAACAGAGCACACTGAGACTCAGTGAAAAGGTGCAGTTATATAAAGATTATGTCCTCACGGAATGTTCGGCGTGGTTCAGCCATTCCATATTTGACCAAGCTTCATGTGCCTCAGTTCATGTTTTGATTGTATCATGCATTTACTTTTGCAAAGACAAAAATTTGAATGCAATTTCCTTGCTTGTAACAAGTATTTGACATACCCATAGCAGGCTGAGGGAAGTCTTCACATTTCACTTACAGTGTTTAACGGGATGGAAAACAGATCAACTTTCTCACCAGTGTGCGTCATCTTGCACCAGGCACTTCCCAACATTCCCATGCTCGGGGGTTAAAAAAAAAAAGAGTGGGTATTTGCCACTTCAGTAATTGAAATTGCAAATGAATTAGACAATAAAAAGAGCAGATGGAAATTTACTATCATTAATGGGTGGTCTGGAACACAGAAAGTACAGCAGAAGCAGGCAAACAAAAAACTACAAAGAGACATTTCCTCATAATGTTCGTTTATGAGGTTCATTGAAGGCAGAAAAGAGGGAAAAACAAACACAAGGACTATTTTCAGGGCTCTCGCACCTCAGGACTTAGTGTGTGTTAGAATCAGCTGATTACTCATATGACTGAATTGCAATCAACACTGTCTGCGCAGAGATAGCAGGCAGAGAACAGCCTTACTTAGTGGGAATCATTAATGGAAGTAACAGTTTTAACCGAGATTTGGTCCAAATTAAAGCACAGAAATTATGTAATAATAATAATATTAATAATAATAATTTGTAAACACAGGCATTTCTAAATGTATTCAATGATCCTATGTCCTACCTATTGTCAGACCTTAATTTATAATCCCAGCGCAACTTTACAAAACTAATTATGAAGTGAAAGCCTGGAAGCTGAATATTTGGACCTCTGTTTACATCTCACTTCTGCTGAATCCATCGTCAGACTAGAGACACAATAGTAGTTCCCAAGACAATAATTGTTAGGAAACACTGAAAAAGTACATTTTGCTTCTCATTCAAATATTTTGTGTCACAGTAAATTGATACCATGGGATATAAAGGAAGACAAGTCTTCATTTTTTTGTCACAAGTCAATGATGGCCTCTTGGTAAACTTCCATCCAGCACTTGGAAGAAGGTATGAAATAGCATTCTTATGACTCGTCACTGATGACTGACGCCTTAAGTCTCAACCCCTGCATGCAAGCAGAGACTTTCACAACAGCCCTCCCGCTGTGAGCTCAAAGAATCCTCCAGAAGCTGTGGACGTTCTTCCTCCACAACTCCCAGCTAAAGTGTTGAGATCTCAAAAGAACTAAGTGTTGGCTGACATAAACCACAGAGTGCACTCAGTCAATACAGACAGGAGACAAAGGCAAACAACCAAACAAACGCTGTGTAAATTTCAGACAACTAATCATCATCGTCACTCACCAATCTCTTGACTCAGGGTAAGAAAAGATCCAAACTAGGATGATGAGACAGATGTGACTAAATCATGGGCGCAGAATGTGTCTAATTCCAGGTTCAGCCGCCAACAAGAACAACACAACTCATGACAACAGAGCACAAAAGACAAACCAACCCTTGGCCAAGGGCTTAAATCAAAGGTGTGTCATCAGCAGCATACCTTTGCCATGTAGATCAGTTGTTCTGCAGCATTCAACAAGATGTGCAACACCCCTCACTGGCGTTCTTTCATTCTAATAAATATTTTAAAGGACACGCCCAGATGCTAGCGTGCACCTGTAGCCCTGGGAACCTTGGAGACAGAGAACAGGAATCATCTCTGGGTGAGACAGTGTCGCGGGGGAATCATTATGTCATACTAACCAGAGACACTGCAGCCTCTGTGAGTGGAAGAACAGGGTGAGGCTGGCATGTCTCTCCCCGCGTCGACCACAGGCGCACAAACGCAACCCTTGTTTTACTGCCAGGGCTGTGTTCATGATTTATAAAAACTTTTATTGACCATTATGACTCGGTTGGTCTCTGGCCACAGTTCTCTCAAATGTTACAGGAAGAGGTGCTGGCAGTACCAGGTTTTAAAACCATCATCCATAACCTGCAGGGCCAGCTCACTGAACCACACCTGAAATGCTAACACACAGGGCATGGCAATTATTTTGGAGATTAAGGAAGTCACTTCACATGGATGTTTAGACTGATAACACGAGCTGTGGACCACGTGAACCACAGTCCCAACAATCGAAGTCGAGGCCTGTCTATTTGGTTGTGGTTATTCCAGCTCACACTGTACCATCCAATCATCATGCTAAGAACCGGGTTCTCACACTGCATGTGTGAAATAAGGTCCAGCAAAACTGAAATTTATACCCTGCTCCAAAATGAGCCATGCGGTTCAAATATTAGGCTGATGAAAGGCTGAAACCGCGCAGTGTATGCCTTGTCTTACTGTTAAATAAACTCTGCTGTCACAATCTTTACAGTCCATATTTGTTCAGGATACAACACATTCCTTTGGTGGCTGTAACATTTGTTTTGATCCGCTGCCCAGAGATGCTATTGCATATTTCAAAACCCAATAAGCAGAGGGCACTGCCACTCCTTTTTATCTGCAGTTAACCAATGGTCAGAAACATTCCAGCACTGATTTGATAAGTGCGACGCACCTTCTAATCTTTTATACTTTTCCTTTTTTGGGTCTCGGAAAGGCAGTAAGTGTGGTCAATAATTTGCTAAATAAGGCAGCGCTGAGACTTTGGATCCTTCTCCGTGGGGGGTGTTTGTTGTGTCAGATATGGGAGGTCACAGTGCTGGACTCATCACTATTGTAAAAGCACTTCATTCATTTTAAACACCTGCATTCAGGATTCACTGGGGAACATGGATGAGGGGTATAACGAGTTTATGAGAAAGAAAAGTTCCTTGTTTTTTATGTAACACATTGGTGAACCAGTGGTTACTTAAGTTGCTTCTATTCCTTGATTTAAATCAATTCAAAACCACCTTTCTTAATGCTTCTTTTTTTTCTTTTAATTTTATAACAGAAGTCTAATATTGCTTTGAAGGAGTTATCTGTTAAAAAAAAACAACTAAAAATGTAGTTGTTGGGCATAAACGTTCTAATTGAGTGCTGTTGGTCTAGAAGAAGGCATGTTCCACCTTCTTCAGTCTCTCACTGAAGCGAATGTGATGCTGCATCTAGCATTGTGGGTACTGGGCGTCACAAGACGAGAAGAGCATTTGCTAATTCGAATGTCGAAGCGACCCGGAAATAGTTTCCTTGTGCACAACTTTATTGCACTTGAACAAGGACTGTTCGTGGACGCTCGTGAAAAGTCTCTGTCAATTTTCTTGTTGTAGGGTTAGCCTAGCCTCACTGTGGCAGTGAAAAACTGCAGTTGGGTTGACTTTTTTGCTGCTTATGTTTCAGATTTAAGTCACTGTTGAGCAGATTTTAGGAATTTCAGTGATAACTCCGGTTTTAATATTGTACATATTTAAGCTCTAAATACTGTAAGGCCATATTTTTATATGATATTTTCAATATCTTTATTGAGAATATCATATTTGCTCTTAGATATTACACTTCAACAAGTTGTGTGATATTGCATCATAAAGATAATCCCTTATTCACAGGAAATCCCACGTTTCGCCGTCTCTGAGTCATATTGTCATAAGTAATCAGCTGACAAACAGTGCAAACAGACGTCCTAGGCAAAAAGTCAGAGGACAACCTTGACTCCACATTGCCAGCCACAGTTTGAAGGACAATTATCAAGCTGGCCATACACGAAATGACTAATCAAGCAATGACAAAGTTTAATAGAATTTCAATAAATTGATTAGAGGTGTGATGGAAGGGTTGTCTGGTCCTGTGGCCATAAAACTCACTGAAGAAGACTTGTCCAACAACTTGAAACTTTTTTTCAACGCTAGAATCTGCAGCTGAGGGGAAGAAAATTCTCTACAATTCAAAGTGGCCAACTCTCTCGCATTTTTTTTTGTTTTCTTTACGACAGTATGTATTTTACAACGGTTTGTCTTGGAGTTCAGCAGTGTTAACGTTGAACGTGTTTGTGAGCAATAAATGTCCTTTTTATCAGAGAGTATGTTTCACAACGTGAGGTTACAGAGCACAATATGCTTTCCCGTAGGCAGTAATGCAAGTGCAAAACCAGGGGAGAGGAGTGCAAAGCTCAAAGGTCAGGAAAGACATCTGATAATTTTTTATTGCCGTCATAACAACATGGACCAGGAGGAATGGAACTAGACGTCTGTATGAGCCTCAGGCCTCGCCGGGAATAAAAACGGTGCGGATACCGAACGGACGATCTAGTACAAACGATGAGAAACTCTGATGATTAAGCGCTGAAAATATAAAGCATTTGTCTTACCTCACTCCATTTTTCCCCATTAACTAATTAAACAGCAACCAACAGCAGCTTTTGTTCAACATTTGTTCTAAGGTTTTAAACGAAGACACAGAGGAGAGGTGCCAACTGCAGCCCGGCCCCTTCGGTATTGAGCGGGCTGAAGAGAAACGGAGCGCCCACAGTTTCACATGCTGCTGCCGAGACAGAACGGGGAAGCTGAGCACAGCACCTGTCAGGCCGGGTTCAAGGGAGCGCAGCCTGGTCACACAACAGGGCAGATGACAGCTGATAGAGGCAACTCTCTCCCCTCGCTCACATCTCCTGTGGCTCATTTGACTGCACGGCCGCATAAGCGGACGGTGGAATCAAAACCATTGGTTTCCTATTATGTGGGATTATGTCCTCATGTTACTCCCCGCGGAGCCGCTGTTTGTGCAGATCAGAAACACCAAAGCTGTAACTTCCAATGCAACACAAGCAACTCCTCTGTCCCCCTCTCATCTCGGTCCACGGGCAGCAAGAATATACGACCGAGTGAAAATATAATCAATTCATCAACGAATGTAAAAGCTTTTCTGTTAGAACGACCGCCACTCGTGATCAAGTGGGCTTGCGCACAAAAAAAAAATAATAAAAAGTTATACTCTTGCGCTTGCGGCAGATGAGTTGCTTCAACACAGTCGCAATTTAAAAAAACCTCTCCTGCACTTTTGCATTTGCACACGAGACTCTTCAGGGAGTGTGTCCTCTGCAGACCCTGCGCAGCCGTTCCTATTAAAAGCCCCTCTGTGTGCCCTGATACCACTCCGATCCGTCCAGCTTGCCAAAGTGACCCCCCACAGATCCTAAAAATAGGCCTTCAACCCAAAGCAAAGTCCAGCGTGCAGAAAGGCTGCACAGCTGAGACGCACTTCAGAATGAGGCATTAATAGCGTGTGATCTCCATTGATTACGTAACAGACGGTACGTTTAATTCCCTATTGTGTTACGTAGGTGACGCATTATATCGAAACCAAATGCATTTAAGGTCTCGCCTCCTGAGGCTGATGGGAAACATGCCATAATAAAAGATGACGTGGAAGAGCGTTGGGAATATCGCAATGTTTATGACTGCATCATAAGCGTAGTGAGCGATAGGGCTCCTTCCACACTCAGCCGTGGTCCCTCAAGCTGGGAAAGGGCGTGTCTTGATAAAACACAGGCAGATTTGTTTATTTAGAGTTCATATTTCTAAAGTGCGCAGCCCGTCTGCCTCGGCGTGTGACGCCTGCAGTTTCGACAGCATTGTCAGCCTCATCCTGGGTGGCACCTGGGAAAACACACCTCTGAGAGCTCGTGCCAAGAGATGAAAGGAGCGAAGGAGCGAAAAAAAACAAAACTACACACAACTACAGAAACAACAGTAGAGGGCCAGCGGCGCTGCTGTAAGGAGATTCGTTTGGCTGGCGGAGGCTGATAGCATGCATTGGCGACTTTATCCGAGCGAAACGCTGCTGCCGTGATGGACTGACTTCTTCCCTCCGCTCACACTGATACCTCCTGGAGGCACGCCTGTGTAAAAACTGAACAGGTTGTTCAACATACTCGTGCATCACACAAGTGGCACGAGAGCGGCTGTCCCCAGCCAAGAAACTGTGACGGCGTCTTAAACTTTCTATAATTTTAGACGGAAAAATAAAAATAAAATTGCCGTAAATAGACGTCAATATTTGCTGGACCTGCACCGAAGCGACATTCATTTAGAAAACCAGAAATACGTCTTAAGTGCTCTGGTTTGTCAACTGTTCCTTTATAAGTTGAACAAATACAGAACTTTGGGTTTTTGTTAAAAAAAAAAAAAAAAGACAAAAAAAGATGCTTACTTGCACAACAGCACAGAAACACAGAGTGAAAATAGCTCAGAGCTTTTTATTAGTGCAGCTTGAATCATGTGTCACAGGAGGCGACGTGCTCGGAAACACAGTGTCACAGTTGCACTGAATGTTCATCCTTCATGAGCACATTAAAAGAAGCTGTGCAGAGACCAGAAAAGAGTTAAATAAATGGGCCTTAGCTCAGCAGGATCCCAAACAGTTTCAGTGTCTAACGTGGGCGTTTAAGGCTTCCGAACTTCTCCGAACATTTCGCGGAATAAGGAAAAAAAGTGAAAACTTACTGGACTGTTACTCTGGTGGAAAGGTCTTGGAGATCTCCCGGGTGAAACAGCTGCGCTTCCTTTAGTCCCAGCCTCCCGCAGGCCTTGAGGAAGACGTTAAGGTTGTCCTGGACAGGGAACAAAACAAGGATGAGGATTGTCCACCTTCACAGGCAAGGAATAATCACACAAGAATTCTCTGGCAGGGACACAGGCTGCAACTCATTGCTTCCAAAGTTCACATCGCCAGAGAGCAGACACACAGATGGGGAGGAGCAAGCGTGTAGCAAATAAGGGAGCAGGACAAACACACACGCTCGCTCACACGCGCTCACATAAGGGGAGAGGCAGCGACAGGAGCTGAGTGACAGCGGCACAGCTACCTGTGGGCTGGGCCGGGTTTGGGGAGGGGAAAAGGCGCAGACCAGGAAGTGTCACATAACCGGCCATGCAAATGGCAACAAAAAAAAAAAGAAAAAGAATGACACACACAGGGACTCGACTCCTGATGCAGCTCTCTCTCTCTCTCACACACCCTGAAACTGTCCCCTCCTTCCCCTGCCGAGCCCTTCACCACGTGAATACCTGCGAATTCCGTGGGGCAGTGGAATATTTTGGAGACGCCGGGGTTGCTACAAAACATTGGGCCGGGTGACAGAAACCAACAAATATTGTTCTTCCCTCAAGCGAGAAGCATGGTGTCAATCATTTGGAGCCGCTTCTGACAGCATGGCACAGGCGTTGTCTTTAGACTTGACTTAAGCATGTCCGTCTGACCTTTTGAAAGTCTGACGCGGGATTTAACACAAGCTGGAACTTGCTAACTTTTTTTTTTTTATCTGTTATGTCAGTAAAGTTTCAGTGTGTGAGTTGGTTATTTAGCAGGTTCTTCTGTTTGCTGATGTATTAGTCAGTGTCATCAGTCACACAGACTGACTCCAATGTGCTGGAACTAGTTAGCCTAGTAGGTTTCGTAAGCGAATCCTGGGTTAGCTAGCGATTATTAGCTAACTTTAGCTAAAGCTGTTTACGTCCTGTCTTGTTTCCTTTTTGTCGCAGTTCATAATCAGGATCTATTGTATTTTGCACTGACTGCCCTCCTCTGTCAGGACATTATGTTTTCAGTAATGTTTTAAGGAACAGCTGACGTGCACAAAAAGCCGGCTTTTCTTGCTCAGGTGTGGTTTGTATAGGCAAAGTGGAGCGAAACTTCGCTGATACACTGGCAACAGAAGAAGCACAGAGTGAGACATAATCTCTCTCTCCCTGCCCCAAAGATTTCTCTCTCTCTCTCTCTCTCTCTCTCTATATATATATATATATATATATATATATATATATTCATTCATTCATTCATCTTCTATACCTGCTTATTCCTATTCAGGGTCACGGGGGTCTGCTGGAGCCTATCCCAGCTGTCTTAGGGCGAAGGCAGGGTACACCCTGGAGAAGTCGCCAGTTCATCGCAGGGTATATATATATATATATATATATATATATATATATATAAATATATAAATATATATATATATGTACATATGAAAATCTGTTTTACATTGTATTTCCCCACAAATTAAGAGACTCTGGTCTCTAAGTGGCACCACACTCTTAAACTTTGTTTGTTTGGTATATACAGATAAGCTAAATGACAACTGAAAAGACGCTTCGCAGTAAAAAGCTCTCATATAAGCCCGTCAAAAACCCAAAGTTTCACTTCTGGCACTGTGTTTTTGTTTGTTTTCTTTTGTTTTGTGTTTTTTGTTGCACTCCTCCGTATCCTGACGCTAAGACTGCCCTTCCCATGGGGACAACACTGCTCAGGATGGGGGTTATGTAATGACACATGGCTTTTTTTTTTACGTGGGCTGCAATAATGAAGGGGTGGCTTGTTCTATATTTAAATGGCAAACATGCTTATTAGCAAATGGTAGCAGAGGGCTGACCTCTCTGTGTAAGAGTCTCTTTCTAACTCGGCCTGTCCTTTAATGGCACTTTGTCGGGCCCTACAGGTCACTGTTTGCTGTGAAAGGTCAAGGAGAAGACCTCACCCACCCCGACAAACAGCAAACACATGCCGTTCAGTCATTCAGCGCAGCTGACTTGTTTTGAACGACGAGCTAATTTTGTGGTTTGTCCCCTTTCAGGGCTGTTAATTGTTCACGTGGAAGTAGTTTCAATGTGGAGTGATCCAGCATTACAACATTGTTCACCTTAAACGGAGACAGTCTGTTCTCACGGCACAGATGACACCTCGCTGACTTCCTTCAAACTCGGCATTTAGCTCAGCAGAATACAATTGGGCAGTAATGTTTGACTGCTCTTGCTTTCTACATTCTACATGAGCACAATCTATGTTTGTGTGCGTGATACAGGACAACCAGACACCTTTATCTCTTTGTAACGTTATACAGCGGCATACTGGCCAGTAGTAACTGTTTGTCACAGATAAATTCAGTTTGGAACTTTAGAAAGTGCTGACAAGACAAAACAAAACATTTTTTTCCATCTGCACTGTCTTTGATATATTAGCCTGAGTTGCAGTTTTGCAGTATTTCTTACTAATACTTGTTTGCTGTTATACCGTTGTGTAATTAAAGACCTCAGATAACGATCTCCCACTTCAGGCAGTCACATGTTCCTTCTGAAACAAAGTCCTCACATCAAGTCTGTGTGAATAAATAAATGGAAAAAAAAATAAAAGAATCGGTAATTAAATGAGAAAAAAATCATTTGGTATGAACGTTATTTCGCCCCAAAGAGCATTCATAAGCCGTGCTAACAATCAGTCCCGAAGCATGCAGAGATAATGATGTTGAAGGAATGTTATGCTGACTTGCGCCTGCACATAATCCCTCTTAATGTGGTGTACCCATCCAACAGCCTCTAATCCTCTCCAGTGCGGACCTGAGGACCTTGATTTGAGCACTTCACACCGAGAAATGAAAAGGCTCCACTCACTTGGCCTGTAAAGGTCCCGGCTGCTCACACTGTGGTCCACTCTATTTATTTCCACTGGCCTGTACGTCCAATATGACTATACGCTACAATTACCCTCCAATGACCCCTGGTAGCGCTTCAAACAGCAGGCAATTCAGTTGCTGGAACAATAAACCGAGAGGAGGTGGAACACTTGAAATAATGCGTCTTCTGAAACGATAAGATCTCCCGTTCCAGTCATAACATGCTGTGGTGCAACACAAACACAGTCAGAAAGCACAGTCTAATACCGATCGTCACACTGATGACTGGACGTTTAAATAAACACAAACAGCCTCCCGGGCCTCTAAAGTGTGCACGCGGCAACAATGGTGTCGATGACGGAGCACGCAGGACGGAGTTTAATTAAGCTTGCCTGGAATCAAGGAGGCCCCGGCTCAAGTGGCTGACCTCTGCACCGCAGGACTGTCAGCTTCCTGCCCAGCCGCTGGTGAAAACAGGACCCGGCCCATCACAAACAAGGGTGCCACAACCCCCAGCCAAAAGCCGCTGAGGGCTCTGCGAAAGGGGCAGGAAAGTGTGCTGACATGGGAAACGTTCCCTGAGACACAAGCGAAGCCAAGGAAAGAAAAAAAAAAAAGGCCCGGGTCTCGAGCCAACGTTGCTAAATATTCCACATAACCAGAGGTTTCCGTTTTGTTTTCCCCCGATCGTCCCTCCCTGGACTTTTGTTCTGCCACTACTGCAGTCTTTCGCACGGTAAACAAGAGAAGCTAGGAACATTAATAAAGCATTCATTTGGCACAGTTCTTTAAAATGCTAAATGGGAAGTTCAATCAAGAGTTGAGAGGTGACTGAACAGCCACACATCACCATCCAGTGGCTGATCTAATGCAATTTTATCCAATGTAACCAAGTCTGTGGAAGATAAACAATTAAATCCTATTTCAAATCAATTATATTTTCACCTCATTAATGGAGTGGAGGTGAAAATGCCATCCTTGTGCCAAAAAATGTCCACAATAGTAACATGTAAGCCTTTTTATCGGAAGCCATTGTTTACGACCCATAGTAGTGCAACCTTCCTGCTCTACTTTGGTTTTTCCAGAACAGTCAGTTATGACTCTCGTACCTTCCACCTTTTCGTCCCACCCCAAGCCGATTGGCTATAAATTCCAAAGAAATTATAAGACTGATTAAAAACCACTGTCTGTTGACGTTTGGCAAGACTGATGAACTAGATTTTAGCGATAAAAACCTTGAGGGAGGAACCGACTGCACAAATGCAGTAACACCTTTTTGAAGTGAGAGAGTAATTAAATAGCTCGGTCCAAATTTCATGTGTGGTCGGCAGTAACTGAAGAAGCCTTCACATTGGCTGAAACTTTTTTTTTTTTTACGATGGTGTGGTTTCAGGTTAGCGTCCAATTCTCGGAAATACCACTGTAGTGCTACCAGTAGAAGAACGGTTTCAGCTCATTACCTCAGCAGGTGCCCACCCAGTTGTGAAACCAACAGTCCAAAACAAACTGGCAGGGGAGAGTGACTCGCGTCCTCCCTGAGCCGATGGTACGATCAACAAACGCAGCGAAAGCCATGTTTGGTGTTTACGTCGAGCTCGACATCCAACCTCTTTCTTCTACTCTGAACTTGTCATTGTCTTGCCAAACACGCTGAGCGCTAGGGAGCCCACCGACGGGAGCTCAGGCTGCATGGGTTTGGGTTGAGGTTGGCGATGTAATTCCTCTTGACAGCTGGACTCAATTACTCCCACAAAAGAGAGTCTGTGAGAGACGGGTAGTAGGTACGGTTTTTCAACCTTCTACTTTGGGAGCACGTGTTCGCAGACACTCGCAAATCATCTCATTTAGTAAAGCCAAGATGACCAATGTTTTCTCAGAATAATATGCGTCTCCAGGCTGTCAGTGAACTTCACAGAAACGAGAGAGGTCCATCTTTGACTTATTTTGCTTGCTCCACTTTTGGAAACTTTTTAGAAACTTGAAAAATATGTATATCTAAGCCATTTGTGAAGTCATGAATGCCACTGATTTCCATGCCAATTTCCATGCCGTAGTGTTGGCTCCTCCTCACAGCCGTCTTGCTGTTGTCCTCTTCAAAACATTAGAAAGTTCCAACACAGGGTCTATTTCCAGCCTCAGCTAAACGAGCTGTTTTCTGGAGATCTACATAGTAGTTGGATAATTTATAGGGCAGCTCTGCTCTATTAAAGGTAGGGATGGTTGAAAAAAATAAAATCAAAAAGCAATTTGCGATGTGTCTGGCTTAAAACCAACTGAAATAGAAAAACAATTAAAAAAAAAAACTATTAATGTTAATACACGATTAAAATTCTGCTTCCTTCTGACCTTCATTACTCACCAAAAATCCAACTCTCATGCAGGAACGTGGCATTTTTGCCATAAATTAGACTGACAGAATGCATCTCCGGCCAGTGCAGACACTCTATAAAGGCTTTGTTTAATTGCGGACAGTGGCCTTTCACGCAATTGCATGTTCGCTGAACTTATTAGCGCGGATGGATATATGGAGCGACAAGCCACTGAGGCTTGCACCTCTGCCCTTTACTGGCCGCTCGGCAGCGGAGCCGATGGTTAACAGTCAGTGCAGCGGCTCCATCCTCTCGCATGAAGTTAACGAAGTTCAGCCTAATGCTCAACGCAGGAGTTTACAGCAGAACAGAAAGAGAAAAGACTCACCAGCCCCGCGATGGGCGTTGGCAGCCTGTTGACCCTCTTGACGATGCCAGGCTTGATCTTGTTGATCAGACTGCGAGGGGAGAAGGAGAGGGTGAGTGAAAGCACTTGGGCCGTTGGCTCGAGCGGAGAAACTAGCGAGGGAATGAACCGAAAAGTGTTGCAAAGCCCCTGTGTTGTGTGTTTACGACGTTGTTTAATGGCGGCCACCTGGTTTCAGTTTGGTAAATGCCGGCTGCCGCTCCCTGATGTAAACACACCGGTTACTCTTCTCCCACCGCATGCCCACCTCTGCGGCGGCGAGACCAAACAAACATCGACTCGCCGCAGATCGGATGAAGCTGTTTGGGCTTTTATTTTTTTGATTGCAATAAATTTTGAATGCAGAAAGTCTCCTACACTGCTGTAAATGTAATTCCTGGTGTCAGCTCAAATGTTGCATCTGATCTTTTGGATTTGTTGTTCACGATCATTCTTTGAATGAGTTGTAAAACAACAAATGTCATAATTTTCTCTTTTTAATGACATTTATGACATAAAAAATGACTGAAAAGTTAATTATTCTATATGTACTGTAATTTTGAAGATGCATGCGATCAAATTACATAATGCCCCACGTGACTGCGCTACATGCTGTAGCATTTTTAAACCTATTCAACATACTTATAAGAGGTGCTTCCAGAAAACAAACAGAAAAAACCCTCAATATTCCATCACAGGTAATGACTTTTGATGCCGTATGTTTTCCCTCTGCAGACGGTAGGGCAGTTAGAGGGGTGGAGTCGTAGGTGGCGGGAGACTTTGCACGCACTGACAATAGATGTCTAGAAGGAATGCGAAAGGCATGCGGTCAAAGGCGAGCAGTTTTTCGGCAAAACAATAGAAAGCTGTGATGACTTTATCGGATCGCGCTTCCCCTCCGAGCGCCTGTGAGAACGGCAGCACAATGGGAGTGGAAGGGAATGGATGCTTTAAGGTGCGGGCGATTTTAATCTGGCTTCCTTTTCCTCACGCTGAGAAAATACTGACAGCCTCTTTTGAGCGAAAGGGTCTCGCCGGTTCCCAGTCAGATTGAGGAAGCGGCGGAGTCGGGTCCAAATCGGCAGAACGGGGGGGCTTCTCCTTTGAGTCCATGCCAACAGCACTTTGCGAGATTGTGAGTGCACTACTTGGCGCTGTGGCGGAGTTGTGCAAAACACTTCCACAGGGACTCAGACAACCCCCCGCCCCCGAGCCCTATCGCCCCTTAGAGAGCTATTTGCAATGGTTTACTTGACATAACAGCCCATTTTGCGTTTTGCATGGATAAATTTGGTCGCCTGCTGATGCACATGGGGCTAATGACCAAGCAGCACCAGCTCCCCAATGTCGTTTTGTCACTGGATCCTCAGTCCATTTACGACAAGGCTTCTTGCGGCTCTCTTGAAAGTAAAAACACAACTCTGCCCATCCACCGATCTGCAACCTCTGTCAATCAGACATCCGAACGTGTCCTGAAATAGCTCCCAGTTTCAAAACCGGGGCACAGATCTCACACTGGAAACGGACCAGTCTCCACTCCGCCACCTGCAAACAGTGGCTCGCTTCACGCGGGCCTCAGGAAAACAAACGGCGAGGCGGCGGGGGGTCAGCCTGGGAAATATCAGCGGCACTTACATGGCAGCGCAGACCTGGACGAGAGCGGAGCGGCTTGAAGAAGTAGAGTGGAAGTAGGGTAGAAGGCTACTTACTCGCACAGCAGAATGCCATTCTCCAGAGCTGATCGGAAGTCTTGGGTCCCAAATTCTTTCTCGGTTACCGCCTGGAAAAAAAAATGAAGGGGGGGACAGAGTGATTAAAATAGCGAGAGGGGTTGGAGGAGGCAGAAGTTTGCGTGCGTGCGCGTGTGCATGCGCATGTGCGTGGTGGGCTGGGGAGGCTGGAGAAGAAAGGTAGGATGTCGAGTATAGTGGCAGAGGAAGTCGGTGGTATTTCCTCAAGAGTTCCTACAGTGTCTCTGGAACAGGGTTGAGCCTGGTTCTTCAGGTATTCGTCCGGAGCTCTCTGGTGACTCCTCGCCTCTCTCCTTAAGACTAAAAGCTGCTGGTGAACGGCGGCACCGAGCTAAAACGGCGGGGAAGGCGGGTCGCCCCAAGCCGCAAGACTACGGGAGCATCTGGACCGCCGAGGGGAACACAGCGCTGTGCTCTAGCATCATGCCTTTCCCATGATCTCAAAACCACCGCTGCAGGAAAACCAAGAGTCATTATGCAGGCAAACGTCCACAGACTGCATGCATGGAGTGCAGCAGCAAGAAGAAAACATGACATATAGAGAGAGCACATAAGCAGCCTTTTGTATGAAAACAATGCTTGTCTGTTTTTGTGGTAACATAGAAAATTTGAATTGAAAAAATTGCACATTTATCAATGTAAATGTGATGTAATGCAGCTTTAAGTGCTTTTAATATCAGGAAAGCCTACAAAACTGTTCCATCATCGCCCTACTCATCTTACACTGAAACCAGATTTTGAGACAATCCTCTTAAATCATCCTGGAACTGTCACGCAAACAAGACTGGTCTGAGAACTTTTGCCCGCACCACAGTTTCCCCTCTTACCCAGAATAAGATGGATGGAAGCTGCAGTGAGAACATGTATCTCTAATAGGTAATAGGATACTGGGCATCTCAGGGCATCGATGTCCATCATCGTGGAGGCTGCAGTTTCTTGAACTGTGCGGCAGTTTGTAGATTCAACGCATTTTTTCCAGCCTTCTTCTGAATTAGTAAGGCTGAGATCAGCCAGCTAACCGCTGTGCCACATCAAAGGGTGAAAATGTAACCCAGAACAGTTGGACCATTTATCCTTATTTCTTGCTAAATTTATGTTTTGTGGAAAATTAAAGCCCCCATAATTGGAAAATATCCACTTTTGCCTCTTATACTTGCTCCACTTGACAGAAAGTGTGTGGTAAAACAACCACTCCTGAAAATCTGCCACGAGTGCCATCACAAGGAAGCTTAATATGACTCCAAGATCAGTGACAATGCTGCCAGACAGGTGTCGGCTCACCCCCTCCCACACACTCTTGTTTTTGGCCTCTCCCAACTACGTGGAAGACCCAACAAAGCATCAGTTTAAGTAGAAATCTGAGACTCGCAGGAGGCTGTAAACAGAGGGCTAAATGTGCCGTTTTCTAGGGATCAGTAGCGATTTGGAGATACTTAAATGTGCTTCTAAACTGGGTTATGGCAGCAGTGAAGTAGGTATTTGGTCCCAGTTTAACTGGCCTCTAGAGGCGCTGTGTTTCAGTCTAGAAACATTTGCGCGTTGAACTTGTTTGGTTTTAAGCCCTGTAAGAAATGAATTGCAGTCCTGCAAGTGTCTTTTAAGAGGCAATTTAAAAGACACTTTGACATTGTACATTTTCAAAAAGACGACAGAGATCCTGTACTTGCATCGCTGAAGAAGTCTGACCTCTTGTCATGAGTCCTTGTGATCAAATTGATCAGATGTACAGAGCATCTCGGTTTTAAATCTACATACTTCTTATAATCGGAAAAGGATGAAGGCTGGGAAAATCTCTGACACGTTGACAGATAGACGCCGAGCCGTCACTTAGCAGAGGGCCGCAGAACAACAGAGCAATTAGACAGACTGGCAAGAGTCGACTCTTATTAGTTCCTCACACCTCACACCACGCCTGTTCAACCTGAGGTGGCAGCAGACTCAAATACCCGTCGTTCCAAGGCGGTGTTAGCGCACCTTGCCATCGGCGGATGGGACTTGGACGTCTGATTGAGGTTACGGTCTGGAAATTCTCGCATTGTTTACTAAACATGTCGAGCGCTGCTCCTTGTTGACAGACACGCAGATATCATCGTCATCGCGCGCTGACAACACACACACACACACACACACACTTCTCGACAGCTTTAGCAGCGCTGCGTGACAGCAGCAGTCAGGCGCTGAACTTGGCATGTGAAATCCTGACCCCTGCTGTTCTGTGTATGTGCAGGCAGCAGCGGCAGCAGCGGCAGCAGCTGGGTTCCTGCGCGAGCCGTGCAGGTGGGAGGCTGAGCTCCCGGCGCTCCAGGTTTCCGGTCAGACGGGCAGAACGAATGTGGTGATTGAGACATCATCTCCCTGTCGGCTTTTAGGAAGGCGAGGCCGGTCTGAAGGAGAACGTTCTTTTTTCTCTTTTTTTTTTTGTCATCATTCACAGGCGTTTAGTGCTTCTCACATCCAGCCCGCGGCGCCGGCGTTCTCTCCCATTGAACCCGCCGCGGCGGGATAATAAGTCCTAATCTGCAACAACATACTGCTACTCTGATTCGAGTGGGGGAGACTTAGAGGCTAGGGAGGGAGATTTAAAAAAAGCAAAAAAAACAGCTCGCCTCCTCGCAAAGAGCAAGAAAAGAAACCCACCCCCGGTCCCCTCAAGAATGTGCGGCCGGCCAAACGTGTGGAAGAAATGAGTCACATGACAAACTTACCCTCCACAATAAGAGACGGAGGTGTGCACCTCGGGGCTCGGCATGTGCAAAGTTAATTCTCCATGTTATTATTGTTATCTCCAAAACCAAGAATGACTTGTTGGTAGAAGTCAGGAATGCCGGCATTTCAAGGTTCGTGACCACAGCTATTAGTTAGTCATGCAGGGCATTGAGGCTGGAGATTTGACGCCCGCCGCTAATTGCTCCGAAAAAGTCTTTGTTCCCTCTCTTGGTGGAGGGACCGGGGCACGAGAACAACCGGGACGCAATTCAAACATTTCCAAGATCAATGAAAATGATACCATTGCGGGCATCATCAGTGTCGACTGCAACCACATATTAGAATAACAGCAGTACCGCAAGAGGTCAGCGGTGATGAATGGCTTCCTGTGTGAGCGGCCTGCTTCACGTGAGTACGTCTGAAAGCCGGCGGCCCACTTTCTAATTGCTGCCCGTAGCAAAACAGTCCAAAAAAACCAGAATGGGTCTCTTCAATGAGGTGACTGACTAATGATCAGCCCGCTCACAAAGCGCCTTGCGGGTCACAGACAGCAATTCATGAGTGCTGGCCGCAGGCTTTGCCATACGTTACTGATTGGATAGTTGAGAAACAGCATAAACAAACAAACACATGAGGGCAAACAGGACATGAATATTAAGTATGACACTGGTCTGAGCAGGTCTTGATTTTTTCTTCCTGGGCGCCAGTGGAGCAGCCGATTAATTATCCAAAATTATTCAAAGGGATCTCCAGAAAATAGCCCTGTGTTTACAGTCAAGACAAAGTCAAAATTATTGTTGCATTTTTCACACGTTTGGAAGAGTATGAAACAATGCTGACAAAATGTGTACAGAATGGGTATTGTTAAGGTAGTACAGACATTTCTTATGTCTCAGGAGTTAACATGAGTTATTAGAACTGCAACGCAATCAAGATTTAGAAGGTTCCAACTTTGCATCTTGGGCTGTTCCCCATTGTTTTCTAGATATTTGATAGGCTACAAATAATATTCATTTTGGAATGAAATAAATAAACGAACTGATCAATGGGAAACAGATTCCAGATTCCAGCCTGGAAAGTGGCAATACACTGGACCTAATCCAACAAAGTCCTAGAGGGAGTAACATGAGAGCAAACAAGTAGACAAGTATCAAAACCTCAAATAATCCAGAGGATAACGTTGCCCCAATTTGGCGGCTTTGTCAGGAGGAACACAATACTTTTCATCCAGCCACACAAACAAGAGAGGAGCTGGAATCAGGAGCACAGAGCGTGACCTCAGAGAAGCCTCAAATGCGAGGGGGTTGTCTCAGTATTTTTGGGTAACATTATCCCAAGTGGAGGCTCTCAAAACAAATTCATTTCCAAGACGTCTCGAATCAAAGCGGCTGCAGATGTTCCTCACTCTCGCCGCTTGTGATCTTTTTAACGCGGTCAATGAAACTCGCTGGATCACCCCCACGGACTCCGGAGGAGACTAAAGAGACAGAATCTGATAATAAACTGGGCGACTTGGTGTGATATTATCATATCAGAGTGCAGGCGTAGATGCCGCTCGCTCTTGATTCTCAGAACCGCCGCCGCCTCTTTATTACATCAACAAGGAGCTCCATTATTCTGCGGCTGTAAGACGCGGCGCTCCGCGTTGACAGGCGGCCCCGCTCGGGGAGGACTGTGTTCCCGACCACGGCGGCTAATGCAAGAATGTGTCCATGTGACAGGCTCCAGACCATTTAGTCAGCTTTTAACAATACCACCAACCTCGCAGCGCACTCACAGTCCTCTCTTTAAGCAGAGGGGTCGCTCATTAATCGTTCAACACGAGAATCAAGTAGCAGAGGGATTTAAAAAAGGAAAAAAAAAACTGTGTGGAACAGTTTCCAAACACGTCCACCGGCCTCCAAATCAAATCTGGACTTGGTCAGGTTTGTTCTTGCCGCTGCCATCCACAACCACCCTCCTCCTCCTCCTCCTCGTCCTCACCGAGATCATGCCCTCCACCTCAGTGCACAAGCGGAGCCACCACAATGGGCCAGTGTTACAAGTGTGAGAGACACTGATGTCACATCACAAGCATTCGGATTCACCCCTCATGAAATTAGAACAATATTTGTTTAGTTACGGCCGTGCAGCAGCTCAGAGCCACCCTGCTGGGTTGGGGAATTTGCGAGAGGAACCCTACATTATTTCAGCCCCTCGTAAAGAAATGAGGAGGAATGTGAGTCTGGCTACAGGTCTGGCGAAACCTTTTTTGAACGTTTTAAGGAAATAAATAATGTCCTGTGCTTAGATGTTGTGCTAGGTTTTAAAGACTTCAGCTTTTTCTGCTGCTTCTCTTTTGAGCACTGCCATCGATAGAAACGTAAGAACTTTATCTAACATAAACTGTCATACACATTCACCCGTGACACATTTTGTTTGATCGACTGAAGATCAATGTGATAATAATGAAGGCTTTAGTGCAGACAATGGCGGCAAACGGAATTGGATTCATACCTGCCCTGCAGTAGCAGTTCAAAGTCGTGAGAAATAGCACAACCAGCTACCTGAGACGTGGGGTCAAAGGTTAAAAATGTCTGCATGCAACTGCTGGCCCAGCATACAAACTCGAGAAACATGTTAAAGAGGGGTTTTTTAAGAAGAGGCAAACCTCAATTTTACACCCAAGGACAAATCTCTCAGCTGTCAGACAGCAACGTGAAAACATTTGAACAGAAGCAAGCCGCGGCAGATAGACAGATAGTTCCCAGATTGGTTCAGAATATTACATTGCAATAAATGAAGATTAGAGTAAAGCAAAAAAAAAAAAAAAAAAAAAAGTGACTCGAAGGTGTCTGGTTGAGAGTTTGCCACTCACCTCAATCCACCTCCGCGCCTCCAAATAGGCTTCATCGCAGCTGACAGCGGACTGCTCACGCCACTCCATCATACGAACCCTATTATCCTATTGTCCTGCACCAGCGGGACAAAACAACTAATCAGTCCGCAGCGTCCCGCATGGGAGAGAGAGAGAGCGAGAGAGACGGAGAGAGCGCGAGGTTTAGGATGAAGTCCAGAAGCAGCGCCGTCGGCCACTTCAGGGCAGGCTTTGTGGTGAAACACCTGAAAAACTAGGCAAGCTGTGACGCGGATCTGCTCACGGACGAAATATGCATCCTATTGTTCGGAGGTGAATCAGTGCAAGGTGGAACAGTGACGCCGCATCACCGCCGCCGCTCTGCCGCCTCTTTCGTCCGACACACCTACAGCTTTTCTTGTCCACGCTCCTTTCTGTGATTAATATATTTTTTTCACTCCACCCCATGCAGCGATAAGCCGAGTCCTCCCGTGCTACTACCAGGCGCTCTCTCTCTATTATTTAACCGTCTTCTTAAATCTTTAACAGGAGGAGTTCCACTCCGAGGTCCGAGGACCACCCACAGGTCGCTGAGCGGCTTCCAGGTAAACAGCTCCACTATTTCTAATCTTTCTGGGAGATTTGTCTCTGCTCCCCACCCCACGGCAACGACATAATCTTACTGTGCCATTCCTCCCCACATGTTGCATTCCACGAACTCCCGAGAACACAGAAAAATATGGCAGAAGGTTGTTTTTTTTTTTTTTATCCCCATGGAAATGTTAAGACCGTCCTCGGTTTGAGGGGTTACGCTTTTCGTGTAGCGCCACTCAGTGGTGTTTATGGCCCACTGCAAGTCATGAATGAATACGCGGATATTGGCTGACAGTTGTGCGCATTTAATGTACTTGGACGTAAACGTAATTTATTGATCAAAATAATATTCTAATTGAATGTTATTTGTTGCTTTAGGATATATATTCCAGAATTGTCAATGTAAAACCTGTGTAATACATTGCAATACTAGACGTACCGAGTATACGTGTAAAATGATTTAACTTAAAACTGTTAAACAACGGAAAAGGGTGGCTTCAGCTTCTACAAAGTAAAAGAAAGTTAAATATTTAAAAAAACAAAAACAAAATTAAAATGCACCAAATTAATACATGCATGTGAACGGCCCTGTTGATTCACTGCAAAGTCAGAGGTTCGATTCCAACCGAGACGCTTCTGTGTAGACTTCACGATCCCCCTGTGCCTTTGGTTCTCTGGCTTCTTCCTGAGTCTAAAGACATGCACATCAAGTTAACCTCTAAATTCTCCACAGGTGTAAATGGTCCTTTGTCTCCCCATGTTGGCCCTGCCCTGTAATGGACGCATGCTGCCTTCACCCACAGATAAGGTGAGATAGGCTCCAGCTCCTTTCCCACCATGAGTGCATGATAAGCAGGCTCAGAAAACAGAGTTAAAAGAAGCAACATTGATTTATGCAACTATATGCAGGTTCCTGTTTGAGTTATTACTTTTTAGGGTTCCTGTGCCTTCATTTTCTCAGGATACATTTCAACCTGTCAAATTTCATTTACACACCTGTGCACAGAGGAATGTTTGCACACGAGACTCGCTCCAGCACACAAGGTTCACAAGAGACAAGTTTATTAAATTTGCCTTGGGACAGAATTGTTGATTCTTAATACAAAAGTGTAGGCACCCTCCGTACAGATGTACAGATGTTTTTTTTTTTGATAGCCTCACTAACGAGAGACGTTTATTAGCTTTTCTACCAGACAATTAGAGCATACAGCAGCCCTCGGCCCATGTGTTCTTTTCGAAGCAATGAGTTCAAAGTGTTGGATGGTTCTTTCCGTCTCTGGTTACATAACAAAACACTGCATACTGAAGAGGAAGTGCCGCTGAAATAGGTAGAGTCAGTGAACTTTAAAATAAAAAAAAAGATTTTGACTCAAAACTAAAATTTGGTTGCACAGCAGCAGTTAAATTCCCTTAAACTTTCATCAAACTTGGTGTTAGATCACAACAACAAAGCATTACTTTAGTCCCATATCCCTGACATTTATTTCCCCATCCATCACTTCAGTATTTTGTACATTTTAAAGGGAAAAAACAACAACACTTTTTTGATTAAGTCATTCAGCACTTTAGAATGTTTGGCAGTCACGTTTCCTTTGTTCTCTGGGGTCTCGGGTAACTTTCACTCAAATGAATCTTTGGAGAGGGCAATGATGGTGAAACGAAGTTCCTCAGGGTCGCGTTCCATGAAGACCTTGCAAATGTCTACGGCATCCTGCAATCAAACCCATCGGCAAAGCACTTAATTGCAGGACAGACTGAAAACGATCTTTTCCGGATATATTTTGTTGTATTTGGTGACTTCTCACCTCAAGGAAAGTATCCTCTGAAGTTTTGCCGTGGACAATAGGGAAAGGCTTCCGACCATCTATAGGGGGAGATAGAGGGATAGAACAGTATGCAACTGCAGCTAAATATGCAATAACGAGCAGTAACTGTTGCTAAAATACCAAATATGATGAGATATTTTGCACACTATAACTGAGGTTAACTCACCCAGCTCATATAAAGTTCCTCCTACATTCACCAAAGCTATAAAATGCAGAATCACTTTCTCATCTAGACTTGGAGCCTGTAAAAGACAAGAATAAACATGAGGTTTCATTAGCATATTTAAAAAAAAAGGTAGACATTGGTGTGAAATCGCAGCAGAGCACGGGAAATGCAATGCAGACCTCAGTTTGTCCCTCTTGTGCACTGGATTCATGCGTGACACGTATACTCTGAAACAGATACACCTCAGTTAGCGGAATGTCTACAGGTGATGGACACTCACATTGATTCTGATAAGGTTCCGGTGAAAGAAAGAAAAAATCCTGAGCCAAGCTCGACAGCGTTTACTAATGTTACCGTTTCTTAAAACACAGTAATCCAAATCCTTAACAAAGACGTATTTCTTTCTTTTCTTACATCATCTTTTTCCAGGAATGCCGCTCGTTCCTCTGGGGTCATTTTAGCGGTTTTCTCAATAAAGTCCTTGATAGGTGATTTTGAGTCTGAAAAAGAGTGGGGGGATTAATCAACAAATTGAATTTAAAAAATAGCTATACAGCAAATACGTAAACTGAAGCTACAAAAAGGGGTGTTGAATTTATAACAATTACTGGTATTTTAATTTAAAAGGTAGCTAAAGGAAATGGAAAATTAATGCTTTCGATAGTTTTGCCGGTTTATTAAATTTCCGTTCAAAGACTTGCATGTGTTCTTAATATACACATTTGTTGTGATGGAGTGAGGAAAATAAAAAAAAAGATTCTCACCAAATTCCAAGTGTTTCTGGTTGTTGGCCACCACATGAATTAATCCTATTGTTCCACAAGCATTTCCAATAGTTTGCTTGATGAAGTAGACATCAGGTGACACTTCCTGCGGCTGCTTCTTCAGTCTTTCTTCCTCTTCTTGCTTGAATGTCTCATACTACATAAACGTAAAAGAGCGCAAAATTTCTTTTTTGGCACACATCATGCACAGCATGCACGGAAGGTAAAATGTGCGATTTGGAGACTTTCGTGATAGGTTATAAGAATGATACATGTAACATAAACAGACATAACCAAGAAAAGCAGTTACCTTCTCTGTTACAGGGAACAGAAGAAGCAAAGCACACACGGGCCTTGGTACCATGCTGAGGAGTTCTGGGTCCAATCCGTAAACATCTCGAAACTGCCAGGTTTCTTTCATGCCCAAACAGGTGATGAACTGCACAGAATCCGTACAGTAAATGTGCATCAATGGATAACACGTGGACAGGACCTATGACATCTATGAACTTAAAAATGTCTGCCACTGCATATCTGTATACTAAATAAATAAATAAATTTCAAATAAATCTCAGTTTAAAAACTTCTCTTAATGCGCAAAAGAAATATGTAATGATTTCTTTTATAAGTAAATGTGTAATTATGTTGGGTAACCCAGATGACAAGCTAATCATGTTCATTTAAATGTGTACTTGTCTAAAAAGAAATAGTCATAGTGTAAACTCACTCAAGCACAACCATATCAAATGATACATCTCCATCTTTAAAGTCTCAGAGTTTGTGAGCGTCGTAGCTGGAATCAGACTCCAGTGGAACAACTATTCAAAAAAGAGCTCTATTTTTTTATTTAGAAAAAAAGAAAAGTATAATTTCGAACTGCTATCGAACGCTATCGTCACACTGGGTAGGCCCTACACATATGTGTTTACCTGGTCTGCGCAGTGTCTGTTAGATTAAACTAAACCAAAACACTCACCTTTGTCATCACCTGAAAGAGAAAATAGACAGAAAACATTAGGTTAGACCGTTCGCTTTTCAATAGAGACAACACCGGCTTTCGGTTTTGCTCTACTTGCTAACCATGAGTAAGCTAGCATTTACATGCTTGCTGAATGAATGAATTCGATAAAACGATAATTTGAAAAAAAGGAGTAGAATCGATAATACATACTTCGGGATTGGACTCAAGGGGCAACCAACGAGGACTGTCCATTTTTTATCTAAGTTGCAGAGCAGCAGAGCAAAGTGATGAAACAGATTTACCAGAGTCTTGACAGCTCGAAATCACTTCCGCATATGGCTAGCGGAAGACCACATTTGACTGAATCTTGGGGGAGTATTCTCTATTTTAAAACACATACGTGCCTTCCTTTTTTACTCTTTGAGGTACATATTCATCTGTTTTACATATATAAATGATATGTCTAAATTAATAACCACAAAAATTTGTTTTTTCTCTTCGTCGAATTATTCTGGATTTTTAGATATTTTTTCACCCACTACGTAATCGCAAGAGTGGAACCTTCCAAGTCCATGGCCATAGGTTTTCAGAGAATTTCTATTCTTCATTTAGATGAAAGTCAAGCATATGAACTTCGTTCCAACCAATCAGGCAATCTCAGAATTGTTTCAGTTATTTCAACAATTTATTTTACTTTATGTTGATAATAAAAAAATAAAAAAAAGAAATTCTCCTGCGGGCAATATGCATATGGAAATAGCGTCAATGCCAAATCAATGCCTATCTTAGTGCAGCCGTAAAAGAGACATTGCTGAAATACCATTCATGCCAACGGAAACCAAATATATCTATGATTTAACTCGTGGCCATCTGTTGTGGAATCTGAGAAGTTTCAGACACTCCGATCCTGTAGATGGCGGTATGCTCCCTTCGTCATTGTTGACATCCACTTATAAACACGTAAAGGAAAGGACATAAGGAAGAAAAGAGGAATGGATGAACGTCCACAGCGTACCTAAAGAAGAGTCAAATCTGTTTTTAAACCGTGTTCCCCTGTGTGTCTCGACGTATTTTTGTGTGCCGTAAAAATAATGCACGTATACTTCCGTTTGCTCGTCAAAGGGACTACGTTGATGTAATTGGGAAGTCGGCAAGAAGAAGACTGCTACTGTTAAAATCTGCGACTGACTTCTCGGAATGAGGATGCCAGCAGCTGAGGGATCACAAGGTAGGCTTTAACTTGCATCGCGCCTTTCTCATGCACACAGGATAGACGTTTTTCTAAGAAAGAAATCACTCCATGCACCACCGAAGCATCTCCTTTAACAGTACTACGAATTCTCTGTCTGTCTGTCGGTCTGTCTGTGTATGAGAGAGAGAGTGAGAGAGTGTTTGTGTGTTAAGTGTTAGTGAGCAAGTGAGAGTATAAATCAGTATGAATTAACAATTGCAAATATGCTTTTGTTCCCTAGATGTCAACAAAGTTGTGGACAGCATTTGTAGACTTTCTACAGATCTGGTGGCTGAAGCAGTAAGTTTTTGTTTTTTGCAGATTCCTTTTTTGAAACCCACTGCTCCGGACGTGGTTGTACAAGATTTTCTGCACAAACACAACATGGTGATGTGTTTATTAACCTGGAGTGTAACTTTAATTGCTGCATGATTAGAATTTCATCATGCAGCACCCTTCTGTGCATTGTCAATCAGTTCATAGCCTTTTAAAGTTGTTCAGGAGTGCACTCTCAGTACGAATATTGGCTTGATGTTTTGTAGAATGCAGAAGCTGTCACAGGATGTGGTGTTCTTGTCATACAGGTTGTGCTGTACTAGTTCTGATAACTAATCTTCAAATCTCTTCACAGTGTCAACACGTCTTGAGTTACCTTCAAGGACAGACCAGAGGAGTGGATTCAGCTGAAATATCGGCCGTGAGTCAACATCTCTTGACCTCTGAATATTATTATTATTCAAGGTAACCATTTATAACAGACTGCTTTCTTTTCCTTCCTTGTTTGGACAGTTGTTTCAAAGAGCCGACGTCACACTTGAGCATGAAGATCTGCAGAACATAATCAGATTTCTCCTGCTGACTTTCAGGTATTTCTCTAACTGTTTTGCTGCTGCACTGTTTGGTTCGGCTGTTTTCTATGCATGTCAGTAAGTTGTTGCAGTATAGTGAAATGCGAAATAAAAATTGAACCACCAGGGCTGCTGGGAAGAGCAACCTTTCTGGCGATGACCTCGTGTCCAAACTGGGGGAAGACAGCAACAAATGGTCCAAAGGCACCCTTCAGGTCGTGCACAGATTGTGGAGTGAACATGGTGCTGCGGTCCGTTCTCAGCAGGACTTGCAGACCACGCTCAGCATCAACCAGGTTTGTCAAACGGAATTGCACTTGGAAATTTGTACAAGTGTTTCCTGGCGGCCCCAAAACAACTTCCAAGCTTCTGAGACTCCAGGTCTGTTTTGTGCCCTGTGATTCCAGTTGGTGGACATGCAGTGGAAGCTCGGCATGGCGGTGAGCTCTGACACCTGCCGATCTCTCAACTCTCCATATGTGTCCCTACGACTAAAAATCTTAGAGCCTTCCGGCCAGATCAGTTACAAGTCTATTGAGATGACTGTTCCACAGTTCCAGGTTGGTATTTTGTAACATTAATGAACTGCTATTGGTGTAGTTAAATTATTTTTGTTGGTTCTAAGTTGGCTGTTCCTGTCTGCAGAACTTTCACAAGCAGTTTAAAGAGATGGCAGCCCTGATGGAGACTGTGTGATGAATGCACTCAGCCCAGACTGCGCATCTTGAACACATTCAAGTTTTACTATCTGCTGATTTTTAGTGGCTGTAACAGTGTAGATACAAATTTCCATTATAACTGATTTGCACTATCATTTTCTTTGACTACATACTGTATAAACCCTTTCCAGCGGTTACTCTTCCTTGCAAGGTGTGAGCTATTATGTTGCCTGCTATAAATTTCCCTGTTTACATCAAAGGTCTTGGCTCTGACTCAAGTTTGTTAAAGGCATGCCTTATTCTTCCAATGGGTTATTTGCCAGATAACTATAATGATGATGTATATACCTGGACCACAGTGTTGAAATAAATGTCTATTTAATCTAAACATTTCTGTGTTTACCTCAATCTCCTTGTTCTAACAGTCACAATCATGCGATCCTTATTTTCATCCCTTGTTCAAATTGAACAGACTTGCGTGACTCATCATCCCCCTCTATAGGTCCTCTTAAAACAACTAATTTATCCTTTGTGTAAAAGCCATCTGCAAAAATGCTCATCGTCAGCGTTGCAAAAATTAAAATTCTTTGTTGGATTTGCCATGTTTGGAATGGGACTAAAACAATGTGGTTAGAGGGAAGAGGGCAGAGCTAACACCTGGCCAGAGGTGTTCTATTGATCTTCTATGGATCTTTACTCTGTGTGATGTCTCAAATAGTTGTTTTTCAGAATGGAGAAGTGTCTTTTTTTTTTTGAAAGGCTTTTTTTCTTTTTAATGGGAACTTACAGTATTCTTTAACATGCCACGGTAAATTTTCTGTGATAAGAGACCTTCGAGAAATTGAATCCTGTGAATCCCAAGTGCAAATTTAGTTTAATCCACTGAGAATTTTCTCACATTTGTATTGGATGATAATGACTTGTGTACAAATGAACTTCCGTCTGAGAAGAAACCCACTGGTGTGCACTAATTGCCCAGTGCCGTCATTTCAAAATTCAAGAATGTCCATAATTTGCCAAAGTTGATTGAATTATATGGATATAACCAAGTTTAATGCTTAGACCTGAGCTCTTTAACTGGGATTCTTTATTTCTTTTTTTTTGCATCGCTCTGAGGACCTGCCCTGAAATACTGCAGAAATCTCCAGTTAGGATACACGTTTTAAGAAAGGGGCAGCTAGTAGGATCTGGTGGGCAGAAGATCTCTGGCTGTGACTGCCCTAGTGATGAGGTTATATATGGCGCAGCCTCTATTTTTAGAACAGGCAGCATGTTTGGAGGTTGGGAAGCCCACTGGAGAAAAAAACCCCCAGACCATCAGATGTGATGACATCAATCCAGTAGATTCTAGTAAAACTAAATCTTCATATTCTCCTTCAGCCGTAACTGGAGCAACAGGATCTCCAGGTTGAGTTTCAGTCTTAGAGGTTCTCAGTGATTTTCCAATCACAAGACACTTACGCATGAAGTTCAGCGTAAAGCCAGCTAGCTGGTCTCGGCATCGCAGATCTGATTGGATATCACAACTGACTGTGGTCCTTTCACTTACAGACAGGAGCCTGCTATGTTGACTCTGAAAGCCTCAGGCAGATTTCATAGAACCTGACAACACATGCTGGCTGAAATATGACTGGATAAAAACTCTACCGTAATATACGACAATGGAAGCGACGCAAACAAGTGTATTATTATTATGGAGAATTACTTTATTATCATATTTAGAGGATATATAGAGGAAAATACTTTTCTAAGTATGGTTAGGCCAGCAGAGAAGGCCTGGCTGGCCCTGTTGGCCCGCCACTGCTATCTACACGTAACCGATACAAACACACAGTGTGTGTTGTGTTACCTGTAATGCATTACAACACGCCACTGGGGGACTAGTTCCACGTGGTCTGCAGACGGACACCCCCCACCACAGACAAGGCTTTGGCTATTTCTCACACTAGCAAAAAAAAAGAAGAAAAAAAGGTGGAGCTCCGCGCTGTCACGTTCCTCGCGGCGGCGCTGCCCTGCCCCTCCCACTCCCCCCTGCACAGCACAGCACAGCACGTGGGATTGGGGCGGGCGTCGACGCGCGCCCTGCCGCTCCGCCCTCCCAGGCGTTCTGGAAGAAAGGACCGCCGCCTTAACATCCCCCCGATTCCACAACGGAATAACAACTATCGCCTTATACACCATCATTGATCCGATCGAGAGCATTTGATCGCCCCGAGGCTCGAGACATTAGTTGGGTTTGGCGGGTGTCGGATGCACCGGGAAGCACAGGCTAGTCGGAGCCGTGCGGCTGCGCGCTCCAGGAGCAACTTGCCCCACCGCGCGTCACAGAAATCAGATTCCTTCGGGCCACTTGTGTTTACACGGAGGCTAGTATCCACACAGCCACGTTTTAGCAAGGCAGGCTCGGCTGTAGGAGAGAGAGCACAGGGCTGGGACTGTTCAGCAGTGGAGGAGCGGAGCCGAGCAGGAGGATCGCCCCCTGCTAGTGGACCTTCCCCGGGTCCTTGAAGGAAAACAACAAGGGGGAGACACTTATTTAGGATAGATTTTTTTTTTTTTTTTTTTTTTGCAACAGCTGATCCATCGGCGGTCTAGCACATGTTGTGCACGCAGGCAACTTTCACTATGGAGCAGGGCGCTGTTGCAAACTAGGCACAACACCGATCTGGACTTGAAGTATAAAGATCGGCATCATTTTTTAAATATTTTTTTTGGGCGGTGAAGAATGAACCATCACTTCTGAAGGCGAACCCCCGTCCGCTGGTTTCGCTCGACAGAGGGGTGCAGCTCTCAGGGAGAGCCATGGAGGGACGGGACGAGAGGGAGGGCAGCCCCACCAAATCCGACAGGAGCTTCGGCCTGACGTACATCGGCTGGTCGTCGCTGGACAGGCGCACCACGCTGCCCATGCTGCCCTGGCTGGTGGCCGAGATCCGCCGCAGGAGCGAGAAGGGCGACTGCGGCCCCGGGGTGCAGCCGCGGGACGTGCAGCTGCTCTTCAACCCGCCGTTCCTCCGCTGCGTGCCGGCCAGCTGCAGCAACTCGTCCGTGTTCATCTTCGAGCACAAGGCGCAGCTCATCTCGCGGTTCATCCACAACAGCAACGACCTCACCTACTTTGCCTACCTGCTGCGCGGCCAGCCGGACAACCCCGAGTCCGAGATGTCCTGTCACGTCTTCAGGGCTCCCGAGCCCAAGCAGGTAGGCCCGGTGGGCTGCTATTGCAAACAGACAACAACATGGGCTAAACTTCAAGTCTACTCTGGCATAAGCAGATGGGGACCTCAGGAGTATAACAGTGGTGATTGTTGTTGTTGATTTAAAATCAAATGATTCTTGCAATGCAATAATGCATCTACTTTTTGGAATGTGTTTTTGGAGCTACAATTAAAGCAATCAGACATTTCAATTTTGCATTGACCCATAACTGGTGCAAAAGTGTAAACATGAGACAAAGGGATGATCCACAAAAGCCAAGACTGAAAATCATCTGGAGGTGACAACTGTGCCGTTTAATCTCACATGATTGATAGATAAGTCAGTCAGCGGCCGCAAACATATTTGCTTTGGCATTAAGGATTTAGGCCACCAGTCATTGGTGGTGAGGTGGGTGGGTGGGGGCTGGGGGGTTGGAGTGATAAATAGAACACCCTGTTTGTTTTTTTTGCCCAATGCTAATCCATCCCAGAATCACAGATGTCCCTCTCTTGCGTCTTGTGTGGCGTGACAACAGCTGAATTCCGTGTCAGCACATTTACGTGCTGATCAGCACGCCAGTCTTGAGTAATAAAACGGCGATGTGGTATAAACATTCCGAAATCAGGAAGGTGGGAGTCAGACTTTTGAAAAAAAAAAAAAAAAAAAGTCAAGTGCGGCCATGTTTTCTTCTTCTCGGACGCAGGAGCGCGTCAGCACTCCTGCGTCCGAGATTGCTGCCGTGAATAACAAGCAGCAGTGACGTCTCTGTGTCTTTATCTGCTTTCCATCGCCTTGATTTTTGCATGTGCTCTCATGCTTTCCTGCATCGATCTCGAGTACGCCAGCACTGGGCTCAAGTTTCCATGTGGCTTGTGCGGAGCCGCAGGCAGGCCAGCCGGCCGGCCGTTTGTTTGCCTTTGAGAGCTGGAAGAGAGGCTGCTTGGAGGTAGACTCACTTTCCAGGTATCGCCTCTCTCCGGCGTGTCCTGTTCAATGCTGTTGCACAACCCCAAACTGGTTTTTCAGCCTGCGAGCGAGCGAGCAAGCAAGCGAGCGAGCAGCGTGTGTGCAAAGGTGGACCATGTGTGGAATGTATGGGCTGCTCTGTCTGTGTACTGTACCTTCGCCTCGTGCGACGCCCTGTTGCTGTCGGGCATCCACTAGTTTGTGTGTGAGATCTTTCCTCGGTTTTTCTGTGCTTTTCTATTCTTGGCCGCAGACATTACAAGGCCTTCGTTTTAGAACGGCTGTAAAGGCCTCTGGCGGCTGTTAATAGGACCTGAAGGGTCATCATGAGGGGGGGGGGAGCTTTTCTTTGCCTATGCATTGCTCAAGGTGAATGCAAATGCCTAACGCGGAAACACAGTGTTTGACAGTCTTTTTTTGATGCTCTTCTTTCGATCCAAGTACGGCAGAAGTTTCCGATCCGGCCGTGTTTGTTATTTTCCCGCACAGAGCTGTGCGATTATTTAGGCGTTAGCTAGTAATCCCGTGGCCGCTGCGCACGAGGCCGCAGTTCTGGTCAAAATATTTGCAAGAATAACATTAAACCGCCGAGATAAACAGCTGCCTCGCTCCCGAGAGTTTGGCTGTGACAGTGCGCTTGGCCCCGAGCCCGAGGTGCTCTTTTAGCTCCTGGGCCAGGCCAGACTCTGCACAGAACCAAACAGCCCGGCCGTGTGCCTATGGAGCCAGCGGATGACATTCGGGGAGGCCTGCCCAGTGTAAACCTCAGGTCTGTGCGCTCTCCACCTCTGCTCCCACTTGGAAGCGGACCACAATAGAAATCAAAGAGCGGTGCCCCCACCCCCCACCCTACCCCGTTGGCTGCCGTTCAACATCGAGTGGCGTGTCAAGTTGCAGGTGGCGGGGTGGCGGGGGGGGGTGAAAGAGACACATTCACCCCACTGGCGCACAAAGGTGTGACTTGTTCCATCCCCTGCGATGACCTCTTTTGGATAGTATTAAGAAAATATGGGTGTATAAGGGTATGAAAAGGGAAAATAAATCCCACTTGCTTAAAATATCAGCGCCTGGCTTCACTGCAAGGTGACACACGAGCCTTTGTTGTGAGTTGGTACTTGAACTTTGTTTTAAACACGATGCCCATTTTGCCCTCGGGTAGTTGGAAAAGCAATGCAGTGTAGTGCAGAGCGAACACAAACATGTGACAACACAGCACCGTAGAGACATTTAACCGCTGGAGCCCAGATTTGGTTTATCGCACAGTAGGGATGTTAAAAATGTATCGATTTTCAATTAATCGTCCATTAAGAATTTAATCAATTAAATTAAATTAGTCACAATTACTTGAACATTTTTTTACACAGGTAGTTTATATCATGATAACAGGAAAGAGTGAGGGTCATATTATGAATGTGGGGGTCATAATATACCTAGAACAAGTTGCTTTTAAACAACTTTAAAAAAAAAAAAATGTTGAAATGTGACCCATTAGAAGTCAACTTAAAGTCAGTTTTTACTGACTTTAAGTTGAAGTTAATGTGTCTTTGGTCACATTGGACCCTCAACATTATTTAAGGGTTAAATAATGTGTTCCTTGCACATTTTCATTGTGAAATTTAGGTTCTCAGGAAAGATCGCTGCTGATCAATGAATCGTTAATCGATCAATAAGGTCAATCAACTAACGATTAATGAATTAATCGATAATTAGCATCCCTATTGCACAGTAATAAAGGTCTTTGGTATTATTATATATGATTAAAACTGAGATTTTGGTCTTAATTTCATCTTCTCTTTGTAGATTTTAGGGGCATTTTCAAATCTGAAATTTGTTGTCTTTTATTGATTGACTGCACCTATTCTGGCATTAGGAAATAATTTCTTTAGCCCTGTCTGCGTTACAGTGACCTGTCTGAACTGCATTAGTAAAGTCAATGGAACTACAGCACGTAGCAGCTAACATTGTGGAAAACAAACCAGGCTCATTTTGGGCTTATGAAAGGGTGTTAAAATAGAGGACATTTGTGAGGGAACACAGCTATGGATGCTATAAAGTGACAGATGTTCAACAATGTGCTTGCACTGTGCATTGCGCCCCTGCAGTTTCCTCAGCTTGCAGGTTGTTTCTGCTCAGCCCCTGTTGCTTTGACATTTTGCGGGCCGTGCACTTGCAAGCAGGGACAGTCTTCGAGCGCGTGTACGCGCGCGTGTCGTGTTTCCCGCTAAACTCTAAAGCCGCTGCTGTTTATGCAGACGGGTGCCTCTGATCTCAACCTGATCTTGCCTGGGTGAGACGAGGCACCGACTGGCAAATGTGCAGCGCGGAAACCTGCCCGAGGAACGGCTTGCGAGTGGGTGGACGTGTTTATATTAGCTGGCGTTAAACAGAAACAGCTTCTGTCTCTGCCTGCTACCGCCTGTGGAAGAAGCACCTCCGCCGACTTTGCACTCGACTGACTGCAAATAATCAATCAGATCAAATGTTGCGGCGGCGGCGTCGTTTTGCTCATGCAATATTCAGCGTCTCCTGCGAGACGTAATCGTCTCCCCGCCGGCCCTGTGGCTGCAGGCTGTGATTCACAGCTCTCAAGGCCGCTCCGCTACCTCGACCTATTAGTTTCACTTGTTGTTGCACAATGCTTTGCAGTGGTTTGCCCGCAACTATTTCAGAAAAAAAAAAAAACGAGGGTCGCGTTAGCGCCGAGAGAACCAATCACGCTGATCTTGGTTTCCATGGAGTTTGTTGAGTGTTTGTGACCCACAGCCTCCCACAGCTCCTTCCGCTCCTTCCTCCCAGTCTGTCAAAATCAGGCAGTAAAGGTCAAGCGCGCCATATGAAGAATGTGTGACTTTGGCTTGTGAATGATCCAGAGCAGAAATGAGAAATCATCACCCTCTGCTTCATTCTTTAATTTTGCGCTGCCATTCATGAAATGTGTGCTGAAATAAATGCGAGGCTCTTTATGATGTCACACAGGTCAGTGATACCTTGCCCAGGTGAGTGACCACACCCTGGGCCGGGGTTTTTCTTATTTACCTCCAAACATGGGGAGTGTCCAACGAAGCATCACTTCTTGGAGGCAAGGTAAAGGTGCCTGCAAACAGAGGGCTACAACATGTTGTAGCCCTAGAGATCCGTAGACATTTTTTGGGGTTAATTTATGCAGCGTATGGCTGCTTAGTGAATAAAGATCAGCAACATAGATAGGAATAGAAGACCTTTATTGATCCCACACTAGGGAGATTTGCATAATTACAGCAGCAAACTGTATAGTGCAAAAAGATTGAGATATTAGATAAAAGTAATAAGGCAATAAAAAGTATAAATGAAAAAAACCCCAAAGATATTCACATCTTATGGACAGTTGAATATACAGCTATCTAAATATTGACAACATGAGCAAAAAATGTGACCTTCCAGACAGCCTTTCAGCAATGTAGCAGCTAAGTAATAGATGTCAAAGGCAAACCGGCTTCTGTACGGGGGCCGAGACCGGCTCAGATTTTTTCACTCTGTTTACAATCCTGACTTCCTGTTTTCCCATCCTTCTGCTTCTTCGCCGTTCTGGTCCTCACCTCGGCCTCATCCACTTTTGTTTAGTAACTCCCCGCGCCGCTCCAATTAAAAAGAGCCTATTTGATCAACAGCCGACCAGGCGCTGCTTATCAGAATTGACGGCAGTCAATTGTGTGTACTTTTTAAGGCCTCTGTTTGTTTTAGGTTCCACTGTTGACATAAGCAGGCGTGTTCGGGCCGACCTTGGCTCGGCGCACTCTCGTTCTCAGAGGGTGTTACACCGGTTGTCGGTACTGCGAACTCGCTTGTAACGGCCGTAAACTGGTTTGTAATTTGGACAGGGTTCGCCGGTTCTGGAAGAATAGGAAATTTTCTGTCTCGACACGTTGCCTCTTTCCCGTCAGTGCAAGTTCCCGCGCCAGATTTCCACGTGTCGGAGAGGGAGCGAGCTTTGCAGAAATCAGCGCCGCTCTCATCAAGACTTTTTACTCAGCCCTCTGTTCGGCCTTCCATTCTATAGGGTGTGGGTGTATTCTGGCCGCATGCCTGCCTCAGTGATGTTTGCTCTGTCTGACCTTATTTAGTTCAAACTTGCACTGCTTTTTTTTTTGGTAATGTTTGTAAGACTGTGAGTTATTTAAAGCGGCGGCATGATGTCAGGAGGAGCTATTTGTTGGTCAGAATAAACTCTTCTGGCTCTGTTTGCATCGTATTCCAGCGTATTGCACTGGCTGTTTACATCTGAAACACTTGCATCGACTAGAGCTGCGTCATGTGCTCCATTATTAAAGTTCTGGGAGATTACCAAAAGTTAATCTGAATTAACTGGATTATTGACATTGGTGTAGCTCCAGTACACACGCAGCTTTGTTTCCCTCAGTTTATCAGACAGCGAACGTCATGAAAGTTACTTTGTCGTGTTTTTTTTTGTTGTTTTTTTTACTTCTTCCTTTGCATCACATCCCGTCCTTCCGTTCTCTGCTGGAACAGGTCCCTGAGGTGATCAGCAGAATTCGCCAAGTGTCTAAATCCGCCTTTAAGGAAGACACCAAATCCAAACAGGATGCCGACGAGGCCTTTTACAACTCCCAGAAGTTTGAAGTGCTTTACTGTGGAAAGGTAGGAACCAACACTCACCAGTCGTTGTTATCATTATTTAACTTGCCAAGATTTAACAGATTTCTTTCACGAACCCCAGGTGACGGTGCTGCATAAAAAAGCCCTGTCCACGCTCGTCGACGACTGCATCGACAAGTTCCGCCAGCACGAGGTCGAGCGCAAGCGCCTGCGCCTGCTCAACGGCCAGCGGGGGTCGACCGAGAGCGCCCCCGTGGAGTTCCTCATCGGCGGGGATCCGCTTTCGGCCGCTTTGAACGAGTGCAAAGAGGAGGATGCGGGGAGCCCCGGAGCGGAGGAAACAAGCGGAGATGGCGGTAAGAGGGCGCCGAGGGGGGCCGTTTCATCAGCGTCACCCTCTGTGTGCACAGTCAGGATAGCATCCACAAGTTGTGGCTAATTATAACAGCACATACTGTGCGTGAATACAGACTGTGAAATATAATTATCACTTTGTAAAGGGTTTGCCAAAAGCACAGGTGGGAAAAGTAGCTTGAGAGAGTCCTTTTATTGCAAACAATTGCAAAGAAATTATTATCAATAAATATTAAGAAAAACACGCGCTTTAGTTATTGTGAGTGTTTGAGTTATTTTCCACTTTTATTGTTTCCTACATAATTCCATGTGTGTTCATCTGTAGTTTTGATGCCTTCAGTGAGAAACTGCAATGTCAATAGTCATGACAATGAAAGAAGAGACATTCAATTCACAGGGTGTGTCCAAAGTATTGACTGCTAGTGTAATGGCAGCTAAATAGGAAAAAATTGGAATTCAGCTGAGTGGAATTAAAAGCTTCCAATATAAACGTTTCCCTGCTTCAATATGTCGCAGGTGTCTTATGCGAACGTTGCCTGCGTGGCACAGTTTCATCCATCACGTGTCTGGCGTCCACAGATATGAGGATTTGGCAACACATCTTCATTGAGAAATGAGAAATCCTGCTTGTTTGCTTGCTTGCAGGCAAAGGCCTGTCCAGCAGCGGCAGTCCGAGCAGCCTGCGGGGATCCTTCCCAGAACGCATCCTGGAGGACTCGGGCTTCGAGGAGCCGCCAGCGCAGGAGTTCCGTACGCGCTGCAGCAGCCTGGCGGGGAGCCTGCAGAGGAAGTCGGGCGAGGGAGTCATGATGGGGCCCAATCGCCGCCGCCACTCCAGTGCGCCCAACCACGTTCAGCCTTCCGACGCCGACAAGAACCGCACCATGCTCTTCCAGGTAGGGACGAGAAAAATACATATTTCATGTTTGTGTGTGTGTTTACTGTCTTTTTCTTACTTATTTAAATCAACGTACAGAGAACGGAGAAAAACCAGAGCCAAATTCCCTGTTTGGCATGCACAAACTTGGCCAATAAAGCTGATTCTGATTCTGATTTAAGCTGGGATAGACTCCAGTAAACCCTGTAAGCCTGAGTGTGGAAGAAAGTGGGTGTAGAAAATGAATGAACAAGTATCTATATTTATAACTTCAGTGCTCCAAGTTGTCCAGACATGCTTTTCCTCGGCCGCTGGTGTCATAGCTTGGCTGTTAGCTGAGTGCTGGCTAGACGTCTCTTATCTTCGAGTCGCAGCTGACGGCACCAGTTAGCAGATCTGCACTCCGAGGAACTTTATCTGTCCAGCTATGTTCACCTATTAGAACTCACGTCAGCCCCGCCAGTGGAATTTTCATCTAGAGCTCATTTGTGGTAAAATTGAATCATTATTGTGGACCAAACTGATTTGATCTGTAACCCCACCTGTTAAACGCAGGATGTGTTTTCATTTATACTGACTATACTACAATTTTTGCCCTCGGTTTGATGGACAGCGGCTGTGTTTGGCCTCCCCGCCATCATCCCCGTCACCTCCGAGCAGAGATTCAATCGTTTGCGTGCCAGGGGAGCAAACATTGCTCACACTTTTCAACCTCTTTTGCATTCAGCGCAGCTCCTGCAAATCATCATCTTTTTTTTTTTAATGGCTTGCGGCTGTAAAGTTGGCCCAGCGCTACTACTTCAACTTTAGGAGGTTGTAACTCCCGGTGAGAGTTTTTCTTTTTTCCCTTTCCTTTTTTTTTTTTTTTACCTGAGCACAAGGTCCATAAAAAATGCAAAGCTGCTGCAGCGAGGCAGCACACAGGCTGCGGGGACGGCCAGCTGCAGCTCCTCGCTCACCAGGGCCCATTTCCTCGTCGGGCTAATTTTAAAAAGTGGAGCGCAGCGCTCGATACGATATTCCGCATCGGCGTGAATTATAGGGCGGGGTGGGTTGAGGGGAGGAGAAAAAAATAAAATCAATGGCGCAGACTTGTTGACCTTGATTTTGAGAGCGGACGCGGCCTCCACGTCATCGCACACTTCACACTGATTCTTCACCTTTTTTTTCCCCCTCTCAATTTTCAGTTGACAGTGTTGATATCGTGCAACGTGTGTTTTCCAGGTCGGCCGATTCGAGGTGAATCTCATCAGCCCGGATACTAAAACCGTGGTGCTGGAGAAGAACTTCAAAGATATCTCCTCATGCTGTCAGGTTGGTTTATTTTTACACCGAAAGCCTTTCTGCTGCTGCACGCCCAGCCACACAACACACCCCTCACACTCTAATATGCACACGAAATGCACCAGCACAAGCTGCATATGTAATGGAGTCGGTTCAGGCTCTTTAATATGCCTCTATTATGGTTATTGTGATTTATTCCTGGACTGAACGCTAAAAGATCTGCTCTCCTCCACCCTCCTTGTGCTCTAGGGCATCAAACAGTCCGACCACTTTGGATTCATCTGCCGAGACCAGTCGGATTCTGGTCCCAGCCAGTATGTGTGCTTCATTTTCCAGTGTGCCAGCGAATCCCTGGTGAGTTCCAAAGATTTCAGCTTCCCATGGAAACATTTTTTTATTTTGGGGGGCTGCCTGTCAAATTCAAGAGGACCCGTTTGGTTGCGTTGCAGGAGGGTTCGAGGAGCAGCATTAGCATCGCAGTCGCTAAGCGTTTAGCTCAACTCGTCGGGAATAAAACGCAAATGTTTTCCACTCAGACTCACAAGTCGTCCGTGCTGTTCAACAGTGGCCTTTGTTTAGCCGAGCTTCTCCTTCCTGCTTTTCCTCACAAATTTTTCACAGCAGCTTCTCTCTGCTCTTATAACCTCCTTCTTTCTTATCCATAAAGTAGGCCATTTCATGTCATGCTTCTTCTTTGGTTTCATGCCTCTCTCTCTCTCTCTCTCTCTCTCTCTCTCTCTCTCTCTCTCTCTCTCTGTCTATCTCTCTCCCTCTCTCTGTGCTTTTTTCTCCTCCCACTCGTCTCGTGCCAGGTGGACGAGGTGATGCTCACCTTGAAACAAGCCTTCTCCACCGCCGCCACCTTGCAGAGCAACAAGACGCAGATCCAGCTGTGCGAGGACTGCCCCATGCACGACTTGCACAAGCTCTGCGAGCGGATCGAAGGCAAGCGCGCACAACCACCAGAGTGTCGCAGTGAACTTTAAGACCGGTCCTCACTCCCTCCCTCTGTACCTTTTCCAGGTCTCTACCCACCCAGAGCGAAGATAGCCATCCAAAAATACCTCTCCCAGCTGACTGATAATGAGCAGGCGGATATTTTTGAGCGAGTCCAGGTACGCCAGAGATAAACACACGCGGCGGCAAAATTGACGGTCGTATTTTGTTTTGAGCGTCTGTTGCGCATCCCTGTGCGCAGAAACTGAAGCCCAAGTCGGACCAGGAGGAGAACGAGCTGGCCATCTTCCAGCTGAGGCAGCTCTGCGAAAGCAAGCAGAAGTCCCACGTGCACATCGGCGAAGCCCCGCAGGTACTTGCGGCGAAAGCGGCAGATAGATCGTGTTTGTGTGTCACTGTTGAAGATTCATTCTTGGCCGTAAATCAGTAGAAGTTCGCTAAAGAACGCTAAACAAAAATGTCGGAAAGTGATTCCTGGCAGTTTTCATATCTAGATCAAGGTTGCGTTTGAAAGGAGCCACTGTCCGCGGTTCAATTCAATATTATTACCAAAGCGCGATCTTGCCCGAGGGATTGTATGTCAAACATTATCCACACAGACAAACGGCTCTGTATTTTTCTCCGTCATGTGATTTTGCATTGGTCAACGCTTGCTTAGAAGATTTCAATTAATTATCCCTGCGTCTTGTGTCTGTGTCAACCCCCTCCCCCACCCGCTTTAATCCCTTGTTGTCGTCGTCCTCGCCGTCTTGCAGAATGCCGCGGGCAGCTCGTCGGCAGCCGACGCGGCCGCCACGGGCAGCCGCTCCAAGCTGGATGTCCTGAAGAACAAAGCCCGCAGCTCCCTCACCAGCTCCCTGGAGAACATCTTCGCCAGGGTACAGCAGTGCTTATTGGCAGTTTGATTTTTCAGCGGTGACACTTGAAAAATCGTTTCTCTCCTCGTTCTTTCCTACGCCCTCGGCACCCCCCAAAAACAGACAACAAAAGTAGCTATTCACGGCACGGTTTCTCCACCGGCTGCCAGCTGCCACCTGCTCTTTCACACGTCTGGTGTTTCTCAAGGACGTGAAAACCGCAGATCCTGGGAATTAGACCTCCTAATCTAAGGCAGTCAACCGCCTGTAAGACAGCAGAAGCCCTCTATATATAAACTCCATTTCCCTCTTGCCTATTTTCTCTTTGCCTATTTTTTCTGCATCCCTGCCCTCTGCCTCAGATTTTTCTTTTCCCACCCCCAGACGTTAGACAGTGACTTTTCCTGCCACTCGCTGTTTTCTGTGTCATCGCTGCTCAGGGATTTGGATTGACCCATATCTGCCAGCGAGACGGCAGGAAAACACACCTCCGTTGAGCAAACAGGCAATCCAAAACGTCTGATGACATCTGGTGTTCTTGCAGAGATTCTAGACAAACAACTGAGAGGCATTAAATTCATCCATACAAAAACAAGAAAAAGACTCATCGGCTAAAGTTTTTGCCAAAGTTTCTAACTTTTTTTATGTTTTAACCTTTGTTGTAACACTGTATATGTACCTCTGTCACTATTAGGGTGCCAGCCGGATGCGGGGACGCTTGGGAAGCATGGGAAGCATTAGCAGTTTTGAAAGGGTAAGTGTCATTGGAGGGGGGCTGGAGGGACAGAAAACCCCAGAGACACACCCGGGGGACTCTGGGAGTTCTCTGTCTGTACCCGGTTGTTTATTAGATTATGGTGTCATCCAGTCGAAACTCAATGACCATCAATCTTCCTCTTTCCTGTTTTGTTTTGTTTTCGTTTTTCGCTATTTTGCAAACAGCAATAAGCAGCTGCAGCTACGCCACAAGTGTCACAAGAGCTCTCTGCAACACAAAGTGGGACGGTTGAATCTACAGGGTGCCCCCCCCCTTCCCCGCGCAGCCAAATGTAGAGCAATCGTTTGCAGCCACGCGCCCATTGATTTGTGATGATGTTGTAACATTATCTGCCTCCTAAATCGTAGATTCTTCCATTAGTACACTTCGGTGCAGGACACTTATTGGGCCTAATTTAGGAGAAAGCGCAAAATCGATTGTACGCACAAACAGATTGCGCTTGTTATTAGTTTGTGTGTGTCTGCACCCACTTGTTTAACCTCTCATTGACAACAAGAGACCATAGCTAGGGCCACGTTAGCAGGGACACTGATTCCATTGTGGCATTTTGCTACATCACCAATGATATTTCTTGGGAGTGTGAAGTGTACAGTGTTGTTGGGATTACTCCTTTAAAAAGTAATCTAATTACTTCTATAACGGCTTTGTTTCATAAGTAATGGATTACTTATTACTTTAGTGAAAAAAAGATAAAGCATCAGTTGCTCAGTGCTTTGGAATGAACTTTATTAAAGTGCAAATTTTGCAATTAATTATTTTAATTCCACTTAACACGAATTAATGTTTTCTCTCTGAACACAAACTGCACATTTCACACAACAAACTCATGTACAGCATTGGTGCCTTTTGCACAGCCCATATTGTTCAAATAATTAGAAGCACAGTAGTTAGAAGATCTCTACTGTGCAGAGAGCTGCTGACTGATTTGTAAACATGACTTTAGACAATTTATGAGGTTCGACGAGGAAAGTTTTCAACGTTACGTACAACGAACCACAATATTCTTTGATTTAGACGAGATGAACTCAAAACAACATTTGTATTTCCTGCTATCAAACGCAATCGTTGCTTTTTCTTTTCTTTTGCCGCCGCCATGCTTGCTTTGGTGCGCCGTCGCAATGACGTTGCGCGCACGGTTGCATCATCAATCTGCAACATCGTTGTTTTTGGTTGTTTTTCTAAATGAATAATAAGAATTTGATTGCGAAATTTTGGGAAAAGTAGTGGAATAGTTACTCGATAAAGTAATTATGATATAATTACCAGTTTTTGCCACAGTAATCCAGTTACATTACTCCGTTACTCAAAAAGTAGTTTAATTACAGTAGTGGATTACTTAGTAATAGATTACTCGCCAACCACTGGAAGTGCACAAATTGTAAATGGCATTTTCCGGCACACCTGCACTCTTAAGATATCAATTATTTAGTGCAGTAGTAATGGAAGAGATGGTGACGGCCACGTCTCACAGCTCCTGCAAACTCCTCTTTGCCTTCGGTCACATGTTGACTACAATGCCTCAGAGGTGGAAAGCAACAGCTTGGGGAGCGGGGGTTGTCTCAGGATGCGGACGGCCCTGCCAGTGGAGAGCAGGAAATTCGAGTCAGGATGTCCCACTGTACGTCTGCAGAGCCAAGCCTCCCTCGGCTTCCTGTCGGTCCTGTCACAAGACACGAGGGTGCGGGGCGGCCGTCTCAGCAGGCGTATCAGAGTTTATATCAGGTTTATCACGCCAGGTTTTCTTGTTGTTTGTTTGTTTGTCTTAAATATGCAGCACAAGTGGATTGCAGCATGATTTTTATGTCACAAAAAGATCATGAAGAAAAGTACAGATTATTTTTCCCAGGTCCCTTTAAAAATACAGCAAAATCGCAACAGTGTCTCTGTGGGGGAGGCCTCCAGAATCACCGCTGGGAGGAGATTAGACAGTTTTCATGGGGAGTCCAGCCACCGACGGCAGCCTCCCCACCAATGGTGTGTGATACTGGCAGTCACAGGGAACTGGTCATTAGAATACAATAGATGTGGGAGTTGTGCTGTCGCGGCACGAGCTTCGGGCTGCTGCCAGCGAGTGGAAAGTTCAACCTTGAGCCAGACTTTATGTTGCAGGGCGCTGGCTAAGGTGAGTAGTGAAAGGCTGTTTTTTTTTCAATGCAACTTTTGCATTTTGTCTGCAAAAGGATTAAAAACCTTTGCTGCCTCTGTGTAATAACCGTGTCGTAACTGCACCCTTCAGCAGGATGAGGAGTCTCCTGGCCACTCGCCTCCAGGCTCCCCTCCGGCCTTCCCCGACAACGACGACCCGGAAGCCGGCGCTCAGTTCCGCCGCCGCGCTCACACCTTCAGCCACCCACCTGTGAAGAAGCGGATCTCGTTCGACGGCCAGTCGGCGGGCCAGGCCAAGGCTCACCTGCCCCGGCAGCAGTCTGTCAACCCGGAGCTGCTGCAGGGCAGGTAAGAATCCCCCTCCCTTTAACTTCCAGTTTGTCTTGAGACTAGTTGTAGCGGACGTTTTCGCAGAGTAGAACCTCGCTTTGTAGTGAAAATGTGGTAGAAAAATACTTACGGCTAAAAAAAACGAAGAGTCACAGTCCTAATGCTTTTTTCCCCCCTTAATCGGTTTAACAATGGAGAATTGAATTAACCTTTAATCCACACGTCTATTTGGGGCACTTTGATCCCTCCGGAGGCCCACCACCACCACCACCTCCTCCTCCGACAAGAGCATCACACGTTTCCTGTCACTGTTTCTGACTGCCCGTGACTTCCTCTGTGTTGTTTTATTTTTCCATGTACTGTGACCAGGAGCTCCCTTTCCTTTTGTGCAATGCTTATTTTCCTCCTCTTATTTTTTTTGAAACGAAACAAAAATGTCCTGTGGGCATTCTGTGTTTGGCTCGCCCTAGCCCCGCGACCTTGAGAGCGCGCAGCGTCTCGGAGAGCGAGTCCTCCTTCGCCCTCCCCTCCTCTTTCTCCGCCCCCACTTTCCTGAAAAGCATTTACCAGGGCTCGCTGGGCTCGCTGGGCTCGCTGGCAGACAGCGGCAACCACAAGAGGTGAGAGGGGATGACCGCCTCCCCGCACCGCCACTCCCCACCCCACCGGCCCTACTCCCTTTTACATGTGCACTCAGACACAAGGGGCACCTGGCTGGGATGGAGTTCAGCCTTCATACTTCCTTGCTCTCTTCTGAGCCGCACGTGTCTTGACTTCTCTGTCCCTATTTCCTGTCCGGCCAGACCGAAAATTTTTCTGTACGCTCATTGGCAACCTGATCAGGTGCACCTGGTGCTAGCACAGGGTTGGACCACCTCGGACCGCTGGCATAGACTCTTCATATTTCAGAGGTTTTGCTCCATATTAGCTGTGTGATGACAGTGTTTTCACAAAATAAAAGCGATATTTCTAAAATTGCGATTTGCGGGTGTTTCCATTGAATGGTTTGGAATTGGAGTGGAAACTTTAACCTTGAGCCTTGAGTATAAGTCGTAATTCTCATAAAATCTCGTCCCGCGAGACCCCACTTTGAGGAGGATGGCAAACTTATTGTCATGAATAGGAAACCAGTTTGAGATGATTTGTGTCACGGTGCATCATCCTGCTGGAAGTAGCCGTGGTGGGGCCCCCAGTCTACTAGTAAGGTGAATCACATTCCATTTGTTGGTGTTGTTTATGACACTCTGTGACTCCACTATGTGAATATAGCAGCTGATATCGATGCTCTGACCAGGCAACAAATCCAATTCAGTTTTATGTCGTCCTGCTTTGGTGAGCCAGTGCGAACTGTAGCCTCTATTTCCTTATCTTAGCTAACAGGAGCAGCATCAGGTTGCCTGTTGGCTTCAAGATCGGACGTGTCGTGCCTTGTTTTGAGTCTGTTAAAACTGCCTCTCTGCCGTCTTAAACCGGCCTGGCCCTTCTCCTCTCACCGTCAGCTAGATACATGTAATTACATTCACCTAATGCTTGGTTTTAACTCGATCACGTCCACATGCCTAAATACCCTCAGTTGCTACCATGTGATTGGCTGATCAGGTGCACCTAATTAAGCAGCCAGTGAGTGTATACTCCATCTTCCCTCAATTCACTGGCCCTCTTCCTGTTTCTCTCCATTGTGGAAGAGGATGCCCCCCCCCCCTTTTTTTCTTTTTCTCATTTGCATGCCCCTCCCCTTCCCCCCACACCCACCCACCCACCGTGGCGAAGCTGCATTTAACCCGCGTTACTCATTAACTGCAGCTTACACTTGTGTCAACACCTTCCCTTGATTAGCTTCGCCCCTCCCGACACTCGAGGGCCTCCGAGCGTCAGCCCGATTAACTTTGGTGGCTCGTCTGTTTCGGAAAGGTCGCCGCTCCGCTGCGTTAATCAGTAAGCCGGTCGACAGCAGCCGGTCCAGGACGGGAAGCCGTGCCGTGATTTTTGCTCCTCGCTCCTCTTTGCCAGCTTCCTTGACTGCGTCTGAAAGGAGAAGGTTAATATTTCCATTAGGAATGAGATTCAGTGCTGGAATAAAATGGCTTTTCCTGGAAGCCCCCTGCTGCTCCGAAGGCGGCCGACCCCACTGCACCCTTCGCATTGATAAATGCAACGCGCCGAGGAAGAAGAGCCTCTGCAGCTCCTGCTGCTGTTTTCACCCCCTCCCTGACGATGAATGCGTGCCAAAGCCTTGACCCTACGGGCTTTTTCACATTTAAATATGCAAACGTCTTCCTCAGCAGCCGCCCTGCGTTTCCCTCGACTCCTTTTGCTCGCAGCCAAAATGCTAAGAAGAAGAAAAAAAAAAAGAAAAAGAAATGAGAGATGTCAAGCGTAGAATTACAATCTGCTGGAGACACCGTGTCCAATGTGCGCAGCAGCTGCGAGAGTGAAAACATTTCGAGTCAGAAAACATGGCTTCCTGTTTTTCACTGTCTCGGCCCACGACTGATGCCCGATCAGTCTGCTGACTCAGCGTCTAGAGTTGTGTGGGCGTCCAGCTTTAGTGACACACGACACAGTGGGACTGTTTGTTTGAAATGCTGGCGGCGCACTGGACGAATCCAGCGCTTCAGATTCACATTTATATGTTGACTTTAGCCGGTTTGTTTCGGTGGACATGCTGCGCAGAACTACGACATCTAGTGGTGGAAATATCTATCTGTCTATCTATCTATCTATCTATCTATCTATCTATCTATCTATCTATCTATCTATCTATCTATCTATCTATCTATCTCCATACTATTTGCATTGTTTATCACAGGGAAAAGTGTAATCTGATCAGGAAGAATAATAAGTCACGACTTGGCTGATCTGGGTGATTTGATTGGCTGGAGGAAATTTTAAAATTTTGTATATATATATGCATATATATGTATGTAAATACATATATATCTATGTATATATACTGTATATATGTATGTATGTATATGTATATATATATATATATATATATATATATATATATATGTTTATGTATGTATGTATGTATGTATGTATATGTATATACATATACATATATATGTATACATATGTGTATGTATATGTAGGTATATATGTGTATGTATATATATGTATGTATATGTACCTACACATATGTACAATCAATCAGATCACCCAGATCAGCTAAGTCATGTCACTTATTATTCTCCCTGATATATATATGTATATATATATATGTGTTATTAAGAAATTATTATATATTATATATTATATTATTTTCATTTCAAATCAAATCTTTTTATTATCTTATTTCACCCACAATTTTCCACAGCCAATCAGATCACCCAGATTCCACTTCCCTCCACTCCACTAACCGCTGCAACCTCTTTCACAACAATGGAATGAGAATGCATGCGCCTCAGCATGCGGTGGCCCGATGGCGACCTCCATCGCCGCCACCTGCTTCATTAACACCAGTATCAGCCACATGGAACACGCTCGTCGTCAGCCGTGTGTTTACCTTTACCCGCCTCATCAGTCCAGACTGTTTGCACACAATTAGCCATGCCGGCGCTGACTGATGAGATGCCGGATGTGTGTGTGTGCCTGAGAGTGCGTGTGTGTGCCTGCGTGGAAGAGTGTCGGTGACGCAGCGGGTGACACCCGAGCCGTTTGTCTTGCAGCAATGGGGAAGGCCGGAGGAGAACCCTGTCCACCTGCAGCAGCGACTCGGTGAGCGGCGCTCCGCCCGCGACCCCTCGCAGGGTCTCCTGGAGACAGAGGATCTTCCTGAGGGTCGCCTCGCCCATGAACAAGCCGCCGTCCGCATCCATGCACCACTCAGGTAGCGGTAACACGACGCCTTGCCCTGTCACGCCAGTGGAAACGGGAGCAGTGGCTCCGTTTGCGCCAGTGAGCGGCTTCTAAGTCGGCTGAGTGCTTTATTCCAACATAAAAATTTGAACATTTGGTGGTATTTTTTTAAACTGATTGTTGAGAAAAGAGATTATCTTAATCAGGGTTGAATTACATAGGTGGTAAACTTCTTCTTATGGCACTGAAATATCTAATAACTATGGCTGCTCTTCATTCATTACTACATTACTACATGATTATTACATTTTTTTCCACTTATTTGTTTGCTGCAACTGGGGAACATGTCAACACAGTAACCACCGTGCAAATTTTTGCGCACGGCCAGAAGCAATTGCGTGTGATCCTCTGCAGGCTCCTCATTAAAGTGCCTCTATTGCAGGGGTGTCAAACAAAATTTAAAACTTTGACAAAGTCGCAGGCCAACATTGATATCTATTGAGAAAAATCCTCCTCCAGATATAATGGTGAAACTTTCATATGAACCCAAACAGGGTGTTTATGCGGTCTGTCCTGATTGACGTGCCAAACTACCAGCAGAGCATTCTGGGATTTGTAGTATTAGCTATACATGTGCTGTGTAATACTGGCGGGACAGCTCTTGTCGTCTTTTGGTGTTGCCTCGCGGGCCAATTATAATTATAGGGCCCTAGTTTGACACCGATTCTCTGTTGCATGTGCACCAATTAGTTTCTTAAGCGATCTGAGAGATTGTGAATTTACGCAAAATAAAAAGTGTCGTGTTTTATTCCACATTTGCCTTCTGTTGTCGCCGTCTTTCAGGTGACTCTCACGGCCAGGAGCTCCTGCCTCTGTCTCCTCGCGCCTGCAGCTCCTCCCTGGATCCCCTGGGACGTTCGCTGCCAGCCGGTCAGAGGCCCAAGAGGACCGCCGCCGACTATCGGGCCCTGTGGAAGACGGCCATCCACCAGCAGATCCTCCTGCTGCGCATGGAGAAGGAGAACCAGAGACTAGAGGGTAAGTCGTTGTACGGCTGACTCACACAGGGACGCAGAAACACTTGAACGTATCCCTCCGCCAGTCACACGGCTAGAAAAAAAAAAATAATGAAAGGAACAACATCAACAGTCTGATTACTGTCGGATCTTGTTGCTCGTTGAGAGCGCAGTGTGTGTCGTTCCCCCTGAAGAGGTGGATGTTTATAATTTGTTACGGGTGTGTTCCTGTTCGAATCGGCTTAAGCTTGCGAGGATCGTTTTTAAGAGGATAATTTGCCCTCCTCTTCTTACCTGCCGTGAGCGTTTTACACCTGCAAACACATGTTCAGCCGCTTTTGGTCTTAGCTGTGGCTTTACCCGAACATCCGAAGGGGTCAGCGACTCAGATTTCAGATGTTCTAAATCTAAAATTAAAACCTTACACAGACCCACACTTTGTCCCCTGCCTGTTATCAGTGCATTTACAGACTAAAGGGAGTCAAATGATGGATTTCATCAGCATGTATTTTAAAACTTTATTGCTTGTTAATTAAGCTTTTAGCACAGAAATGCTCTTCCAGCCGTAAAGTAAAATTCAGCCTTGATTGGAAAAAATGAACTGCACCACCCGATACAAAGCCAAAACTGCAAAATCACAGCACAATAACTTGAAATGAATTATTTTTTCTTTTCTTTATTCAAGCATAAAAAACTCAAATAAGTAAAAGAAAACAGAAAAAATATAAGAGCCTAATACTCAAAGAAAACAAATATCCAGAAAGTTAGCTAGTTATACACACTAATACCATATTGTTACAGTATTACAGCATCACATACAAGCACCAGAAATATAATACTAAATAAGACTATTTGAATAGATTCCAACCGCTATAAAATATATTCATATATAATGTTTACATGCATACACACATGCTAATACTACTTGAACGTCTCTAGAGCCTCACTATGTCAACAACATTTACTAAAATAGTGAAGCCAGAACAGCTAAAAATCCACAATCATGGACAATTGAGAGCAACTTGAGTCATCACTCATCACTGTAAAAGGCTTGCAGGTGATTTCTCAATGAATTTGACATGAGGGCGAACAGCAGGCGCTGCTGCTGCTACTATGAGTGTGACAGTCAGCATGACTGATGAAACTTCATCTGTTTGCCTTGGTGCACACAGAAATGTGCCGAGCGTACGGAGCCTTGCTTGAAACGATTTTTTGCATGCGGGAAGCAGCTGCCATGTCAAAAGAGTTCAGTTTTTGAGGCTCAAGAGGCAGCCTTCTCTTCTATTCCAGCCTTCCAGCCTTCCAGCCTTCCAGCGAACGTTGAGGGCTCGGCTGTCACACCTCACATCGTCAGGCACTCGGCGAGAAAATACAAAACAAAACACTTGTAATGGTTTCTTTGTAATCCTGAAGCAGCAGCGCCGCTGACACGCTTTGGCGAGCGAGGCATTTACACCTCTGCGGCATCAGTTAGCTCATCATCTCAACTTTGTATCGCTTGAATATTTCTGACTGACTGACTGAATGAAAGATGTTTATTACGCCACAATAGCAGGAAATTGCAGTGTCCCAGCAGCACATACGATACACACAGATACGGAAGAGGATTAGAGCCACAAGAAAAGAAAAAAATTAAGATTGAATTTTTTTTTTCCAAGTTAATGTGGGTGAACCTTGTGGGATACAGCTGTTTTCGGCAGTTTACTTTTAACTGTGGGATAACTGGGTTAATCCACCATTCCATCCAGTCTACTCGCCAATTTCCACTTTATTTGTATCGACTTTATTCATAAAATTTCTACTTTATTCACAAATTTTCATCTTTTTTAACACCGACTTTATTCACGAACTTTCAACTTTATTCACAAAATGTTTTCTTTTTTTACATCAACTTTTTCCACAAAATTTTTGCTTTATTCACGAAATTTTGTCTTTATTCACCAAATGAAAACTTAAATAAAAATCTCCTTCCTGTAACATTTTTTTCTCTTCTTGTGGCCCTAATCCACTTTCGTACACAGAAGCACAGACAGAAAAAAATGCAGTAGATAAATAGAAAGAGGGGGAAAATTAAGAATTACAGAAAGTAAAAAAAACATTTACAATACTGTGCTGTGCATAAGTGACAAGTGTGTGAGGTCGTGGTTATGATTATTACTGTCATCATGTTGAATCATGTTATAAATCAAGTCCAGTCGTATTTGATTAGTTTAGATTGAAGACATGGCTCTGGATCAGTGAGTCAGCTACATGGGGAAAAAAAACCAAAAACCACCTGCCACTGAATGCTGCAAAAAAAAACACACAAAACCAACATATGGCAGCAGAGCAAACTTCCAACTTTACCTCAGTGTCTCACCGTTCCAACGCATCTCTTTCCCCTCTGTCTCTTACTATGACACCTGTGATGGTCTGAGGACCTAATAGTCAATGTTCCTTTTCAATAGAAGGTAAGCGCAACTCTAAGAGCCACTACAACCGGCGCGCGCACAATCGTTTTTGCATGATGGTGGGTGTTATTGTGATCACCTCGTTGGCCTCCCTCCCTCTGCATGTACCGGCTATCTGTTTTTTTTTGTTGTTTTTTTTTGTTTTTTACACGAGCTGATGCTTTCCTTTGTTTCTTTTGTCACCGTTTCTTTTCTTTCTTTCTTTTTTACCACTGTGTTGATGAGCTTCGCCGCGCACTCAGCGCGGGGACGGATCTTTGGTGTTGATGCTGGCACTGTGGCTTTTATTTTTTGTGAAAAAGCGCTGCACGGTAACTCTCTGGGGAGGACACACATGCTTTTGAATCTGATCTCTTTTATCCTGTTTTGTTCGTGTTCTACAAAATAAAAACCAAAACTGCTCTTTGCTAGCACAGCCCTGCTTTAGTTGGTCACTGGTGTGTGTTTTTGTTTGTTTGTTTTTTCCCTTTTCCCACTGGTGCAACATGGGAGTTTTTCAACGTTCAAAGTTGGAATGTGTTTGTTCCTTTGCCGTTGTTGTTTGTTTTTCTCTTCCCGTGACTCCTTTGATTGTGTCTCAGCGAGCCGGGACGAGCTACACATCCGCAAGATGAAGCTGGACTACCAGGAAGTGGGCCAGTGCTCCAAAGACGCACAGGCGTCGTGGGAGAGGAAGCTGACGGCCCCGGGCAGAACCACCGTCCCGCAGGACACGGAGGAGATGTACCGCGCTCTCTGCCAAGGTGAGCGACGGGGCCTCCTCTCACCGCGCGCATTCTCCTACGTACGTCGTGGAACCGTTTCGGTACATTCGTGAACTATATCACCAGCATGTGCTTCCCCGGCGCGTTCGCTAGGTGTTCCCAAGAACAGGCGAGGAGAGATCTGGGTGCTGCTGTCCCATCAGCACCGGCTGCACCACCGGCTGCCCCAGCGCCAGGCCGCCCCCGACACCCCCTACCACGACCTGCTCAAGCAGCTCACCGCACAGCAGCACGCCATCCTGGTGGACCTAGGTGGGCGGTCCGGAGTGGCCGAGTCATTTTCACCTAGGGCCACATCGTGCATCACGCAATCGCTCATTAGCATTGACTGAAATAGCTGTTCATTCAAGCCAAACTCCAGGGCATGTGTCGCAACAAGTGCCGCCGTTGCAATTATATGATGTCAGTGACATCATATAATTGCTGTTGCAATCATATCATTGCAACAACAATTATATAATTGCAACGACAATCATATAATTGTCATTATATGATTGTCATAAATGAATGAATAAATGAATGAATAATTTTTTATTTCGAATAGCCTCTGTGCACATCAACAAAACAATTTATGCAAAATATCAAAAACAACAACAAAAAATAGTGTCAAACACCCAAGAAATAATAATCATAATAAATAATTTTGACTATCCGAAAAGGAGTGAGAAGAAGCAAAACTTATTAAATCTCACCCCCTTTGCTTAAGGTAAAAAAAGTAAATCAGTGCAAAGTTGTGCAACAATAAGGACAAAGTTAAATAATCATTCATACTGACAAGAAAAAGAAAAAGAAACACAACCAATCTAATTGAATTAATAACATTGACTATTGTCAAAAAAATGATGAGAATAATAATAATTAAGAACAACACAACAATAATAGTCATAATAATAACAAATACTCCACAGCGAGTTGGACAGCCTGGATTCTAAGCAAATGTCTCTCTATACTCTGCAAAAATCACATCCTTGTAAAACTTTAAACTGCCTCATGTTCGGACATCCTTTGAGATTCTCATGCAACCTATTCCACTGCTTCACCCCACAAACCGAAATACAAAATCCTTTCATGTTAGTACGAGCTCTTCTATGCTTAAATTTAAATGATCCCCTTAAACAATAATTTCCTTCAGCTAACATAAACATTTTCTGTATATTGTGAGGTAATTGGTTAAGTAATTGGTAAAGGTGACAATCATATAGGTGACAGCAGCCGACCTCACCGCTACTGTCAGGGAATCAGCTTCGTGGCTGGAGTGCTGCTGCTGCACATGAGCGAAGATTGTCAAAAAGGTTCAAGCTGACTTTTTGGTTCAGCTTGCAGTTTAATACCAGTGTTGGCGAGTAATCTATTACTAAGTAATCTACCACTGTAATTAAACTACTCTTTGAGTTATGGAGAAATGTAACTAGATTACTGTGGCAAAACTGGTAATTATATCATAATTACTTTATCAAGTAACGATTGCGTTACTTTTCAGAAATCTTCCAATTATTTTAACAATATTTCACTTTTTTTTTTAACTAAAGTAATTAGTAATTAGTAATTGATTACTTATTAAACAAAGTAGTTAAAAAAAGTAGTTAAATAAGTAATAAGATTACTTTATTAAGGAGTAATCAGTAATCGGATTACTTTTATAGAGTAATCCCAACAACACTGGACATCACACACAACACGCGCTGGACGACGCCTCCGTTCCGACGTCGTTGCTGCAGCAAACTGTCAGATGGGTTTTGAGAAGGAGTCTGATTTGAATCAGATTCGCCTGCAGTCTGAACGCAGCCTTTTACTCCACCAGTTTGAAAAACTCTGATGTGAGAGTACTGGAATCTAGCGGTGGTCACTTTGTGGGTCACTAGCATCATCACCGTGCACTGTGGGAGATGGAGGGAATATTTGCTGTTACACAGACTTTCAAACTCAACCAGGCACCATTTAAGATCTTGCAGTCCGATCCAGGGCTGGATTCTGGCCTCGAGTTGACATGCGTTTTAAAGGGACAGCGTAGTAAAAGTGATTGATTATTGACTGTCTTGTATTTTAGACACTGGACAAATATACTTAAGCCACTAACATAATTACTCTTGGCCAGGTGATTTATTCATCTGTGCTTGTGACATGGAAATATTGCCAAAAATGTCTCTTGCTCAGCCAGTTTACATTGTTTCTCATCTTCCTGCTCAGGCCGGACCTTCCCCACCCATCAGTACTTCTCAGCCCAGCTGGGTGCAGGGCAGCTCTCCCTCTACAACATCCTCAAAGCCTACTCTCTGCTGGATACGGAGGTACTCCAGGCCACCGTCCTGCTAAGGAATCTGGATTAAAACTGCAAGCTGAGCCTTTTTGACGCGTTTGACGCTCTTCTCTTCTCGCCTCATTGCAGGTCGGCTACTGTCAGGGAATCAGCTTCGTGGCTGGAGTGCTGCTGCTGCACATGAGCGAAGAGCAGGCCTTCGACATGCTCAAGTTCCTCATGTACGACCTCGGCATCAGGCTGCAGTACAAACCGGACATGGTGTCGCTGCAGGTGAGTGAAGCACGTGGACGTGAACGCCAGGGGAATTTTAAACGAGCCAAATTGTATATATTATTGTATATTTTCATATCTTCACTGGAGCCACCTTCCACAATTAATTCATCCTAAATGCTCCATATATCTCTTAAGACCCCCCCCCCCACATTTAGCCTTCTCTTTGCAGCCTCCTGAAAAAACGCCTTTGAACAGAAGGGTTTGAAAACAATGTGGTTGCAGAAATTACAGAAGGTACAAACCTCTGGTTGGAAGTCTTAACTCGAAGCTGTGAGAGGAATCAGTGCCCCTCATGACATCACACAGGGCCACTTTCAATAACTGTGCTTGTTACCACACACTTCCTGAAAAGTGAGCCAAGCTAAAGCAGTAGAAAATGGGCTTCGAACTTCTGTAGAGTTCAAATGATCGTTTAAAAACATTGGACCTTTAAAACCTGCAAGATTAACTGTCCTGGCATCATTAGTTGTTTTAAGGATTATTATGTCTGAAATTATGAGATAAAAGCTTTCTTAATCTTATCTGCAGAAGCGTCAGGAAAGTTAACTACTAGTTGATACTCACTCCTAATGATCTCATTCTGTATTTCATTCTATTTTGCGTTGTACGTTGACCCAGATTCTCTTAGAAGCATTTAAAATAGTCACTAAGTAACTAACATTTCTGAAGCTGCATTAAAATTAATGATTATTCTTCCATCTTGCTCGGCAGAGAAATGATCTTTGAGTTTCGGTCATCGTATGTAGAAAGTACGGTTTAAAAAGCAAGACGTGCAGGTGCAGGGCGGCCCCCTTTCTGGCCTTGCAACTCGTCTGCCTGCTGCCAGAAGGCCCTGTGTGCTTTTATTTGTTAGCAACGGCAAACAGCAGTCATGCGCCTCCACCTCGTTTTTCAAATTGCACCTGCGTGTCCCTGCTAGTTGACGTTTCAAAAAAAAAAAAAAAAAAAGGGGAAAAGAAAAAAAGTCAGCTGACCTCCCCGGAGTGAGAGTGAGATCAGCGGGTGTGGTAATGTTTAATCTGCAGCAGGTAACCATTCAGCCCAGTCAGGACCGAGTTCCCACCTCCTGTCCTCTTTTCTTTCGGCCGATCAAACAGTTGTAAAGCCTGAGTTGGCTGCTGCTGCTGCTGCTGCTGCTGCTGCTGCTGCTGCTGCTGCTGCTCTCTCTCAGTTTGAGAGTTCAGCCGGGGGACTTCCAGGTAATTCTTGTCTTCTCTGCAAACGGCATGCGGCCGGAGGGGCCGATAACGGTCTAACTTTAGCCCCTGCGAACTTCTGCTTCTCCTTTTTTTTTCTCTCTTTTTTCGTTGCGTGCTGCGGTGCTGCACTGTCGCACACACTGTTTCAGGTCAGGAGTTGCAGGAGGTAACGCCGGTGCAAGGTTCGGTCTTCGCACATGTTGTGACAAGCATTTATAGTCCGCGCGAAGCTTCCTTTTCCCTTTCTTCAAGTGCTTTGTCAAATCTGACGTCAGTCAACGCTGGTGCGACACATCTTGTCCTGCGTCTTTTTTTTTTGAAGGCGTGTGTGTTTTTAAACTCTGCCCATCTTCTCCTCGTCCCCGCAGATTCAGATGTACCAGCTCTCCAGGCTGTTGCACGACTACCACCGCGAGTTGTACAACCACTTCGAGGAGCACGAGATCTGCCCGAGCCTCTACGCGGCGCCCTGGTTCCTCACGCTCTTCGCCTCGCAGTTCCCCCTCAGCTTCGTGTCCCGCGTCTTCGGTATATCTTCTGTCACCAGTCATGTTCTGTTACCACTGCCATGACAGTGCTGTTTCTTGAATAAAAATGCGTGGAAAATTGTTGTTGTTCCTTTCAGATTTAGTATTCGCTCGGGGGACGGCGGTGATCTTTAAAGTGGCCCTCTGCCTGCTGAGCAGCCATGAGGCGGAGATAGTGGAGTGCGACGGCTTTGAGAGCATCGTGGACTATTTGAAAACCACTCTCCCGGCGCTCAGTCAAATGCAGATGGAGCAGACCATTGTGAAGGTACCGACACGTCGTTCAACGTTTTGAGGGAGATGGCGATTAGAATTGATAATTGTGTTTGGATGACTGAGATTAAAGGTCCCATGTCATGAACTGCGAGCACAAAGTCTGTCTCCAGCCTGTCGATGTCCATCTGTTACTTCTTTTACTCCCTTTTCAGAAAGTGTGTGCTGAAGCACTGGTATGCCTATTGTGAGGGCAAAGGTTAGTTTTGGCTCCGCCCTCTAAAGCGGTTAACAGGGAGCTAAAACAGAGTGTTTTTCTTTTGCAGGAGTATGTGACCTTTAAAACTTAATTGTCATTGTGGAAATTGTATTTTTCCTCTTCGTACGGTTTGAAACTCAGTTGAGAATCATTGCGACATTGCTTAGTTAGGGGTGAGGCCAGAAGCGACTTCTGTCGCTGCCTCGTGACTTAAAAAAAATGCAGTTTACAATTTGACCAAAGCACAACGGTAACATTTTGTAATTCTGGTTGTTGGTCAGAGGTGAAATTTAGAGTTTCATTGCTCTAAAGTGATTATAATGTGCATGTCAACATTTAAGTTTTCCCAGTGAACAATGACACGCATGCTTTTTATCATGATTACTTGACTTTAGGGATGTTAACAATCAATCGATGAACAATTAATTGTCGATTAAGAATTTAATAGATTAAATTAAATTAGTTGCAATTAACTAACATTTTTTACATTGGTAGTTAATATCATAATAACAGTGTAGTGACGGTAAAGAGCAATTCACCTGTTGATACTGTGATGGTCATACTATACCTAGAACAAGTTACTTTTAAACAACTTTTTAAAAAAGAAAAAAGGTGAAATGTGACCCATTAGAAGTCAACTTAAAGCCAGATGATACATATTTAGGGTGTTTTTACTGTCCTCTAATGTAAAATGGATCACACTAGACCCTCAACATTATTTAGGGGTTAAATAATGTGTTCCTTACACATTTTCCATTGTGAAATTTAGGTTCTCAGGAAAAATCGCCACTGATCAATTAACCGTTAATCGGTCGACTAACAATTAATGAATTAATCGATAATTTGCATCCCTACTTGACTTATTATTATTGACCTATTGACTGAACCCTTAGGTAGGTTTCACTGCGCACAAAGTTACTCTTGACTTTCTTCATTCATCGATGATCTGTTCTTCAGGTGATGGAGATGGACCTCTCCAAGCAGCTCCACGCCTACGAAGTGGAGTACCACGTCCTGCAGGATGAGGTGCTGGATGGCGGCGCCGTGCTCAACGACTCGGACCACCTGGACAAGCTGGAGAAGACAAACGTGCAGCTGAAGAAACAGAACATGGACCTTCTGGAAAAACTCCAGGTGAGGAGGAAAGAGCTCATCAAACTTCATGTGTGGATAAAGTGTGGAGCTGAGCAGTTTTCAGGTTTTAAAGTGCCCTCTGCCCACCCATAGATGGCAGTGAAACACACGAAAGTTACAGCGTAAACAGCAGCGAGGGATTGCTGCATGAAGTTCATCAAACTGTGTTTCTGGTCCTTTATGGCTCATTCAGCTCCTCTCTTATCCCCAGAAACAACAACAACACCAACAAAACCTTACAAATTATAATACAACACAGACCTATGACATGATGACACTACATAGATTCCACACACTTTTAAAAGAGATACAATTTGGATTAAATTGGATTAAACTCATATGAGGTGTTGTGGTCAGACTCTGCTGCACTTCTGCTGATCTTACTGCTCTTTAAAACGAGTTCTGGAGAAACTGTGATTAATGTTTACACAGAATCTGCCTTGAAACCGAGTAGGTACCTGAGTAGACCACAAGAGGGCCCCCTAGGGCACCTGAAGCCATCCACAACTTAGCTGAAAACAAGCGCTTCGGTATGATTGGCACATATACCGTGTGCATACATACTGCTGAAACTACCCAGGAAGTAATCATGGTACTGGGATGGAAAATTAGACTTTGTGGGGAACGTTGAATGTTTTTGGAACTTTTCATCATGAGATTAGATAGAAAATGCAGATTTGTGTGCTTTTTATGTACAAAACGTATTTGAAATAAGTAGTGGTTGTGTTTTTATTTGCTAGTAACGACAATATTTACCTAAAGTACAGGTCCACAGTGGCTATATTGTGCCACCATGTATCTATAGTATTCCCATTATGTGGTCCTGCTCAGGGTTTTGTGGTTCCACTCTGACCCCAGAGCTGGTATAAAACATATGTGAGATCAAGTGGCTTGCTGTATGTTTTCTTGCAATTAGATGCTACTAAATGTTACCCACTGGGCCTTTAAAGTAGAGGAAGGTGATCAGGCCAAAACTAAAAACAACAAAGGGGCCTAGAAGGAGAAGCCAACCTAAAGCTCTGCCTCGTCTCAGATCGCACCTCTGTCTCCGTCTCCCTCTCTTGTTTCCGCCCAGGCCGCCAGACAGAAGATCCAGACACTGGAAACCAGCGTGGAGAACTTCCTGTCGCAGGAGAGCAAGATGATGCACATGATCCGCACTCTGGAGCAGGAGAAGGCGGCTCACCAGAAGACCATCGAACGCATGCGCTCCAGCCTTCCGCCTGACGCCCCGACAGATGTGGAGATGACCCAGATCAAAACAGGGCCCAACGGGAAAGCCAAAACCGCAGCCAAGAAGCCCTGATGGCATCCGGAGGGGGTGGTGAGGGGGGAGGAGGGAAGGGGAGGGGAAAAGGAGGGAGAGGTGGTGCACGGGCGGCCGCCGGAGAGAGAAAACCTCTGAGATTCAGCGGCTGAGGCGGCCGTTGTCTTAACTGCTGCGGCACTTCTTTCCGAACTGGAGACAGAGGGGGGGAAAAACTAATAATAATATAAAAAAAGAGGAACGGTGTGATAGATTTTCTACTCGCATTTAAAAGAGTGGTGGGAGGACGGTTTCTGGTTAGACGAGCAGACAGTTCCATCAAAGCCGCCGCCGCTGCTGCTGCTGCTGCTGCTGCTGCTGCTGCTGCCGCTGCGTCTCATCCGTTTCACTGCCAGTTTGTAGGTGAGGTGAAGATGGACTGCGGCTTTGCTTGTTTTTGAAGCCTCCCTGCGTCGGAAACTCTGACTAACCACATCGCTTTGTTGTTGGGGTTTTTTTTTTTCTTCTTCCCCCCTTTCGTTTTTTTGATTGACATGAAATAATTGTGAATGTAAAAATCCCTCCAAAGATGAGTCTGATTGAGTCGGCGTGCGTTTTTTTTGTTGTTTTTTTTGCCCGCTCGCTCCTCTCTCTCTCTTGAGCGCCGCAACCTTCACGTGAGACGTCAACAGCGAAACTGCACTTGCTGCTCCTCTGCCGAGGAGGAAGTGCTTCTTCCAAAAAGCTCAGACAGGATGTGAGGTCGTCTGCCTCTTCAGTTTCCTGTGTGAATGACCGCAGTGTCTCGTCGTTTGCACCACATTCAGACGCCCCGAAGCTGAGTTCGTGCGTGGCAGGCAAAAGGAAGAAAAAAATAAAACGTATACAGAGGAAGGGACCCGAATGCACCGCGGATGCTTCAAAAGTGTGCGTTGATTTCTACTGATGTCGGTTAGAGACATTTGATTTTAAAAAAAGAAAAAAAAACATCTTGTGTGGATGGCTCAAGCCTTATATGTATGTGTGCTGAGTCACGTTTTTAGCGGGGAGCGTCTGCAGAGGAAGGAAGAAGAAGAAGCGGAAGCTGGTTCTGTCTCCTTCTGAGAGGCTGCAGCGACTCTTCTGATTGTGACTCAAACCTCCATCCAGCCCCCTTTTTTTTTTTCTACCGCTGCTTAACCTGCGCTCAGGGTCACGGGAGTGCTGGAGCGACATCCCAGCCGTCCGAGGGAGAAAAAGCAGCCCCGTTTATCAAAGGTCCAACCCAAAGAGGCGAACAAACCGTCCGCACTCAGGGTCGCCCGGTAACTCTGATGTTTCTCAGACCGTGGGAGTGCAACGTGCCAACTCCAGGCTGGGCTCGAACCTGCAAACCTCCTCCGAAGGCCGATGCCCTTTCGACTTTTGCGCGGATGCGGGCGGCCGTGAGGCAATGTTGCCTAATGCGCGGTCAGACGGCTCAAAACAAGCCCTCGGTTTTGTTTTTTATCCCTCCCCCGTGTCTGACTCACCGTTGCCGCCTGAACGCCCCGCGATCAAAACCAAGGCAGCGTCCATTAGGAGAAAAGTACTTGTTACTTGGAGTCTCGGTCGCTCCTCTCGTCCTTGCCGACAAGTTATGGAGGCCTTTCTGTGTCTGTTTTCAGTGTAAAACTTTTCAATTTTTCAGCCTGAAGCTCACTTTTGGTGGCGCTTTAAATTAAAGTCTGTGTAATAAGTATTAGTTAATAGGTAAACGTTCCCTATAAGATGCTTATTAACGCTATTATGTGTTTATAAGACTAGACAAGTGTTAATAACACCATTATAAGATATTTAATATCATAGAACTATGCACTTGTTAACAGTTAATTATGCTTTTTGCAGCTGCCGGATCTAAAGCGAGATCAGTGCCTTGTTAAGGCCAATAAATGTTTTATTATGCATTATTACACCTTTAATAATCATTTGTTAATGTGTTATTAACACTTATGTATAAACACATATGTTAATAAGCATCTTATCGGAGACTTATTACCTATTAACTAATGGTTGTTACATAGGATCTTTTGTACCGCGAAAAATTCAATGCACTCGCGCTAAACCATGACCACGTTCCTGCTCATCTCGTCTCCACTCCACAGCATCAGGTGTGATCGGGTTGATAAACCCGTTTTGGGTTTTCCTGTTATGGTGACATGTTCTTAGTAATTGGGTGATTTTGAGAAACCTCCGCAATACAACGTACCTGTGAGTGGATGACAACGTGTCACATATCAAGACATGCATCTTCACCCCGGTGGAAGGACACAGTAACACGTTGTTGTTGTTGTCCCTGCCTCACTTTTGCTCACTTGCAGTATTTTATTGTGGCGTAATCAACCGATGAACCAAAGATGTGCTTTTATTTTTGTTCAAAATACCGTCAGGTCCTTCACGTTAAATGCGGCAACTTTTTTTGCTGTTGTTGTTGCGTCATCTTTTCAGCACTCTTCAGGTTTGGACTGAAACCATGCAGACGAGCCAGAAAATGTCTTTTCTGTAGCAACTTGATGAAAGAAAAGAAAAAAAAAAAAAATCATGTTTACCAAGACAACTCATCTTGTTTCTGTGTGCCAAAAAAAAGAAAAACATAGATGGCCTGGCACCATGACAAGACCTTTTTGTCAGTGTCTTTGCTAAGCCCGTCCTTTTGCTGTCGTATTTTCAATCAGGTGCTCCGATTACGGACTGCTGGTGTTTGAATCACTGTGTTCGCTTGATAATTGATCAGTTGTTTCTCAGTAACACATGAGGGCTACACAGAGCAAAGAAGCTGTCTTGAATTCTTCAATAAACCTCACCCTGCCTTGTTTTCTGTACACTTTTTGCCTCTCTTGTGTTCTGCGCGCGGCAAGCTCTCCTAAAGAAATCGTGTTCTCGAGCTGCTCCACAATGCGGCGGCTAAACTGCAGGACCTCGCCTCGGGCTGAAATAGTCTTTCTTTGTGCAGACATATTATTGCGTAAAAGACCAAGGTAGACTTGGACAGTTTTGGAGAGTCTATTTAAAGGACTTTCAGGAGTTTAACTTTTGCAGCACCTCCAGCGAAGGGAAGCGCAGGTCTCTGGCGGAGAAACAAGTCTCCTAAATTGTAGCCTTGAATGCGTCTGATGTATTCTAGCATCATCTGTGCTCTCCAAATTAGCCGTAATGTGGCATGTGTTTTGACTTGTTATCAGGTGGGTTGAGCATTGAATCAAAAGCAATTTGATTTCAACCTTAATAGAAGAATTATGACCATAAATTGGCAAGTCTGTCATTGCAAATGATGCGGTAAGGGCTAAGAAAGTGAATTAGCAGTTAATTTAGCTGATCATATGGCAGCAAAAAAAACCCTTACAGTGATTTTAATTGTTTGCTGACACAACATATGTTGTTTGCAGTTGAAATGTCTCCCATTTAAAAAGGCACCATTTACGACTGCCACATCTATAAGTAACTCTGTTTGATGGGAGTAAGATCAATTTAGAGTCCTGTGTGAAAATGTCTACAATTACTTAACACTGAATATAAATCTTTAATGTACCGAGTGTGCATGTTGCACTTGGCATGGTTTGGTTAGAATCAGTTTCAACTTCAAAAAAACTGATAGTCGCATCATGGGTAATATCATAGTCATAATTAGCCTAGAGATTTATGTCAAAAATTGTCAGTGAACATCATTTCTAGTTCCTGCTTGCTTCCGTTGGAACAAAGTGGGCGCTAAAAAAACACAAATCTCTGAAAATATTAGCGATAATACCCCCAAACGTGGACGGCCCCACAAAGCATGGGATTGAGCAAAAACAGATCAGCAGGAGGCTGTAAACAGAGGGCTAACTAACATTTAGAGATATTTTTGTGTTGTTGCAGAAGTTTATTCATGAGGAGCTGAGTGTGAAGCTAGCGTCGTAGTAAAGTCACAAATTGAGTGAAGGGAACAACATGGGACCTTTAAATATTGCATACAGTCAAATCTGGGTTGCCTAATAACACGCTTGTGTTTTCTCGAGTGCCAGAAGGTGACTTGCTCGCTTTGTTCGCAAGTTTTTCAGGATGTAGCCGGTGAGTGTGAACCGACGCTGGAAGCCCCTCGGAGCCCCGTCTGCCGAGGAGACAGCAGCCATGAGGCCGGTGTTTTTCTTTCTGTCTTTTTTTTTTTTTCTCTTCCCTCGGATGGTCATACCCAGAAAGGACTGCTGGTGAGCGTTGCACTGATCGCCCTCTGCCAAGCCTGCAGCTCGTCTCACACACACACACACACACACACACACACACACACACACACACACACGCACAGAAGACACACACGAGCGCCGCCGAACAGGAGCCTATCGCACGCTAAACAAAAGGGGCCGCATTCCTGACGTATTCCCACACGAGGTTACATCCTGCAGCGGGGGAAGAACGGGATGCTGGGAATCCGCTGGGGGAATCGGCCGAGAAGGACGCTTCCTCCGCCGAAGGACTTATCGGCACTGTTTATGTTTTTCACCACTCTCCCTCCCTCCCCCTCCGTCTCTGACTTCATTATCTTCATCTCCCGATCCATCTCCTCCTCCCCTCCCGCCCTGATCCCTCTTCCCGCTCCTCTCTCATCCCTCCCGCCGGGATTACGAGGTTGGATCTGAAACTTTGGTCTAATATTTGCCGAGATGCGTCGGGAAAAAAAAACGTGTGTCGGAATTTTTTGATGTCGTCGTTGAGCGAGTGGCAGGGCGAGACTAACACGGCAAATGTGTCTGTGTGTGTTTTTTTTTTGTCAAACTGCAGCAAACAGCCCTGTCTTTAAGACATGTGCTTGTGTGGTTTGTGAATGTGTGTGTGTGTCCATGTCAAGGACCTTGCTGCGGTGGTGTGGGGGTGGGGGAGCGGTTGAGTGGGTCCACAACGTGAGCGAGTTGCAATAAAGAAGTGAAAAGGAGGAAAAGGGAGAGTGGAAGAGGAGGAGGAGGAGGAGGAGGAGGGAGGTTAGGAAGGGTCCTCCTGCCTTATATGGGAATCCATGCTGCTTCGCTTGTGGCGCCGTCTAAGAGCTGGAGTTCACAAGCTCGCAACACGCACCGGGGCTGCAGCTGTCTTGCCAAGCGGAGCCTCGAACGCAGTTTTTTTTTTTTCTCCCCACTTTGTGGCGCGATTACATGCGTGAGAGACAAGTAATTGAGCTTAAGAAGGGGAGAAAAAACCCCAGAAAAACCGCACGTTCGAGGCAGCGGACGAGGCCGGGCTGGGTCGCGTCGACTGGGCGAAGTTGGCGAGCGAAGACAGGAGGTGACGGGAGGGTGAAGGGGGCGGAGGATGAGGGGAGGTTTGGAGATGAGTTGGGGGGTTTGGGGTGGGGGTGGGGGGTGAAACAGCTGGAGAGGGTGGGGGAGAGAAGGAGAGAGACTCAGGTGGGCTCAGTGTGGTCCAGAGAGAGGAGCCGGCTCCCCCGAGGCCTTGGGAACGAACACACACACTCACAGACAGACGCATCTCACTGCGTCTCATAGTTTAGCCTTGATTCCTCTCTTCTTCCCCACACACACACACACACACAAACACACACACACACACACAAACACACGCACACACGCACACCTCAGACGCACCAGCTGCTGCGGCTCTTTCAAAGCTCCCTTTTCTCCGCGTCCCTCTCCCACTCTCTGCGGCAAGAAAACAAACTCCTCGCTGGCTCGCCTTGGCTACCACTCAGCCATCCAAAACTGCACAGGTGTGCAAAAAAAAAAAAGAAAGAATAAAAATAAGAATTAGAAGAAGAAGAAGAAAAAACCTGGACGTGTGGTTGAGAAGTTTGAGCCGGTGTCGCTGACAGATTTCACCTTTTCTTTCCTCGCGGCTGTCACGGATGCGGCAGCCGTAGGGGGGCTGCAGCGGGGAGACAGGCCGGAGTTTGGAACAACAGGAAGTGGAGAAGACTCACTTTCACACACACACACCTACACACGACTGGTTTGCTTTCCTTGGTCGCTGGCAGACGGATCTTCTACAGTCTCTGCCCTGCACAGTCCTGCCGTTAACGACGTACCTGTCACGTCTTCAACGCCCCCTCCCCGTCCTGACGGCAACTGCTCTTCTCCCTCCGAGGAAACTCGTTAGATTGAAGAGCAGTACGGACATTACACCGGTGTTGTATCCACAGGTGTTGTATCGCACTCCAGTTGTTTTGTTCTTGTGCGACGAAAGAGGTTAACCTGAAGTTAACACGCTGAAAAGACTGATATCGCCCCCTAGTGTCCGGGAGGTGGACGCGTTCCCGTCAATAATTCAATTTTCTCAGCTGCACATAAACCGGGACAAGGAGAGAAGTCCGATTAGATTTATGATCTTAGTCCGATTAGGCTCTGCATGTAAACATAGTCCGCTTCACCCCTCCCCCACCACAGCCAGCGCTTTGGCAGACACAACCCCCCTACCCACCCCGACCCACCCTCCACCTCCCTCCGGGGACCAGCTGCATCACATGGCGGGGAGTGACGCCCGGCTTACCTGAACCGCTCGTCCGTGAATCCGTTGGGGGGGGCTTAAAAACACTCTCAGTCGCAGGCCACCCATGGGAGTTACAAATATACTGTACGTGCGGTTGCGCATATGCGTATGCACGACAACACAAACAGCAATTTCCTCCGAGGCCGTCAACGTCTCGACATCAAACATCCTGATGTGGGAGGTTCTAATTTGGACTGACCTGCACCTGGGGATCCCCGAGCAAATGAGTCTGGAAGTCCCAGGTGACGACCCGCTGATCAGAGTAGAAAACTTTTCTTTTTTTTCTCCACCCCTGAGCACCGCCTTCACCCTAAATCCCATTATCCGGCGGCCGCGACGGGCCCTGCTTCACCGACTTTTGCGGTGATTAAGACAAACACCAGGCAGGAGAGGAGAGAGGAGAGGAGCAGAGAGGAGGAGAAGCGCCGCCAGGCTCCGAGGTGGGGGTGGTCAGACAGACAAGGAGTGAGTCAGGCGGGCCACACATCCTCCTACATGCGCTGTCGGTCCCGTCCAATAAAAGTGCAAATGATATGTAAAGATCAAGTCCGGTGTTGTCGGCCTGTGAGCTGCTTTTAATTTGCCTGTGTGTTCAGGGTAAAGCCGGCGCCTATGTGACATCAGTGACAGGGGACGCTGGGAGTGTGTGTGTGTGTGTGTGTGTGTGTGGTGAGGTTGGACAAGCACCTCTGACATCATTGGACATACGTGCACGTGCGTGTGTGTGTGTGTGTGTAGCTGCATTTCCATTACAGTTTTTTGCAAAATAAAAGTGATATTTCTCAAATTTCAACAAAGTACATTTGCGATTTGAAGGTGTTTCCATTGAATGGTGTGAAGCGTATTAGTTGTAATCACGTCTCACGAAATTTTCCGAGATTTAAGTTTGCTTTTGTGTGTTTACGTTTGTTTGCTGTCGTGAACGGTTGTTATGTTTTTCTCTTTGATTACTTGTGAAAAATATTCAGTCTCCTCCTCCGTCCAAACATAACGTGCCACTTTCACTTGAAGTGAACTGGTCACGTGACCCCCTTAAGTCACATCCGGTGACGTGCAAATGCGAAAAATGTGTTTCCATGACACTTTTGCGATATACCTCTATATCGATACGTCTGAAAAAACCACCTCTTGAGAATGTAAAAACCTTTTCGTGATATTTGAGAGGTTTTTAAAAGTTTAGCTGTTTCCATGACCAGTTTTTTTATGGCGATATTTAGGTTTTGCTCAATTCTAATGGAAGCGCAGCAATGTGACAGTGCACGTATCCTTCTCGCAAGGCCCCTGAGGGCACAGAGGAGACTCAAAGATGTGAGTGAATCAGTGCACGGCTGCTGACGTCAGAGTTGATGGAAACTTGATAAAGTTCCCCAGCAGTCAAAGGTTCTTGTCAGATGGCCCAACCTACCAATCAATGGAAACTTTTTTTCTGACACCTTGCTATTTTGTTCCCACTTTGGCAACTCAGGATGTCGTATGCACCAACATGCTGGACTGTCGACGAAATAGAAAAACATCCATTGGCGGCTGTAGAAAGGCTGTTAACCTTTCTGAGCAGCTGAATCACTCACATCTCAGCTCTTCCCAACGTCCAGCCAGGCCAAGGTTTTCACTTGCTCTTTACATTTCAGTAGACTCCATCACCGGTCAGCATTAGTTAATAGAAGCAGGAGAAGACACTCAATGTCGCAAACAACGGCTGTGTGAAAATAAATATGTTTAGATGCTGCTATAGTTCATCAGAATTGGAAAGAATGTTAACATCAGATGAAGAACAAAACTGGGCACCAATTTTTTTGGTTGCAAGAGACTTTAATTAACCAGTGCAGTGCTAAGCGGCTAGCCACAGGTTAGCGAGAGGTGGCTAATGTTGGGCAGCAACAAATCAGATAGAATGTGATATTAGTCCATGCTATAACTGTTTATAGACTTGCGGAAGCTTCCTGTTTTTTATTCACAACAGCCACCTTTGTCTCATAAAAAGACACAGATTGGTGCGGTTACATTGCGACCAAACCCAGTTCTACCATATGGACAATATGGCCACCTGCCCAAGGACGGAAAGGAGCACTTAACAATTTTTATTTATTTATTTACTTAATTATTTATTTAACTTCTCCTTTAGCTTGATCGCTAAATCAGAAGATAAAAAGTTCAGTTCCTCCACAAACAAACCGTCTCTCTCCTGATTGCCTGTTTTATTTGTCAATTATTTGACTAGACGTTCGCACGGGTTCTGATAGACAGCAGGCTGAAATGCGCTGCGTTGATTGGCTAGTGGGGAGGGTCGCAGATAGCAGGCGGTTCTCGTTCAAGATCAGTGCTGAGAGGAAATGGATGGCCGTGACTCGAAGTTAGAAGATGAAAGCCCAGTGAGGCTGCAGAGGGGAAGAAAATACGGCGAAAGGAGGAGAAAGAAGCGGCTAAAATAAAAAGAAAGAAAGAAAAACATCCCCGTAATCGAGACGAGGGGGATGTTGTGCTTGCTAACGTTTGCCCCGCAGCGATCTTCGTGAAGACAAGGTTAAAGCTACTGTGAAATTAGTAGTGTAATAATCTGTTGTTGTTGTACCACCTGACACCGTTTTGCTGAGTGAGTTGATGCGCTGTTTGCGTTGCATTGTTCTCGTGTCACTGTTTGCACATGTTTGTTTGGATCTGCGTGTCGACCTATGCCTGAAATAATTTGCCAAGTGCACTATGTTGGATTTAACTTTGTCTGTCATCATTATCTTCGTTATAGCATAACATAGCAGAGTTGTATACAGAATTACTGCTACTGTGGTGAACCATGTAAACTACTCTAGGATGATGTGATTCTGTCTATTGTTGTCTTAATGGCTGTGAGGGAGATGGCTGGGATTTATGAAGCTGCTCAGGCAGACTTGCATCCTGCTCAGTTGGGTTGGATGTTCATCTTTTGACCAATGGTTGTGTGATGTGACATGTCAACCAGGCTGGGAGTGACCAAGTTAGCGGTGGTGATGGTATATCTGGCTGAATGTCAATACGATTGATGAGTTACTGTAGATATAACTTTTGATTGTGAGTTATAGTTGTTTGTTTTACTTTTTAGGCATTGACTTAGGTGTTGAAAGTAAATCAGACTAGATTTTGTCAATATGGACACAATTGGAAAAGGTAAGCAAAGCTTGGATGGTGATTGGGTGGTGGTTGGTCATTGAAGTGAAGTATTCAGATTACCACTCCAGTGGGCAGTGGAACTCCTGCTGATATCAGGAGAAAAGCAAAGCCACGTTGTCCACCATGAAAAGCTCTCAGTACAATTTTCATGTTTTTTATGGTTATGGTGGCAGCGTCTGCGCAAATCTCTTCATTGGCAGCCATTGTTTATAACTTGCAGTCACGTCTTTCTCTTGGTCATCTGTTGTTCTCTTTATCCATTGAGGGCTGATTGGTTCGTGGATATTTTTAAAACGTTACCTATTGGATGTTTGCAAGACGGCCTTCCTGATTTCAGGTGAAATGTGAGCCGTCCCGGCTGATTTCGAGAGTTCTGCATAAATGCCCCTCCAATGGTGATGCCAAAATTATAAAATTGAAGGATGAAGGACACTGCTGTCCACAGTTTTCAACCTCTGCCCCCGCCTCCACCCTCCTCTGAGCCACCCAGCTGTTCAGGGGAGCGCGCGCTAACACCAATTTGACATAGCTGAAGTGGTGTGGGAGAGACAGCTGTACTGCAGTGGCCCAGGGCGCACCCATCATTAGTGCCAGCCTCTCTCTCCACTCCTCCTCCTCCTCCACCTCCGTCCCTCTCTCAGGCTACATCTCCCTCTTTGTTATACCATCATCGTCTCCGCGCCCCTCCCCATCAAACTTGCTGACCTGATTTACGCCGATCCTCCCACCTGTCCGCCACGTCCTCACCTCAACAAAATCAACCAGCATTGTGCCCGCACACAAACACACACACACACACAAAAAGGGGTCTGAGTGCCGCGCGCTCGCCACTCTGGCGGCTTTTCTTGAATAGATAATTTTCCAAGCCCGGGCTGCACTTATAATGGTCTGTGTGGGCTCCAATGTCAACAGGAGCTCTGTTTGTCGCTCTTTTATGTTTCTGAATGTCCTACCCGTACCCACACGTTGCCCCCCAGCCCCCCCCCCCCCCCTTCATTTGTCTCACAGGAACTCATTATCCGCGCCTCAAATAGCCTATTTCTATCCATTCTTTCCCCCGCCCTATACCTATCTGTCACACCGCTCGCCATGTAGGCGCGCGATGCTGGCAGACTCTGATTTCCCACTGTGTGCCATTAACCTTTCCCAGCTCCTCCCGGTTAGAGCCGGCAAAGTACATTCCACTGTTTGAGACGGGAGGAGACTTGGGGGGGGGGGTTGCATGCAGCGCTCGCTCAAGTGGGATGGGGGGCGGGTGGGATCAGGGGAGTGGGGGTTCGCCAGCGATCATAACGACGTCCTTATTAAGCCTCCGATGAGCGGCGCCGCCGCCGCCGCGTCTTCAACTTCTCCCTCCTTTTTACAGTCCACCGGCGTTCTCTTCTTTCGCCCCGGCGCGTTATGTAATTTTTTTTTTTCCCTCCATCACTCTCCTCAACTCTGTTGTAGTTGGAGTCTGCGAGCGGAAAGCGGAAGAGAGAGAGAGAGAGAGAGAGAGAGAGAGAGAGAGAGAGAGAGAGAGAGAGAGAGAAAAAAATAATTTTTACGAGCGACACATGATGCAAGTCTCACCTCCACGCTCCCCATGTGACATCGCACCAGTGGGGATACGAGGGTGCACATGCCGCGCCAGCGCTCAGATGGCTCGCGGTCGGCTTAAGACGCTTCTTCTTCTTCTCCTTCTCCTTCTCCTTCTCCTTCTTCTTCTTCTTCTTCTTCTTCTTCTTCTTCTTCTTCTTCTTTTTTTTCTTCTTTCTCTCTTCTTTTTAAAAAGTCATTTTAATCAGAACGACTGAGGTGTCATTAACGTTTCACCAAGGCTCGGCGTGCGTGTGCTTTTGAGGACCGTGGGTGAGAGGATGTAGTGTGTGGTCTCTCTAACAAGCTCCCACTCACCCCAGTGGAGGCAGGCAGGCAGGCAGGCAGGCAGGCAGGCAGGCAGGCAGGCAGGCAGGGAGGCAGGGAGGCAGGGAGGCAGGCAGGCAGGCAGGCAGGGAAGGCTGAAGTGACTGCGAGGCTGTTAGAGCAAGTGGGTTGCGTTGGACGTGTCCATGTCCGTACGCGCGCACGCTCGTGCACGTGCGTGCGTCAGTGAGTGTGTGTTAGTGTGTGAAAAAAAAAAAAAAAAAAGAAGAAAAAAAATGCGCATGTGTGTCCTTTTGTGTGTGCTGTACTGGGATGTGGAAATTGAATGGAGCCTTTCAGATCTACTGCTCGTCTCCCCGGGGGTGAGAGACTGGTTGCCATGGTTATCCTGGAATCCTGCCGCTAATGGGTGGGAGTTTGTGTAGCTCTGGCAACCTGGCCTGTGTGAAGAGAGTGTGTGTGTATGTGTGTGTGCGTGTGTGCGTATGTGTTGGTGTGTGTGTGGGTAGCACGGGGGTGTGGCTGGGTGGAGGAAGCATTCTAGGACATAGGAGGTCACATATTGCGAGAGCACAAGCTTCCACCCCTGCGTGGATGTCATGTTTGTGCGAAGGCTCGACAGGAAAAATGTTTTTTCCCTTCTTCTTTCCCACAAATAATCACAAAAAAAAAAAACATTTATACACTCAAATCAACTTTTATTCTCCGTTGAGCTGGGGCAACTATAGCTCACTCACACAATGGCAGAAGCTCAGACAAATTTTCAGACGTGTCCACACCTACGAAGTCACGGATATCACACCGGAGCCGTGATGAAATAATCCCCTCCTTTTGCCACATTATTGCAAGTTTGAAACATGACGGGCTGAAAACGGTTAAGCCCGCCTCGCCGTCATCCCCATTACCGTCCCTGTAGCCTCAGGCGGGTAGGGACTCTTCGCCGGGCGCCCGAGACCTCCGCTGAACAGCAGCGCAGCGGCTGGTTAATAATGAAAAACCTCCGCACGGGCGGATGGATAGATAGATGCGTTTTTTTCCCTGCGAGCGCTGCCCTCCCTGACACAATTTTCAGACGCGATTATGGACGCCCGTCTACGAAAGAGTCTGGAGAACATGCGAGCGCGCCACAGAGCACATGCTAATTGGGGTGTGTTATTTAAATTGCGCCGCGCGTTTTCCCTTCCAAAAGCTTTTTTCTTCTTCTTCGACGGCAGCGGAGCCGCGTACGCGCTATTGTGCCGAGTGTATAGGATATACGCCGACGATATGCAATGTGACCAGATAATCCCGCTTTTTCCCATTCCCAGTGTTCTGGTAGAAGGGGATCAGTCTTCGCCGAGTCCCACAGATGTCTTGGCTCCCGTTCCTCCTGGAAGACTGATCCATATGTTGCGCGAAAAAACCCTGTGGATTTAAAGGAACTTGGCTCAGGAATTCGCTCCTCACCATTCCAGTCGTTGCGCGGGGCCAAATTCACTGTGGCCTGGAAACATTAGGGAAAATGTTTCACTTGTACGCCGTCCAGCAGGCATAAAAATAGAAAATAAAAAGCCCGTGTTGTGATTTCCTTCACGCAGGATACTTGCAGAACAAGCGGGCGCCCGGGACGCGAGGCCGTGAGGCCCGGGGATGAAATCATCCATCAGGAAACTGGCTGTTGACAAGAGTGATGTGGCTTTTGGTTCATTTTTGAACCACCACCCCCCCGCCCCAACTCTTTAAGAGCCGTGCAGGGCTGTGCATAAAATACGCCTCAGATCACCTCAAACCGCGGTGAGCGGAGGCTGAAGAATGCGGGTCGGCCCGGCCGCGCAGCCAAGCTTTTGCAAGTCATGGCGGGGGTTGAGGGGGGGTAGATTGTCCCGGCGGTTCCACCCCTTTGCTCCTTAGCCCAGATTTATGCTATTCAGTTATATAATTGAAAGAAAGAAATGCCGAAGTCCAGCCACGGGGCACCAGACCTCCAGAACAACCACATGATCAGCAACTTTCTGTGCAGCAGTCGGAAAGAATGAGGCGGCTATTAACCGTTGTGAGAGACGGACGCTGATACGCTTGGATATATGACAGTTTGTCAATACAGGGGCTGAAGTTTGGGAATTTATTTTTTTGTTCAGTTTTTTTTGGACCCTCCCTTGCACGCTCTTAGATAACCATGCGCGATCTGTTAAGTGAATATCCGGCCCTTCTTATGTAATGAATTCCTTCCCCCGGCCGCTGCTGCACAAGCGTAGAAAGACTTGAAGGAGTGACAGCGCGAGCTCACCGGTTCACAGGAACACCCAACACACCCGCCGCATTCTTCGGCTTCTCATCACCGGCATTTCAAAAGCCCTTGGAACCGTGTCACCATGACAGTTTCCTCTCAGCCATTTTTTTTTTGTTATTATTATTATTATTGTTATTTGCACCCCTACTCTACCCATCCCCCTCCTCCTTCTCCCCTCCTCTCCTCTCCCTAACTCGTTGGCCCCCTTTTTTTTCTTCTTCTGATTTCCACTCCCTGGCCCAGACAGTCTTAGCCTTGACTCCCGGCCACCCCATGCTCTCACTGTCCAACTATTTAACTAACCGCAGAGAAACAGCTTTAATTTCAGCTTACTGCTTCAGCCCCGCTGAAAGCGAGCAACGCTTGGGGGTCTTTCTGGAAAACCGAGGGGCGGGAGGGAAGGGGGGGCAACCAAGACGACCCAGGCTGCTGGAGCGGGGAGAACAACAGCACTGTTGCAGCGAGACCTCGCAGGCCCTGGAGACACATACGTCAGTCAGAGCACCCTCCAACCCTCCCTCCCTCCGGGACCCTTTCAGTTAGTTATGGCTCTTTAAATGCCTGTTTGCCCAGTGAATGGAAGTGAGGTTATTGGCTCGCCAGTAGCCAACGACTGAAAAGGAAAACAATTCATTCAAGTGTGTTGTAAGTTTTCCCTTTTTTGTTTTTCCACGTGGAAAATGTTCCTCTTCTCTTGCTCTGCGGCGTTGTGGCTAAACGCGCTCTATAAACACGTAGCGGTGTAACGTTTCAGCTATGTGCATCATCCAGTCGTTTTCAATAACAATCGGAGGATTGCGACACCTCTGTCTAAACATCGACCAAGTCCCCTTGAATTGAGTCTACCCCATTTATGGAATTACATTGTAGTTCAAAATTGAGAAGTTATGTTTTTTTGTTTTTTTTTTTGCCGACAAATTAGCCTTCTCCGATCCAGATTTGTCAGCCTTTCACCGTCCATAAATATCGACTTTTACTGCTGTCAAAGTTGCTGGCACGCACCTGTGACATTAATGCTGTGGCCTTGCCGCGCCATAAATTACATTTATATAACCGCCGTACCGGGGGAAAAAAGAGAAAAGAAAAGAAAGAAGGTTATTTCAAGTTGTTTCATTTTCTTTTGTCAGTTTCCAGACTTTCAATCAAGGGGCGAGGGAAATCTCTCTTCTCCCTCGGGGAGACATCCGTTCTTACTCTACTGTTTTTCTCCGGCTCTGCTCCATTCAACGCCAAACTCCTCACCACGTGGAAAAACAGATTTTTGGCTCACTCAACCCCCGCAAAGCTTTACTGTGCCTACAGTAAATGTCTGCTTAAAGCTTAAATATAGAATATTGTTGACTGATTCCTGTAGTCTGTGTAGTGCCTGCCCACAAATTATTTTTTTTTCATGCTGGGGTGTTAATTTTGGGCCCATTCACTGGGATTATTTGAAAAGGCTGTGTTGCTCCTTTACAGCATGTGCCTTTGCCTGCTTTAATCTCCTGTTGTCTTCCTGTAATGCCAGTGTAACCTATCCGTGGTAATTACACCTCTGCGCTGTGGTGAGCTGCCATAGCTGCTAGGAACCTTTCAAGTAAGTACACAACAGAGAGATTATGGTCAAGTGTGCGGTATTTTGAATTTGCAGTACCATCCATTCAAGTTCAAGTTTAATAAAAGCAATATTGTGCGATGGTTTTCCAATGTTTTTAAAAATATTTTATAGCCCCTTTAAGGGATGCACTTTCAATTTGTCCAAATTTTTGGACATTTCAATTGAATCTTGAGTTTTAATTTGTTTTCTGTATTATACTGATTCAGGGAACCGTGGGAGACTGGTTGGTTGACTTAAAAAAATAAAACAAAATATATCCCTGAATATAAAGAAATGTGGATGCTGAGAATTGTTCTGATTCAGCTGTACCTGAATTATGTGTGTGATTTGTGACCACCACCACCTTTAATCCGCTGCCAAACTAAATCAAGCTAATGGTTTGTTCCGTTTGCCTTGAATGTTGGATTTTTGCGAGTTTAGGCTAAATTACATCATCTGCTGTGAAGTCGGAAAGCTGGAGACGCCCCATCAATTCGGAATTCCGAGCTGGTGTGGCTGCCCTGGGTCTCAGCGTCAGGGGGAAACTTTCAGCATTCGCCATTTCCTACCAGCATCGGCTGTTTTTCTGTCTGTCCTGTTTTTGTGTTGACCTGATTTATATTGTACCGTTGCTTTGCTGTCATGCACAAACCATCACGTTAGGTGTTGTTTCTAGCTGTACAATTGCGATTTGAAGGTGTTTCCATTGAATGGTGTGAAGCGCATAAGCCATAATTCTCGTAAATCTCGTCCCGCGAGATTTACGAGAATTACGTTTGCTTTTGTTTGTTAGCTGTCAAGAATGGTTGTTATATTTTTCTCTTTGATTACTTGTGAAAAATATTCCGTCTCCTCCTCCGTCCAAACATAACGCGCCATTTTCACTTGAAGTGAACTGGTCACGTGAACCTGCATGCGATGTCACAATCTGTGACTCGTAAATGCAAAACAAATGTTTCCACTACACCTTTGCGATATACCTCTATATCAGTACGTCTGGAAAAGCCACCTAATGAGAGCGTAAAACCTTTTAGCCATATTTGAGAGGTTTTTCGAAGTTTTGATGTTCCCATTAGCAGTTTTTTATTGCGATATTTAGGTTTTGCACAATTCTAGGGGTAATGGAAACGCAGATACTGTTATTGGTATCGACTTACATCACCAGTGGACCCCCACTCCGCCCCTCTCCACGTCCCCCCACTTACAGCATGAACAAATATGGCACCATTCCCTGGTCCAGCTCTTCATCCGTTGGATCCAGTGAACTTGGCTATAATAAGACATTAGAGTAACTGTATTTAATATGTATATACATATATATATATATATATATATATATATATATGTATATATATATATATATATATATATATATATATATATATATATATATATATATATATATATATATATACATATATATATATATATATATATATATATATATATATATATATATATATATATATATATATATATGTATATATATATGTATATATTCGAGCATTGCTTTGTTATTGTTAAAAGTTGGACAGCACGCGTCATTGGGTGTGGTCAGAAGCAGATTTGTTTTGGCCCTTCTGACCAAAAACTTGCAACAAAGTAAAGTCCACCTTGGCGCAATCTCGCTGACACACAATGAAGTGCACTTGAACATCACTTGTTCTTGTGAACAAAATAAATGTGGAAACAAAAAGTGAGGAATATTTTCCAGGAAAGCTTGGAAATGTGCGTGTGTGTGTGTGTGTGTGTGTGTTTCTGCTGACACAGTAGACTGTGGATTTGTCTGGATGAAGGGGAATACATTTATGGTTTTTGAGCAGTGAGGGCCCACGCCAGCCACCCTAGGGTCTTGTTATCCTCTCCTATGCCTGTGCTCTTGGGGCAACTTTAATGAATACTCCTGCTCCAGCGGTCTTCTGGCTCCAGTCAGGCTATATCGACAGGACTGCACCCCCTCCACCGCTGCCGCCGCCGCCGCCGCCACCACGGCGATTCAAGCGCCAACCCCCTCCTCCCTGGCTGTGGCTTCCTGTACAGCCAAGCAGGTCTTCCTACAGCAAGACGGAGGCCTTAGGAGGGAGACGGCAGTGAGGCTAGGTGATTCAGCTGAATAATTGATGTGATGAAGCGTCCACTGGGGGGAACTCCTTGCGAGTTTGGTCTGAGCACGCTGACCACCATGTGTGCGTTTGCTGCCTATTTTTTTGATGGGGGAGGAAACTTTGGGAGTATAAAAAAAACAACTCCAGAAATCTCAAATAAACACCGTCAGCCGATGAGACTTCAATTGTAAACAACACAAAGAGGAGTGAGCTCATTCCTGGTACCCCAAACTAATTACAGATCCCTGAGATACACAGATATATAACAGTCACCGGGGCCACCTCCCATTTAATCGTTAAATCGCTTTAAAAACGTCCAAGAAACTTTAGAAAGTGACATAAATGGAAGAATTTAGCGAGCTGTTTATTTGAACACAATTCTTTTCCCTTGCTAAAACACAAAAACTCAGACATGTTCCAAGAGACCTATTCTTGCTCAACGTGAACAAACAGCGGCTGCTAAACGTTACAGTGGTTAGTTCTTCAATTGAACTTGGCCAAACAAGCGCAGCTGAAACTCCGACGGTGAGGTTTTCAGTGATGTAATCGTTTCTGTAAACAAGACGAAAGACAGCTTTGGCCTCGTTATCTGTCATGTGGATGGAATACAATACTTCAGTCGACTCCCAGACATGCATTAACCAGGTTCGGCCGCCCCCCAACTTCGGTCGCATACGTGGGCATGTGCCGGGTCAAACCGAGTCCTTGAGTTCATGTTGAGGCCTGTCAAAATTCTCAGCACACGGACAGACGGAATCTTTCAGCCGAGGCAGCTGTCTGTTCCTTTTAACATAAAGAACCCCAATAGTGTTGCCATGGCAGCCAAGGCCAGAGGTGTATATGCTTGTCTGCCTGAATGAAGAAGAGGTAACCACACCAGGGATTGGATAGCACTGACCTTAAGCAATGGCAATGAGAGGTCCTCAGACCTGTTTACTGTCTCGCTCTTCTTTATTCAGACGTTCAGACAAGTAGATCAAATATGTGTTCCAAATCGCAGGCCTGCGTTGTAGTGTTCCTTAGGGCTTTGCACTTCACTGTGGTGCCCCACTGTCAAAGGGGATAGTGTTGTATCAAATTGCAACCACTGTTTTGAACGGGCTGGATTTTGGAGTGCCACTCAGCCAGTCTCTTCGAGTTCTTTCATTAAAAGTGCAAACAGACATTGAAGAAATTCCCATTATAATCATGAAAATGAAAAAGTTAAAGAAAGATTTGTGCCAAACAAAGTTGTTTGTGTTTTTGTACACTGACAATAATGATTTTGCCCACCACAGTGTTGAATATCGTGTTATCTTGGATCTAGAGCCTGATTAGGTAAGAGCACGTAAGCTAGCCAGCGGTTGCTAAAATTAGCTGACACCTAACGCTCGTACTCCACTTTCACTTTTTCAACAATTTGGCTTTCACTGAGTGTCTGAAGTGTCCATTAGGCCTCGCTCAAGTTTTGGACTGTTGTAAGTGTGCAGTTTTGCATGCCTCTCTTTGTGAACGTTCTCAAAATGTTAAGTCATAGCACAGAAGTGTGCTATTATGGACTCGACCGTGCAGGCTTTGGTCATATTTGCGTGCAGGTTTTTTTTTTGTTATGTTAGGTGATACTCCAGGACAAAGGTGAGTGTCTGAACAATTTGGTACCCAAGATTGTTTTGGGATTGTATGGGAGTACAGGGATGTGGGAGGAAATGATTGTACCAGAGACGTACGACTTACAAGAACAAGCCTGTGTTAAACAAATCTCCCTTAATGTTTTGGTCGTGCATCGGAATTTTTTCCAGCCCAAGACATCATAGACTCCTGTGCTTGTTTCTCTACTGATGCAAGAGCTGGAGATCAAATCAACAAGCCAACCTAAAGTGCATGCCACAGGGGACACTCTGTTGTTTTTCAGGGTCCAAGAGCGAGAGCACATGGTGTCTAACGGTACAGTCCGAGTGTGTGATGAATGCGGGGGGACGCTCGGAACACTAACACGTCTGGAATGCCCCCTGCAGAGCGAGGACTTCGGGGTTGGATCTGTGTTTATAGGAGCGTCTTGGCAGGAAGAGGCAGGGACCCGGTCCAGAATAACGGAACAACAGTGGAATGCGGTGCAGCGGGGAATATCCTGAGTCAAACACAAGGCAGTCCCGGGGTTTAAGGAGGAGCACTTTGCGGCAAGACCCCATCGACTCCAGAGTGCCGCTCTCCACTACGACAACACCGCGGCAGAAGCAGTGTTTTGTTTAATTTTCCTCCTTCCATTTTACACCCGAGCTAAATTGGAAGACCACGTCTCATGGAATATCTCTCAAACCTGTGACTCATTCACTGAAAAAAAAAAAAATCTCCATCCAAATGTGTGAGCCTCAACTGTGGCGGCGTTGAAGTCACAGTGAATGTGAAGTGTTAGTATTCCTCTTCAGGCTGTGCATTAGGCCGGATGCCACGCACCTTCGCCCACATGCCTCCCACGACCCAGCACCCGTATATAGAGGGCAGAATCCGAGCCCAAGCTGCAAGCAGGCAGATAAAGACAATCTCATTGATGTAGGAGCAGCTCAGCGGTGAAAAAGAAGACATCTCTGACACAAGCCTACTTGTGTTACCCGCGGTAGAGGAATCAGATTAACCACCGCGAGAGCGCCGCGCTAAACGCTCGGAGGCACCGAGTCAGCTTCTGCATTCATAGGCAGATGTGGTGCAAATGTGGAAATATGAATATGCGTACGTACCTGGCCGCAAAAACCTGCTGGCTTGTGGAGGGAGAGACCTTAAACGGAAGGCAGTGACAAGTCGCTTGATTCCACCAAATTCCCCCCCGGAGGGGCATTCGTTTCTTGTGCTTGTAATGACATAAATATGCAGTGCGGAGCGACGGCGAACGACGTCGTTTTCGCCCACAGACGCGGTCTTGCGAACTCAAACATCCTGCCACACCTCGTGGTGTTTTCACGCGAAAACCGAGGGGGAAAAAAAACACGTAAAGAAAGTTGAACGCGCAAATCCGACGTGTCCCTTCTGGGAATTCAACGCTTTACCTGGTTCGCTCAGTCGTGTTCGCGCAACGAAACCAGCAAGTCGCCACCGCCGTCCATGTTTCCCCTGAGAGACGTTCGACAAACGCCTTCTGCGTCTTCGCGATGCCAAGGCGGACTTCCTTCCTGCCCTTTCCGTCGCCGTCGGGCCGTGGTGAGCGGTAGTTTGAACTGCAGTGGAGATGGCCTGTGTTTGCCCTCCTCTCCCCTCCCCAACACCACCACCACCACCACCAGCGCACTCCGGGCCTGTTTCCTCTCACTCTCTTTGTCTGTTTTCTCTTGCTCTGCCTCCTGCCAGACCTCTCTACTTTACACCCCCCCCGCCCCCCACACCTACCCTTCTCTTCCCTTCCCTTCCCTGCACTTCCCTTCTTTCCCTGAAAAGCAACTCCTTGGCAACCAGTTGCGGCGTCTCAACCAGAAAAGGTAGACAACCTCCCTGTGGTGCCACGGCAACCCGGTGCAACATCAGACAGCCGGTACAGCTCCCTACATTATTAACCAGAAACAGCCGAGAGGAGGAGGTGGTGGTGGTGGTGGTGGGGGTTCTGCCTGTCAAGGGTGGGATCGCTGACGACGTGCGGGAGAGAAAAAAAGAGCAAAGAGGATGAGGATGGCGGGGACACTCGCCGGCTCGAAGGAGCGGCCGGTGGAGGGACTTCCAACGTTGACGTGCGCCGCCGAGGGAGAGTGCGCACGAGGGAGAGCAAGAGGTTCTGAAACGGTTACATTCAGCCAAACCCACAGGGGGATCAATAGGGAACATCTGGGTCCAGGGTGGACAGGGCAGCTTTTGTTTGCAGGCAGTACATTGGCCTGACACCTCACCCAGATTCTCTCCGGGTTTTCTACATCGGGGGAGGGAGGAGGGGTGGGTGGAGGGGATGGAAGGAGGGAAGGAGCAAGGGAGATGTTGCTGGCGGGATCCAGGGAGGGAAAAGGTGTTTGCTTTTTCTGCCGGCAGAGAAAAAAAAAGAAAAAAGATTCTTTGTAAGGCTGCTGCTTGTGCCATTTTTTTTTCTGGAGGAAAATTTGAATCTATTTATAGCAAGTAAATTGGCTTTTTTTTTGGAGGTTGTAATTTTTCTTTTTAGATAATGGGAACTAAGGGTAGGATTGTGTTCCAGTCGTCTTAAGGTATCGTGTTGTTTACCGTGGGCTTAGAAATCAGGTCAAACCCAAAAGTCAACACATGCCCAGGGTAATTGGAGGGAAAAAAAACAGATGTGTGCAAAATATATTGGTTTGTATACATTAGGAAGTCAATGCAAGATAAGTTTGCATGACTCGCTTGCCCTGTGCTGACTTTTCTTTTTTGCTTGCAGCATAAACATAATGTGCTGGATCAGTGTGACAGTAACTTACAGCCTGTGGGACCCTTGAACCCTGGACATTTATCTATCAAGTGCATATGTGTTACTTGTATTTCTTTTTGATTATTCAGATTATCTTGGGGTGATGACACTTTGTGACATTACAATGGGCTGACTGCAAAAAGTAGATCTGGCAAAAGAAGTTTAGTCACAAAGTGGAAGTTAACTAGCCTGGGAGATATATTAATGTCTTTGTGACATCACAAAGGGCTGATTTCTCGATCGAAGTGCCCCCAGCATCCACTTTCTGGAAAGTGAACCAAGCAGCGGAAGAGGGACTTTTCCAATTTTCAAGGGTGTTCAGTGACTCGGGGACTACAGGCCCAATTTATTGGAAAACATAGCAAAAATAATGAAGTAGTTTCCGTAACAGTTTATTTGCAGCTGTGGGGAAATGTGGTTGCAGCAGTTCACACGTGGCATTTCAAAATAGATAAATAACATAATACATCAGACAATGACCAAACATCCAACATACACAGAGCATAGCAGTCACTTCAAATATTTGTATACTTCTACATACCAGCTGAGCAAGCTTTAGGCTAGCTATTAGGCAGTCTCATAGCCTGAGGCACACATGAGAAATTTGCTCTGTTTTAATAATAATAGTGTGTATTAATAATGAATAACAAAAGAAAATTGAGCTGACAAAGCTTGTCATTTGTCCGGTTTGGAAAATATACTTAATTTTATAGCAAATTACAGTGTGACCCAAATTATTTTTGATTAAATTCTAAAGAGATTTTTCTCACAGTAAATTAGCAGCACGCCATGCTGTTGTGCGCTACACGGCTCCTCATAGTTACCTTCAAAAAGAGAATCCTGTAGTCTTCATCAGGTGTCGGAGCCTCCCAGCCAGCCAGCCAGCCAGCCAGCCAGCCAGCCAGCCAGCCAGCCAGCCCTGTTTTATTTTCAGCTCTAGATAAATGCACCTCTCCCAATCCGCCCCGCACTTAAAAACGGCTAATATGAAATATGCTAATGTTAGCAAGGAGGGAGGGCATGAACACAGCAAAAAGAGAGCCAAACACCAACGGAGGGAAAAAGTGAGGGGCTTGAAGTGGCTTGAAAAGGCGCAGAAACTGGAAAGCAGAGAGAGTTGGAGGTCGGTTTACCAGGAGGTTGGAGGAGGAGAGAGGAGAGGTAATGAGGCCGGTGACTGCCTTTACACCTCGTCTCTGTGGAAACTAATTGGGAGAGAGCTGGAGGGCACTAATTTGAGCACTCTGCCGGGTAAATGTAGTGCAACGGACTATGAAGGGTAAATCAATGTACTACCTCTGCCTACACCTCGCCTTCTCCACCTCGCAGCACCCCCGGTCTACCCTCCCATTATTGTTTCCTAATAAAAATTCCATTGACTGCAACTGTGCTCGTGGGCAAGAAGGTATCGACCTGCGCGGACATCGTGCCTGCTGATGAGGCGCAACAGAGTTCGCCTTGCCGGCCGCCCGATATAAAAAGGAGGGGAAAACCAAAAATCGAGACGACCTCAGATCTCCACTTTAGCTTCTTTGCTTTAGCGCGGCTTCACCTCTGCCGTTCATGTTGGCGCTCAACCGCGTTCCTCCCCCCGAGGATTCCGGGGATATCATCAGAGGGGCGTGTAGCGATCATTGCGCCGCCGGGATTACACAGAATGCGTCGCGCTAGAGCGTATGTGTGTGCGTGTGCGAGGGTGTGTGTGTTCCCTCCCAGGGCGGTGGCGCTGTCTGTCGGGAGAAAAGGAAACAGAATGTATAGTTACCCCCCGTGGTGAGCCCAAGGGTGGCTGAACGAGGAGCCAGAATTTGGGAGGTCTTAAGGGGATTTATCCTCACCCTCAGGCTCGGGGATATAGTGAGCTTTTCATCGCTCACATAACAGGAGCCCTGCTCTTCCCAACGTACACAGGGAGGCTCAACAATGCTGAGAGGGAGAGAGAGAGAGGGAGAGCGAGAGTGAGAGAGAGAGAGAGAGACGGGCAAACAAAGAGGCGGCTATGTGGCCCCCGGCGGCAGGAGGACTCGAGGGTTCGTCAGACTGTCAGAGTCGAAGTCCCCCGTTTGAGGACAAACTTCCAGGACAAACTTCCAATTCCAAAGACTTGGAGGGGTGGGGGCGGGGTTGGAGAACCAGCTCACTACCTTGCACTGATAGTATGTGTTGCCCCGACTCCACCTTTTCATTTCGGTCGCCACTTGGAAGACGCTGATCGGCTCCGCTCAGCGCCATCTGCCCCCGTCTTCTCGGTGACTCTGCCTTTGCAGCTCGGCCCCTTGGGAAATAGCAGTGGATAAGTTATTCAATTAGAGGGGCATTATTGGCCCGCTCTCTCTGAGGACGGAGCTGATGATGCTGTGATTATACAGCCCTGAATTCCTTTATGGCTCGGTAGACCCTCCGTGCGTGTGCGTGCGTGCGCGTGTGCACGTTTGTTTGTGCGTGTGTGGAGGAGACCTCTCCCCCACACGCATGTTGGTTGCCTGGCTGTATGTTGGGAGGAATCAGCACCCAGTGGATGCAGAGCGGGGAGAGGGTTAACGAAAGTGTCTGTCCCCGATGCTGAGCTCATTCCAAGGAAACACGTTGAAGTTTCTATTGAAAAATGACACACTGAGGCGACATGTATGGGCTGATTTGCCTTCTTAGTGTCTAATCAGTGACCTCCCCTGCCTATTAGCTTAGCTTTTTCAAACTTTTGCTGTCTTGCAAAAAAAATGGCGTCACCTGGCTCGGCCGGACGGAATGTTTCCTAAAGCTGGAGGACTGATCTCACAGATCCGTCTGGGGAAAAATCCCAGACGTGAGAGGCAAAGCTTGGAAGCTGATGGCCAAACCTGCCTTTATTTAATTTTTGATTTTGTTTTACTGTTTTTTTTTTTTTATTATTTATTGTCATTTTAGCTTGGTAGCAACATTAGCCTGCTGTGAGTTGTGTAATGTGGTGTCTAACTGAAGTCCTGCCAACAAGTCTGATTGAGAGAGAATATATTTTGTCCACCAAAAGTGTCTTCAGTGTTCAGTGTGCTTTGAAACCATCCACTTTGGTGCTTGTTTCTTTAGCAGTAGCAAGGCTCGCAGTCACTTCTTCTGGGGTTAGCGTTCAGCAGTTTCTTCCTGGTTTCATCGCAACAGAATGCTGAAGTTTTGCTTTAAGACCAAGTGGAGATGTTTTCCATTAGAAGTCGAAATCGGATGGGCAAGTTTTCGTAAAAAAAAAAGGAATCTGTCTGCTTTAAATGCCTTGCAAAGTCAAAATGATGGGAGCTGCAGTGCCCAGGTGTTGCTTTAAAAGATCGTTGCGAAGCGCTAACGATAAATAATGATCGCACGGGACAAGTCGTGCAGGATCTCCTTTTGTTTGCACAATAAACTGGTCTGAACAAGAAACAACAGCACTTGAGACAAAGCTGTGGAAGGAGGGGGGCAGGGTGGTGGTGGCGGTTTGGGAGCGGGTGGGGGCTTGAACGAGGGGCACAGAGGCCCACACACCCAAATCCAAACACATTGCCCCTCTGTGGGGACCACTGAGGTGGTCTTTAAAGTGCTGCCATGATGGGTCTGCCCTATCTGCCCAGCGCAGACCCACAGATGCCCTCCCACGGGACAGGCTAGAGGGGAGCAGGGCAGCGGGCCTGGAGCCTCATCTGCTCTGCCCAGAATACAAATAGGTCAGTGTGTGTGGTGGGAGAGGAGGGGCACAGGAGGACACACACACACACACACACACACACACACTGACCATGAACAAGAAGGGGTCCTGCCAGCAAAATTCCTCCATTGGCCATGATGGGAAGGGCCATCTGGTATCAATGTGGGGAAGTCAAACAAGCTTGAGCGCATGCACACACCCAGACGACCCCGACGCACACTCACACACTCACACACACGCGAGACATCCCTCTGAATGAGGCAGAGATCGGGGACAGCACCTGAACATCGTGTCAGCGACCTCGTCTTCGCGCTCTTTGAAACGCGCCTCCAAAGAGAGCGGCGTGTTTTGTTTGCAGCGTCAACCGTGGATGTGCTGAGCATTCAGCTGTGTGCCGCGGGAGCCGCAGTGGTCCGCACGCTCGATGAAAACATCATTTCTATGACGTAATCTGTTTATTTAACCATTTCTTTTTCATCCCAAATTGCACTTACGAAACGTTAAAGGTCACTCTTTTTTTCCTCGGACTTTATTTTTCTTCTCAGACTCTATTTACTGCGTGATTTATGATCTATAAAAGACTAGCCAGATCTCTAGAACACAGCATATTAAGCCCTCTGTTTAGTGCCTACTGAAAAAAAACAACCTTAAATTTACCTTTTTGCCCAATTTGATGCGTTCTCATATCTTTCCTGTGTGCTTCACTGGAGCTGCATTGGCACTAACTGGGCAGAGGAACCAGTGAGGTGTTAGCACTCTTTATGACATCACAGAGGGCTGGTTTCCAGCTGTTTTCTGAAAAGTGGAGCAAGCAGCAGAAGTGAAGGACGTTTCTCACTGATGAAACAGGCCAGAGACACATTCCTCAAAAACACCGGTAGGATTACATTATGTAACACATCTGCCCGTCTTTCCTGTTGCACACGGCTGGACTGGACTGTCAAGCCCCCATCTGTTGTCAATACCAAAAAACAAAAAGAAGGTATTTATCAATGATTTGCACTTTTCTCACATGGATATCCTTTCAGACCAGACTCCTGGAGCCCATAACCCCACCACAACTCGACTCCAAACGCGGCCACAGACGACGTCTAATCCCCGTTACGACCCCGCCCGCATGACTGTGGCTTTAATTAAATTTTCTGCTGCGCCGTGTCCGACCTTATAGATTTCTCCTGTTTTGGAAATTCCTGGAAGTAAGAAAAACTTCAGGCCGCGGGTTTAAAAATAGACATTGTTTGACTATGATGTAATCCCGTGGCTGTATCCTGAAGTTTTTCTTTCTGATCGCCGAGAGGGTGGGGGTTGGGCGAGGGCTGATTTTCTTTGGCTTCCTATCAAAACCCCGGCCTGATGAGGGAAGGTTTGCGCAGGGTAAATCAAGTAGAAAATGGGCAGGGTTGAATTATTTTCAAAAGCCGGCGTGCTATTAAGCCGGCGCGGGCCCCAGCGGCGGTGGCGGCAGCTTCATGAAAAGAAAACATCCCTGGGTTTTCCATCGTACGACGCCGTGCTCCCTAATATCAGCACCTCTTCGTAGACACATAAACTTTCGGAAGCTGCTGCTCGAGTGCGCGGCAACATTTTCCCCCCGTGACAAGTATGCACACAGCTGCCGTAACAAGCTCAAAGAGGTGCGCCAGCTTTTGTGGATTTCTTTTTCTTTCTTTTTCACGCCCTCGGTGCCGAAGCTACAGGTTACGGGGGACGGATGCGGGAAGAAAAAAACAACGAAGCTTCGAAATCACATTACGGGGCGAGCTCCGAACAGGGAATTGATTTGTCTCCCAGACATTCAGGTCCTCTCAGTCAGACGTGGCGTTGGAAATTATGACGACTTGAGCCCTCCCCCACTCCCGCGCTTGCGTTAGCGAGATAAGTTCTGCATCACGGCTCGCAAATATCCCGAGCAATCCTCGCCTCCACCCACCACGCTCTTATGTCTTACGGGGAGTGGAAGGAAAAAAAAAAAAAGAGAGGAATCATTTGTTGTGCGGCAGTCTGCGTCTTTTTGATGAACACCCCCATTCTGCTACTTCCCCGGCCGTGCCCCCGCCTCACCTCGCGTTCTCCCCATCCTTCTCCCGCGTCGACGAACATCCATCCATCGCTGCGATTATTTAAGCGGGTGCCAGAAAAACACTGTGACCCATCTAATTTGGGCTGTGTGAGAGCGTCGAGAAGAAGAGAAGGGGCCTCTGCGATTTTCCACACTCCCTTTTACCGAGTCGGGGAAGTGGCGAGAGGGTGAGAGAGAAGCTGTTGCCATGGCTACCTGCTGGCAGCTTCTGTCCTTGTGTTTGGAGAGCGCTGGCTGTTCCCTCTCTACACCAAGCGCCTGGGTGGGAGTGGAGGGGAGCGGGGAGGGAGGGAGGGAGGTGAGGGTGAGGCAGACGGCGATGGGGGAGGAGGGAGGGGCCGGAGTGTGGGAGGAAGATGAGGAAGATGAGGAAGAGGCCGGTGGGCTTTAGGAGTGGGCTGGCGGGGGGTGTGTGGGTGGAGGTTGGGTTTGGGGGGGGGGGCGCCGGGGCTGGACTGGAACCAGAGGGCTGCTGGGCTGGGAAAAGCACAAGGGCTGGATCAATCCCTGCGACAAACACACACACACACACACACACACACACACACACACACTGGTGATTATGACAGGCTCGACAGCAGTGGGAGATGCGGTGGAGTGGCAGTTCATAATTGCCTCAATGCGGCGAGGCCCCGGAACTCTGGTGACTCAAGTGTGCAGGAGCCGTCGGCCTCAGCCGCAGCGAGCTCCACTTCCAGGGCCACTTTATTTACTTTATTCACAGCCATTCCCTTTTCTGATTTTTTTTTCTTTTTAAAGGGACACGCGGTCCCAGAATTTAATTTTTTTTTCAGTGCTCCAGGAGACAGTCGGAGCTGTTGCCCTGTATGAGGTCACATAGCGCACCAACACTAATTGCGTTTCCATTACCCCTAGAATTGAAAAATTAAAAACTGGTAATCGAAGCACCTTCATTTCGAAAAACCGCTCAAATATCGCTAAAAGGTTTTTTTTTCTGACGTATCGATATAGAGGTATATCGCAAAAGTGTCATGGAAACACTTTTCGCATTTACACGTCAGCGGACTAAATCGGACTAATCGGATCTAAAAGGTAAAATACAACTAAAGAGAGTCAGCAACAGCAAAGAGGAAAAACAAATATGAAGAGCTAAAATAAAGGCACAGCTGCAACTAGAATTTAAACCAGGATGGAAAACAAAGACCTGAAACTCGGTCTTCCATGGGCAGAGGCAACCGGAGGGCCGCTGCTTTTTTTTTCTTCAAACCTCTGCAGCTTTGTCTCAGTCGCTCTCCCTCCTGCCCAGCAGGCGGCCAGGTGTTGTATTTTCACTCGCTCTTGCCAAGACTTCAGAGTTCCTTTTTCCTTTAAAAAACAAAACAAAAACTAACAACCTTTTCACTCTGTTTCCCCGATGCACGCGTGTCAGGTATTTCAGGTGTCAGCTTGTGTCTCCTGGAGGCTCCGCCCTCCGTCTAGCCGCCGCCCGGTAAGGTGATCCGCGTAATGGATCGCTGCGGAATGGACATAATACGGAGCCGGTGGTTTTAAAGCACACTGCTCCCCTTGTTACTTTCCTAACTAGCCTTTCATCCCCTTAAGCCCGGCAGCTATAGTTACTTTGTCGGCTAATCCAAACTATTTCCGCCTCCTTTTGTTTTATTTTATTCTCGTGCCCCCCAACTCCTGCCTATCCCTCCCCTTCGCCCCACCACACAGCCAACCCCACCCCCGCCTGCTCCTCCAGCACGTCCCCATCGGGACTTTTTTTTCCCCGGTCCGCCTCCGAATCGATGCTAAAGTTCACTCTTGCTGCGAGCACGTGCGCGCGTGCGCTCGCTGGTTTCGCGAGCCCGAGCTGTGCGTGCCTGGTGGTCATGCTGAAGTGTCGCCCTCCCCGCCCCCGCTCCCACCCCTCACCCTGGCAGGAGGCTGACCTTGGCTGGGCCTGACAGAGCGTCGGCCTGGAGGGGGACCCACGGAGCTCCGCGCCAGCCCACTGAGCCGGCCCACTCAGTCTGTGCAGGTGTGGCGACGCCTGGACAAACACAACTCGCACGCACGCACACACACACGCACACAGAGCCCCCGCCCCACCACACCCCCCCGAGCAAGCAGATGTCCTAACGCTCCATTTCTCTGCGTTATCGGTCTTCTGGGTGTCTCATGGTCGATCTTATTCGTCTTAATTTCATTGTATGTTTTATCCCCCCCCCCCATTTCCTCTCGTTTGTCGCCTTTGTCGTCGTCGTTCTTCAGCTACTCGTGCCCTCTCGAAAATGTCGTTGGCCATCGCCAACGCAAAGAACCGCTCCAAGAGATCGCTGGCGAAGCAGCACCTGTGCCAGAGCTTGCAAATTCTCAACTTGGACTCTGCGCCGCTGGCGAGCAAATTGGTAAACCGATGCGCGAAAAGTGATCCCAAGTGCTTTTGTGTGCTGCAGCCGGTGTCGTTTGCAGAGGAACTTCGGCAATCTGCTGAGAAAAATCCCAAAACTAGCCATAAATAGCTTTAATTGCAGAGCATAAAATGAGAGGCGTATGAGAAAATAAATGAAAAAAAAGGAAGAAATAGCCGGAAACATTTGGCTTGTGCTTCAATGCCGAACCACCAAAGTATTGGTGCTCGTAATATTATTAGCTTGCAACGCCAGCCTCAAATGATCTTTTACGTTACGCTTCAACCGTTCGCTCCTGTCGTAATGCACGATATCGACAGTTTTCCTCACAAGGCAATGGCCCCTTTTTACTTAGCTCGGCCAGTGAGGTCATGAAGTGCCTCCATAATAGGGGTCAAAGGTGGCCTACCTCCGAGGCGACAGTGGAGGCAGTGGTCTCTCTGAATCAATAGCCGGTATAAATGGAGAGCATCAGCGAGGTGGAGGGATGGCGGCGGCGGTGGGAAGCTGCGGTGTTGTCTGGGCAACAACCAAAAATAAGAGCGTGCCGTCTCTCGGCGAAATGGACTGGTGTCGGGTTGTGCATCAATGAGAGAGCGGGGTTGCAGAAAAACAGAGATATCGTGATGTGCGCCGGAGTAAGACGGGAAGCCATCTGGAATACGTGCTGCATGTTGAGATGTTTTAACGTCGATGAAATGAAACCAAAAATTGGAACGGTCCAAATGTTTTTTTTTCCTTCTTTTGCCCGATCCACTTTTCAGAAAATGTGCAATAGTTCTGATGGTCACCCCTTTGTGATGTCATGAATGGAACTGTGACAACTACTGACAACTAAATCTCTCAGACCTCATAACCACCTTTTGTATCCCTTTTTAAACGAGACTCTAAGGGTTAAAAAAAAGAAAATCCAACCAGGTTTCAGCAGATAACTGAATCCAAGCCTTTTTTTTTGGAGGAGGCTGTAAACAGAGGGCGCAATGTGTATTTTGGTCAGTTTCTGTTTTTCTCTGGTCAGTTTTTCACATAATCCATTCCATCGTTCACTGCTCTCACTGGATTCAAGGACAAACCGCATTGATTAGAAAGGAACGTGCGACTTTCGCAAAGACGAAACCTTTCGACCCGTTTTACACTCACCGATTTTGTGGATTTCATTGTACTTTATGCCGTTCATACCGAGTGAAAGACGTGCCCACGTCCTAAACTGCCAAAATACCTCTGCCTTGTCTTTTCATTCCGTTCTTCAGTGGCATCTCGTATTTGTTTTACTACACAAACAACGCTGGAATCCTTTGTCCCTCGTCGTTCCTCCCTGACTGCGCAATAACAGGTTGTTTGGCGTGTCGGTCCGTTCGGTCCAGAGTCCAAAGTCCTGACGGAGACGTTGGGGTGGGAGCCATCGCAACATTCAGCTCCTGCGTTTCACAACACACACACACACATTCTCTCAAACAGAACGAGAATACCCGCCCCCTCACTGTTGAAATCTTGCAGTGTGTGTGTGTGTGTGTGTGTGTGACTAAATGATGAATGGTGTTACAATAATTTGATGAGATTGGGTCAGATGATGCAAGGCAGAAACGTGTTATGATAATTCTCTTCTTGATGTCTTACAGCTCATTATTACGCTCCGCAAATGATCCCACCCCCCCAAGACACCTACGCCGTCTTTGATCCGCTCCCACCCAAGGGTGACACATAAGTAACCGATCAAGTGTTGTCACATGCCCGGCTTGTCTGTGGGGTGTTAAACCGACCGTGCTGAAGCCGTGCAGGGTCTGCGACTGCAGCCCCACCGGCTGCCTTTGCTCGCCCCTCTCAAAACCTCCTCCGCGTCCCTGACACTTCCCCTCATTCTTCCTCCTTTTTCACCCCCCCCCCCACATCCCCCCCCACCCCATTCATTTGAATGGAGTTACTGAGACAGCGCATATTGCGTGAAAGTTTTTGACCGTTTACACCATACCGTTCTAACTCCTGCGATACTAAAACTCTTTTCTGGTGATTTTCTGGCCTTTATAACTACTTTGAAAGACGAAAAGACCATGACTGAAAAATCTGCAATAGAAAGATTTGCTATAAACCGTGTTTCAGGTCACAGTCAACCTATCAGCTGTTTCAGAGGCATTTATTTTTGTATTGCAATCCATGGGAAAAATACTTTTTGGGCCCATGGGATTTTTATGCTGCAGTACCTCGAGTGGCCACTGGGGAAAAAGTCGGCATGCCGCCATATTGCCAGTCCAGTATCCATTGCTTCTAATACATCCATGGTGCCGCCTCCCTGGAATCATCTGTTTGCGCTGCGGCCTCCTATGCCTTTTCCTCTGAACACTCCGGCCCTCCGGGGGGCGCCGCTTAGACGGTGAGGAGTCCGTTTGAAGAGCTCCTCAGGATGTCGTGATGAAGACGGTCACCGGGGGCCCGATGTCAAGTTACCGTTCCATCGCGCACAGTGGCCCCGACCCTCATCCTGCTGATCAGATTTGTTTCTTGAGATTAAGTGACGTTTTATTAATCTGTGAATGACCATTACTGTGCACGAGTGCATTTTAGACGTCTAATTTTAAGTGTCAGCCGGGGCACCGTAATGATTCCCAGAGAGCTGCAGGATTGAATACAATACTGGACTTCAAGACAAGTCAGATTTGATTGTGTAGTAGCATATTGTGTTGCATTACATACCGTATTGTGTTTTGCAAGCACCTTGGTGCGACATTGCGTGTCTTTTCTGGATCGAAATTCACTTTTTTGTCCACTGTTTGAGGTAAAATGCTTTCAACTCACCGACTCACCAGAGTTCAGATTTTCTCATCTAGCTCTGTGTTTGGTCTTTTCTTTTTTTAACCTTACGAGCGGCAGCTACAGCTTGATTGGTAAGTAGCGGAATATTGTAGTAGGTGTCATGGAAACCACGCAAAAAAAAGGGCTTTTGTTTGAGACTGTACTGTACTAACAGGAGTTGAGCAACACATTTCAACCCTTCTCCATTCAATCGGGGTAAAGCAAATGATCATACGTACTTTATTAGTATGTCTTTATTTATTTTTTAAATGAACGCACCCTCCCACCCACCACCCCCGGAGAGAAAGGCGCAGCCGCATCATCCGGTCGCTTTATTATTCTGTCCGTCCATTCATGCATTCACCCAACCCCGTTCCTCATTGGACACCCGGAGCCCCTCCTATGCGGGCAGCCACGACACGTAGTCCCTAATTCAGCGGCATACATTCAGCCGAGCATCCCTCCATCCTGTCTGCCCAACCCTTTTAATCTGGCCCTCCATCCCCATTGTCCCGTCCTCTCATCTCCACCCGAGCGTTTTATCCCCCTTTTCACTGCAAACAGAAGACGTACACTATCTGAAGTGAAACAGGATGAATATTAAGGGGGCAGCAGTTGGATCATTCTCACTGCGCCTCCGTCTCTCTCTCTCTCTCTCTCTCTCTCTCTCTCGCCGCCCGCCCTCTCTCCACAATATTTCTGCCTCTCAATCATCCGTCTCCAGCAGCTCCATGATAAAGAGCTCTATGAGCTCCATCAGCCATGCAGATGAGTCCTGCTTCCTTTACCTTAATTAGAGCACTCAGGGGACGGGCCGTGGGTGCTCGGCAGCAGCGGCAGCAGCAGCAGCAGCGGCAGCCTCTCATACCCAAAGAGACCCCCTTTTCATCGAGTCGGAGAACAGCAGCATGAAAATGGACGCGCGCTCAGACACTGCTGAAAATCATTGAACAACATGTCATTACGGGGACATGGCGGCCAAAGGTTGTTTCAAGGCCGACTGTAATGCGCCAGGCGGAAGAGTTAAAAAAAGAAAGAAAAAAAAAAGCAGAAGTTTAAGGACATGCAAAGTCTTGTCAGTCGCACACTTAGACATCGCAGTCAATTAAACTGGAATTTTAGTTGGCCAGTAATGGATCGAGGTCATGGTGTATCAATGTACGCACGCATATAGAGACATTTAGATAGAAAAAAAAACATGATGATATACAAATATAAATGGGTTCATAAATATACATTAATGTAAACAATGTTGCTTAATGATTTGATGATGATTTGACCCATCAGCATTTATGCTTTAATGAACAATTTTGTTGGCCGCTGTTCAAAAGTGATTTTGTATTAATGAATCACTAAAAAGTAAATGAAATGCCACCAGTCACTGTTGATTAAGTGGAAAATTTAAACATTATTGAAAGATCTCAAATTCAAGTTGCATCGTATCGCAATGAAATCAATGAAAAATACTGGTATCATTACTAAAGAAAACTGACCTATAAAGAAATATGCAGCATTCAAAGAAAATCGCGAAAGGTTTTTGCATTCAGTGATAAGAAAATTTTTACAACAAGGAAAAAAAAAATCAGTTGTCATCCTTGACTCGCATTGTTGACTTGCAGTTGCATAGAAATCCTGGCTAATTTTCAAATTCCGCCCACTCACCCTCGCACCACTCCGCCAAAACTTGCAGCCTATTTAACATAAATGAAAGTGAGCTGCTGCTGAATAACGCTCCGGCTGCACACACACACACACACACACACACACACACACACACACACACACACACACACACACACACACACACACCTTCCCCTCTCTCCGTCCCCTTTAAACGGGGAGGCGCTCCGGTGCTTCCCCCCTCCGCCCCCCAACCCCAGACCGGGACCGTGCGCTCCGGGAGGCGGGGTGGAAGAGACGCACTCCGGGGCTGGCTGAGAGCGGACGCGTCGGAAATCTCCCCGGAGGGGCCCCCCTTGTAATTCGATGCATGCTGTTAAAGCTTAGAGTATATTGTCTTCCCCTTTTGCTTACGAAGCCTCCACCCACCGGCCCACCCTACATTTAGCGGATCATGTGACTCGGGGTAAGTCATTTGCAAGTACAACAGTTCTCTGTGCGCGCGCCCCCCGCTCCCCCCCACCTCCAACCCCACACCGCCTCATTCATTTCCTGAGAACTGCCCGAGCTGAGCGGAGCAGCTGAGAGGCAGAAGGGGAGGGAGCTGCGCACTCGCACAGGCGCATGCACACGCGCACCGCGCACGCACGCACGGACGCACACACAAACGAGTGAGAGGAAGAGGAGAGGAGTCAGCGAGAGGGGACTGTAAAAAAAAAAAAAAAAAAAAAGAAGGAAAGCAGTCTTCTACTTTCCGCGGCTCTGCAGCTTCTGACCAGGTCTGTGCAATTTCCTCGTCCGCTTCCCTCCGCAGGCTGCCCGGCTGCTTGAGCTCAGCTCCGCTGCCGGTGCCGCCGCCGCTGTGCACTTCGTCCGTCACGTTCGTTGTCGTGGCTTGTTGTATGTATGTATATGTTTGCGTGCGTGTGTGCTTGCGTTCGGTGCATCTCGGCTCAGCTGTCATTTCTCTGTCAGCGCGGCAGATGACAGCTCCGATCACCCCACGGTAGTACGGTCGTTGCGCGGTGTTGTGGCGGCGTCCGGGGCGGAAGACGGCGGGACCCTAAAACGTAACTGTGCGCATGCAGCGGACGCGCGGCACCTTTACCCCCCCTCGCAACACCCCCAAATAGTGAATTCACACGCTGTCATGTCTCCCCGTAAAACATTAAAAATAATAAAAAAAGTGCTAAAGTGCGCCCCAGCGTGACGGCGGCCACGAATGGCACAAGCGCTGAAAGAAAGTAGTGGTTTGGTTTGGACTTTTTTTTCACGCGCAACTTATTTTAACCTTCTGAAAGCGACGTCCTGTCAGCTGGCTGTGAGTTGACCGTGTGTCTCCTCCTCCCGCTGCTGCTGCTGCTGCTGCTGCTGGTGGTGGTGGGGTGGGGGTGCACAAGAGAGTGAAGTGAGACCAAACTCTCTCCCTCAGCACTTCTAACTGGGAGTCTGTGTGTGTGTGTGTGTGTGTGTGTGTGTGTGTGTGTGGGTGAGATGGGTGGTGGTGGAGAAAAGTTTGCTGCTGCCGCTTGTCAAAGTTTGCTGCGCGTCTCAAGGGAGCTCCGTGCGTGAGCCATTGTGTCGTGCGTTTGTGTGTCCGTGCGCGCGTGCACGTGCGCGTCTGTTTGCACACCGTTTCACCCGCCGTGGCTGCGCTCTGCTAGCAACGGGTTAAACATTAGGAGGGCTCGGGTGGCGGAGGAAGGACACTGCTAGTGCGTGTGCGTGTGTGTGTGTGTGTGTGTGTGTGTGTGGGGGGGTGTGTCGGGCGTCTTGGATGTCATCGGCAGCAGCACTCTCACTTCCAGGGTAATAGTCATTGGTATTGATGGGTGGCTGTCAGAGGAGAGAGCCACCACCAGGTTGGACCAGAGTGGGGGGGGGGCAGGGGCAGGCAGAGGGGGATGGGGGAGGGGCGTGCGGTGGTGGTGGGGGGGTTCGGCCCTTGGCTGTTATTTTCAATTACAGGGGACCGGGGCAGAGCTGACAGCAAAGGCATTTGTACATCCAGCCAGAGGGGAGGAGGAGGGTGTGTGTGTGTGTGTGTGTGTGTGTGTGTGTGTGTGTGTGTGTGGGAGCAGGAGAGGGCGAGGAGCGTGAGGGGGGTGGCAGGGTGGAGCTGGTGGGGTGGTACTCTGGCCTCTGCTCCCCGGGGTTTGATGTGGAAACTGAGCACCGACCTCTGTGACTTTACCCCCGTGTCATGCAGAGGCCCCGCCCCCGCCCCCGCCTCGCCTTCCAGCCCCCCCCCCCCTCCCCTCCACCCCGTGACAGTGTTTGCTCGCATCCCCAGTGTGGGTCGCAATCCATCGGGGGTTTGTGTCGTGTCTCTGTGCTCGCGCGCACGTGAGCCCCCCCTGCGGCTCGCCAGTGTTCAGCGAGGGAGATTAATACCCATTTAAACTCTCACTTAAATCCAGTGACAGGGAGGCGCCTCCCCCTTCCCCACCCACCAACACCTCCCCCCGTTGCATGAATAATCAGCCTGATATTAACACGCTGACTGGGAGACTTTGTGCGGCGCTCCTGAGACAAAATAAGCCACGGTACAATATTTATCGTGATTTTTTTATTTTTTTTTTAAAGAGAGAGAGACAAGATGACAACTCAATGCTTGTCAGGAGAACGTAAAATGGTTTAACATAAAAAAGGTGCCCGAGGTTTGTTTTAGTTCTGTTTTGTCTGTTTGACACTTTTTCTCCTTTTTTAATTTCTTGACACGGAGAAAAGCAAAAATCCCGAGACACGGCAGATTTCAAACCCGGCGGAGAAATTTACAATTTCGCAGACGTCATAAGCCAAGAATGTACACAACTAGTCACACCATAAGTAGACAAAGACGTCACAACACCCCTCCCCCCTCCCCCGTGTGTGTGTTGTCCTCCTGCTCCTTGTTTACAGGCTGAGCTGGTCATGTGATCATGTCGTTGCGTGTGAACCTCCCCTTCCTCGCTGCCTTTGGCCCCCTTTCACTCCTGGTACTGGCGACAGTGGTCGACAAATGTCGGTTCATCAGAAGTTACTCACTCTGTTGTGTTGTTGCCGGCGTTAAAGATGACATTGAAAACGTCTCGGTTCCCACGCCCGGCTTTCGGAGAACACGCCTGAGTCTTCAGCACCAGCCGGTGGAGCCGCCATTTAGTACAGCGAGGGTCCAAATCCTCGATCGTTTAGAAGAACGAAGTGGGCTGTTTGAATTGATCGCTGTCGCTTAAATGATCATTGGCTTTTAGGGGGACCGATTTCATAAGTGTTCAATTTGTGCACCGCCTGTGACCGGGCGCACGTAAACTGGGTGCAACATTGAAACATTAAATATAAAACCGTGATCTATTTTTATTAGGGATGTCGAAGTTATGAGATTGAGAGGTTCTCACTTTCTGGACATGTTGTCAGAAAACGTCAAAAGACTTGTCTGTTTGAGCAACTGGCTCAGTGCAAAATAAATATATAAAATGAATATCTTGTTGAGTTACATATAGAGCGGGGTAAAACATTTGCAATCAATTTGCAATTAATCGCGAGTTAACTCAGGACACTAATGCGATTAATCACGATTAAAACTTTTAATCAACTGACAGCCCTACTTTCTACACATTCTGTGAAAATTTGAGGTTATTTCAACAAGAATTGCCAAAAGGATTGGCCTGCGAAATTATGTCAAATTTTTGGGACACCCTGTATAACAAAAAAAGTCAAGACAATCATCAGGTGGCATTGGATGAAAACAGTAAATTCTTTCAAACGAATGTCTTCCAGTGATTGTAGTAGATTGTCAAAGTCAAACTTTCATTGAGCAATGCTTAAAGAACCAGCAGCGAGTCGTCCAAGGCGAAAAGAGAAATACGGCGTCCATTCCCCGGGGGGATGATTATGTCCGGTGGTCAGACGCCAGATGCAACAAACAAAGATCATAAAATAAAATAACCCGTCTTCCTTTCCCTTGCCAGTGGATATTCCTTGGACCGCTCTTTTCCTCGACCGCCCACTCGGGACACGGTTCAGGGACTTATGATAGCGATCGGCGCGGGTCGGGTGGACTTGGGGTGGGGGTGGACTCAATTAAAAAGCCAATCACCGGTGGATGGACTCTATCTGTCCATCAACAAGGCTGCAGCCAGGACATTTAATTGCATTGCGGGATTTCCCCACCTCCCCCCCTTGCTAATCTGTTTGCCACAGATCACAGCCCACAAATTGGGTGCGTGTCGACAGATTGGATCCTTCAGGAAGAATCGGCGCTTCTCCCCCCCGCCTGTACGAGGGACCTAATATTATGGACGCTGGTCGTCTTTGTACTTGGTGATGGGAAACCCCTCCAACAACCCCCAATGCCAGCACAACTCCCCCCGCCCGTATTACCTCCTAATCAGCCGGGTTAACTGTTGCCGCATCGACCCACAGGCTGCATCATTGATCCGGGGTGGCGGTGGTGGTAGTGGTAGGGAGTGTTATGGAGTTTATTGTCATTGATTGCGGACAGGTCCACGTTCGCTTAGTGCAGTTCGTTTGTATGCTCGACTAAGGCCAAAGAGTAACAGGGCAGAGTGCAGAGCATGGATGTATTATAAGAACTGGATTCCAGACTGGCAATATGGCTGCGCAACAATTTTCCCAGTGGCCATTCGAGGTACTGCAGAAAAACAATCCCATGGACCTGAAACGCCATTCATAGCAAATCTTGGCCTGAAAGGCCTGAAAATCACCAGAAAAGAGTTTATTCCCAGTGTGACGTCACAATGTCGTATGTGCTGCTGTGTCTCAGCTCGTTTGATTGGCTGCGTCCTAACCTGTCTGTCAGTGACGTTCTCCAGAATCGTTCTGATTGGCCAAATAGATCATGTGAGTTACAGAGGCATGATGAGAAGTGACACTACTGCGCATTAATGCGGAAGTCCAACACTTTTTCGGCGTATGGGCTGGTAAGCAACTTCATTGAAACGAATGGGCTGCCATCTTGGACTCTGGGGGCTTGGCGCAGAGGTTCGCTCGGGCTCAAGGTGCTTTGTGGGATATCCCGAGGTGGCAGGCGAGACGGTCAAGTCCCAAACGAACAAACGCTCATATCCATAGTCGGACTACGTTTGAAAACGACGGGAAAGCATCGTATATTGACGGATTGTGTCTGGTCGTGGAAAAAAGAGCGATGGATCAGTAGCGTCGAACATCCAAACGTCTGCTGTTGTAGTTGTTGTTGCCCTCTCTCGCTTTCAGGAACGTCGAGGACGAGTCCAACTTCCCGCGCTGTTAAAATAAGAGCCGCAATATAAGGTCCGAGGGCAGGGGAGGGGCCACGAGAGAGTGAAGTGAGACCGAACTGCCTCCCGACTCCCTGCGCTGTTATTTCACCGCGTCAGTGGATGACAAAATACCCCTGTCCTGCCCTCGCTCATCCCCCCTTGCACTCTCTCTCTCTCCCTCTCTCTCCCTCTCTCTTTTGTGGATTCAACCTTTTGACCCCGTCGTCCAACCCACGTCTGTTTACCAAAGTCGAGTCGAGAGGGGCGTACACCGAGTGCTGGAACATGTGTGTTTGGTGACTGAGTGTGCGTGTGTGTGTGTGTGTGTGTGAGAGAGAGAGGGAGAGAGACGGAGAGGGCGAGCGAGCACGGAAAGTATTGTGCAACAGCTCGAGGCTCCGAGTTCGATAATCTAAATAGGTTAAAGCAAACAAAGAAGGAGGGAAAAAAAGAGAAAGGGGGCGGGGGGAGGGTGTTGGGGGGGAGGGGGCGGGGAGGGGCGGCGGCGCCGACGTGACGGCAATCTGATCAGACCTGCAGGTAAACAACAAACAGCGGCGGGTCTCGCGGCGGCTGCACTCTCAAGATGACTGTTGGCTTCTCGAGATCAGCCGAGCGACTCCTTACTGGAAGTGAGTCATTTCACAGAAGTTGCCCCCCCCCCCCACTCGCTCCCCTCCCCTCCTCCTCCCCAACCCGGGGCCCCCGGGGTTACCCGGGACGCTCCCCTGGCCAAGATGGAAAGGTGTGTCGTCGACGGAAGGGCCCCCCCGACCAGCCCAGCCCCCCCCTTTAACCGCCCGTGCATTTGACTTTAGCCAAATATGGTGACCGAACGGGAGGAGGGGAAAAAGGAAGGAAGCCAAGAAAAGAGAGGATGGAAGAGCGTTCAATGTCAGCATTTTAGCAGTGTTGCGGAGAGTTTTTTTTTTTTTTCTCCTTCTCTTTTCTTTTTTTCCCCCCCTCCCTTCTTCTTTCCGCCGAGGCCGCTCTTGCAGGACCGGCCCGGGGAGCTGCGTCGCTCGCGGATGGATCCAGCAGACGCGCGTGAGGATGCTGCGCGCTTGACCGTCGCTTTTGTTCCCACTTCCACTGTAGGTCAACGGTTGGGTCGGGGAGAGGGGCGGGTCGCTGGGAAGTGGAAATCGTCCGCACAACATGTGGAACCCATTCGGGCTGCTCTGTCGCCGTTCCGCCGGCCTCTCCGGCCATAGCGAGCGCAGGTCGAGCCGCGGACCGTGACTCGTCCCGATTAGCCGCTCGTAGCAGTCAGATGGGGGAAAAAAACGGTTGGGGAGGGAGGTAAAAACAAGCAAAGTGAAGGCGTGAGTAGGTGAGCAACTGAGGTAAACACACCTGCAGGCTTCTTCCGTTTTCTTGTCTTTGTTTCTCGCACCATTGGAGAGCCGGCATGGGTCGAAACAAGTTTGGGGGGGGAGCCTATCGGCAACGACGACGAGGGCGCAGCCGCCCTGCCGACGCAACAAGTGTGACGGAATGGTTTGGCCCCGTCTCGTTTCCTTCTTGCTTTGCGAGGTTAGCCGGGGTAACGGGCCGACGTGTCGAGTCGAGGGGGAGCAGCGGCACAGATGTGCAAACTCCATATGAGTGTGTGTGTGCATGCGTGCGTGTGTGTTTGTTTGTACTGGAAGAGAAGGTACTGCAAGCCAGGGTAAAGAAAAAGAAAGTGTGTGTGTGTGTGCGTTCAAGTGTCGGAGCTGCTGGCATTACTTCTGTGTGACTTGGTTACAGTAGATGCTCCAGATGAGTCAGGCCCCCCACCCCCATACACACACATACACACACGCCCGCCCGCCTGCATTGTACTAGTTATTGTAAAACATCTAGGTTGATCTCTCTTCCTCTCCCTCTCTCTCTCTCCGTGAGAGTGCACGCGAGTGCACATGTGCCGCGATGCATGCAGCAGATAAGCCATTGTGAGCAGGGCCGCGGCGCATATGTTGTCGGGTGGGGGGAGAGGTGGAGGAAGGAGAGGAGGAGGAGGAGGAGGAGGAGGAGGAAGGGGAGGAGCAGGGAAAATCGCCCCGACACACACAATTCAGCCGTTACATGTGTGCAACACACATGCACCATTAGAGCCTGGGGGGGGTTAGAAGGCAGTAGCCTACTCAAAGACCACCGCCCCCCCCACCCCACCCCTCACCCCTACCACCACCATTAGGCCAGGAGTGTACTGTGCTGTTGTCCCTCGGGGGGCCGCGGAGGAGAAGGCAGCGGAAGGAGGATTGTGTGGGTGGTTGCTGCTGCTGCTGCTGCTGCTGCTGGTGCTGGTGGTGGTGGTGCAGGCGGAGGTTGTGCGAAGGGAAACGGCAGGTTGAGTGAAGATGCTAATCTGGAGCGTCTCACTTCCCCCCCCACCCCCTGTTAGGACAATAAATAAGAGTGTGTGTGGGGGGGTGGAGTGTTTCACTCTGAACCATCCACCACCACCACCACCACCTCCACCACGTCCACCTCCACCAGCACCACCGCCCATGCTGCAGGGAGACGGACAGATTATTTGAAAGCTTTTGCAAAATGTTTGTGTGTGTCTGTGTGTGTTTGTAAAAATGGTATCAGAGGTGATGTGTTGCGCCGCGTACCTCAAAAGTGCATCCTGGGCGTCTCTCCGCCGTGAATTGGACTCCGCTCGCGACCGGCGCCGCCGGATCGAGGTGATTCGCAGAGTACTGGAGTTCGGTCACCTCGACCCCGAAAGGCGGCAGCGCTGCGAGTAAACACCAGGTGGGTTCAGAGTCCAAAAGTGTGTATAATCCGCCGGATCCTGGCTCTGCCCCCATCCGGCCTCCTTCCCTCTCCTGCTCCTGCCGTCGCCGCCGCCGGGCGTAAACTCGGCCCGTCGAGGGGAAACGTTGCGCATTTTTTTTCATTGTTTTTTTTTTTTCACTTTCCCTGTCAGGTCGTGACTACTCGGGCCCCTCCCCTCCACTCCCTCTAACCCCCTCCCGCACACCCCGGTGCAAGCGAGGTTTTTGTGTCAGAGGCTATTTTAGCTGCACTGCCACTGACCCCGCCGCATTTTAACGGAGGTGCGCGCAAACGTAAAAAGAGAGCGCTCGGCTTGGGCAGAGGTCACCCCGGTGAGCCCAGGCGCTCGGATCAGCACCGTATCGACTCTCTCTCTCTCTCTCTTTCTCTCTCTCGCTCTCTTTCTTTCTCTATGGGAGACGCTCCGCTCCCCCGCTTTTTTTTTTTTTTTTATTCCTCCCTTTATCCGCCTGCGGGTTTGCTTTAGCCCGCCGTGCTCCATCCGGCCTCCGGAGACAATGCTTAATGTTATTCTTTCCCGCGATTACATCAAAAAAAAAAAAAAAAATAACACAACCAACACGACCCGCAATTGAGCGCGCAAACACTCCTCAACGGCGTCGCTCAAATTGCTTTGACTGCTCAGTCGCGGCTCACTTTTCCTTTTCAGCACCGTCACGGTCGCAGCTTATTTAGCCGTTTTCCCCCCCGCTGCATTTGAGGCACATGACGCAAGAGGATGTCAGACTCCTCTGTTTACCTCTCCGCAGAGGAGTGTCTGCGCGCGCGCACGCCCGCCCGGCGCGACACGCGCGAGCGCTGTAGGTGTGCGCGTGGGCGGCTGTTTGCGTTGAATGAGCGCCTCTATTCTTCTTTCGCGGGCACGGCGGCGAACGCTTGCGAGACGATTTATTGTTGCGTGCACGTCTCCCTAATGTAAGATAAATGCGGCTCGCTGTGGGTGCAGGCAAAGGCCGCGGGGCCGTGCACAGGCGCTTGTGTGTGCGTGCGTGCGTTCTGCTCTGTTCTGCGCCTTGTGTCGTATCAGCGTGGCAGGAAGTAACAGGAAGTGCATTTTAAAGACGGCGAGCGAGACGCGGCGAGAGCAGACAGCAAGCGGCTCTTTTTCTCACTTTGAATGTTTCCTCTCAGAATAAGTCACTTCTTCATTTCCCACAGTTTCACTTGTGGGGGTGGGGAGCTTCTCGCAAACACACTGCAGCCTCAAAGGCAGAAAAGAAATACGAGGCCATTTGTTTTTCTCAAAAAAAAAAAAAAATTAAGAAATCCACAAACAAAGGCAGGAGGAAGGACGTGAAAAGTTTTCATTTAACATTTCCGTAAATCAAAAAAAAAAAGCACGATTGGATTTGTTGTTTTTATTTTTTACATCGCTCCCGACACAACCGCTCGTTCCCAATGGCTCATGTATGCTTTGACGCTTTATTTTTCGCACGCCGCATCCTCAAGATAAATAATTCTCTCACGAGCGGACGTGTTTTTTTTTTCCGAGGGTGCCAGCGAACGCGGTGGACTTGAGCTGCATCCGGCGACCTCATCCCCCCCTTCATCCCGACAGGATTACTGACACAGGATCCTCCTGCACTGGGCAGAAATAGCAAGGACACAAGGGCAATACACCAGAATATGGTGACATCCGTGGGGCTTCACCAGTGTGTGTGTGTGTGTGTGTGTGTTCAGCGTGTATTTACGTGACTATCAAGTCTCTATAAAAGGAGCTGGTTTCCTTCCAGGTGCCGGGCTTCCCCTCTCACACACACACACACACACACACACACACAAACCTACACACACACACGCCCCTTCAATAACCCCTTTGACAGAATTTTACTTCGACGCCACAAAATGGTGCAACTTTTACTTTTTTGCATTCAACCGCTGGAGGAAATCCACATAATGAGTCCATGTGGTGTAAACACTCAACCTAACTTGCTGTCTGAACCAGCCTCATGTCGGTTATTATCAACTCATTATTAAGTTTCCAGAGAAAGATTTGGTGGATTTAATAAGTTGTGGTCTCCAGAAAAAAAACAAAGCAAACCCAAAACAAGCAGAGTGTCTAAATAATGAGACATGACACAACAGATGCACTCTGGCTTTTCAATTTGTTTGCGAGTTTGCAGCTGTGATCAACAAATGGATCGCATCAATATTCAACCATCTCGACGCCGTCAACTCTTTCCATTTCCATTATTGTCCCATCCTGAGGTTTCTCTGTGTTTAAATGAGTGTTTTCCTGCCCATTAACATGACTTGGTTGCAGTATAGAGTTCAGTAAATCACGTGTATTGATATAATGATGTTCATGTTAGCCAACCTGTGTTTTCCAACGTCAAGGCCGGTCTGACTGTTTTCGAAACTTGGGGCTGCGTGCGGGTTTAGCGCGTCCATTGATGTGCGTCACATCATATCCAACAGGAAGCGAAGCGGGGATGTTGTCAGACGGATAGAGGGCGACGTTGGGTTTGAATTGATGTGACCTGATGAGCTCCTCGTGGTTTTCCTGTATGGTCCAGGGATGAAAACATCCAGCACATGGGAGGCGTATCGGCTCTAATAATAGGCCGCGAGGAAAGCTGTTGTCTCTCCACGCTCCCGGGAGGCGTCGAGGGGGGAGTGCAGGGGTGTTCCTAGGTAAAGTGAGTGCATGCGGGGGGGTGGAATGGGGCTGTCTTTTTTCATTTCTTTTTGCGTCTAAACTGAGCACTGGGGTCCCCGTGTGGCAGCAGCAGGGGCTGCCCGTCTTGGTCCTGCTTGTGACTCGTTGTCCCTGCCAATGAACGCAGCGCTGATGAGATGGAAATTCTGAAAAAGGCAGAATGAGTTGCTCGGAATGAGCAGGAGCAGGAGGGGGGTCGGAAAGGCAAGGTCAAAGTCCCGGTGTTTGTCCGGGAGTGGAACCAGCGCGAGGAAAGAGCGGACATCCCCGCGGTCTCTCCGGGCTCGATCGGATCGATCCAAAATAAAGAAACAGCCGCGTTCCAATTTACGCAAGTTCCTTGAGGTGGGGATGTCATTGAAAGGTGAAGCGCGCCGTCTCTTTTACCGGGAAAAATCGGTTGCCTCGTGCCGAAGGGAGCGCCGCTCCATTTCTGGAAAACAAGCTGCCGTTTGTCCTCCGCGCCTCCGGGCGGAGTCTCGTCGAGGGAGCGCCGGCGATGTCGTCAGCAAGTTGGAATAGACATTTGTTTCAAATCACGCAGGCAACACAATCAAGCTAACGTTGTGAAAACTCTGAGCAATTTCACTATTCACGGAAAATACATGCTGATCTGTTGTATTGTGGGTAACGCAGTTTTCAGCGTCTGAAGCGTTTGCACTTAAAAGCCGGAACGCTGCCTTTCATTCGCCTCGCAATCGTGCCGTCCGTCCTCAAGACGCGCTTTAAAGCTACTTCCAAAATCCTTTTCTTTTGATCGTGGCTTTTCCACAAGCTACATCCAAACGTGTGGCATTTAGTCCAACCATCTCCGGCTGCGAGGCAAGGCGCCTGTGAGGAGCAGCGCTTTTCTCCTGACTCGGATGCAAGTTTTTTTTTTATGTCTTTTGGCGTCGAAGAGCAGCACTGACCTCTGTGGGTTGAAGGTGCCGCGTCTGCCGAAACCTTCCGATCAAAAAGCTCCGCCGCCGCCGCATCCACTGCTCACCGCCCGGGCCCTGCTCCACGTAAGTAGTAGTAACTCTGCGGGGATGGTGAATGGACTCGCAGGACCCGGGAGGAGGCCAACAACAGGATGAGGTCACGAAAACAGACGCGGCGGCTTTAACGCGAAGCAGGCCGAGGCCGAAAATGAGAATCAGCTGCTGCTCTATTGTGTCTACGCGGCGAGCGGGCTAGTGGGATGATTTAGTGGATCTTCGCTTTTCTGACGAGCGCAGAGGTATAAATTGGCTTTTTTTCTCTGCCTCTGTCTCTCTGTCTCTCTATCGAGTTTACGTTCACTCGTGGTTTTTTTTTTTGCCGTTCTGGGTGACTGACAAAAAAGAGAAACCCACAGGAAGCGGAAGAGCGTCGTATGTGCAGGCTGTGAGCCCGGCAGTTGTTAGGCTGGTTATGGGGCCAATGTGTCACGTCGGGTGGGAAGGTGGGGGTGGGGAGTCGGGGAGGGGTCCTGGGGCACAGGGAAGGGGAAGTGGAGCCCAGTGACACACAATACACACACAACACAGGAAATGCTCCGTTTTTTTTTTTTTTCACCACCCCAGCTTTGTCCTGTTTGTGCTTTCGTTCTGTCGTTTTTCCCTTTTCCGTACCGCCAGCTGATCATTTGTTTTTCACCTTTTTTTTTTTTGTGTAACACCCCCGGTGGTGGAGTGTGGTAGAGAGGGCAGAGAGGTTGGGGGTGTGTGTGTGTGTGTGTGGGGGGGGGTCTGTTGGCATTCTTGCACCGTGCGCTCTGCGCTCGACCGGGCGCCTTGGCCGCCGTCCATATCCCTCTTTCCACCCTCTCTCTCTCTCTCTCTCTCTCTCTCTCTCTCTCTCCTTCCTGACCCTCCGAACGCCCCTCCCCTACCAGTGCAGTATGCCCCTCTCCTCCTCACCCCAGTAACCCCTCCCCACCCCACCCCACCCCAACTCCACCTCCACGCCCCTACCCTCCGCCTCGCGTTCACCTTGCTGGCCGGAGCCCTGGTGTTCCTCCCCGATTCAACTACCCACCAACCCCCACTGCCCTTTCACCCCTCTCTGCCCTCTTCAGCCCCGCCCCTCCGCCTCCCCGCCCCCACGCAGCCCGTGGCGGCAGCAGGTTCCAGCCTCGGTTACGCAGATGCGCCCAGTTGCTGCGGGCGCCCGGCTAAGGGGAGGGAAGGAAGCGGGGACGGTCCGTCTGTCACGTCGCGCTACGCCGTCGCGGCGCGCGCGAGAGGTGGCGAGAGACGGAGGGGCGGGGTAGGGGAGGGCACCGATGTCGTCACGGACACTAAGGTCCGAAGTCAGAGTTTGTTTCCGCTTTGAGTTTTGGTTCTGGATAGAAGGAAAGAATGTGTTTCATGGCTTCAAAGCTGAGGGAGCCGGGTCAAAGAAGCCCGCCCTTGAACTCCCAGGCGCTGAACTTACGACACGGCTGAGATCGGCGCCCTCTCATTGGTCGGTTTCTGTCTCCATGACTTCCCTTTGAAATGTGTTGCGTCAAGGTCCCACATTATTCCATTGTCAGTGAGTTTTGTTATTCATCCACCGCTCGGGTAGCGCGGTCTACTTGATCAAAGAAAATCTTTGTACATAACATCCAGGAAACATCGTACTTAGCCCTCTGTTTACAGCCTCCTGCTAAAAATTGGCACCTTTTATGATGTCACAAGTGGCCAATTCCCTGTATCCTATTTTTTAGAACGCGCCCTGACAGGTGGAACATGCAGGAGAAGTGAGGGATGGACTTTTCTCATCAGTAAATTTTGCATCGTATGGGACCTTTTGGGGGTCAATTAATCAGGCTGACTGATAACCTGTTGCGGGATCCAGGGATGATCGCATTAGAAATTCCACTACTCTCCTGGAAGTGGAGGCAAAGGCGCAGCTTGTATTTCTCCGACCCAGACGCTCTGCGGTTAGTTTGATTCATTTCCTCCTGCATCCTGAAGTTGAATTCTGCATGTGTGTTCACAGTATTGATTACCTTTGACTCAGAATCGAGTTCATCGGGTTTCCTGTTTTCTAATAAAGTTGAATATGGCTGTTTTTCAAGCTGACAGTGATATCCGACTTTCCCTACCTCCTGTCTTGGCTGATGCGGGCCTGCATATATACTGTCCTTTGGCTCCAAAGTTTTATTTTCTTTTGGTCGAGACCGACGGTTGTCGGGCGGACATCTGCACGCCGTTCGACGGCAGGCGCCATGGATGATGTCAGCGTGAATGAGGTCAACTTCAGATCTGAAAGATGTGATGCTCTCTTGAGGGTTTGTCACCTCTGATTGCTTCCAATCTTTTGGACGCTGAGTTTGTGCTTCCTCTGAAGGTAGTTGCCGATTGCAAAAGATCGTGGTCATCTGGAGTGGTATTAGAATCTAAGGCTGTATTAATACCTTGGTAACAGGTATTCTCTCGGGCTCGATCGGATCGATCAAAATAAAAAACAGCTGGCGTTCCAATTACGCCAAGTTCCTTGAGGTGGGGATGTCATTGAAAGGTGAAGCGCGCCGTCTCTTTTACCGGAAAAATCGGTTGCCTCGTGCCGAAGGGCGCGCTCCATTTCTGGAAAACAAGCTGCCGTTTGTCCTCCGCGCCTCGAGGCGGAGTCTCGTCGAGGCGCCCGGCGATGTCGTCAGCAAGTTGGAATAGACATTTGTTTCAAATCACGCAGAGCAACACAATCAAGCTAACGTTGTGAACTCTGAGCAATTTCACTATTCACGGAAAATACATGCTGATCTGTTGTATTGTGGGTAGCGCAGTTTTCAGCGTCTGAGCGTTTGCACTTAAGCGGAACGCTGCCTTTCATTAAGCCTCGCAATCGTGCGTCCGTCCTCAAGGCGCGCTTTAAAGCTACTTCCAAAATCCTTTTCTTTTGATCGTGGCTTTTCCACAAGCTACATCAAGCGTGTGGCATTTAGTCCAACCATCTCCGGCTGCGAGGCAAAGGCGCCTGTGAGGAGCAGCGCTTTTCTCCTGACTCGGATGCAAGTTTTTTTTGTCTTTTGGCGTCGAGCAGCACTGACCTCTGTGGGTTGAAGGTGCCGCGTCTGCAGAAACCTTCCGATCAAAAAAAGCTCCGCCCGCCGCGCATCCACTGCTCACCGCCCGGCCCTGCTCCACGTAAGTAGTAGTAACTCTGCGGGGATGGTGAATGGACTCGCAGGACCCGGGAGGAGGCCAACAACAGGATGAGGTCACGAAAACAGACGCGGCGGCTTTAACGCGAAGCAGGCCGAGGCCGAAAATGAGAATCAGCTGCTGCTCTATTGTGTCTACGCGGCGAGCGGGCTAGTGGGATGATTTAGTGGATCTTCGCTTTTCTGACGAGCGCAGAGGTATAAATTGGCTTTTTTTCCTCTGCCTCTGTCTCTCTGTCTCTCTATCGAGTTTACGTTCACTCGTGGTTTTTTTTTTTGCCGTTCTGGGTGACTGACAAAAAAAGAGAAAACCCACAGGAAGCGGAAGAGCGTCGTATGTGCAGGCTGTGAGCCCGGCAGTTGTTAGGCTGGTTATGGGGCCAATGTGTCACGTCGGGTGGGGAAGGTGGGGGTGGGGAGTCGGGGGAGGGGGTCCTGGGGCACAGGGAAGGGGGAAGTGGAGCCCAGTGACACACAATACACGCACAACACAGGAAATGCTCCGTTTTTTTTTTTTCACCACCCCCAGCTTTGTCCTGTTTGTGCTTTCGTTCTGTCGTTTTTCCCTTTTCCGTACCGCCAGCTGATCATTTGTTTTTCACCTTCTTTTTTTTTTTGTGTAACACCCCCCCGGTGGTGGAGTGTGGTAGAGAGGGCAGAGAGGGTTGGGGGTGTGTGTGTGTGTGTGGGGGGGGGTCTGTTGGCATTCTTGCACCGTGCGCTCTGCGCTCGACCGGGCGCCTTGGCCGCCGTCCATATCCCTTCCACTCTCTCTCTCTCTCTCTCTCTCTCTCTCTCGCTTCCCTGACCCCTCCGAACGCCCCTCCCCCTACCAGTGCAGTATGCCCCTCTCCTCCTCACCCCCAGTAACCCCCTCCCCCACCCCACCCCCACCCCCAACTCCACCTCCACGCCCCTACCCTCCGCCTCGCGTTCACCTTGCTGGCCGGAGCCCCTGGTGTTCCTCCCGCGATTCAACTACCCACCAACCCCCCGCTGCCCCTTTCACCCCTCTCTGCCCTCTTCAGCCCCGCCCCCTCCGCCTCCCCCGCCCCCCACGCAGCCCGTGGCGGCAGCAGGTTCCAGCCTCGGTTACGCAGATGCGCCCAGTTGCTGCGGGCGCCCCGGCTAAGGGGGGGAGGGAAGGAAGCGGGGGGGACGGTCCGTCTGTCACGTCGCGCTACGCCGTCGCGTGCGGCGCGAGAGGTGGCGAGAGACGGAGGGGACGGGGTAGGGGGAGGGGCACCGATGTCGTGCGGACACTAAGGTCCGGAAGTCAGAGTTTGTTTCCGCTTTGAGTTTTGGTTCTGGATAGAAGGAAAGAATGTGTTTCATGGCTTCAAAGCTGAGGGAGCCGGGTCAAAGAAGCCCGTCCTTGAACTCCCAGGCGCTGAACTTACGACACGGCTGAGATCGGCGTCCTCTCATTGGTCGGTTTCTGTCTCCATGACTTCCCCTTTGAAATGTGTTGCGTCAAGGTCCCACATTATTCCATTGTCAGTGAGTTTTGTTATTCATCCACCGCTCGGGTAGCGCGGTCTACTTGATCAAAGAAAATCTTTGTACATAACATCCAGGAAACATCATACTTAGCCCTCTGTTTACAGCCTCCTGCTAAAAAATTGGCACCTTTTATGATGTCACAAGTGGCCAATTCCCTGTATCCTATTTTTTAGAACGCGCCCTGACAGGTGGAACATGCAGGAGAAGTGAGGGATGGACTTTTCTCATCAGTAAATTTTGCATCGTATGGGACCTTTTGGGGGTCAATTAATCAGGCTGACTGATAACCTGTTGCGGGATCCAGGGATGATCGCATTAGAAATTCCACTACTCTCCTGGAAGTGGAGGCAAAGGCGCAGCTTGTATTTCTCCGACCCAGACGCTCTGCGGTTAGTTTGATTCATTTCCTCCTGCATCCTGAAGTTGAATTCTGCATGTGTGTTCACAGTATTGATTACCTTTGACTCAGAATCGAGTTCATCGGGTTTCCTGTTTTCTAATAAAGTTGAATATGGCTGTTTTTCAAGCTGACAGTGATATCCGACTTTCCCTACCTCCTGTCTTGGCTGATGCGGGCCTGCATATATACTGTCCTTTGGCTCCAAAGTTTTATTTTCTTTGGTCGAGACCGACGGTTGTCGGCGGACATCTGCACGCGTTCGACGGCAGGCGCCATGGATGATGTCAGCGGTGAATGAGGTCAACTTCAGATCTGAAAGATGTGATGCTCTCTTGAGGGGTTTGTCACCTCTGATTGCTTCCAATCTTTTGGACGCGTTGAGTTTGTGCTTCCTCTGAAGGTAGTTGCCGATTGCCAAAGATCGTGGTCATCTGGAGTGGTATTAGAATCTAAGGCTGTATTAATACCTTGGTAACAGGTATATGGCACAATAGTTCAATTAAATAAAGTTAGCAACTTTTTTTTTATCTTTGATCTTTCCTTCACCTTTTCTCTCCAATGACCAAAAGGTTGGCGGTTCAAATCCATCCCAGTCTGTCTAATTTTGACTGAAATCAAAGTTTTAAAAGTCCTTTTAACACTCCCAGATCATGTGATTGGAGATTGAATTGAACTACTGCATGTATTGAGACCAGTCGGATCAGATTTTGGTGCTAAAGTTTCAGAGCCAAGATTTAACCTGGAAATTACAATACAACATGCAACAACAACAACAACAGCACCTATACCAATACATTCATGAGTACAAATTGCAGGTGAATCAAAAATAATGAAGCACACAACAGAGTCACAAAGTCACCCAGACGGCTAGAACAGAACGCAGTTGCTAGATACGAACAGCGCCACCTATTGAGATGGAGCCGGACGTGCTCGGTCAGATATTGGATTTTCTTCTCCGTATCTATACTCAATACTGCGTGCAAGCAAATGTAGCGATTGTAGCATTGCAGCGCTCGTCCTGAGGCGGTCGCCGCCTCCTCGTCGCTAATCAACAGACCAAAACAGCTGCAGACATAAAATAAAACACATACATTCGGAGCGTTCTTGCCGCAGAGGACCTGCCTTCCCATCCTCCCCTCCCCGCCGGCGCTCTCTTTACCTTTTTTTTATTTCAAGGGGATTTTGGTGGGGATTGGAAGGGCAGATTGGCGACAGAAATGAGTTGCCTCAACACTCGGCTGGCCGCCTCTCGCCATCGAGACCCTCCCCCACATCCACTCACACCTGGGATGGCCATTTCATTTCAGAGTGCAGCAAATGGAAAGGTGA